>CM020620.1:10571111-11167954 GCA_009829735.1 Pyropia yezoensis
GGTTGAAGTCGGCGTCGAGTTGGCGACGTAACCATGGTGTCATGGCGGATGCGTTCCGCACGGATATAACGTGTGCGTTGCAGACCGGCAACGGTCGTGCTCCGGTATACACTCCCGTGCGCCCGCCGCTATGGCAGGAGGGGTGGGAACCCGCCCCTGCTTTCCGGTTTGACACCGGCTCCTGCCTCCGATACTTCGGGAGTGTGTTGGCCTCCCGGCCGGTCCACCCGTTGCAGGGTACCTTCACCCTTGAGGTTACCCTCGGGCAGGCTTCATCCTTCTTGCTGTCCGTCCGCCGGCAGGGTCGTCTGTTTCATCTTCGAAGGGTGTCCGTCGGCACATCGCGCAGTTGGGCGTGGATCTGATAGCCGCCAAGACCGGGTTGGCCCGGGAGTTCGAAGCCTGCTGACTGTTCACGATGCCGTGAACTGGGCTGGGTGTTGGCCCTTCCCCCGTACCGGGACCGCAGGCTGGGGGCTTCCCCCTTGCCTCGTCACTCGTTGCGTGTCCGGCGTACTCAGCCGGGTGAGCCTAGTTGCCATGGGTGGGCGTCCACCGAGGCCGTTCCTGACTTGGGTATTCCCATGGTTATCCATGACCCTCTTCAGGTCCCTTGCTCCGTGGTTCGGTAACCCGATGCCTGCGGCGGTTGGCCGTCGTCCCCGAGAGTGGGGCTCTGCGGGTGGGGAGCGTGAGGTGTCCCGTCGTCGGGCGGAGTACCGCCGTGGTTACGGTGGAGCCCCTTCGGTAGGGTCCTACCGGGCCTCGTATCAGGTGCCACCGGCTCCGGTGGTAGCCGTGTCGGCTCCTGTGGCTCCTCTGGCTGCGCCAGTGTCACCTCCCGCCCCTGTCCTACATGACGGGGGTCCCCGTCTCTGGTATGAAGGCGTTGACGCCCTTGTTACCCGCGCAATGCGTGGGGGTCTCTCTGTTAGCTGGGGGGATATCCCCCCAGGTGCTGCGCTGGTTGGGTCAGCGCGTTGCCTCGGTGGCGTGCTGGACCGCCTCCAGAAAGCTCTGGAGGACGTGGAGGCTGGCCGCAGCACCCTCGTCCAGCTATGCACCGAGGTAACTCGGGTGGTCGACCGTCGTGACATTGCCGACCGGTGGAGCACGGAGGTATACGCGCTTACGCGTGAGTGGCCTCCCTCGGGCAGTGGGTCTACCACTGAGGAGTGCTATTTGTTTGTGAGGGAGAGGGTCCCGGCAACCCTTATGGTAGCCGGGTAGTAGTGAGTATAAACTCATCCCCCGCTGGGGGCATTGCTTGCCTCTGTTTGCTGCCCTGGGGAGTACCCCTTCTGGCTCAGTGGTGCCTTGCCTCCCGTCCAACTTCTTCCGGTTGGTTCATGCTTGGGGAGGTTATCCTCCCTCACTTTGTGTCTTGGCTTTGGGAGGTCATCCTCCCGTGTAAGCCTCCTAGTTACTTCGATATTATCGGAGTTAGCCTTACCTTTAAGTTACCTTATTAAGGTTCAGGTTTTTACTTAGTTACCTAAGCTTAGCTCTACTTAGTTACCTAAGCTTGGTTCGACTTAGAAACCTAAGTCTGCTTTAACCATGTCACACCCTACTTAGTAGGTATAAGCCTCACCCCCCAACAGCCGAAGTCGGTGTCGGTTGGGTTGTTACAGTAGGCGTCGTCGCCTCATGTAAGGCATGAGTAGTTGGCGGGGTATATTTGCCGCCTGTTCCCAGGTGGGTGAGTCGTATCCGACCCACATAACCTTGACGTACCAGGGTCCTGGTAGGTCCGGGTCGGTGTGTCCGACCACGCTCTCTACTTGGTATGGAATCCCATCCGGTCCCACCGGTCATCTGACCGGTGGGTTGTAAGGGCTTCATGTAGCAACCCAGCCGGTACCGGCTGAGGCTGTTCCGGCTTCGGAGCAGGTGTGACATCATTCATACTGATGCGTTGGATCTCCGTATCGGAGTGTAAGATAACAGAGTGGTCATCTCTGTGGAGGATCTGGTACGGTCCCTTGACCGGTTGCATAAGCTTGTTCCCTCGGAACTTCTGGTGTCTGATATAGACCCAGTCACCTGTTACCAGGGTTGCGTTGCGCACCCGTAGTCGGGCGTCGAAGTTCTTCTTGTATCGAAGTTGTGTTCTGTCAAGGGCACCCTTGAGCTTAGGAATCATCCACGATAGCTTGGCCAACCAAGCTAGGTGGAGGCGTTCGGCGGGTCGGCCCTTCGGTGTATCATACCGAGTGCACCTGCCTGGCGGCAGCGTCATGTTACCGACGCCTAGTGGCGTGACCCACTCCAGCGGAGCAATGTTTGTGCTCCGATGTGGCCTGGCATTGTATGCCAGGGTGAGTACGGACAGAAGCCTGTCCCAAGTGTTCGTGTGCTCGGCCACGTAGCACTGTAGCATCTTTACGATGGTGCGGTTGAACCGCTCCACCTGCCCGTTGGACTGCGGGTGGTAGTCGGATGCCCGACGTGGTTCGATACCGAACATGCCCAGGACCTTAGTGCAGAATGCCGACGTAAGGTTTGCTCCGTTATCGGAGAGGAGTTGCTTCATGACTCCGTATGCACTGATCCAGTGGTCAACCACTGCGTTCATGATCGTGTATGCTGTATCATTCGGGATGGCTGCCGCTCGTGACAGCTTGGTGAATCGGTCAGACATGACCAGGATGTACCTGTTCCCTTCTTCCGTTACCGGAAGTGGCCCGAGTATGTCGATAGCGACTTGCTCGTTGGGCCCATCGGGTGGGAATAGCTTCATGGCAGACGCCTGCCTATGTAGACTCATGCGGTTACGCGCACAGGGGTGGCATCCTCTTACGTGGTCGACCACGTCGACGGCCATTGCTGGCCAGTAGAAGAACCTTCGCATTGCTGCGAACATACGTGAACCCCCCGGGTGTCCGGCTGTAGGGTTCTCATGTTCTCGTTCCATGACGGCTTGCCGTAAGGACACGGGAACCACGACTTGATGTCGTCCATCGGCGGGTGCCCGCCGGTATATGAGTCCGTCTTCGTTCTCGGAGAAGATGCCGGCCGTACCGGCCAGGAGGTTAGCACGATGACGTCTACAGTCATCGTCGTTGGCCTGTGCCTCGCGGAAGTCCGCGAGGGTCAATGGGCACGCAAGGTGTGCCATGGTATGGTCAGCCATACCCTGGGTAGCATTACCCACCAAGCACACCGGTACTACCGGGATGTCCTCGTCCACCGGGCGGGTATCCCCGCTCGGGGTGTCGAGTCGAGACAACGCGTCTCCGAGGTGGTGGGTTGACCCAGCCTTATACACCGTGCGGTAGTCGTGCTCGGCCATCTTCAGCCTCCATCGGGCTAGCCTCCCATGGCTATCGGAATCCTTGTCACCAAGGTTGAGGAGCCATCGTAGGGGTTCGTGGTCGGACCTCACGATGAACCTGGAGCCCTCCAGGTATGGACGGAGCAGTTGCACTGCCCATATAACTCCGAGGCATTCACGCTCGGTGGCACTATAGTTCCGCTCAGCCGGGTTGAGTGTCCGGCTGAAGTACCCTACCGGACGTAGGTCCGGGATAACGTTATCGGTACCGATCAACGTCTCTCCCTGTAACAGGGTGCATCCCACTTGTGTATCACACGCATCGACATCGATGACGAAGGTACCCCGTCTATGCGGTAACGCAAGGACGGGTGGGGCTAGTAGGGCTCGCTTCAGCGACTCGAATGCCTCCTCTTCGCTAGGCGAAGGGGGTTGGAGTACCTTGGGTAAGGTACTGCTCGTAAGAACCGTTAACGGTTTAGCTATCCGAGCGAAGTCCTTGACGAACTGTCGGTATACATTGCACATTCCCAGGAAGCTCTTGAGCTGCGTCTGGGTGTTAGGGAACCGGGCATCCCGGAGTGCCCGGGTATTGGCTTCGAGTACCCCTAGTTTACCAGGGGTTATCTGGTGGCCCAGATATTCGACCGTCTGTTGGAAGAAGGCGCACTTCTTCAGACGCAGGGTTACCCCGGCGTTCCTCAAGAGGGTGAGTACCTCGTCAACATGTTGTACATGGTCATCCATGTTACGCGAGAAGACGATGACGTCATCGAGGTACACTAGGCAGTTACGCCACTTCACCCCAGACAGTATGATGTCGATAGCCCGCTGGAATGTAGCGGGGGCGTTGGACAATCCGAAGGGCATCCTTAGGAACTCGTACACTCCACTGTGACAGACGAATGCCGTCTTGGGGATATCCTCGTCCGCCACCGGGATCTGCCAGTATCCGGCATTGCAGTCGATGGTGGTAAACACCGTAGCCTCCCCCAGGGAGTCGATGCATTCATCCATCCTTGGTAAAGGGTATGAGTCCTTCTTGGTAACCAAGTTGAGGCGTCGATAATCGATGCAAAACCGAGGGGTTTGATCCTTCTTCGGCACAATAACGACTGGGGCACCCCATTCCGACATCGAAGGTCGGATCACCTTAGCTTCACTCATCCTCTTCACTTCTCCATCAACGATCTCTCGTTGCATAGGTCCCGCTCGGTGCGGTTGTGACCGGGCGGGTCGTGCGCCTGGTACCAGGTCTATACGATGTTGGGTTGCCCCAATGGTTCCCAAGGCCCCGCCTGTCCACATAACGTCATGCTTTCTTAGCATCCGTCGTACCCCTTCGGCTACCGAAGGGGGAAGGTGGTCGAGGTCAGCCTCGGCCAGTGCCTTCAAGGCCTCTTGGTCCTTTGGCGGCAGGTCCGCCGGAGCCGCCGATGGGTTAGGCTTCCCGTCATCGGGTTGCTGTCGCTCGGTGGTCTCGGCGACCGCCAGTACTTCAAGTGGTTCCACTTGACCTTCCTTATCAGGGGTAAGGATATCTCCTTCGTAGAGTTCGGCAATCCCGAGGATAGTTCCCTTCGGGAGGGTGACTGCCTTACGGCGATAGTTCGCCATCACTAGGAGGGACGACCCTTCTGCTGGGAGGTCTATGAGACCGTTGGCCATGGTCAACCCATGGCGCTTGTACGTCCGTAGGTTGGACTGGACTCTGCAGATGCCTGCGAGGTCGCAGTTAACCGGGAGGACTGTCTCTGACAACGGCTCAAAGCGAGTCCGCTTGGCCAACCGAAGTGTCTTCGGCTCGACGCTTGCGTACACCTCAGCCACGTTAACGTGGCTTCCTTGTAGCGTCAGGTCCCTGACGATAGCCGTGTGTCCTCGCTTCGTCCCGTCGGCTTCTTGAAGCTCGACGGTCCTCCGGCCTGGCCGGATTGCATCAACGTGAACGTTGATGAAGGTGCACCCCAGTATGCAGGGCACCGATAGCGTTTCACATACCAGGAAGTCAACTTCCGTGGTGAGATCCCCGATGGTAACCTGCAGCGACATCGCTGCGGTCGTACGAATGAGTCGACCATTCGCGTCCTTGATGGTGGGTCCCCGAGTCACTCTGACTCGTGGAAGCCACTTGTCCGGGAGGGTATCCTTCCGGATAAGGTTGGGTCCAGCCCCTGTGTCCAGTACAGGGTAGTACGATCGTGTCGACTGGGGGTCAACCCCCAGTGTGGCTGATACCTTGAAGTTCTCCAAGGTAAACAACACATGTCCTATACCGATATCCGGTGTAGCTCGGGCATCCTGGACAGGGCCCTTGTCTGGTTCAACGTGACGGGGCTTCCCGTCCTCTCCTCCCAACCTTGGAGGTTGGTCATCAATCCCCTGACGCCGTGTCGTCGGGGCCGGAAGGTGTACCCGGGGGTTGATGCGGCGTCGGCTCAACCGCGCTCTCCGTGGGGCTTTCCCCGCGGTACTCCGGGATGGCTTGCTTGGGTGACCCCAGCGCCCCCCGGTCATCCTTCCTCTTACTCGTTTCCCGCCCTTGGTAGGGTGCTGTCCGCCGGGACATCCGGCTGAGGAGGTGCCCCCTCGACGGCCAGTACTCCACCTGGAGCTGGCTGCCTACCCGGTGCGGGTCCGGGTGCTCGGGCGGGATACCCCCCGGTGGATGCCTTGCGTTGCGCCGCTGCCCGCCGAGACTCCTCGGGGATGAGTGGGCAGGAAGACACCCAGTGCTGGGGATCCCCACACAACATACACCCGGACGTGCCGGTCCCCCCTTGAGGTCGCATCGGGGTAGCTCCGTAGCTACGGTTGCCTCCCTCGGGCGCCCGAGTGCCTGCTCCCTGGTAGGCCTTGGGTCCTTGGGTCAACCGGAACATGGACTCCCCCAACCGGTTGGGTCGGCCCGCAATCTGCGGGGGTGCCTCCGTGCGCACCGCCCATGTTGGCAAGGGTTGGTGAGGGTTACCCGTCACCGGGGAGTACCCCGTAGTCCGCACATACGGGACGCGCCGTCCCGTTCCTTCGTTGACCTGGAACTGGGTTCCAGCCGGGGCGATGTACGCTACCGTACCATGTTCATCAATCACCGGCGTCGCCGGTAGCAACAGGTGGCCCTGTTGGTCGACTAGAGGGTCACCCTCACCAATAGGGGTATGTTCGGTCGCTACCAGTACTGGTGCGGCCTTACGTTCCACCTTCTCTTGCCTCGGTACCGGGGTAAGACTGGGCTTGCCTCCCTCACCCTTGGGCTTCGGGGCCAAGGCACACTCCGGGTGTAGAACCCGGTGGGCGTCCCCTAGGGACTTGCACATATGCATCAGTCGACTGAAGTTCGTCCGGGCCGTGTTGGCGCCCCGTGCGGATATCCGCACGTAGTTGGGTACTCCTGCGAACAGGATGGCCCGTAGCTCCCCTTCTCCGAGGAGCTTCCCAAGCTCGTAGTCGAGCTCTTGGATCCGGCGTCCAAACATCTCCTCATCCTCCCAGGACTGGGCGGTGGCAGTGCGAAGGGCCCGATAGTGGTCCTCGCACTTGTCCTCACTGAGGTAACTGCTCAGCAGCTCCTTCAATATCCCACGGTAATCCATGGGGGTGGCCGCGACCCTCATTCCCGGCATCGGGGATGCCTGGCGAAGAATGCCTCGCACCCGTTCATCAACAAAGAACGGGAGGATCTCCAGAGCCAGCCCCTCGTTAACGAGCGCCTTGTCTGCGGCTGCCTTGAAGCTAGTCAAGAAGCCGATGACTGCCAACGGGCGTCCGTTCGGCCCCCCGAACATAGGGACTCCCTTCATAAGGGTCTGCATAGAGCGGATCGCCCGATGCGACGTATTACGCATCGATTCCGATACGGTGGTAGAGCGGTCCTCCAAACGATAACGTTCCGGAGTAAGCACCGACCGGAAGACCTCGTTGACGATCTCCGTGTCAGCGTCCTGGATATCCAGTCGCTTAGCCAGTTGATGAGCGAACTCATCGGACTCCATCCGCTTCAGTAGGCTCGCAGTTACCTGCGCGGTCATAGCTTCCACCACTGAAGATGGTACTTCAGGCGTCGGCACCTCGGGAACCCGAGTTGCTGCGCCTCCTTCGTCGTGGGGGTACTGCGAGAGGGTACCCCCTCCCCCCATAACCGACTCTCCCCCGGCGTACGTATCTGCCGGGTCGTGTCCGCGGAGTCCGCTTCGGGTGCTCCGAGCGTATCGCTCCGTGTGACTCCGTTCCAACTCTGCCGACGAGTCGGACCCATACCCCATTGTGTCCCGGGGTTGTCCAGGAGTAGCAACACCGGGGTTGACCCTGGTGGACTCCGAAAGTAGTCCGGCCGGTTCGAACCGTACCGGTGTGGGAGGAACACGACGGGGTCCCGTCGTGTGCCGTGTTGACATCAACACTGCCATTGCGTCCTCCGTCCGATCTTGTCGGGCGTCGAGCCCGGAAAACCGGGCCTCGATGCGGGCCAATGATGCCATCAGGGAATCCCCTGGTGAAGGAGGCGGCGGAGTGAGGTCGGTCGACGACAGTTGAGGCGGGCCCCCGCCTCCTGCCGTCCGAGCCGTGCCAAACGTCGATCCGGCACCGGAAAGCATTGGCGTCTCAATGTTATCGATCGGGTTCCCGATCCCGGTTCCCGTAGTCACCTCCGGGGTCGGCGTCGACGCCGATCCGTCATCTTGAACGTTCCCCGTCTCTTGGGTAGACATGGTCACAATCAGTCAACCGACGTATCAATCACCACGAACAAGAGAGCGAGGGGGTAGATTGGGGAGAGTACAGTAGATCACAGTCAAAGGTAAAAACTCAACACAATCGATCAGGTCGCAACACCACGAGTACAAGAAAAGGACCGGATCCCTATCCGTGTGCCAGGGCCGAAGACGGCGTCACCACAAGGGTGACGGAAACCCGTCCCCTGCTGCTCCACCAATGTAGCACAATAGGAATCCGTCGCACGTCCACTCTCAGGGAACACTCACCAAGGGGGATCGGCACCAACATCACCGGGAGGCCAAGGTTGCTGTCCTTGGAGCGCAAGCCACGGGACCAAGATGGGAGCCCAAATGGGAGGGGTTTGTTGTTCTACCTTGGCCGGCGGTGGATTCGCCACCGGCCCCCTCGTTATAAACCCTCGGAGACACTACTAACTACCCTCCACCCCAAGATGCAAGTCCCTCTGGTCATACGTAACTTATAGATACCGTGACCAGTACGAACTATCAAATTGAAAGTTAAGGGTTAGAAGTAGCCCCCCTGATATTAGGGTCACAATACGGACAACCATATTGCTACAAGGGTTCCAGCAGGGCCAATGCCTGTTCCTCTTGCATAGGGGGCTCTGTCCCAACACGTAGGCAGTACTGAGTCACCTTGGCCCTGTCGAACTTGTGCCACGGTTCCCAAGTGTCCTCTTCAGATGTGTAGCCCCACCACCGGACCAGTAGCCAAAGGTTCCCATCCTGGTCCCGGTCGTGGCCCACAAAACGTTCCCACACGAACGAAAGACCAGTGTCATCGTGGTCCAAAGGCACTACTGGCTCCTGCGGGCCATGTATCATAGTCGAGGAATCAAATTGGCCTGCAGGGGTCGGGGCGCGGGCCACGTGATCACTGCTAATACGGTCCGACTAGCCCTTGGCTAGGACAGTGAACGTGTGACTGTCCCTCTTGAGGATCCGGTAGGGGCCTTCGACTTTCTGGTCCAGCTTCTTGCGGTCCTTGGCATGAGTGTCCACGTAGACCCAGTCTCCGGCTCTTAGGGCCTGATTGACCGTATTGACCCGTCTATCATAACTCTTCTTGTACCTTCGCTGGGCCATCTCGAGGTTCTTGCGGACCGTGAAGGCCAAGTCACGTAAGTGGGCCCGTCTCTGTTCCCGGATCTCTCTCGCTGTCCCCTCGAACTTCTTGGGATATGGGGACTCGGGCAGCCGGTCTAGTGCAAACGTGCGGACCCTCTCTGGGGTCACAAACTCAATCGGGGCCACACCTGTGCTCTGCTGGGGCCTCGTGTTGTACGCCACGGTCAAGACTGATACCAACTCGTCCCATCGGTCCTGGTGGTCCTCGATATAGGTCCGAAGCTGGGCCACAATGGTCCTGTTGTACCGTTCAACCTGGCCCTGCGTCTGGGGATGATAGGTGGTCGAGGTAATATGCCGGATCCCAAGCATCCCAACGACTCCACGGAAATGAACTGAGGTCAACTGGGGCCCGTTGTCGGTCAGTAAGGTATCAGGTGGCCCATAAGATGCGACCCATGTATCCAGAAACGCCGAGACCACAGTCTCTGCGTCTTGGTTCGGGATCGGGACCACCCGGGTCAGCTTAGTGAACCTGTCAACGATGACCAAAAGATATTCTTTCCCGTTAGCTGTCTCAGGGAGGGGTCCAAGTAGGTCCAAACAGACGTCCGTAAAGGGATCAGTGGCCGGAAAAAGGCGCAACAAGTTGGTCCTACGCCGGCCCGGAACCTTGCCCTCGGCACATGAGGGACAGTTGGAAACGAAAGAGGCCACGTCGGGCACCATAGTGTCCCAATAAAAGCTCCGCCTCATGGACGTGTACATCTTGTTGACCCCTGGATGGCCCGCGTGTCCCGGCTCGTGTTCCAGCGTAAGCACTTCCTTCTGTAGGGCCTTGGGAACAATAATCTGGACTGCACGATCCAGAGGGTCTAGGCGGACCAGTAGACCGTCCGGCGTCTCTCCGAAGCGAGACTTGGGGTTGCGGTTCCTCTCCGCTCGGATCTCCTTGCACCACGGGTCCAATGCTTGGCCCTGGATGATCCTCTGGACCGAAAGGGGCGGGTACCTCTTGCTAGTCTTGAAGTTCGGTCGGGTCCAACCTGTCGCGAAGTTGGCCAGCGTGAGCAGGGACGGGATCTCATCCGGTATGGGCCTGTCGTCGGCTCCGGTCGTGGCCAAACGGGACATCACGTCTGCTGCGTGGTGGTGCTGGCCCGGCCTGGACTCCACGGTATAGTTGAACTCAGCGAGTCGTAGGCGCCAACGGGCCAAGCGTCCATGGGCCGCGTCCATATGGAGCGTCCATTTCAGAGCCGTGTGGTCCGTCCGGACAATGAATCGGGTCCCTTGAAGGTACGGTCTCAAAAGAAAAAGGGCCCATACATCGGCCAAGCATTCCCGTTCAGTGGTACTGTAGTTCTGTTCCGCACTGGTCAGTACTCTACTCCAGAATCCAACGGGCCTGTAGGCTCGGTCCTCCTGTTCCTGTAGCAAGACGCATCCAATCTGGGCCGCGCTAGCATCGGTATCAACAATGTACTGGCCTGTGCGTCTCGGTAGGGCCAGGATGAGAGTGTGGGTCAGTCGGTACTTGAGCTCCTCAAACGAGTCTTTCTGGGCCGGAGTGAACGGGGGCAGAGGGTCAGAGACCTTACTACTCGTCATGGCCAGAAGAGGACGGGCCACCTTAGCGTAGTCCTTAACGAACCTGCGGTACACGTTGCACATGCCCAAGAAATTGCGCAGGTCCTTCTTGGTCCTTGGGGTCTTGGCTTGCCTCAGGCCCACAAGGCTCTTCTTGTTCACTCTCAGTTGGCCCTTGCCGACAATGTGGCCCAGATACTCGACCTCGTCGTGGAACAGAAAGCACTTGCTGGCCTTGAGGGACACGCCTGCCATGGTCAGCAGCTGAAAGATCTCCTCTAGATGGACCAAGTGTTCCTCAGGGGTCTTAGAGAAAACAATGATATCATCAAGGTACACGAGACAGGTCTTCCAATTGACCCCGGATAGGATCATATCAATGGCCCTTCGGAACGTAGCGGGAGCATTCGTCAAGCCAAAAGGGAGTCGTACGTACTTGAAGGTCCCTTCGTGACAGGTAAAAGTGGTCTTATCCTGGTCCTCAAGGGCCACAGGGATCTGCCAGTAGCCCGCGTTAGCGTCCAGCATAGAAAAAACAGTGGCCTCACCCAGGAAGTCGATGCAATCGTCCATCCTGGGCAGTGGGTACGTGTCCTTCACCATGATATCATTGAGCCGTCTGTAGTCCACGCAGAATCTTGGGGTCCCATCGGACTTCGGGACCAGTACGACGGGGAAGGACCACTCCGCCTGTGAGGGCTCAATGACTCCAAGGGCTGATTGCTTGGCCACCTGTTCCTTGATCAAGTCCCGGTGATGCAGGCCAGTGCGGTACGGTTGGGACCATATAGGCTTGGCCCCTTTGGTCAACGTAATACGGTGCGGCGTGATATCCATCTGGCCCAACTGACCATCCCAGAGTCCCTTGTATTGGTCCATCAGGTCCCGGACCGCTTCATGTAGGGCCGGGGGGATCAGCTCAATGGCAACTCTAGGCATAGGGGTCTGGTCAGCAGCGACCGTACTGGTCCGGTCCGCGGGTCGGGAAGTGTTTCCAGGTGGACCCTCAGTATCCATCGATTCCGCTGGCTGCGCTGCACGCGACGTGGTCCCTTGGTCTTGACCCAGGGTGGCCACGGTGTTGGCCCCCTCACTGGTCAGAGACAAGTCCCCCAAGGGAACCTCGTGCGCAGGGCCATCGTAAGGGATCGCTAGCCCAACAGCAAAGTTCTTAGGAAGATTGACTGGCCTCTTGGAAATGTTGGTCAGGTAAAGTCGGAAGTCCCGTCGGTTCTTGATAGCGGCCAAGGCATTATGTAGCCGCAAGCCCTTCCTGGCCAACTTGTAAGGCCTCTCGTACAGAAGGCACCGTCCATTGGTCCCGCAGCGAACGTAGACCGCCTGGACCGACTCAGGGGCCAGCGTCACGCCCTTGGACAGATACAGAGCGCTCGGGTCAAAGCGGACCGGGTTCCCCTTAACGGGTAGGGCCTCCTGGTCCTTGCCTGACCACGCACGCTTGGCGTACGACAGGGTCCCATTGTTCCAAAGGACCGACTCTGTCCCAGGATAAATGGCCTTGACGTGGGCCTTCTGGTAGTCCATCCCCAGGATCAGCGGGACCGAAAGGGCCTTGACGACCAAAAACTCGAACGCCATGGCCTTGTCATTCACGATAACGGTCAGCTCCACGATTCCACGGGCCTTGAGCAACTGGCCCGACGCATCACAAACGTGGGTACTCTTCGGGGCCCGGGACAACACCTCCCGCCATCCCTCCGGCAGGACGTCCTCGCGGACCACACTTGGCCCCGCCCCGGTGTCCAGGATCGCTGTCGTCTCTCTTGAGTCTTCCTGGTCCAACCGGATCCGAGTGTCCACGGCAAAGTTTCTCTTACGCAGGACGAGCAGTGTTCCCTTGAATATATACGGTCTCCTCATGCCCAGGCGACGTTGGAGCCATGACCTGGCCCTTCGTGTCAGATGAGGGGAGCATGAAGAGGGTTCAATCGATTTCTTAGTAGGCAAAGTAGATACGGGTACAATAGGGCCCTGAAAGATCTTCGAGAAGCCCAAAGCAGAAGCAAACGAGCATGTACTGTCTGGCCGATGGCGGGGAGGGGACCGCTTGGATCCTCCCCCCCCTACTCTTTTCCCGAAGGGCCAGAGCTCCCGGGTCTAGTCGTATCATGGTAACTCTGGTCCGGTTCATCATCTGGCTTGTTGATCGCTTCACACAATGCTTGGACCATAGCGAACCGGACCTGGCGATGGAACCGTCTGTCCGCGTTAGCATCGGTCTCCGTGGTCTGGCTGCGACCCCGAGTGGCCGAGAGGAACATGTCTCGGGCCTGAGGAACCGCCTGTCGCTGGACCTCAGAAAGAGTCTTGCACTGATGGGCCATGTGGCCCGACTCCCAGCACAGGTAGCATCGATAGGGTCGGCGACTGTCCATGGTCCGGATCCCAACGAGTCGAGGGGTCTCCGAATGGAATCCTTGAGTCTGGCCCGCCTTGGTCTTCTCGATTTCCTTGTCGAGGGGCCCCTTGGGGATCGTTGGAGGGGCCATAGGATTCACAGTCAGCAAGGCCGGGGGGTCCAGCACCTTCTTCGGGTTCAGATCAGTGGGCCGTCGAACTGGTCCCGTCACGGGGGCCTTGCTAGAGGAACCCGCCGACTGGGCCATAATGATCACGTCCCGGGCCGCCTTGTACTTCCCGGCCGTGAACGTGACCAGCTGTTGATAGGTTATCTTGGGCCCGTTGTAGACAAAGGCATCGGTTTGAAGGTATTCCGGGAGTCCTTGGATCAACTGTTGCTTCATGGTCTCTTCCGTGTGGATGTTCCCACACATCTCAGTCAGGCCCCGGAGACGCAGAGCAAAGGCTTCAATGGTCTCATCGGGTTCCTTCGTGGCCCTGCCAAACTTATCCTGGGCCAGTGCAAGGGCATGGGGTTCCGCATAGGTCTCCAGGAACCAGTCGATGGCCTCAGGATAGCTCGTGATCGACGCTCCACCAGAGGCGCTCGTCGAGTCAGGGAGGGCCCGTGTGTACCGAAGCTCAGCGTCGCCGGAAAGAAAGTGAGGGATCGCATATAGGGCCATACCTTCCGAGACCCCATTATCATTACAGGCCTTAACGAGCTTACGGAGCCAAGTGAACACCTTCAGGCCCTCTTTACCCGAGAAATGTGGATACCCAGCGAACGAGTGCTTCATATTCCGTTCCACGCGACCCATCTTCCGTGCTTCTCGGGTCCCATAAGTGGCCTTCTTGTTCCTCAAGCGATACGTCCGGTTGTCCAGCACCAAGGAAAAGCGATCATCGGAACAGCTGATAACATCTGGCCCACGCGTCGTGTCCCCGAACGTGGTCAGGTCGTCCTCATCGAAAGCAGACGAAAGAGTGGTCCCAGAGGAAATAGAGGACGTGAATGACCCATGCGAACGGTGACGACGGGACGGACGACGACGGGAACTCGAACGGGTCGAACGGCGCGGATCACGTCACCCATCCTGGCCAGCGGGGCTCTGACTCAGGGCCTGGGACACGGTGGCCAAAATCTCATCTCGGAACGTCTCAAGGGTCGTACGAATCTCTTCGGGTCCGGTTGAAGTGGTCACCGGAAGAACTTGGGTCCCCATCGCGGGACCCGTAACTTGACGCGAATCCTGGCCCATAGGGGCCCGAATCCGCCCGGGGGCGCCGTACCCCGGCGAGGAATGCCACTAGTCCCGCCTCCGCCGCGGCCACCGGGAACAGAGGTCCCACGACCACGACCAGCGGGGGTCACCATTGACGTGTCCCAGGGCGCACCACGACCCCGCCCACCAGGGGTAGGGTCCGTCATGTTGGCCCGCGGCAATCGACCTAGCCCAATCGATCTCCGTCACAAGAGGGTCCAAACGGGTCAAACGCCACAGAAAATTGGAAAGGGCTGTCCCGATACGGGAGAAGTAGTAAAGCCCTCCCCTGCTGCTCCACCATAAATGTAACGTGATGGCCCTATCGGACCCCACAACCACCACACACAGGAAGCCACAGACTGGCCAGGAAGGAACAGGTAAGAGCCCAAGCGTGGTCCACTCGCCCACCCCGTCAGAGGTAAAGGTAACAAGGACAAAAGCCCGAGGGAGCAAGAACCCAAAGCACTGTTGATTTTACAAGATGGCCCCGGGGAGACCCCGGAGCTACCCTCAAGAACCTCCCCCCCTGGCCCCTCCAGAGGCCCAGAGCGGGGCCCCCAGAGGGCGCCCCCCCGGCGGGCCTAATGCCAGCAAGGCATCGGCCACTCACCGGGCCAACTATCGAAAAGCAAGCGAAAATCTCCCCACACACAAATGTCAATCCTCAGAAAAAACCCAGTGGGAAAAAACGGGAAAGACACGAAATCACGCAAGGAAAACAAATACGAAAATCAAGTACACCACAAAGGGGTCAGCAAGCCCACAACCCGGGCGAGTCCTCCAGTCGGGTGGGCCAATCAGGGCTCCGGGTGTGTCGCCACAACACCGGGCCACGTGGCCAAGGATCCCCGGCCAGCGTAGGGTTCCACGTACCACTGCCGGCCGGGTCCCAAGTCACCTCACCGAGGGCCCGCCTGTCCCCAAAGGCCAGAACGCCACAAACCCCGGTGTTGCTACTCCTGGACAACCCCCGGACTCGGCGGGTTATGGATCCGACTCGTCTGGTGAGTTGGAACGTAGCCATACGGAGCGCTACGCTCGGAGCACCCAGAGCGGGCTCCGCGGACATGGTCCGGCGGACACTTACGCCGGAACAGAGTCGGCGATGGGGGGAGACGGTACCGTCTCCCATGACCCCCTCGACGACGGAAGCCAGGCAACTCGGGTACCCGAGGCGCCGACGCCGGAAGTTCCAGCGTCACTGATGCAAGCGATGACAGCGCAGGTTACTGCGAGCTTACTGAAGCGGTAGGAGTCCGATGAGTTCACTAATCAACTGGCGAAGCGACTGGATATCCAGGACGCGGACACGGTGATTGTCAACGAAGTCTTCAGGTTGATACTGACTCCCGAACGTTATCGTTTGGAGGACCGATCCACTGCCGTATCGGAATCGATGCGTACGACCTCGCACCGAGCGATTCGCTCTATGCAGACCCTTATGAAGGGAGTCCCTATGTTCGGGGGCTCCAACGGACGCCCGTTGGCAGTCATCGGCTTCTTGACTAGCTTTAAGGCTGCCGCAGACAAGGCACTCGTCAACGAGGGGCTGGCACTGGAGATCCTCCCGTTCTTTGTTGATGAACAGGTCCGAGGCATCCTCCGCCAGGCATCCCCGATGCCGGGAAGGAGGGTGGCAGCCACCCCCATGGATTACCGTGGTATATTGAAGGAGTTGCTTAGCAGCTACCTCAGTGAGGACAAGTGCGAAGACCACTATCGGGCCCTTCGCACTGCCACCGCCCAGTCCTGGGAGGATGAGGAGATGTTTGGACGCCGGATCCAAGAGCTCGACTACGAGCTGGGGAAGCTCCTCGGTGAAGGGGAACTACGGGCCATCCTGTTCGCAGGAGTACCCAACTACGTGCGGATATCCGCACGGGGAGCCAATACGGCCCCGACGAACTTCAGTCGACTGATTCATATGTGCAAGTCCCGAGGGGACGCCTACCGGGTGCTACACCCGGAATGTGCCTTGGCCCCGAAGCCCAAGGGTGAGGGAGGCAAGCCCAGTCTTACCCCGGTACCGAGGCAAGAGAAGGTGGAACGTAAGGCCGCACCAGTACTGGTGGCGACCGAACATCCCCCTTCCGGTGAGGATGAACCTCTAGTCGACCAACAGGGCCACCTGTTGCTACCGGCGACGCCGGTGATTGATGAGCATGGTACGGTAGCGTACATCGCCCCGGCTGGGACCCAGTTCCAGGTCAACGAGGGAGCGGGTCGGCGCGTCCCGTATGTGCGGACTACGGGGTATGCCCCGGTTACGGGTAACCCCCCCCAGCCCCTGCCGACATGGGCAGTACGTACGGAGGCACCTCCGCACATCGCTGGTAGAGCCAACCGGTTGGGGGAGTCCATGTTCCGGCTGGCACCGGGACCCAAGGCCTCTCAAGGGGCGGGCACTCGGGCGCCCGAGGCAGGCAACCGGACCTATGGAGCCAACCCGACGCGGACGCCCGGGACGGCCGGCACGTCCGGATGTATGTTGTGCGGAGACCCCCAACACTGGGTGTCCGCATGCCCACTCATCCCGGAGGAGTCTCGACCGGCAGCGGCGCAACGCAAGGCATCCATGGGTGGGTATTCCGCCCGAGGCCCGGCACCGGGTAGGCAGCAAGCTCCAGGAGGAGTACGGGCAGTCGAGGAAGCACCCCCTCCCTCGGATGCCCCGGAGGACAGTACCCGGCCGAGCACGGGAAACGAGTAAGAGGAAGGACGACACGGGGTCGCTGGGGTAACCCGAGCAAGCCACCCCGGACTGCCGCGGGGAAAGCCCCACGGAGAGCGCGGTTGAGCCGACGCCGCATCAACCCCCGGGTACACCTTCCGGCCCCGACGACACGGCGTCAGGGGATTGATGACCAACCTCCAAGGTTGGGAGAAGAGGACGGGAAGCCCCGTCACATGGAACCAGACAAGAGCCCTGTTCAGGATGCCCGAGCTACACCGGATATCGGTGTAGGCCACGTACTGTTCACCTTGGAGAACTTCAAGGTATCAGCCACACTGGGGGTAGACCCCCAGTCGACCCGGTCGTATTACCCCGTACTGGATACAGGGGCTGGACCTAACTTGATCCGGAAGGATACCCTCCCGGACAAGTGGCTCCCGCGAGTCAGAGTTGCTCGGGGACCCACGATCAAGGATGCGAATGGTCGTCTCATTCGTATGACCGCAGCGATGTCGCTGCAGGTCACCATCGGGGAGCTTACTACGGACGTTGACTTCCTGGTATGTGAGACGCTATCTGTGCCCTGCATACTGGGGTGCACCTTCATCAACGTTCACGTTGATGCAATCCGGCCGGGCCGGAGGACCGTCGAGCTGCAAGAGGCCGACGGGACGAAGAGAGGACAGACAGCGATCGTCAGGGACCTGACGCTACAAGGGAGCCACGTTAACGTGGCTGAGGTATACGCAAGCGTAGAACCGAAGACACTCCGGCTGGCGAAGCGGACTCGCTTTAAGCCGCTATCGGAGACCGTCCTCCCGGTTAACTGTGACCTCGCAGGCATCTGCAGAGTCCAGTCCAACCTACGAACCTACAAGCGCCATGGGTTGACCATGGCCAATGGTATCGCAGACCTCCCAGCAGGGGGGTCATCACTGCTGGTGATGGCGAACTATCGCCGTAAGGCAGTCACCCTCCCGAAGGGAACTATCCTCGGGATTGCCGAGCTCTACGAAGGAGATATCCCTACCCCTGACAAGGAAGGTCAAGTGGAACCACTTGAGGTGCTGGCGGTCGCCGAGACCACCGAGCGACAGCAACCCGATGACGGGAAGCGTAACCCATGGGCGGCTCCGGCGGACATGCCGCCAAAGGACCAAGAAGCCTTGAGGGCACTGGCCGAGGCTGACCTCGACCACCTTCCCCCTTCGGTAGCTGAAGAAGTACGACGGATGCTAAGAAAGCACGACGTCATGTGGACCGGCGGGGCGCTGGGTACCATTGGGGCAACCTGACACCGTATAGACCTGGTACCAGGTGCTCGACCAGCGCGGTCGCAACCGCATCGTGCGGGACCTATGGAACGAGAGATCGTTGATGGGGAAGTGAAGAGGATGAGTGAAGCTAAGGTGATCCGACCTTCGATGTCGGAGTGGGGTGCCCCAGTCGTGATCGTACCGAAGAGGGATCAAACCCCTCGGTTTTGCATCGATTATCGACGCCTCAACTTGGTTACCAAGAAAGACTCATACCCTTTACCAAGGATGGACGAGTGTATCGACTCGCTGGGGGAAGCCACAGTGTTTACCACTATCGACTGCAATGCCGGGTACTGGCAGATCCCAGTGGCGGAAGAGGATATCCCCAAGACGGCATTCGTCTGTCACAGTGGCGTGTACGAGTTCCTAAGGATGCCCTTCGGATTGTCCAACTCCCCCGCCACATTCCAACGGGCCATCGACATCATACTGTCGGGAGTCAAGTGGCGTGACTGCCTGGTGTACTTGGACGCCGTCATGGTCTTCTCATGTAACATGGATGACCATGTGCAACATGTCGACGAGGTACTCACCCTCTTGCGGAACGCCGGGGTAACCCTGCGCCTCAAGAAGTGCGCCTTCTTCCAGCAGACAGTCGAGTATCTGGGTCACCAGATCACACCAGGTAAACTGGGAGTGCTCGAAGCTAAAACCCGGGCACTCCAGGATGCGCAATACCCAACCACCCAGACACAGCTGAAAAGCTTCCTGGGGATGTGCAACGTATACCGACGGTGCGTCAAGGACTTCGCTCGTATAGCCAAACCGTTAACGGTTCTGACGAGCAGTGCCTTGCCAAAGGTACTATAACCTCCCTCGCCCAGCGAGGGAGAGGCGTTCGAGCTGCTCAAGCAAGCTCTGCTAGCCCCACCCGTGCTTGCGTTGCCGCATAGACGCGGGACCTTCGTCATCGACGTCGACGCCTGCGACACCCAAGTGGGATGCACCCTGCTACAGGGAGAGACCATCATCGGTACCGATAATGCTATCCCGGACCTACATCCGGTAGGGTACTTCAGCCGGACACTCAACCCGGCTGAGCGTAACTATAGTGCCACCGACCGCAAGTGCCTCGGAGTCATATGGGCAGTGCAACTGTTCCGGCCATACCTGGGAGGTTCCAGGTTCATCGTAAGGTCCGACCAAGAACCTTTACGATGGCTTCTCAACCTTGGTGACAAGGATTCCGACAGCCACGGTCGGCTAGCCCGGTGGAGGCTGAAGATGGCCGAGCACGACTACCGGACCATATATAACGCCGGCTCCACCCATCATCTGGGGGACGCGCTGCCGCGACTCGATACCCCAAGCGGGGATACCCGACAGGTGGACGAAGACATCCCGGTGGTACCGATGTGCATGGTGGGTAACGCTACCCAGGGTATGGTTGACCATACCATGGCACATCTTGCGTGCCCGTTGACCCTCGCGGACTTCCGCGAGGCACAGGCCAATGACGATGACTGTAAACGCCATCGTTGTGGGGGTTTGCCGCACCCCTTGGACTAGGGGCATCCCCGTTCAGGGGGAGGCGGATCGTGGCGACCTCTGCCCCTGACCAATCCGGGGCAGGAGGGGGTCGCTCCTCCCTCGGGAGGGGCACGCCACGTCATCCTCGCTGGATCCCCCCATGAATGGGGGGGGAGATACGATAATATCGGGTAGAGCGATTACGCCCTCCCGATTGGAATTGGCCTTCTGGCCAGTGATAGGGAAGTTACCTAGGGCGGGCTACTTCCGCCCCAATCTGGCTGAGATTTAGTGAGATCCCTCCACTGATCGCCTTTTGTGTGGAGAGATGTGTTGGAGGGCTCTGAGTGTTTTGATTGGGTGTTTAGTGTAGGGAGTGTTGGCCCGCACTCCGGGGTCCCACAGGGGGCCCTGGACCGGCGGGCCAAAGAGGGATACCTGCGCGTGGGGCTGTGCCCGTTGCTTCCCCCTCACAAAAAATCAACCTTGCGTTACCCTCGTGTTCCCCGTCCCGGACGCTTCCACCTTCGCGTGGAGCTTTACGTTCCGGCGGTTCTGACTCTAGGGTTTATACCCCGGGTTCCCCACCATTCTCCTTCAGGAGGATAGGGTACCCCGTTGGTGTGGGCTTACGCCCAGATAACCGCCACATTTGGTGGAGCAGCAGGGGAGGGGATTCGCTCCGCCTTCTGGTGGAGTCTCCTCTCCTTTTGTTGGGTGGTTTCTTGGTCGTGTACTCTGTGGTTGGGTTGTGACCCCTGGTACCTTTTCTTTCTTGCCTTTACAGGTGGGTCGAGATGCAGTCTGATACTTCTGCTCCTCCTCAAGGAGGAGGTCCGACACCTGTGGAAACGTCAAACATGACAGCAGGCACCGGCGAAGCTCCCGGTGCCGCCTCACGGACCAACCCTTGTGTTGAGTCGGCCGCTCAACGGGAACGCACGAGTTTGTCCCGCTTGGACCTGCCTCCGGGTGGAGTGCCAGGCGCCGGTGAGGCTCCCGGCCTGGCACATGCCACTCCAGGCGCGACCCCTGATGGGGAGGCAGCCCACGGCTTCGGCGACCGCTCTACCTTTACCTCCCGTGAGTGGGGGGCCTGGGCCTCACCCGCGGGTGGGGGTACGTTTGCATCGCCCACCCAGGACCGTATGGATACGGATAATCTTAGAGGCGCCTCTTTGGGGGGCGTACCCGCTGTGGGGGGGTCGTCCTCCATGGCTATGGGAACTGTTCCTCTGGCGGCTTTCCGCCAGATGTTGACTGAGGTGGTGTCACCAATTTCTGCTCGACTCGATAGGGTCGCGGGTTCAATCTCTCGATCTGGTCGGCGGACTCGCGGGTCGAGGGTTCAATCTCTCGATCTGGTCGGCGGACTCGCCGCCGACCCCACGGTTATTCGCAGACATCTTCCTCTTCAGAGGCAAGTGATGTTGATCCTGAGAGGCGTGGGGCGAGGCGCTTAAGCGCTTCGACCCACCGCCGGGTAGCCCGTGTGCTATCCCCCGGACGTAACGGGGAACCGGAGCGGGTTATCCCGCTCAAGATAATACCCGATGATGATACCTTTAAAGGTATCCTGGATTGCGAGTCTTTTGCACTCGCCAATAATAGCGTACGCTATGATGAAGAGATGGCTCACGGCTTAGGCCGGAAGCGCAAAGAGATATCCCTCACGTTTGGGCGTGACGCCCTTTGGGACGGGACCCCCCCTCTAGGGGTGTTCGAATTCCTAAATCGCTTCCGTAAGGCTAGCGATGACAACGACCTCTCAGAAGGTCGGGCTATGTACCTCCTTCCGGAGTTTACCAAAAGGGAACTCAAGAAGGAGCTCCTCTCCCTTATCCCCTCTAAGGCGGGGGGACGAGCGGGAGAGGTCACTTCGTATCTGGAGCTGGTTAACTGGCTCCTCCGCAGATATGCGGACGAGGAAATTATATCATCCCAAGTGGCAGCGTTCAATAACGTTGCCCAAGAGGAGCATGAAACCGAGACCGCCTTTTACCGGCGCGTCCGCGACGCAAATGCGCTCTGCGGGTATATTCATACTGCGAGCCAACTTAAGGGCCGCTTTATGCAAGGCGTCTGGTGGGCGGTACGGACTGATGTCCGTGAATTTAACACACCAGACAAGCCCATAGAGGCGTTGGTACGCTATGCTCAACGCAAAGGCGACATATGTCGCCGGCGCAATGAGGAGCTGCGGGCCCAATGGTCCGCACACGCCGCGGAGCGTCGGGCTCGGCGCAATGCCTCTAAAGGCATTGCAGCGGGGGTAGCTACTACCCCCAGCGGTTCCTCCGTACCTTCGTTGTACGGGGGGAAGGCCAAAGTTGGCACCGATGCGGGGAGGGAGCGTTTAAATCGCTACCCCTGCTTGGCTTGTAATAGCCATGAGCATTTTACGCGCCACTGTCCCGACCTTAGTGTCGAGACGCGGGCCAAGTTTGAGAAAGCCCGTAAGGAGCGCGCTCGGGTTGAGGGCCGTACCCCGCGGGGTACGGCGGGGACAGCGCAGCCCGTAGCGGTTGTCTCTGAGGGGGGGCCTTCTGGCGCCCCTAAAGGGGGGCCTGGCCCCCAGGGGAATATTGAAGAGTCAGAGGACTCTTCATCTGAGGATACCCCCTTCTCAAAAAACGATTAAGGGGGAGGCCTGATGAGGATGATTCCTCCCCCGGGGAAGAGGATGTCGTGTTGAAATGCATCTTACCACGACCTCGTAGGGTGAAGCGTGAGATGGTCCGCCCTAAAGGGAAGGACGAAGCTGAACAAGCAGCTCGGATGGTGGCATTAGTGTCACCACCCACGGCTTATCAATTAGCCGTACGGCCCTTTACTACTAAGGGATATGAATGGGCGACGAGGGCCATCCTCGATACCGGGAGTGGCCCTTCGCTCGTCCGGAAGCAGGCATTACCTCGGGGGTTCCCTATGGAACCCCTGGGAGACCTGGAAACCTTAAGGTTTTATGATGTGAACGGGGGATGGCTCCCCGTAGTGGGAAGCGTCACCCTGGGGGTCTGGGTGGGAAAACAAGTCTCATACATATCCTTTGGCGTGGTTCCGAATATGTGCGTCCCTGTTATCCCGGGGAACACATTCGTGGACCACGAAACTAAGAGTATTAACTCGAAGTGTAGCAGTACTCCCAACCACCAACCCCGAGTCAGGGAAGGAAGAGGAGTATTGCCGATATCCCAACCTGGGACACCGGAAGCAAGCACCTCCACACAGCCGAACACGGAACTTGCGTGTGGTGAACGGGTCAGCTCACCAAGGCACGAACAAGATGTGTCGGAGCCAGACGGTGTTTACTTGCTTGGCCAGCCAAGGTGGGCCCTCCCCGCCTTGCTGTCCCTCCTTATCAACCCTCCTCACACGCTCACGCAACCCCTCCAAACACTCAGAAAATGAACCCTCAAACAAACCAATCATATCACTCCACATGCAAAGCACTCAAAGCGTAGAAATCCGTCTGGCTCCCGTGCAAAAATCCCAAGAAACAAATACCAGCAGCATTACCCTGCTCTAGTATGTCGGAAGTCCTAGTCGAATTTCCGTCCAGAAGTCAGAAGTTTCACCATCGTGGGTCGGGTGAATTTCGACTTCCGGTCAGGTCCACTTGACCCGAATCTCCAAAGTATTGGTACCGAATTCCGGCCCAATCTCCCACACGGGTGACCGTTCGTGTGGCCCCGGAAGGAGCGCCGGGCGGATTGTCGTCCGTGTGCAGCGGCACGACGGCTCCGTCGGGTGGCGGACCACCGCGTGCAGCGGTGGCCTCTACCGCTACTCCTCCAGTGGCTGGGATGGCTTCTGTCGCCGGTGCGGGGGGTGTGGAGCCGACTCAGGCTCCACCCTTCCAGTTCCTCGAACCCTTCCCCGACGTGGCGTTGGGTTCGCTTCGGGTCCGAACTCCGGTCCCGATGCCGATTGCGCGTGGCGTCGGCGAGATGCTTCCCAACTTGGGAGCCATCATGTATGACGGCACGGTGGAGGCCTCACTCGTGGCCTCCCTTGACACGTTGGCTTGGGTCACCCGGCGTGTCAGTCACTTCCTCGCGTCGGGCGACTCAGCCACGGCGCGACAGTCATTGGCAGCTGAGGTCACTCGCCTCGCGGTTGGACACGAGTTTGTCCAACGGCTGCTGTCGACTCAGCAGCAGCTTACGCGTCACGGAGGGAGTACCTCCGGACATCTTTCTTACGACGGGGATGGGTCCGCGAGTCGGCGGGCCCCTCCCAGTGCTTCCACTCCGGGGCCCTCCCGAGTGGGTTACGCCCCTCCGCTACCGGCCTACGACCCTGGGGGTTCGTGGTCGGGCGGTCCCTATAGTCCTGGGGGTGGGCATATGGAACGCTAGAGTCAGCGGTCGAACGACTTGTTCTTTTCTTGGCGAGAAGAGTGGTGTGTGTTCTTCTCGTTTTGTATTGTGCCATAGTCGGCTTTGTTAGTAGAGAATCTTTGAAGAACCATGGTATGCGTTTGTACTCATGGTTGGCTTTCCGCTCTGCTCTGACTTGGAGCAGGGACTTCATCCCCCGACGTACGAGTGCTACGTCGGCGTATAGATATGCCCGCAGCCTGGCAGTATCTACGGACCTTCTCTACTGGTAGGTCCTCTACAAACTCCCATGTGTCGGAAGTTGGTCCATACCCGAACCACCTGACTCGGAGCATGAGTCGCCCCGACTCATCGTATCCGTGTCCGACAAACTTGTCGAACACCGCCTCCAACGGTTTATTGGAGGAGGTCGGCAAGGATGGGACTTTCCATGCTTGCAAGGCCCTTTCCCAAGCGGGATCTCCCTCTGGGGGTTCGGGTGCGCGAGTCGCGTGATTCCCATTTATCGTCCGGATACCATCATCACTCTCGATGGTTGACCGCCGTCCATCCGTCTTAAGGATGTGATATGGTCCCAGAGTTTTGAAGACCAATTTCCCTCCCTTATTGTCGTGGGAGATGACATTAATCCAATCTCCAACTCGGAGCGGATCGCGACGATGTCTGACTCGGACATCGAAGTACCTCTTGTAACGAGCTTGGGCCTTCTCCATAGTAGCCCGGACAACGGGTATCATCTCCTCCAGTCTCTGGAGTAGGGAGGCTTTCGCCTGACTCGGTGTTTGAGTCGAAGTCTCACCCTCTGTCTGGGTGAGACGCTCCACAGCTACTGACGGAAGTCGTCGGGGGCAGACGAAGGCAAACGGTGCCTCTCCCGTACTACTGTGTACCTGGGAGTTGTATGCTGTCACGAGTAGTGACGCATAACGAGCCCATGTGACTACATGGTCATGGACATTGTGACGCAACTGGCGCACTAGAGTCCTGTTGAATCGTTCCACCTGCCCATTAGTCTGGGGGTGGTAAGGGGTTGCGAAATTCGTCTGCACCCCCAACATCTTCATGACTCCCTGATACAGGACGGACGCAAACTGTGGTCCGTTATCCGAAAGGATAGAGTCGGGGATGCCATAACTGGCAACCCAGACGTCGAGTAACTCAATCAGAACGTCCACGGCTGTGATATCCTTGAGTGGGGATACCCGTGTGAGCTTAGTAAAGCGATCACACATCACCAGAAGGTACTCATATCCCTCTGGTGTTCGTGGTAGTGGACCGAGTAAGTCCACTGCTATCGCTGCAAACGGCTCTGTTCCAGGAAAGAGTCTCATGGAGGAAGTCTGCCGGGACTCCATGAGTCTATTCTTTGCGCAAGTCGCGCATGCGGCTACATACCCGTACACATCTGCCACGAGTGATGGCCAATAGTACTTCTTGCGTAGGGTCTGATACATCCTCGTAGACCCTGGGTGTCCACCCAACGGTGAGGAGTGCTCCCGTTGGAGGATACTCTTGCGTAACTCCTTGGGGACGACGACTTGCTTGTCCCCCTGGGTATATCCCTTACGGCAGAGTATGCCGTTGTCATTCAGGAAGAACCGAGTCGGTTGAGCCTGGTCGAGCTCCTTCCTGAGTCGTCGACAAAGTTTGTCGCTCTCCTGTGCCTGGACAAACTCATCCAGAGACACGGGTAATAGCTTGGCCATGCCAGGCATCCTCGGGTCGAGGACAGTTCCGGAGCGAGTGGTCACTGCCACATGAGGGAGTTCCTCAGGGATGGGGGAAGAGTCTTTCCCATCCGTCGGTATGCGAGACAACGCGTCTGCAACCGCATGCTTCGGGCCTGGCCGATATTCAACGTCATAATCGAACTCAGCGAGGCAGAGTCGCCATCGATTGAGTCGGTTATTCGTACAGGCTGTAGTGGTGAGTATCCACTTCAGAGCCTTGTGGCCACATCGAATTAGGAACTTCCTTCCTTCGATGTATGGCCGTAGCACGGAGACTGCCCATACTACGCCAAGGCCCTCTACCTCCGTCACAGAATAGTTCTTCTGGGCCGGTGAGAGTCCTTTGCTAAAATAGCCAACGGGTAAATACACCCCCGAAGGCTGTTGTTGGAGTAAGCAACAACCGAGTTGGTCGTAACTTGCGTCCACATCAACGATGTAGTGAGCCCCCGGTCTGGGGATCGCTAACACCGGGGGGTTGCAGAGGAGTTCTCGCAACCTATCAAACGCTTCTTGCTCCGGGGGTTTGGGAGCATCCAAGCGCTTGGGCATCTTGGAACTTACCAAGTGGTTCAACGATGCAGACACTTTGGCATAGTTCGCCACAAAGCGTCTGTATACGTTACACACACCCAGGAAGCTCCTGAATTGTGTCTGCGTCTGGGGGAACTTCGCCCGACGGATGGCCATGAGGTTCTTCTCATTGACCAGAATGCGACCTGGCCGGACTATATGGCCGAGGTACTCCACCTCATTACTAAAGAGGTGACACTTCGTAGGTTTGAGTGTTACTCCTGCTTCACCCAACAGGGTAAACACTCTGTCCAAGTGGGACAGGTGTTCTTCAGCAGTCCCGGAGAACACAATGATATCGTCCAGATACACCAGGGCGATCTGCCGCTTGACTCCGGCAAGTATCAAGTCAATAGCACGCTGGAAAGTCGCAGGTGCATTGCAAAGCCCGAAAGAGAGCCGTGTACACTGATAAACTCCACAGTGACACGTGAAGGTGGTCAAGTGTCTGTCCTCCTTGCGGATGGGTATCTGCCAGTACCCCGCGTTGCAGTCCAACGTGGAAAAGTACTGTGCCTCACCGAGTGAGTCGAGGCAATCGTCCATACGGGGTAAGGGGTAACTATCCCTTACCGTCCGCTCGTTTAGCTTACGATAATCGATGCAGAACCGCATCGTGCCGTCTGACTTGGGCACCAAGTCTATGGGACTGGCCCACTCACTTGAGCAAGGCTCAATGACACCCATGTCTTGCATCCGTTGGACCTGCTCTCGGGTGAGTTCCCGTGAGTCTGGTCCCATACGGTAGGGACTCAGGCGAACTGGCCTAGCCCCTGGCTTCAACACGATTCTGTGTTCGGTGGCCTTGATGAGCCCAAGGTCACCATTCCACAACTTGTGATGCTTCTGGATTAACTCATCCAGTCGTCCATGTAAACACTCCGGGATGTTCTCCCGATGTACCGTCTGCGACTTAGCCGTCGATGAACTCGATTGGTCGGCAGAGCCTGCCGTTCCAATATCCTTCCATGGCTGTTGAGTCACAGCAACGACATTCCCCTCAAAGGTAGAGATCGACGAAATCTTCATGCCTCCGGGGAGTCGTCGAGGTTCCTCCGACGTGTTGAGGACCTCCACCCACCAAGTTTGGTCATCCCCACAAGTCATGGGGCCCCATGCAACTTGCACTTGGTGAGTATGATAGACTCGGTCCACGGGGGAAACGAGTCCATTCCCTCGAAACCGTGTGCGTACTCGCACAAAGGTCCTTGATCGGGGCGGGACTACCGTACCCTTACATACTCGTACATGGGTCGTAGAGCCTCCACCCTTGGGAGAGTTTTCCCTAGGTTGATGAGTCGTAGGGGAAACAGTCCTCCCTTTACGCAATATGGGGACAGTCTCTCCATTACGCATTCGGATTACCCCTTCCGGTCCACTGACGACTGGGACATGGAGGTCCAAATAGTCAGTTCCCAGGAGTACGGGGACTGACATATTGGAGACTACTCCAAAGTTCACCTGCGTCTGGTAGAACCCAATGCAAACAGTCAATGCAATAGACCCAACAATGGGGAGGAGTCCCCCATTGACATCAAGCATACGCCACTCGGGTGAGCCGGCGGGACTCACATCCGTCCCCTCTGGCAATAAGTCTTGCCTAATGAGAGAGGCAGCAGAGCCTGTGTCGACTATGACACGAGAGGTAAACTCATATCCATCCTGCAGCCAGAGTCGAGCTGCGACCTGGTAGTTACTCCCTACCAGCACTGACACAATCCGACTCGGGTCGTGCTTCTGAGGAGGGACCTTGTCTCTAGGCCTCACCCCTCGAGGTCGAGTCAGGACCTTCACTCTCCCATGGGTCGGTGAGTGTGAAGCAACCCGCTTCATTACCGCTGGAGCCTTTGGGTCAGTCTTAGTCCCAGCGGCTAGGCGTTTCCCTCATCCGACTCGGATGATGGAGTATCCTTGCCACTTGAGCGGGGGGAAGAGGTTTCCCCCTTCTCAAGCGTGGACTCATTCTCTGACTTAGGTTGAGTCATGGCCGTCACCCGTGTGGTGCGCGGCCGGGTATCCGAATCAGTCCTCGGAATACCGAGCTTCCCAATACGAGCCAACAGGGCTCTCAGTCGAACGTCCAGAGTGGGGCATTGGGCTGCCCAGTGTCCCGACTTGGAACACTGCCAACACGGCCGATCACTCATTGACGCCAATGGCCACGCTTTTCCCTGTGACTTATCAGGGATAGCGGCCACCATACCTTCCGTCTCTCGAGTTGAGGACGAAGGTACTGCAGGGTACGTCCGCGTATAGGAAGGCACCCTTGCAGTTCTGCGGAAGCGACTTGCTTCCACTCCCTTAGCTTCTTTCTCTCGTTCCTTCCGCTGCTCAGACACGAGCCAGCGGTACTCATCACCCTTAGTCTGGGCGATGCGTGCCAACTCCGCCAGAGTCATGGTCGGAGTATTACGCTCTCGCACAGTCGCTCGAGCTGCTCGGTGGACACCCTCCACAAAGCGTCCCTTAATGACTCCTTGGGGATATAGGAATCCACAGAGGACGTTCAGCTGACGGAGTCGTTCAGCGAACTCCCGTTCCTCTTCACCCTTACTCTGAGTGGCGCGGTTGAACTCTTCAACCTGCACAGCCAAGGAAGCCTCGTCTGCGTGAAGACGAAGGATCCAATTAACCAACTCCAGGTAGGAGGTCACCTCACCCGGGTTCCCACCATGCCGACTTGGCATGACGTTCATCACCTCGGAGCGGAGTGGCTCCTTGGTAAAGTCCTGAAGCATGAAAAACGCTTCAGCTTCAGAGACATCATTGTCATCGCAGGCTTTTGCGAACTTCCGCAAAAACTGGAAGACCTTCAGGGGTGGTGTCCCGTCCCATTCTGAACGGACCCCGAAGGATTGCGCAACGTGTTTCTTGCGCCGGCCCAGGGCACGGGCCTGACTATTCGAGTAGGTCAACGACTTGTTGACCAACCCATATGTCTCACAGTCGAAGACATCCTTGAACAATGGATTATTCACCACTATCTTTCCTGGGACGACTCTAGTCCCAAGACGGTCCGTGTGAGTCACACGACCACGTCGGGTAAGATCCTTTTCACCCGACTTGCCACTTGCAGAGGACTCCGACTCTGAGTCCACCTCACGACGGAGAGTACGTCGAATCTCCCGTCGCTTCTGACGCCTCGAGGCCTGCTCAGGCGGAGGGGTGTTCCCCTTCAACGCCTTTCCCACCTCCTCTCGCACGATTTGTGCGATGGCAGTCATCACCGAGTCATCCACGATACCGGATGACCCAGGTGGAGCTTGACTCGAGCTCCCACCCGGTCCTTCCGGCACCAGTCGTGGCGCGGACCCACCAACCCGGGGTACGGAACTCCCCGTCCCATCACCTCTGCCGGTCGGCGGTCCCATGCCGAAGTGAGTGTCGTCACTCCCCGAAGAGGTTGCCGGAGCCTGACGCTGGCTCGGCGCTCCCACCGGAGAAGGGCGAACTCCGCCCGTCTCTTCCGGGGACGGCCTGGGAAGGAACCTGGCCGACCGCCGTCGGGGTCCAACCTCTGGACCCACCACATCCGCACTGCCCGGCCTGGGTGGTACTCCGCCCGTCGGGGGAGGACTACGCTCCCCCTCCCCAGGTACACTCGGCGCAATGGGGGGGTCTCCCTCACCAGCCATCTCCACAAGAGTCACGTGGAGTCAACCAAAACGACCAAACGGTGTCCAAAGTCGGGGATCGTCAGCTAGGGAGTTCCTAGAGCACGTTCCACCCCTCCACCTACCTCAAGGAAGGCGGTGGGGTTTCCCGAAACTCCGGGTCTCCCACCAAGACTCACGGTGGCCAACCTCGTCACCCAGCGAACGCTCGGAACGTAGGCGAGTCGACCGTGTCACCGGAAGTCTCGGTGCCGAAGGGGGAGAGGGGCCAACTTGGTCCCGTCTCCGGTCAAGGGAGGTACCAAAGTCGATATCCTCTCCCCCGCTGATCCACCAACTGTAGCAGTACTCCCAACCACCAACCCCGAGTCAGGGAAGGAAGAGGAGTATTGCCGATATCCCAACTTGGGACACCGGAAGCAAGCACCTCCACACAGCCGAACACGGAACTTGCGTGTGGTGAACGGGTCAGCTCACCAAGGCACGAACAAGATGTGTCGGAGCCAGACGGTGTTTACTTGCTTGGCCAGCCAAGGTGGGCCCTCCCCGCCTTGCTGTCCCTCCTTATCAACCCTCCTCACACGCTCACGCAACCCCTCCAAACACTCAGAAAATGAACCCTCAAACAAACCAATCATATCACTCCACATGCAAAGCACTCAAAGCGTAGAAATCCGTCTGGCTCCCGTGCAAAAATCCCAAGAAGCAAATACCAGCAGCATTACCCTGCTCTAGTATGTCGGAAGTCCTAGTCGAATTTCCGTCCAGAAGTCAGAAGTTTCACCATCGTGGGTCGGGTGAATTTCGACTTCCGGTCAGGTCCACTTGACCCGAATCTCCAAAGTATTGGTACCGAATTTCGGCCCAATCTCCCACACGGAGGACCAGACGGTCACCCTCTTATCGGGGGAGACCGTCCCCATCCTGCGGGGGGTTCAGAAGAACCCCCGCCGCAAGCCGAGCAGGGAGGCGGTGTGTGCGTGTCCCCGGGGGGGGAACGCCCGCCTGGTCCTTACCCACAAGACGCTTATGCGTCCGGGTACGATTGCGCACGTTCAAGTGCGTGGCAACTTTCAAGGCCACGGATACATCCGTGGCAAGAGCACATTGCACTCCATTCATGGAGCGCAACTGGCCGAGGGGCCCGCCACGCTTAAGCCTGGCCAGCCTACTACGGTACAGGTTATGAATCCGACTAAGCGGCCGGTACGTTTACGTGCCGGCATGGCCATAGGACACATTACTGTGTTTGATGGCGTCAGCCAAGAGGCTTCCACCGAGGAGTTGAAGGATCCGGAGCCGAAACCGGTTCCGAAAGAATCCTCCCTCGCCCCAGGCATAGACCTGGGGAAGGTGCCCGAAGGCCTACGAGCTAAGCTCACGGCGCTTTTAGAGAGATATAATTCTCTCTTGGATGGCACCCTCGGAACGATCAAAGAGACGGTACACCGTATCCGGCTTAAGCCAGGAGCGGTCCCCGTCCGACAGCATCCTTACAAGTCTGGTCCTAGGACCCGTCTAGTGGAAGAGGAGCAAGTCCGATTAATGGACTCACTCGGGGTCATAGAACCCTCCCACGGGGAATGGGCTAGCCCCGTGGTAATCGTCCCCAAGCCTGGGGGCGGCAAACGATTTTGCATCGACTACCGTCGTCTCAATGAGATGACGGTGAAGGATGCATATCCTATCCCGCGTATGGACGAGTGCTTAGATTCACTCGGGAACGCCAACGTCTTTTCGACGTTGGATTGTAATGCTGGCTACTTGCAAATACCGGTAGCCAAAGAGGACCGGCCGTTAACGGCCTTTACGTGCCACTCTGGCACTTGGCAGAGCAAGCGCCTCCCTTTTGGGTTGTGCAATGCACCAGCCACCTTTCAGCGTGCCATGGACATGATCCTGGAAGGCGTGAAGTGGCAGATATGCCTCGTCTACTTGGATGACGTTATTGTCTTTTCCAAGTCGGCGGAGGATCATTTAGAGCACCTTGAGACGGTGCTCTCCCTCCTCAAGGCCCATGGGGTTTCCCTCAAGGCCAATAAGTGCCACCTCTTTCAAGAGGAGGTCGACTACCTCGGCCATGTCATAAGACCTGGCCGCGTTCTCGTTAACGAGAAAAATACGAGAGCGCTACGAGGGTTGCAATACCCTCGTACACAAACCCAGATGAAAAGTTTTCTGGGGATGTGTGGCGTCTATCGGCGCTTCGTACGGGACTTCGCCAAAGTAGCGAAGCCCCTAACCGTGCTGACGAGTACCAAGCTTCCTATGAAGCTATCTCCCCCCACAGAGGTGGAGAGGAACGCTTTCGAGACGCTACGGCGGCTGCTTCTATCAGCCCCCGTTCTAGCGATACCTCGGATGGGCGGCCACTATATAGTGGACGTGGACGCGAGCTATGAGCAGCTCGGCTGTTGTTTATTACAACAGCAGCCCGACGGGGAGTACCTCCCTGTAGGGTTTTACTCCCGGCCGTTGAATCCGGCCGAGAGAAATTATCACGTCACCGTGATTGAAGCGCTCGGTGTCGTATGGGCCGTGACACACCTGCGATCCTACCTTGAAGGGGAGGAATTTGTAATAAGGTGTGATCACCGTGCCCTTTTGTCGGTGCTGGCTACAAATAGCCCAAACATACGGATTAACCGTTGGCGGCTTCGGCTGTCTGAGTTTACCTACAAACTCCGGTATAAACCGGGGGCCGACCATAAGGTGGCCGACGCTTTGTCACGCTTGCCCACGGACGAGCCTGACAAGGCTTCTATAGATGAGGACCTTCCGGTCCTCGCCACGGTGACCAGGTCTGCTCAGGCTTTGGCCGGGCGGAGCGAGAAGCATCGCCCTTTGGGGCCTATTACGGTAGAGGAGCTTATAAGAGCTCAGGCTGAGGACACCTTCTGCCTGGAACGGCGGAAGGAATGGGAGTCGGTACCTCCCCCTGACCCAAAATGGGCCAGGAAGGCTTTCTTCTTTGAGATCGAAGAAGGAATACTATGCCGGAGGTCCTTCTTCCTGGACACCACTCAGATGGTGATCCCCTCATCTCTGCGGGAGCGTCTTATGACGTACCACCATGAATTACCATTGGCGGCCCATCCTGGGGCTCGCCGGATGTACGCCACGCTGAGGCGTGGGGTCTACTGGCCCACCATGATTGTTGACGTGTACAAACACGTCTCCCAGTGCACGGGGTGTGCTCGGAATAGGCTGGATGAGCGTAGGCATACGTCTACGCTCAAGCTATTCCCAGCCAACGAGCCCTTCGCCAGCCTGGCGATGGATATTCTCGGACCCTTACCCGCTTCTGAAAACGGTAACAGGTTTATACTTGTTATGGTGGACCGTTTTAGTAAGCTCACCCGGGCGGTCCCCATGAAGGAGATTACCGCGGTGGCAGTGGCTTCGGCTTTTATTGACGTCTGGGTAGCGTCTGATGGCATAACCGACTCAACGCTGACCGATAACGGTCCGCAGTTTGCTTCCGTCTTTTTCCAGGGGGTCTTAGGACTCCTAGGGATTGAGGCGAAGTATACGACGCCTTACCACCCCCAAACAAATGGGCAGGTGGAGCGATATAATCGCACTATTATGAGGCAGCTCCGGGCTTATACCGCGGAGCACCCAGAGGAGTGGGACCGTTATGTCTCACTCCTCACAACGGCCTATAACACCCAAGTGCATTCTAGCACTGGGCAGGCCCCCCTCATGCTTGTGAGCCCAAGGCGGCTCCAAACAATGGGGGTCGAGCGCCTCCCTAAGCTCCGTCCCCTTAAGGAGAAGGAGGACTTGGGGGAAGGCGAGGACGAGGACTCCCAGACCGCAGCCTTACGGTTTGTGGAAGACCTGAAGAGCATTATCCCCCAGGTGCGTAAGCACCTGGCCAAGGCGCAGGAGGCGTATAAGAAAACCTTTGACGCCACTGTCGCGGAGAAGAATAAGGACCTACGGGAGGGGGACTGGGTTTTCCTGGCCTCCCATACCCGTAAGCGGTCTAAGCTCGCTCATAAGAGCGTGGGCCCCTACATGGTCTTGAGGACCGATGGGCGACGTTTCACTGTGGAGACCCCTTCAGGGATCCGAACGGTAACGAGTGACCATGCCACTCGTGCCCCGGCACCCCAAGCAGGCCATCCTGCCTGGGCACGTGCCGAGGCAGCACGAGCCAACTTTAAAGTGGCTCAGCCCTCCCCGAGTACAGGGGATGGCAAAGAGTACGTGTTCGAGAAGTTTGTGGACCACCGCTTTAATGCGGAGGGCGCGCTTGAATTGCGCATACGCTGGTTCGGCTATGGCCCCCAGGATGATACCTGGCGGCTAGCAACGGGTTTGCCGGCTGAAGCCGTGCGAAAATATTGCAAAAGAAGAAAGCTTAAAATTCGGGTTACCCCGAGTGGCATCTTCTTTTATGCAACGGCACTAAGAGGTAAGGGGCGGAAGCTTGGACTTTAATGGAAGTCGCCCTCTCTAATCTCTCCCGCCGACTATGACGACTACGCTTGCCATCAAGAAGATAAGGAGCACTCCACCGCGCACGATCACTCTGCGCTAGCTTGTGGGAAAATGTTTGCTTCACGACCGTAAGGTCGTCGGTTCAGGTTGATGGCGTCGGGCGTCAACCTCCCCCGCGAGGCTATCACCTTCGTGAGGAAGCGCAAGGCTGACGACGATGGCGGACGCCGTCGTCGTCGCCAAAACCTTTTGCGTCGACCCCATATGGGGTCGCCTTGCTAACGGCGTCGATGGCGTACGCCCCGACGGCCGTTTACACTGGTACCGTGGTACCACTTGGCCAACTCACCTGCCAGAAGGGGGTGGTGAACGCGTACGTTTACACGTGTGCGTGGCTTGGCACGTGGCCGTCGTCACCCCCATGGGGGTGCACAGGCAAAGGGCGTGCAAGCAGAGTGACGGGAGAGGGTCATAAGACCCTCCCACAGTTGCCGCCCTTGACGGTGGCAACAACGACCGCTCGCCCTTGCCCTTGGTGTAGTCGCGCCGATCCTCGTCCATAGGGACGAGCGGTACGCCCAGGTGGGTCTCAACCCCATCAGGGGTTGACCCACGGTCACCCTCCGGTATGTCATCCATCCCCATAGGGGGGTGGTCTCCCGGAGAAGACACAGCGGCCGCCCAGAAGGGCGGCCCTGCAACAAGGAATCAGGCGCCCGCCCACAGCGGCGACGCGTCCGGCCAGAAGTTGCCCGCCCTCAGAGGGGGCGCGACGACAACAGGAGCGCCCGCCCTTGGTGGCGGCGCGATGGGGAGGAGGAGGTCCGCCGACAGCGGCGGCGCAGCCACGACGACAGCCCCGGCCCGCAGCGGCCGGACAAAGACAACGGCGACCGCCCACAGCGGCGCCGCAAGAAGGACGACAAGGCCGGCCCACAGCGGCTGGACAACAGCAAAGCCGCGCGCCCGGAGCGGCAGCGCGGCCACGACAACGCCGGCCCACAGCGGCCGGACAACAGCAACGGTGCCCGCCCGCAGCGGCGTCGCGCCGAGAAAGAGGTGCGCGCCCGCAGCGGCAGCGCGCAGAGAAAGAGGTGCGCGCCCGCAGCGGCGGCAGCACAGAAAAGCCGATAGGAGCCGCCCTGAGGCCGGCACACTCCGAGCGGAGACCCCCCCTTTGAAGGGGGGAGGGGGGGGGGTGAGTACCACCAAGGGCCAGGGTGCCCCGCCAAAACACGGTGGTGTCCCACTAGGAGGCCGGTGGCTCCACCATATGGTGGCGCCAAGAACGAGGTCGACAAGGAGGGGAGGGGTGACACTCTCTCCCCCCTACAGACCCCGCGGTTGCACCCTCATACGAGGGTGCGATGAGCGAAGACGCCCGGGAAGACCCGAGTCGCACCCGTTCGGCGCAGGCCCGGTGCCCCCGGATGGGGGCACGTGGGTTGGCCACCCCGAGTGAAGAGCAGCAAGCAGGGGGTGCGTGTGTGCACCCCCCGTGCGCTCCGTCTGAGGGCCCCCCCCTGAAGGGGGCTGCCCAGGGCGGGGAGGGGGTGCAATGGCCGTCCCAAGGCGGCACCCCCTTTGAGGCGTGCGTCACACGACCCCTTCTTGTCAGTGTCGGCATATGCCACACGGGACGCGTGGCCTTAAGGCGTGGGGAGTGTGGGGGTTTACCGCTCCCCTTGGACTAGGGGCATCCCCCTTTAGGGGGAGGCGGATCGTGGCGACCTCTGCCCCTGACCAATCGGGGGCAGGAGGGGGTCGCTCCTCCCTCGGGAGGGGCACGCCACGTCATCCTCGCTGGATCCCCCCATGAATGGGGGGGGAGATACGATAATATCGGGTAGAGCGATTACGCCCTCCCGATTGGAATTGGCCTTCTGGCCAGTGAAGGGAAGTTACCTAGGGCGGGCTACTTCCGCCCCAATCTGGCTGAGATTTAGTGAGATCTCTCCACTGAGCGTGTTTTGCGTGGAGAGATGTGTTGGAGGGCTCTGAGTGTTTTGATTGGGTGTTTAGTGTAGGGAGTGTTGGCCCGCACTCCGGGGTCCCACAGGGGGCCCTGGACCGGCGGGCCAAAGAGGGATATCTGCGCGTGGGGCTGTGCCCGTTGCTTCCCCCTCACAAAAAATCAACCTTGCGTTACCCACGTGTTCCCCGTCCCGGACGCTTCCACCTTCGCGTGGAGCTTTACGTTCCGGCGGTTCTGACTCTAGGGTTTATACCCCGGGTTCCCCACCATTCTCCTTCAGGAGGATAGGGTACCCCGTTGGTGTGGGCTTACGCCCAGATAACCGCCACAATCGTGCTAACCTCCTGGCCGGCACGGCCGGCATCTTCTCCGAGAACGAGGACGGACTCATATATCGGTGGGCACCCGCCGATGGACGGCATCAGGTCGTGGTTCCCGTGTCCTTACGGCAGGCCGTCATGGGACGAGAACACGAGAACCCCACAGCCGGACACCCGGGGGGTTCGCGCATGTTCGCAGCAATGCGAAGGTTTCTACTGGCCTGCAATGGCCGTCGATGTAATCGACCACGTGCGGGGATGCCACCCGTGCGCACGGAATCGCATGAGTCTTCATAGGCGGGCATCCGCTATGAAACTGTTCCCCCCGGATGGACCCAACGAGCAAGTCGCTATCGACATACTCGGACCGCTTCCGGTAACGGAAGAAGGGAACAGGTACATCCTGGTCATGTCGGACCGCTTTACTAAGCTGTCACGGGCAGTAGCAATCCCGGACGATACGGCCTACACCATCATGAACGCAGTGGTTTACCACTGGATCAGTGCTTACGGAGTATGGAAGCAACTCCTCTCCGATAACGGAGCAAACCTTTCGTCAGCACACTGCACTAAGGTCCTGGGCATGTTCGGTATCGAACCCCGTCGGGCATCCGACTACCACCCGCAGTCCAACGGGCAGGTGGAGCGGTTCAACCGCACCATCGTCAAGATGCTCCAATGCTATGTGGCGGAACACACGAAGACGTGGGACAGGCTTCTGTCCGTCTTGACCCTGGCATACAATGCCAGGCCCCACCGGAGTACCACCATTGCCCCCCTGGAATGGGTCATGCCGATGGGCGTCGTTAACCTGACGCTGCCACCGGGCAGATGCACTCGGTATGATATACCGAAGGGCCGACCGGCCGAACGGATCCACTTAGCTTGGTTGGCCAAGCTATCGTGGATGATTCCGAAGCTCAAGGGTGCCCTTGACCGTACACAACTTCGGTACAAGAAGAACTTTGACGCCCGGTTACGGGTACGCAACGCAACCCTGGTAACAGGTGACTGGGTCTACATCAGACACCAGAAGTTCCGAGGGAACAAGCTTATGCAACCGGTCAAGGGACCGTACCAGATCTTACACAGAGATGATCACTCTGTCATCCTGCACTCCGATACGGAGATACAACGCATCAATCTCAATGATGTGACACCTGCTCCGAAGCCGGAACAGCCTCAGCCGGTACCGGCTGGGTTGCTACATGAAGCTCTTACAACCCACCGGTCAGATGACCCGGTGGGACCGGATGGGATTCCATACCAAGTAGAGAGCGTGGTCGGGCACACCGACCCGGACCTACCAGGACCCTGGTACGTCAAGGTGATGTGGGTCGGATACGACTCACCCACCTGGGAACAGGCGGCGAATGTACCCCGCCAACTCCTCATGCCTTACATGAGGCGACGACGCCTACTGTAACAACCCAACCGACACCGACTTCGGCTGTTGGGGGGTGAGGCTTATACCTACTAAGAAGGGTGTCACATGGACTCGTCAAGACTTAGGTTCATTAAGTTGGAGCGGACTTAGGGAACCCAAGTAAGCTACTGACTTTTACAAGTTTACTTGAAGGAGATGACTAACTCCGATAATCTCAAAGTAACCTAAGGCTTACACCGAGGTAAACCTTCAGCCAGGAGGCAAGTGACGGACCAAGGAAGGTTGACCTTCATGAGTATTAACCAACCAGGATGGGTTTGGGGAGGCGGGAAAGAACCAAGGCAAGCCACGACTAAGTCAGACGGGGTACTCCCCAATGGCAGGCATTGGTATCATGTAAACGCCCCAGCGGGGGATGAGTTTATACTCACTACTACCCGGCCACCATAAGCGTCACCGGGGCCCTCTCCCTCACAAACAATAGCACTCCTCAGTGGGTAGACCCTCTGCCCGAGGGAGGCCACTCACGCGTAAGCGCGTATACCTCCATGCTCCACCGGTCGGCAATCTCACGACGGTCAATCACCCGAGTTACCTTGATGCATAGCTGAACGAGGGTGCTGCGGCCAGCCTCCACGTCCTCCAGAGCTGTCTGGAGGCGGTCAAGCACGCCACCGAAGCAACGCGCTGACCCAACCAGCGCAGCACCTGGGGGGATATCCCCCCAGCTAACAGAGAGACCTTCCCGCATTGCGGGGGCAACAAGGGCGTCAACGCCCTCATGCCAGAGACGGGGACCCCGTCACGCATGACAGGGGCGGGAGGTGACACTGGCGCAGCCAGAGGAGCCACAGGAGCCGACACGGCAACTACCGAAGCCGGTGGCACCTGATACGAGGCCCGGTAGGACCCTACTGAAGGGGCCCCACCGTAAACCCGGCGGGGCTCGGCCCGACGACGGGACACCTCACGCTCCCCACCCGCAGAGCCCCACTCTTGGGGACGACCGCCAACCGCCGCCGGTATCGGGTTACCGAACCACGGGGCAAGGACCTGAAGAGGGTCATGGATAACCATGGGAATACCCAGGTCAGCAACAGCCTCGGTGGACGCCCACCCATGGCAATTGGGCTCACCCGGCTGAGTACGCCGGATACGCAACGAGTGACAAGGCAAGGGGGAAGCCCCAGCCTGCGGGTCCCGGTACGGGGGAAGGGCCAACACCCCAGCCCAGTTCACGGCATCGTGAACAGCCAGCAGGGCCTCGAACTCCCGGGCCAACCCGGTCTTGGCGGCTATCATGTCCACGCCCAACTGCGCGATGTGCCGACGGACACCCGTCGGAAAATGAAACAGGCGCCCCTGCCGGCGGACGGACAGCAAGAAGGAGGAAGCCTGCCCGAGGGTAACCTCAAGGGTGAAGGTACCCTGCAACGGGTGTACCGGCCGGGAGGCCAACACACTCCCGAAGTATCGGAGGCAGGAGCCGGCGTCAAACCGGAAAGCAGGAGCGGGTTCCCACCCCTCCTGCCACAGAGGCGGGCGCACGGCAGTGTACACCGGCGCGCGACCGTTACCGGTCTGCAACGCACACGTTGTATCGGTGCGGAACGCATCCGCCATGACACCATGGTTGCATCGCCAGCTCGACGCTGACTTCAACCTCGCCATAGGCGGGTACGGAGCCGTCAACGTCAGGTACGGGGATACCCCCGGGAAGTACTCGAACCCGGGATACCGGCCGGTATCACCCACCGTCTCCCCAAACGCAACCGGCTCCGCCGCCGCCGCAATCCCCCGAGCACTAGCGGGGTAGTCAACCTCCCGCGGCAACCCGGGGGCAATCAAGTCGCATATCCCGAAGGCGGAGTCGAGGTAGACCTCACCCCGCCCAATCCGGGTGCGCCAGAGCTGCGCATGCCGGTCGTCCGGCTGGCTCAGGATCCAATGATGCTCCACTAGGACCGCGTTCGGCTGGTTGACCAGCCGCACCAACTCCCACTCCCAACTCGGGCCCACCTTGACGCGCCGGGAGGTCTCTCCAGGGAGACGCGGCTGGTGGAAGTCCACCCGCATCCGCCCAGCGGACTCCATCGACTCTTGCACAGTCATGCCTCGAACCCGAGCCACCAAATCGGACATCGACATGGCCGGTTGACCCGCCGCCACGGCAACGCCGCCACCCAACGGGGCAACCCGGGCAGGACCAGGAAGAATCGGGGGCGCCGGGGGATGCCCCACCGGCAGATGGGCCGGCACCGGAGGCGCACGGGGCCGAGGAGGAAGAAGAATGGCGGGCGCCCGCCCGGAGTAGCTCCCGGAGTCCACTGCCATCGGGGTAGACATTTCTTGACCACCAAACGTCCGCGGCACCGCGGGCAGAGCATCGCCGCCACCCGGGCCCGACGTGGGCACCACGGGGGCGGCAGGGGTAGACCCGTTACCCGCCGACGCGGACACACCCACCGGGCGGGCACCCGCGCCATCTTGACCCGCCGGCTCGGCTGGGGTGCGGCCACGGCCATCCGCCACGCCGGCGACGCCGTCTTGAGGTAGAGTCCCGCCGGCACCGGCGACAGAAGCCATCCTGGCCACCGGAGGAGTAGCGGTAGAGGCCACCGCTGCACGCGGTGGTCCGCCACCCGACGGAGCCGTCGTGCCGCTGCACACGGACGACAATCCGCCCGGCGCTCCTTCCGGGGCCACACGAACGGTCACCCGTGTGGGAGATTGGGCCGGAATTCGGTACCAATACTTTGGAGATTCGGGTCAAGTGGACCTGACCGGAAGTCGAAATTCACCCGATCCACGATGGTGAAACTTCTGACTTCTGGACGGAAATTCGACTAGGACTTCCGACATACTAGAGCAGGGTAATGCTGCTGGTATTTGTTTCTTGGGATTTTTGCACGGGAGCCAGACGGATTTCTACGCTTTGAGTGCTTTGCATGTGGAGTGATATGATTGGTTTGTTTGAGGGTTCATTTTCTGAGTGTTTGGAGGGGTTGCGTGAGCGTGTGAGGAGGGTTGATAAGGAGGGACAGCAAGGCGGGGAGGGCCCACCTTGGCTGGCCAAGCAAGTAAACACCGTCTGGCTCCGACACATCTTGTTCGTGCCTTGGTGAGCTGACCCGTTCACCACACGCAAGTTCCGTGTTCGGCTGTGTGGAGGTGCTTGCTTCCGGTGTCCCAGGTTGGGATATCGGCAATACTCCTCTTCCTTCCCTGACTCGGGGTTGGTGGTTGGGAGTACTGCTACAGTTGGTGGATCAGCGGGGGAGAGGATATCGACTTTGGTACCTCCCTTGACCGGAGACGGGACCAAGTTGGCCCCTCTCCCCCTTCGGCACCGAGACTTCCGGTGACACGGTCGACTCGCCTACGTTCCGAGCGTTCGCTGGGTGACGAGGTTGGCCACCGTGAGTCTTGGTGGGAGACCCGGAGTTTCGGGAAACCCCACCGCCTTCCTTGAGGTAGGTGGAGGGGTGGAACGTGCTCTAGGAACTCCCTAGCTGACGATCCCCGACTCTGGACACCGTTTGGTCGTTTTGGTTGACTCCACGTGACTCTCGTGGAGATGGCTGGTGAGGGAGACCCCCCCATTGCGCCGAGTGTACCTGGGGAGGGGGAGCGTAGTCCTCCCCCGACGGGCGGAGTACCACCCAGGCCGGGCAGTGCGGATGTGGTGGGTCCAGAGGTTGGACCCCGACGGCGGTCGGCCAGGTTCCTTCCCAGGCCGTCCCCGGAAGAGACGGGCGGAGTTCGCCCTTCTCCGGTGGGAGCGCCGAGCCAGCGTCAGGCTCCGGCAACCTCTTCGGGGAGTGACGACACTCACTTCGGCATGGGACCGCCGACCGGCAGAGGTGATGGGACGGGGAGTTCCGTACCCCGGGTTGGTGGGTCCGCGCCACGACTGGTGCCGGAAGGACCGGGTGGGAGCTCGAGTCAAGCTCCACCTGGGTCATCCGGTATCGTGGATGACTCGGTGATGACTGCCATCGCACAAATCGTGCGAGAGGAGGTGGGAAAGGCGTTGAAGGGGAACACCCCTCCGCCTGAGCAGGCCTCGAGGCGTCAGAAGCGACGGGAGATTCGACGTACTCTCCGTCGTGAGGTGGACTCAGAGTCGGAGTCCTCTGCAAGTGGCAAGTCGGGTGAAAAGGATCTTACCCGACGTGGTCGTGTGACTCACACGGACCGTCTTGGGACTAGAGTCGTCCCAGGAAAGATAGTGGTGAATAATCCATTGTTCAAGGATGTCTTCGACTGTGAGACATATGGGTTGGTCAACAAGTCGTTGACCTACTCGAATAGTCAGGCCCGTGCCCTGGGCCGGCGCAAGAAACACGTTGCGCAATCCTTCGGGGTCCGTTCAGAATGGGACGGGACACCACCCCTGAAGGTCTTCCAGTTTTTGCGGAAGTTCGCAAAAGCCTGCGATGACAATGATGTCTCTGAAGCTGAAGCGTTTTTCATGCTTCAGGACTTTACCAAGGAGCCACTCCGCTCCGAGGTGATGAACGTCATGCCAAGTCGGCATGGTGGGAACCCGGGTGAGGTGACCTCCTACCTGGAGTTGGTTAATTGGATCCTTCGTCTTCACGCAGACGAGGCTTCCTTGGCTGTGCAGGTTGAAGAGTTCAACCGCGCCACTCAGAGTAAGGGTGAAGAGGAACGGGAGTTCGCTGAACGACTCCGTCAGCTGAACGTCCTCTGTGGATTCCTATATCCCCAAGGAGTCATTAAGGGACGCTTTGTGGAGGGTGTCCACCGAGCAGCTCGAGCGACTGTGCGAGAGCGTAATACTCCGACCATGACTCTGGCGGAGTTGGCACGCATCGCCCAGACTAAGGGTGATGAGTACCGCTGGCTCGTGTCTGAGCAGCGGAAGGAACGAGAGAAAGAAGCTAAGGGAGTGGAAGCAAGTCGCTTCCGCAGAACTGCAAGGGTGCCTTCCTATACGCGGACGTACCCTGCAGTACCTTCGTCCTCAACTCGAGAGACGGAAGGTATGGTGGCCGCTATCCCTGATAAGTCACAGGGAAAAGCGTGGCCATTGGCGTCAATGAGTGATCGGCCGTGTTGGCAGTGTTCCAAGTCGGGACACTGGGCAGCCCAATGCCCCACTCTGGACGTTCGACTGAGAGCCCTGTTGGCTCGTATTGGGAAGCTCGGTATTCCGAGGACTGATTCGGATACCCGGCCGCGCACCACACGGGTGACGGCCATGACTCAACCTAAGTCAGAGAATGAGTCCACGCTTGAGAAGGGGGAAACCTCTTCCCCCCGCTCAAGTGGCAAGGATACTCCATCATCCGAGTCGGATGAGGGAAACGCCTAGCCGCTGGGACTAAGACTGACCCAAAGGCTCCAGCGGTAATGAAGCGGGTTGCTTCACACTCACCGACCCATGGGAGAGTGAAGGTCCTGACTCGACCTCGAGGGGTGAGGCCTAGAGACAAGGTCCCTCCTCAGAAGCACGACCCGAGTCGGATTGTGTCAGTGCTGGTAGGGAGTAACTACCAGGTCGCAGCTCGACTCTGGCTGCAGGATGGATATGAGTTTACCTCTCGTGTCATAGTCGACACAGGCTCTGCTGCCTCTCTCATTAGGCAAGACTTATTGCCAGAGGGGACGGATGTGAGTCCCGCCGGCTCACCCGAGTGGCGTATGCTTGATGTCAATGGGGGACTCCTCCCCATTGTTGGGTCTATTGCATTGACTGTTTGCATTGGGTTCTACCAGACGCAGGTGAACTTTGGAGTAGTCTCCAATATGTCAGTCCCCGTACTCCTGGGAACTGACTATTTGGACCTCCATGTCCCAGTCGTCAGTGGACCGGAAGGGGTAATCCGAATGCGTAATGGAGAGACTGTCCCCATATTGCGTAAAGGGAGGACTGTTTCCCCTACGACTCATCAACCTAGGGAAAACTCTCCCAAGGGTGGAGGCTCTACGACCCATGTACGAGTATGTAAGGGTACGGTAGTCCCGCCCCGATCAAGGACCTTTGTGCGAGTACGCACACGGTTTCGAGGGAATGGACTCGTTTCCCCCGTGGACCGAGTCTATCATACTCACCAAGTGCAAGTTGCATGGGGCCCCATGACTTGTGGGGATGACCAAACTTGGTGGGTGGAGGTCCTCAACACGTCGGAGGAACCTCGACGACTCCCCGGAGGCATGAAGATTTCGTCGATCTCTACCTTTGAGGGGAATGTCGTTGCTGTGACTCAACAGCCATGGAAGGATATTGGAACGGCAGGCTCTGCCGACCAATCGAGTTCATCGACGGCTAAGTCGCAGACGGTACATCGGGAGAACATCCCGGAGTGTTTACATGGACGACTGGATGAGTTAATCCAGAAGCATCACAAGTTGTGGAATGGTGACCTTGGGCTCATCAAGGCCACCGAACACAGAATCGTGTTGAAGCCAGGGGCTAGGCCAGTTCGCCTGAGTCCCTACCGTATGGGACCAGACTCACGGGAACTCACCCGAGAGCAGGTCCAACGGATGCAAGACATGGGTGTCATTGAGCCTTGCTCAAGTGAGTGGGCCAGTCCCATAGACTTGGTGCCCAAGTCAGACGGCACGATGCGGTTCTGCATCGATTATCGTAAGCTAAACGAGCGGACGGTAAGGGATAGTTACCCCTTACCCCGTATGGACGATTGCCTCGACTCACTCGGTGAGGCACAGTACTTTTCCACGTTGGACTGCAACGCGGGGTACTGGCAGATACCCATCCGCAAGGAGGACAGACACTTGACCACCTTCACGTGTCACTGTGGAGTTTATCAGTGTACACGGCTCTCTTTCGGGCTTTGCAATGCACCTGCGACTTTCCAGCGTGCTATTGACTTGATACTTGCCGGAGTCAAGCGGCAGATCGCCCTGGTGTATCTGGACGATATCATTGTGTTCTCCGGGACTGCTGAAGAACACCTGTCCCACTTGGACAGAGTGTTTACCCTGTTGGGTGAAGCAGGAGTAACACTCAAACCTACGAAGTGTCACCTCTTTAGTAATGAGGTGGAGTACCTCGGCCATATAGTCCGGCCAGGTCGCATTCTGGTCAATGAGAAGAACCTCATGGCCATCCGTCGGGCGAAGTTCCCCCAGACGCAGACACAATTCAGGAGCTTCCTGGGTGTGTGTAACGTATACAGACGCTTTGTGGCGAACTATGCCAAAGTGTCTGCATCGTTGAACCACTTGGTAAGTTCCAAGATGCCCAAGCGCTTGGATGCTCCCAAACCCCCGGAGCAAGAAGCGTTTGATAGGTTGCGAGAACTCCTCTGCAACCCCCCGGTGTTAGCGATCCCCAGACCGGGGGCTCACTACATCGTTGATGTGGACGCAAGTTACGACCAACTCGGTTGTTGCTTACTCCAACAACAGCCTTCGGGGGTGTATTTACCCGTTGGCTATTTTAGCAAAGGACTCTCACCGGCCCAGAAGAACTATTCTGTGACGGAGGTAGAGGGCCTTGGCGTAGTATGGGCAGTCTCCATGCTACGGCCATACATCGAAGGAAGGAAGTTCCTAATTCGACGTGACCACAAGGCTCTGAAGTGGATACTCACCACTACAGCCTGTACGAATAACCGACTCAATCGATGGCGACTCTGCCTCGCTGAGTTCGATTATGACGTTGAATATCGGCCAGGCCCGAAGCATGCGGTTGCAGACGCGTTGTCTCGCATACCGACGGATGGGAAAGACTCTTCCCCCATCCCTGAGGAACTCCCTCATGTGGCAGTGACCACTCGCTCCGGAACTGTCCTCGACCCGAGGATGCCTGGCATGGCCAAGCTATTACCCGTGTCTCTGGATGAGTTTGTCCAGGCACAGGAGAGCGACAAACTTTGTCGACGACTCAGGAAGGAGCTCGACCAGGCTCAACCGACTCGGTTCTTCCTGAATGACAACGGCATACTCTGCCGTAAGGGATATACCCAGGGGGACAAGCAAGTCGTCGTCCCCAAGGAGTTACGCAAGAGTATCCTCCAACGGGAGCACTCCTCACCGTTGGGTGGACACCCAGGGTCTACGAGGATGTATCAGACCCTACGCAAGAAGTACTATTGGCCATCACTCGTGGCAGATGTGTACGGGTATGTAGCCGCATGCGCGACTTGCGCAAAGAATAGACTCATGGAGTCCCGGCAGACTTCTTCCATGAGACTCTTTCCTGCAACAGAGCCGTTTGCAGCGATAGCAGTGGACTTACTCGGTCCACTACCACGAACACCAGAGGGATATGAGTACCTTCTGGTGATGTGTGATCGCTTTACTAAGCTCACACGGGTATCCCCACTCAAGGATATCACAGCCGTGGACGTTCTGATTGAGTTACTCGACGTCTGGGTTGCCAGTTATGGCATCCCCGACTCTATCCTTTCGGATAACGGACCACAGTTTGCGTCCGTCCTGTATCAGGGAGTCATGAAGATGTTGGGGGTGCAGACGAATTTCGCAACCCCTTACCACCCCCAGACTAATGGGCAGGTGGAACGATTCAACAGGACTCTAGTGCGCCAGTTGCGTCACAATGTCCATGACCATGTAGTCACATGGGCTCGTTATGCGTCACTACTCGTGACAGCATACAACTCCCAGGTACACAGTAGTACGGGAGAGGCACCGTTTGCCTTCGTCTGCCCCCGACGACTTCCGTCAGTAGCTGTGGAGCGTCTCACCCAGACAGAGGGTGAGACTTCGACTCAAACACCGAGTCAGGCGAAAGCCTCCCTACTCCAGAGACTGGAGGAGATGATACCCGTTGTCCGGGCTACTATGGAGAAGGCCCAAGCTCGTTACAAGAGGTACTTCGATGTCCGAGTCAGACATCGTCGCGATCCGCTCCGAGTTGGAGATTGGATTAATGTCATCTCCCACGACAATAAGGGAGGGAAATTGGTCTTCAAAACTCTGGGACCATATCACATCCTTAAGACGGATGGACGGCGGTCAACCATCGAGAGTGATGATGGTATCCGGACGATAAATGGGAATCACGCGACTCGCGCACCCGAACCCCCAGAGGGAGATCCCGCTTGGGAAAGGGCCTTGCAAGCATGGAAAGTCCCATCCTTGCCGACCTCCTCCAATAAACCGTTGGAGGCGGTGTTCGACAAGTTTGTCGGACACGGATACGATGAGTCGGGGCGACTCATGCTCCGAGTCAGGTGGTTCGGGTATGGACCAACTTCCGACACATGGGAGTTTGTAGAGGACCTACCAGTAGAGAAGGTCCGTAGATACTGCCAGGCTGCGGGCATATCTATACGCCGACGTAGCACTCGTACGTCGGGGGATGAAGTCCCTGCTCCAAGTCAGAGCAGAGCGGAAAGCCAACCATGAGTACAAACGCATACCATGGTTCTTCAAAGATTCTCTACTAACAAAGCCGACTATGGCACAATACAAAACGAGAAGAACACACACCACTCTTCTCGCCAAGAAAAGAACAAGTCGTTCGACCGCTGACTCTAGCGTTCCATATGCCCACCCCCAGGACTATAGGGACCGCCCGACCACGAACCCCCAGGGTCGTAGGCCGGTAGCGGAGGGGCGTAACCCACTCGGGAGGGCCCCGGAGTGGAAGCACTGGGAGGGGCCCGCCGACTCGCGGACCCATCCCCGTCGTAAGAAAGATGTCCGGAGGTACTCCCTCCGTGACGCGTAAGCTGCTGCTGAGTCGACAGCAGCCGTTGGACAAACTCGTGTCCAACCGCGAGGCGAGTGACCTCAGCTGCCAATGACTGTCGCGCCGTGGCTGAGTCGCCCGACGCGAGGAAGTGACTGACACGCCGGGTGACCCAAGCCAACGTGTCAAGGGAGGCCACGAGTGAGGCCTCCACCGTGCCGTCATACATGATGGCTCCCAAGTTGGGAAGCATCTCGCCGACGCCACGCGCAATCGGCATCGGGACCGGAGTTCGGACCCGAAGCGAACCCAACGCCACGTCGGGGAAGGGTTCGAGGAACTGGAAGGGTGGAGCCTGAGTCGGCTCCACACCCCCCGCACCGGCGACAGAAGCCATCCCAGCCACTGGAGGAGTAGCGGTAGAGGCCACCGCTGCACGCGGTGGTCCGCCACCCGACGGAGCCGTCGTGCCGCTGCACACGGACGACAATCCGCCCGGCGCTCCTTCCGGGGCCACACGAACGGTCACCCGTGTGGGAGATTGGGCCGGAATTCGGTACCAATACTTTGGAGATTCGGGTCAAGTGGACCTGACCGGAAGTCGAAATTCACCCGACCCACGATGGTGAAACTTCTGACTTCTGGACGGAAATTCGACTAGGACTTCCGACATACTAGAGCAGGGTAATGCTGCTGGTATTTGTTTCTTGGGATTTTTGCACGGGAGCCAGACGGATTTCTACGCTTTGAGTGCTTTGCATGTGGAGTGATATGATTGGTTTGTTTGAGGGTTCATTTTCTGAGTGTTTGGAGGGGTTGCGTGAGCGTGTGAGGAGGGTTGATAAGGAGGGACAGCAAGGCGGGGAGGGCCCACCTTGGCTGGCCAAGCAAGTAAACACCGTCTGGCTCCGACACATCTTGTTCGTGCCTTGGTGAGCTGACCCGTTCACCACACGCAAGTTCCGTGTTCGGCTGTGTGGAGGTGCTTGCTTCCGGTGTCCCAGGTTGGGATATCGGCAATACTCCTCTTCCTTCCCTGACTCGGGGTTGGTGGTTGGGAGTACTGCTACAACCCGGTCATCCTCGTCCTCCGACGAGCTCGCCATAAAGCACTCGGCAGCGGTGGCGGAGACGGGAACGTCGTCTTGAATCACCTCCTCCTCCTCCTCAAGCAGGAGGTCGTCCTCGCCCCCGGGTACCTAGGGGTCCGACATGGTGAAACCGGGGTAGCAGGGGCGTCCCGTGCCAGAAAGCCGCAACCGGCTCGACCCGGTACGAGGAACGCTCGCGCGGACGAGCCAGGGAAGCGCGGGCACCCGCGCTTATAACCACACAGCTCAGCACGAGCGATACGGCAGCGCGGGACGACCCACGCCAGCCGAGCTACGAGGGCGCTCCACCCAGGCACCTGGACCGGAGCCACGCCCCCCCCACACGGGGCAATCAAGGGGGGTCACCCCCAACCGCCCCCCACTCAATCGTCCACACGAGAGGGGCCCCCCTACCACCAGACACCTGGAGGCGGATCCGCTTGCACCACCCCTCGGAAAGGGGGGTCGTGAACAGAAACCCGCATCGGGAATTTAACGGTCCGGAAAACGGATCGTGTGTGTACCACACAAAGGGGGGCACCCCCCTCAGACAACCTCGAAAAGGGGTGTCTGTCGCGACAGGGCGCAAAGCCCCACCCGACTGGTAAACGGTCACGCGACCCACTTACATTCGGGTAACCCGAATGCAACTCGACCCGAGGACGGGCCGAATCTAAGGGGGGGATATGTAGCAATATGGTCGGCCGTATTGTGACCCTAATATTAGGGGGCTACTTCTAATCCTTGGCTTTCAATTTGAGAGTCCGTACTGGTCACGGTATCTATAAGTTACGTATGACCAGAGGGACTTGCATCTTGGGGTGGAGGGTAGTTAGTAGTGTCTCCGAGGGTTTATAACGAGGGGGCCGGCGGCGAATCCACCGCCGGCCAAGGCAGAACAACAAACCCCTCCCATTTGGGCTCCCATCTTGGTCCCGTGGCTTGCGCTCCAAGGACAGCAACCTTGGCCTCCCGGTGACGTTGGTGCCGATCCCCCGTGGTGAGTGTTCCCTGAGAGTGGACGTGTAACGGATACCCTATTGTGCTACACCGCTGCGCTGCGGGCAGCTTCCACAATGGTCTCCTCCTGGTCACACATGCCCAGGTTGGCGCGAGCGTTTGCCAGCATCCGCTTGGCGTCAAACGGCCACACGCCGCAACGCACAAGAGCCCCCTTGATGACGGGGCGAGTGAAGGCATGACGCTCGGCCCGGTACGCAGCCATGAGCAACCTGTCCCGGGTACTGGTGTTGGTCAAAATGGCGTCCATCATCGCCCCCTCGTTGCGGTGGGTCTTGTCCGCTTGGAGGGTGCCAAAAGGGGACGCGTCCAGCGGCTGGTTGAAGTGGGAGGCGTTCTTGGGGAGCGAGAAGAGGTACAGCCCTCGCCCCAGCGCATGCTCCACGATGTCGGCCCGGCGGTGCGAGGCCAGCTGGTCCCCAAACAGCAAAGCCGGGATGCCCGGATGGCGGGTGTGCCACTCGTCCGCCACCTTGTCCAGCACCGCCTTGAAGGTGTCCGCGTCCAAAAAGCCCGTGTCGTTCCAGCAGTAGTAGCGCGGCCACGTCCCCCGGGTGATGCTCGGCGCCTGCTCCATCACGTACCTGATGGGTGCCGCCGACCCCTCGCCAAACTGCCCCTTGAGGATGTAGACACTCAGCAGCACCCCCCCGTCAGCGCTGACAAAGGGTGGCAAGGTGGCCACAGTGTTGTGCCGCGTGGACCTCACATTGGCCCGCTCCTTCCCGGCCATCTCCACACGCGTCAGGGTCATGTTGCCCGCGTTCTGGACCACCCGCGTCTCATCGTAGTTGAAGACGGCGTAGTCGCGGAAATGGTGGCGTTCGAGGAAGTGCTGGAGCTCCTCACAAAAGCCAACGACGCCATTGAACACCTCTGCTCCCGCCCGCTTGTCCGCCAGAGCCTTGCAGGCCCTCTTGCTCAGCTCCTTCTTGTGCCGGGCGATGAAGCGGGCCACCCACTGGGGAGACACGTGCACCCCAAGCTTCCGCTGCACCAGCTGCCGCAACTGCACCAAACTCAGCGCCACGTTGTTGACGCCGAAGGCCTGCGCCACGGACACCAAGATGGTCTCTTGGTCGAGGTTGAGCTTTTTTCTGGCGTGGTGGCGCGGGCCTGCGCCCCGCGAGCGGTAGTAGGCGACCCGCACGGCATGCACCGTCTTGCCGCTCTGGGCCGCAACGTACTCAAGCGCGTCGGCCAGCTTCGAGTAGCTACCCCTGACGTCCTGAAGGAGGCTCAGCGCCCCAGCGGTGTCCATCGAGCCCGCCATGGTGGCCAGGTAGGGGGTGGGGGGAGGGCAAGGCGGTTGGGGTTGGTGGCGCACGGGACCAGGGGGAGCCCGCCCAAATAAACACTGCAGAGGCGGTTGCAGTGATTGATTGCCCGCCCCAACCGTGGCGCGCGGCCATTTGGCGGGAACCTCGGATGTGACTTTGCGTGACAGGATGTGATTTTGTGGAAGTGCCTCTTTGTTGACGTCTGCAATGCTTGTTGAATTTCTGTGTTGCGCAGAGACCTCCGCAACCTGTTCAACAAGAAAACGCACCGAATCAGGCGTTGCGCGCGACGTCGGGAAAAGGGGCACTGCGCGGATCCCACCGATGCGTCGTCCCTGCTCTCACCCGGTGGGTACAGCGCGTACGGGGTTATATGTGGGGGTCATCTGGGAAAGTAGCCCACATTTATTTTAGACTATATGCCAAGATTGAAGGACTGTTGCTGGTGTCGGACCAGTTCTTCTAATAAATGTGTATACAATTTGGTCACTGGTGCAGAGATGGAGTTGCCGCTGAGCGGTCGCCCTGCGGACAAGTCACAAGCCGGGGGTCAAACACGCTCCACGGGGGGACCGTGTCCAGCGCAAAGGTAAACGACAGGTTCATAGCACACTCTCACGCACAGGGCTCACTCGTCCTCGGCCTCCTCGCTCAGTACCACCATGTCCACTGTGGCGCCAATAGCCTCTATATCCTCCTCAGCGGTCAACCACCGTCTCGCCGCCACCTCCCGCTCCGAGTCACCCACACCCTCGAACTCCTCTGAGATGGTCGCGTTACCCATAAAGGCGACAATGGTGGTGGTGACGGCGGTGGGGTGTCGCGTCCGTGCGCGCCGTGTTCGACCAGAACAGCAATTGTGTTTCTGGCCAGTCCTAATTTGTGGGTGTCCGCATTCGAGTTCCGGTGGGATAGAGACTTCTCTTCATAAATGGAGAATTTCCCTCGTGCGAGTGCGGCTGGGTTATATGTGGACCACATATAACCCAGCTGGACATAGTCCAATAACTACTGTACTGTACTGTACCGTGTGCCATGCATCCTTGCGCTCGGGGAGGGGGGCTTCCATGGGTATTGTTATAGTGGGGGCTACTTTGAAATCGAACTGGTGAGAATTAGATTGGCTTATATGTTGAGACTGCCACTTACAATTGCCTCGCAAACGGTTCGGATCTCTCCAGCTGATTCCATCTCAGTAATCAGCTCAAGAACAGCGAGCATTGGCCGCCCGGCCCTTCTTCAACCTCGTCGTCGGCACTACCAGTCGTGCGAGCACAACATGAATTCTGGGTGTCTGTTCGAGACGGCCTGACCCCGCTGTACTCAGGTCCCTGTTCGATGTATGTTTCTTCTTTGCTGCTTTACGTCTCTTTTTTCGTCCTCACGTGATGACCTAGTATATCCCTGTCATACGAGTGCCGCGCGCGCAAGTGCGTGAGCACACACTTGGTGATTTATCTGTCTGAACTCCGTTGACGAGACGCCGTCTGCCGCCAGTGAGCGGTGCGCGTCCGTGTTACGCGTCCGGGCTGCTTCTTGGCATCCATTCTAACGCACGTTGACAGCCATTCCTCCTCGCGCTTTTTGTGCGCCCTCTGCCATGGCGTTCGTGTCTGCCGCCTTCACGTCGGTTACGTACCGCAGAGTGCCACACGCTTGCCTGGGTGATTTCTGTATTGCGAACCTCTGGCGTTGTACCCTTGCGCAGTCGCCAGTGCAATCATGTTCGTTTTTGTCAGACCGGTAGAGTTAGAGAGTGTACGACTCTGACCACGTCACCCGTGTTATGTCGACGTTAAGGCCCGTTTATTCCGATCCTCCCCCAGGTGGTCGCCTTGTAAAACATTTACATGCAGCGAGCCGACCGAACTTGCGGCTGCATCGCTTCCGTGACAAGAATGGGAAACCTGCGGTGAGCAACAATGCAAGGAGGGTGGACGCGAGCATGTCCGAACCCCATTGGCAGGCGCACTGAATGAAGCAAATCAGGTGCATCGCGCACGCTATGAAACACCAGGCACATCCCACGTGGGCAGGAGAACCAACCGATGAAGAGGTGCAACGAGCATCCGGTACGGGAACGTCCAGCGAGACAAAACCCACCGAAGAAAGGCAGGAGAAAGCACATAACAATAGCAAGAAAGTGTCGCTTCTCTCCTCAAAGTACACTCCAACCTCGATACCGCGCACTTGCGGGGCAAGACAGGAATGACAAGGCCAATCACATAGCACAGGAGCAAACGGTGCAGCAAGTCGAAGGGTGATGCACGCGCGGGCAAGCATACATGTACAACTCAAGCAAGAAAAGACGAATCAGCGCGACACGAGTATGGCGCAACAAGAGGGCAGTGGGCAAAATAAGAGCCAAAACAAGGGCGTCAAAACGTAGGCGGGCAACACAAACGACTCAGAGAGACTGTACCAGATGAACCCAAAGAGCTCGTAGCACAACGTAGACCTGTCTCGTCGGCTAGTTGCATGAGTAGAACCGGCAGCACAGACACCAGCCAACGCGTCGCCAATACACATCAGTCACCAAGCAGGCAAGGCAGTACGTAGGGGGGAACTCAAAACGCCAAGCCCCCGACAAGAACGGTCAATTCCCGCGTCAGACGCGTCCCCACGCAATCAGCGGTAGACAGGAGAACATTGCCCGATGCCCCGTCAAACGCAGGACAACTGCGTAGAACGCTTGCTTGTTCCGACCCAGTCCCAACCGCGCAGGGCTCGGAATTCCAGGTCAAGGTTGGAACGCGACCGCCAACGACTCGGGAGTCACGCCCGGCAGCCCAAACCGCACATCAATCGAACGCCCATCAAAGGCCCGACCGCGCAGGCGGCCCGCAGCCACGCTCGCGTCCTCGGCTCGATCGAAGCCGACGAAAACGCCCTTGACGTAGCCTTCCGAAGAGTTGCGAGGAATCACCACGCTTGTGACTTCGCCGTATTGGCTACACTCCGCACGAATGTCATCCACCAGGTCTTCGTAGTCCTCGGTCGACCCGGTGACGTCCTCCTCAGTCACCATGTTCAGCAAAACGACCGTCTTGACGTCGGGGTTGACCGCGCCGGAATTGGCCAAGTTTGCGGCACCACCTGCACCGTCAGCCGCAGCCGCCACGAGCGGAACCGTCAGCGAGGAAGGCGATGCACCCTGCGGTGCGGCGGGCGCGGCAGGAGCGCTATCAATAGGTGCATGTACAGGAGTCGCTGCGTGCATTGGTGGCGCCATTGGAGGCGCCAAAGGCAGTGACACAGCAGCAGCAGGGGGAGGCGGGGGAACAGAAACCGCTGAAGTCGGATACCCCGATGGAGCCACGTGCAACGAGGCCGCAGCCGCCGGCTGCACCTGCTGCGCCGCCACGTGTTGCGCCGGGGGCTGCACAATGCCCCCCAGCTGCGAGCACAAACGACCAAGCGAAACGAAGTCCACAGGCATGGGCTGCGGGGGCACAATGCCTGTCGCTGCAGCATGATAGTCGCTGGGTCGGTTGATGCGCAGCGGGCGGCCGTGAAGACTGACGCCAGACAAGCCGATCAAGTTCACAGCGTCCTGCTCGGTGCGCATCTCAATGAAGCTGAATTTGCCCTCAGCATGAAGCCACACTGATGACACGGGAGGAGTCGTGGATGGCGCGGGCACTGCATCGACCCCAGTCTGCGGCAAAGTAACAATACCAAACGCAGCCAGGTACAGGGCATTAAACAGCTCCAGGAGCGCTTGCTCAGTAACACCTGGGTGAATAGGCAGGTTGCCCACATAAAGCCGCCGAACTTTGCGAGCGAGATGAGAGGAAACGCCCAAGGGCGTCGAGGCAGCCTGAAAAACAAAGAAAGATGAGAAGACATGGTAAAACACAACCGCCACACACTCTCAGCATACATATGTCAGATAAAGAACAAACGAGGACCGAGAATGAAAGCTCAGCAGCGCCTGGCAGCTGCGCAACAAAGAACAAAACAATAACGCACAGCGCGACTCGACGAACAGAAAAGCCGAGAATAACGTACCAGTACACGCGCCTGAGGCACCGCAAGCGGCACAGGGGCTTGCTGCGCCATGGCATAAGTCGCAGTCGGTGGAACGGCCGCCGACACCACAGGCAAAGAGCGCGGGGCCGGCACAGGCATCAAACGCTCAGGAGCGCGAGCGACCTCAGCCGATGCCTCCTTACGCGATGGAGCTGGCCCATCCGCGTCGCGGTCGCGCCGCCGCCGCCCGCCGTCGCGGTGCCGATCCCGGCGACTGCTCCGTCCATGACGGTCTGACGACCGTGACCGCCGCGACCGCCGGTGCCGATCCGACGACCGAGAACGGGAGCGGGAGCGCGAACGGGAGCGAGTGCGAGAACGGGAGCGCGACGAGGAGGAATCACCGCCATCGTCGTCGTCACGCCCACGACGGCGGTGGCTGGAGTGATGCCGCCGGCGACGCCGCCGTGAGTGGTCCCGTGAGCGCTCTCGCTCCCGTCGACGCTTGCGACGGCGAGCAGACGCTGCGCCATCCCTGTCCACGCTCACCACCCCCACAGGGCCATCATCAAGGGGCACAGAGCCCACCTGGGCACTGACCCCCTCCTCGTCAGCATCTGCAGTCCGACCATTGGCGCCGCCACCGCCGCTGTGGCGACGGTCGCCGCGGCCGCCTGACCCGCGATCGTCCCCCTTTCGCCCGCTGCTGCGGCGGTGGCGGCGGGAGCTCACCACTTCGTCCTCTTCCGGACCCTCGCTGGGTCGGCGCGGCTTGTCCACATGGTTGTCCCCTTTGGTTGGCTCGGCGCTGCCGCCCCCCTCTTCCCGGCGGCGCCGGCCCGACCGGGGGCCCCGGCGGGAGGGTGATCGCGAGTCTGACGGAGTGCGAGAGCGGGAGCGAGACCACCGAGACGGAGAGCGACCGCGCCGGTCACGCTTGGCGGCCTTGTCCACGGCGCTGCCGCCACTGACGCCCCCCGCCTTGGCACGCTTGTCCGTTTTGGCCTCCCGGCCGTCTCGAGCGGAGCGCGGGGAGCCAGACGACGCCGAGCCATCCGCCTTGGAGAGCGTGGGGGGGGACGCCACCGTGGGGGGGGACCGCCGCTCCACGCCCACGGGGGACCCGCCTTTGGCGGTGGCCGCTCCAACGCCTACCGCCGCCGCGTCACCATTGACAGGCGAGCCGCGCTGGGGAGAGGAAGCAGGGGACGGCATCGCATTGCCAGGGTGCCCGGAGGCGTGTCGAGGGAAGGGTGCAGTATGGCGTCGCTGAGCAACGCTCGGGTGAAGGCGTGAAGGGGGGGGCCGTATGAAGAAGACACTAGGCCGGGCTCCACTGCCTGACCACGCGGTCACACTACGCACGAGCGGCGCGCGGCAGAACTAGAGACCCGTCGTGGACGCCGAAACAATCGTGCGGCGGCGCGCGCTGGCACGCGGGCGCCGCAAAAAAAAAAAAAAAAGCCACCAATATGGACATAGTGCATCCTGGAGAGGAATCCCTAAGTGTGATACTTCAGGATTCTGAAACATACGACAGCAACAGCTACGCCGGTGTATCAGCCAATGGTAAGCTCAGAAACGTGGTCCAGCGCATTACATGTGGTTCAGGACCACCGTCATCCACATCTAAAATCGAGTTGTGCACCCTGTCAAATACAATCAATGTAATTTGAAGTACATTATGCGCACCGCGTGCCTCCACCTGTGACCTGAAATGTCCCCACTGTTCGAATCGTCTTGACCGCTCAGCATGTGCAGATGCTCAGCTGAGATGCGCGTGCCCCCGTGCGATTTCCTGTCTGGGAGTAGCGGAGCGAGAGCACACTATTGGCATGCCCCACCTTGCGGCCCTTCTCGCGCCGTCACCTTGCCCTCCTCGCCTGGACCTGCGTTCTGGACCAGCCTGTTCTGGACAGCTTGCAGCGCGCTTTGACCAGCCTTTCGTCCTCAACGCTCCTCGCAGAGCCATGTCTGGTGTTGCCTTCCTCGCGCCCTCCCCGCCCAACCGCAACGCCGCGGCCTGCCAGCGCTGCGTCTCTGCCTTGGGTCGGCGGGGCGCTGCCGCCTGCTCGCGGTCGTCGCCCCAATGGGCTGGCAGTGGCTGGGCAGTGCGGTCGCCTGGGCAGGCGCTGGTGACTCATGCCGCTGTGACGCCCTCTTCCCGGCAATGGCACACCATGTCTGCAGGACCCAGCGGCGGGGGGCAGGCCGACGAGGCCGATGACGGGGTGGAGGTGGACATGGAGTTGTTGCGCAAGCGCATGGAGGAGGTACAGGCGGGAGGAGAGGGGGGTGATGAGGACGATGACGCGAGTGACATCTCCATTGTGGTGGAGATGTCGGCTGAAGTGCGTGTGCCTATCGACAACGACGAGGACGAGGTGGTGGTGCTGGAACTGGTTTCCAGTGTCGACAGCGACAGCGACGACGACAGTGACGACGACGATGACGCGGACGAGAACCAAGACGACGGACCGTCCGTCATGGGACAGCTGACGCCACCAAACTCGTCGGAGAGCAAGGAAATTGCGACGGCCTACCGGGACTGTGCGAGCCTTTTTATTATTCTCTTCAACTCTGAGGGAGAAGGCGAGGGGCTCTACTCGATCCAGGTTGGAGGTCAGAACGTTGTGCTGGCGTTTGCGCGTGTGGAGGAGGCGGGACAGTATGCGCGGGCGCTGCGAGACCAGCGCATCATTGATGTCGAGTCCATCGTGGACATCCAAGTTGCGGTATGTGCTGAGCCTACCTGGCATAGTGAGGACTTGACTGGGAGCAGCGCTGTCGGCCTGTCTGTCGTGTCCCCGTCTGTCGTATGTGTCCCTTTGGTTGGACTGGGTCTGCTGCGCCGCTATTTGTCTGGCCTGGCCCACTCAGGCCTGGCATCATTCCTGTCTCTCGTTTGCGTTTGTTCTAATCGCTGCTTTGGATTTTGTGCCCGCCGCGTGCCGACTTCCTGCGTGCCCTGCTCACGTTCACTCCTTGTCTCGTTGTTTTTCATTCACAGGAGCTGGTTCCGTCAGAGCTGGAGGAATTCTGCTCAGATGCGGGCGTGCGGCTCGGTTTTGTGCCCGCCGACGCCCTGTTGTCGCCCGAACATCTGCATTCGACCAACGACGCGACGTTTTCGCCCTTTTCGTCCACCGCACCCGACCCATTACGAGACGGCGGGATGGCAGAGGGGGAGGCCGACGAGCTCCGTGAGAAGCTGAACAAGCTGCTGGGGAAGGAGGGTGGGGATGCGTAAGCATTACCGGTTTCCGCCGTTGACCGTGTGTCGTTGCGGCTGCCCTCGCTCACTGTGGGTGGAGGAGAGGGGCACTTGCCACTCTCTGTGGCTTGTACATGTTTGGTTCTTAATTGCGGTGTGGCTTAGTTTATCCTTGTTCCTCGTCTCATGTCACTGGGAGTGGAGGGGCTGGCGGGGTGATGTTGGCTTCGGGTGGCTGTTTCCAGAACATCCCTCGTCGATGTTACTAGCACCCACGGCAGTGTGGCTCCCGCCGTTCGCCGTCGAGGTGTCGACTCGATCCCGCGCGAGGACTCGGCATGCACGTGCGCATAGGTTGATTGGTGTTCTCGAAAGGATGCCCCGCACCACCCCCCCATCCCATTCGCATCGAGAGAGTGGCTGCTCCTTCTCCACCTACAACCCTGTGCGCCCTCCTTGCAAGAGCGCGAGGATGCAGTCGCGGGCGCCACCGCCTGTCGCCCGTCGTGGCACGCCCTCCCGAGAGGGGGGTCTGCTAACCCCCCCCCGGTCACGGGGAGGGCTGCCACCGCGAAGCAGCGCAGACCAATCGGCCGCTACGCTATGGCCAGGCAACGGCCTCGGCCGTAGCGGGGTTGCCGCCCCTACCGCCACCCACTACTGCCAACCCCTTTCGAGGCAACCACTGCGGCGTCCGGCGCAGCCAACCAAGCCGATGCCGTCACTCGATATCGTACGACGGAGGTCACCCGAGCCGCTGCTGAGGACACGCCGTCAGTTACGCGGGCACTGCAGGTGGGGCGCCCGACCGCGGCCGTCGCCTATGCCGCCCGGCCACCTCAGCCACCCTCACGACTCGGAGAAGAGCCCGCCCGGCACGGGCGTACCCTCCTCCCACCTCCCCACTCCTTCGCCGCCCCCCCCCCCCCATACATCGTCGTCCTCCCCCCGCGCCTCTGGGGAGGAACTCCCGTGCCTTTCCCGCCCCCCTTCCCCGCCGCCGCCGCCACCACCACCGCCAACGCCGCCCCCGTCAGCCGCCTCCTCCTGGGCCACCAGTGCCTCAAAGCGGCGGCTCTCGGCCGCAATCCGACGCACCCGCCCCTCAACGGCAGCCAGCTTGGTGCCGACCCCCGCCACCGCGCCGTCGACGCGGCGGCCGTCGGCAAGGAGAGACGCCCGACGGGCACGGAGGGTGCCCAGCTCTGCGTCCACGCGTCGGAGGGCCGCCGCCGCGTCACGGGCGGCAGCAGCAATGCCATCGCGACGCGCGGCCGCGGCGGCTCGGGCCGCGTCGGCGGCGGCAAAGTGAGCGGCGATGAGGCCTAGGGAGGTGTCAAATGGGGGGGGTGGTGGGGCGGTGTGAAAGGGCACGCCAGGTAGGTGCACTGCGTGACGCCGCGCCTCATGTGGGGGGCGGGTGTCGGGCTGCATACTGTCCGGAAGGTGGACGCTCAACAAACGTCGCCTCCACCTGTCAAAAGAACAGTCGCGAAGCGGCCGCAACAACCGCAGCCCTGGCGTGAGTGGGTACAGGTATATGGGACAGCGACAGAGTCGGACGACGGACCGCGACGGAGCGGGACGGGGCGGGACGGGGACAGTGACGGAACGCCGAGACGGTCGAGCCAGGGGTCTTGGGCGAGTCCCTGTCCCTGAGCGAGGCAGCTTGCGGCCTAATTATGCCATTATCAGCCCAATTGTGAATACCACTTTAGTAAGTTGCTGCTGCCGGTTTGTTGGTTGTCCCTCTCGTGAATACGAGATTCACGTACGCCTGCCAGAATCGAGACGCCGTCGTCAGCAGCCAGCGTCAACTCTTGATGCGCTTCCGGATGCGCGGCTCGAGAACTCTTGTTCTCTTTCCTACAAGCGAGCGCCTGTATCCCAACCTTGCGCGAGTCGCACTGTATGCGTTGACCAATCACACTTGGACATCGTGATGAGGCATGAAGAGATAGTACCTGATGTCTCACATTCACGGCAAAACCGCACGTGACTGGACGACCCCCGCAAGACGCTCCACAGGACGTCGGACAGCAGGCAGTGCATACTGTGTGGACGATGTGAGGTCGGTGAAACACCGGCGCAGTGGAACCTCAACCACCTCACACAGGTCTTGACAAAAAATCCGGGCTATGGCGAATCATTGGTGCTCTCAGGCCGGGGCAGGGCCCTAAAAGAGCATTACTTTTCTGTGGAAATAGCCTTGATGGCTTGATGAGTATCGGCTACAGTACTCGCCGGACCATCCTCAGCTCCGCGGATAGTCTACCGGCCCGACAGCCACGCATGTTGTGTCTGGAACCGTCACGTCAGAGCGAGCAACACCCTGCGGTACTCAACGTGCTTTGAGACGCCCAACGTACATCCCCATCGGCTGTCCGAGGACAGGGTGCCGACTATCCTACTTCACGCCGCCTCGACCGAGTCGCCCGCACGACGTCGAAGTCGGAGGAGCAGACGAGACAGGTCCCCTCGTGTGGTGGAGACGCGTCCAAGTCTCCAGCCTGAGCGGACGGCTCGTCGGATCGCCAACCAATTGCCCGGACGGGTGATTGGCCAGAGCGTCGGACGTCGCGCGAAGATCCGCCGAGCGGCCCCCGTGGACCCCCCCCTCGGCGGTGTGGCGTCAGTGCCTTCGCCAGTCCGGATTTTTGTCTGGCGGTGGCCCCTGTGGGCCACGGCCTGTCCGCTGCCTCTTCTCGCCGTTCCCGCGTGGTCGCGCGCCAGCCGCCAGCGCAACGAAGTTTTGAGGCCGCCCCCCCTCCCGCCGCGCACGACCCGGGGAGCTGCCGCCCTCCGACGACAGCCGAAGAGGCGTGTGCTGCGCGCGCACACCGCAGCGGCTCGCGAATGGGTGGCCCACAAGAATCACCCGCGGCCAGTGCCCCCATGAAGGTGGGGAGACTGGCCCTCCCTGGCCGTGCGTCTCGCCAACACCCGCCGCCCCCTCTACTGCGTGTCTCTGGGGGGGGGACGAGAACCTGGCGGGGCGGCGCCGCGATCACGCGGTCAGTGTAGCGAGAGAAGATGATTGGCGGTGGGGAAAGAAGCGACAGTCGCCGGGTCGTCTGACTGGCGGGCCACCGGTGGGTCAGCCGCACCCCCGCGCGATCCCGCGGCCAAGACGCGGGGGAAGCAGGTGTAGCAAGGCCCCCCCAGTTGGCCACAACCCTTTCAGACCTCGGCACGTGTTCGACGCCCGCGTACTGCCTGGGACTCGATGCCAAGAATTGGTGGGTGGGGGAGGTCGACGACGGCACCTTCCCTGCGTCCCGACGCCTGCTTCCGAGTCACAGCGCGTTTGGTCGCAGGCCCCCTTCCACAGCTGGCGGCCTGGGCGTCACGGAAGGGACCGGGGGAGCGCGCGTCAATGGGCGTCCCACGACGGGCGTGATCGCGACGGGCTGACGTGGACGCGGGTCGTCCTTCTTGCGCGCTGGCAGTGGAGCGGATGAGGGACGGGTGCCCACGCAGCGTGCACACCACCGCGGCGGTCGCCCGTATCCCCATTGCCCTACACACCATTCCACGTGCGCACACGCGCGGAGAGCGTGCCCGTCCTGCCGAGTGCCCATCACGGATTGCCGGTGGGGGAAGGTATTGCCCTGACCCCTGGCGTCGACGCAAGCTTTGCGTCGCTAGCGTCTTCTTCCCCTCGCTTTGCGAACCGCACGGACGTAGGGAGGCCACCCAGGACGGCTCACTCTGTGGTTCCCTCGTTCCGGGCGTGACGGCGGCCGTGGTGCGGATGTCTGCCTTCCTCGTCACGACCGGACCTGCCGCCAGCTTGACTGCGCTGCTCACAATGAGCGGCACTGCGCCGCGGTGCTCTTCACCACCAGGATGGGTGGGTGCCATCAACGATCCCGAAGGGGGGGACGCTTCTGCCCAAAAGTTGACGATTGGGTACCTCCTCTGCGACGAAGAGGACCACCACCACCCGCCGCGCGGTAGGCCTGTATCCGCTGGGGCTGGTCGGCCGGTGGCAGAAGACGATACCTCCCAACGCCTCGATGTGGTGGAACAGCGGCGCGCGGCAGGTGTGCCACGGCAGCCGCCAGCCGCCGATCGCCGCCCAGCCTTGTCACGGGATGATGAAGGTGCCGATCGGTCAAGGGCGGGCAAGCGTCTAGCAGGCCATGTATCTTCGCGCGGCACCCATGACGAGCGGGAAGCCCGCCCCTGTCCACCCAATCCACGGCATGCTGTACCGGCCGGCCAGGAGGAACATGTCGCACGGCTTTCCATTCCACCATTGCGCCTGCCCCCCGGGGATAGGCAAGGTGGTAGGCCAACTCCCACGGGTGGTTCAATCGAGTGGCCTCGTGTGCCTGCGCGGCAGATGGGGAGGCTCGGTGACGATCCCCAACAATGGTCACCGATGGCCCCATGGGCGGGCCCGCTGGTGAGCCGCGATGGAAGGCCAGTGCGGCTCCCCCCCGTTCCATCGTCCAACCCTTCGGCTGACACCTGGAGCGGCCACCGTGGGGACTCGGCGCAGCGTCCGGTACCTGCGGACCAGCGGGCGCCTCCTCATGAGGCACCACCCGTGCGGCTGGGAAAGGCAACAGGCCGTGGCCCGAAGTGTCCCAGTGACCCTGCACCGCTGGGCGAGGCCCCTCGTGCAGCAGGCTACCGACAGCGACCGCTCCCAGCGCTGTGGCGCCCACAATCACCGTCCGCTGAAGAAGGCCCACCTTCCTCTGTTGGTTCTCGGACGGCTGGCCCAGACTTGCCGCGGCAACGGCCGTACGTCCCCGTCGAAGGACGCGTAGCCCGCGCTGCCCCTTGGCAACGATCCATGGGGGGCGTCGGAGGTGGTGCTGGCTTGCCTTACCCTCCGCTGCGGGCGCTGCGCACAGCGGGGCGGGGGCTGTCAAACGTGTTTCACAGTGGGTTGCCGCCCCTGCTGCCGCCATCTTCTACCTCGCTTTCGCTGGCGGAATTGCAGAGGCCTTCACCATCAGGCGCGCCATTAACGCACCGGCTTGACCACAGCGACGCTGATAAGGCATCGACAGACGGCGCTGCGAAAGGTGTTCATGCAGCCGCTTCCCCCCTAGACCCGCTGCGGCGGCCTTGTCACCCCGATGGCGACATTAAGGGCGGAGTGCCTGACAAAGAGCGTAGCAATCAACCCCTGCAGCTGCAGCTTGTCAATACCAACGGAGCGTCTAGGAGTCTGGTCAAAGCAGAGGCACAACCAGGGGCAGGCGGCGTCATATTTCCTTCGGACAAAGCCGAACTCGACCCTGTACGTTTGGTGCTTGGCACGTTCACTGAGCAATGCGTGCCTATTTCATTTGCCGTCTCGTGGATCGGCCCCAGCAGCTCACTGCATCCCGTGCGAGCTGCGGAGATGTCTTTCTGGAGATGTCGCTGGGCACCACCCAGCGCAACCAGTTGGGACTGGTCTTGTCGACATGACAGCACACTGACATGGACTGTTCTCGACCCCTCCTGGCAGCTCACCGGCTTCATGGTTGTTGTCATGCTCATGTGCGTTTTGGTCTCGGATAGGAGTCAGCGACGCCGCACGCGTGCGAGGAGTGCAAAGAGCGCTTCCCTCATCGAAGTCAGTTGCAGTCCCACGTCCGTAACGTGCACGAGAGGGCGGGGCGGCCGTTTGAGTGCGAGCGCTGCGGTTCTCGTTTTCGGCAACGCGCTCACAAACAGAAGCACGTCGCAGCTGTTCACCTCAAGGAGAAGCCGTACACTTGCAAGATCTGCTTGCACTGCTTTGGGCGCCGCAGTGATCTGTACGTAGACTATTGCCATCGCATTCTCCGAGTGGTGTTGAGTTTTCTGTGTGTGTCGCGGGTATGTCGCGCGATGCATGCCCGTATCATCCTTGCCGTCGCGTGTGGAGACACTGACGCTCTTGTCCGTCTGGCATGCTGGGAATACCTGCTTCATGCCGCTTGTTCTGTACGGCCGCCCACGTTTCTCTCCGATGACAACAGAAACAAGCATGACCGGTTGGTGCACAAACGGGAGCGGCCGTACGGCTGCGACTTTCCCGGGTGTCACGCGCGCTTTGGGCAAAAGGGCGACAGCAAGAAGCACATGGCCACCCACGAGCGCAGCGAGGCGCGACGCCGCGCCGCGGCCGCGGCCGTCGTAGCGACCGCGGCGGCCGTGACAGGCGACACTGCGACGTCTGGTGCTGTTGCAGCGGTGGACGACTTGTCAGGGAGAGGCCCTCTTGGTGACTGGCATTCGCCGAAGGAGCGCCCCGGGGCTGTCCGTGGCAGCGGGTGGCGGCAGACGGAACGTGAGTGGGAGGTGGAAGACGGTGATGACGTGGATTGTGCTGACAAGGCAGACGACCTAACTAGTAGACCCGACGACGACGACGGCAACGAGGAGAAAGAGGCTGATGACCAGGACGAGGAGGGTAGTGAGGGGTTGGCGGCGACTGGCATGTATCGCGCCTAGATGTGCAGCCCAAGCGAGGGTCCACGCCAGCCTCTTGTTGTATTCCGCACGATAGTGTAGTTGTATGGGCAGGAACGGCAGCAAGAGCTAATCGTCTCTGGCTTCTCGTGCCGTCAGCTTGCATCTAGCCAGACGTGCCAAGGAGCACAGGTGCCGCCTCTACAGCCAGTCCCTCCGTCAAGACTCGTCTGGAAGCGCGGTGGCCCGGGACAGCTCAGGCCATCTTGGCAGGCCCCCCAGTCTCCATCTGCATTTCCATCCAAGTACCGGCGCCATGCACCACGGGCGATGGTCCGCGACTCGCAAACCCAATTCCCGTGTACAACGGCACGTGGTGGGCTCGCGCAATCAAAGCCACCGTTGTATTAGCGGGCAACCGACGGAGGTACTCGTGGACGAGTGCAGACGCCACGCCCTGTCGCCGAGCGTCGGCCCGCACAACCACCGAATGGATGCACACCAGCGGCCCGTCTGGGTCGTGGCCGCTCATGCTCTCCTCCGTCAGCTGCCGCGGGGAGCGGGTGCCGCACACAAAGCCAAGCAGCGCCTGGCTTTTTGCTTCATAAGCACCGACAAATAGCTCGGGGGCAACCGCCAGCCGGTGGGCAAGCGCAGCAGCGGAGGCCGCCTCGTCGGATGCGTAGCTCGACCGCTCCAGCGCGGCGATGGCGTCCAGCTCGGCCACAGTGGGCGTCCGCACCACCGCCGGGATGTTGCCGAGAATGATAATGCTGCCCATGCTGCCGGAAGAGCAGGCGTATTCCAGGGGCAGGGTTCCGCCGCCTAGCCACCTCTGCCTCTGCTCCCACACCCCCGACGGCTGGTGTCAATGTGCAGAACGCCCCTCTGTTGCAAGCTCGTGTGTATCCCTGATCTGCTCCGCACCGCTTCATTAATCAAGATTTCAAAAAAATGCAAAATGATTTGTGGCTCGTGAGTATCGAATGCTGCACACATTTCGCTATAAAAAATCTGAGCTGTTCTGCCTCTGCACCCAACCGACAGGGCCACAGCGCTGGATTGGACACCGCACGCGCTGTCCCACCCCAGGGCCGTTGAACGGGGACTGGCAACGCCTGGTCCAGTGGCGGCTCCGTGTGGTGACTGTCGTCGACGCCGACCGTTTCGTCCCTTATACATACATACGTGCTGGCGGGGAAGGGTACCTGCCCTACCCCCCCCCCCCCCCCCGTTTCGTGCGTACCGGTCCTCGCTGCCAATTGCTGCTGCCCGGCTGACCTGACTGTGTTGCTCCTGCTCGAGCTCCAAGGTCAACAACCCCACTCTACTCTTTCTACTTCTCGCCCCCGCCACCATGAGCAGGCGACCATCTGCCAGGGAGGCGGAAGATGCAGAGCGCCATGTGCGTGCCCTGATGCGCCGTGAAGGCAACCGCTACTGCGCAGACTGTGGGGACCGCTCGCCGCTGCACGTGTGCTTGCCTCTGGGCACGTTTGTGTGCACCATGTGCTCGGGCATACACCGCGACGCGGGGCGGCGGGTCAAGCACGTGGAATCGGGCTTGCTGACCATGGACGACGTGGACCGGCTCGAGGCTCGTGGCGGCAACAGCGCTGCCCGCCAAAAGTGGATGGCGCGGTGGAACGCTCGCGATTTTCCAGAGCCGCCTCCAGGGGATGTGGAGCGGGCGAGGGAGTTTATCTGGCTCAAGTATGAAGGCTCCTGGGCCGCCCGTCCCCCGTCGGGCTCGCGGGGGGGCTTGGGCGGCGGTCGTGATGAGTACCGCCGGGGGCCGATCGGGGACGACTATGGCCGGCGGGGGCCGCCGCCGGGTCGGGAGCGGGAGCTAGACCGGTATGGCGGGGGGCGAGACCCTCGGGATCGGGACCCATACGGGCCGCCGGCGCGGCGGGGTGGCGGCTATGGGGAGGACCCCTATGACCGGGAGCGAGGGGGCGGTGGCGGCTTCGGTGACCGGGAGCGCTCCCGCCGCAGCCGCAAGGGTACGAAGGACCGGAAAAAGGGCAAGAAGAAGGGCAAGTCTTCCAAGCGCGGCGACAGTGACTCCTCTGACAGCAGTGACTCCTCCTCGGTCAGCGGCTCAGACAGTGACTCCTCCGCGTCCGACTCGGACAGCGACGAAGCGCGGCGGCGCCGGCGTCGGGCAAAGAAGTCGGGCACTGACAAGGGCCGCTCCAAGTCGTCCAAGGACAAGAAGAAGAAGAAGAAAAAGGAAACGTCTCGCAACGGCTCGGGGGCGCCGCTGTCGATGGGAACGGCTGACGACTTTCTCGGTGGGGCCACGGCATCTTTTGGGGCCATGGGTTTGGGCGCAGCCGGCGGCATGATGGGCAATGGCGGGATGATGGGAATGCCTCCGGCCGTTGGTGGCCAAGTGTACGGCGGCATGCCAGGTATGGACGGGGGCATGATGGGGATGCCACCTGGTCAGATGTACGGCATGAACGGGGGCATGAACGGTGGTATGGGTGGAGGCATGGGCGCCAGCATGGGCGCCGGCATGGGCGCCGGCATGGCTGGAATGGGCGGTGGTATGGGCATGCAGCAGCCAATGTACGGCGGCGGCATGGGAATGGGCGGTATGATGGGTGGTGGCGGCATGATGGGAGGTATGCCCCCGCAGCAGCAGCCGCAGCAACAGCCGCCGTTACTGGCGCTTCCCGCCCCACCTCCGCCTCCCGATGGGGCGGCTGGCGGCGCGCCCGAGGACCCATTTGTGGCTCAGATGCGGCCCGCTGGTCCGCCAGGTGGCCAGTTTAGCCAAGGCCCACCACCGGGCATGGGCGGCGGTGGCATGATGCAGCCGGGGCCTGCGATGGGTGGTCCCCCGCTCGCTGGCGCTGCTGGTGCTGGCGGCGGCGGCGGCGGCGGCGGCGGCGGCGGAGGCGGCAGCTCCAACCCATTTGATGAGTTTTGAAGGCGTGTCCCCGTAGTGGGTGTGGGTGACCTGTGTTCCGGCGCGGGGCGTGCGGACGCTCCTCCTCTCCTTGCGTCGAGGAACGAAGAGGCCTCTCGCAAGTTTTCCAGCAGGGGGCTGTACGCTTCTCGTCTCTTCTCTGGGGGCTATTGTGGGCACGAAGGGGTTGCCAGAGTCGTTGTGCCTTCTGCGTTTCTTAACCCCCAGCGTTGCTTGGTCTTTTGCCATGGCAACGGCTAGCGCCCCACCTCGACCCTGCCAACCGTTGATCCCATTCCCAGGGCTCATGCCAACCACCCGTCCCTTCAGCCCAGTGTGCCGCGTGCGTGGCGTGTGTGCCCAGACGCACGCTCCTATTGTGCGTCCCGTAAAAAGTGGACGTGCATGGGTCGTGCAGTGTGGGTTTGATTGGTCCAGTGGCCGATATTTGACATGATCACGACACGAGCACGTCCACTTTTTACGGGACGCACTACATCCCAACGTCGGGGGTGGCCACGGGCGGCCTGGGCTCAATTCTATTCTTCTACACGAACGTGCGCTTTGGCTGGGGCCCCCAGAGACGGGCCGCTTCATCTCGGCGCTTGGCGTGAGCACGATTGTCTCCCAGGCCCTGCTGGCTCGCCCGCTGGTGGCCTTGTTCGGGGAGCGGCCGCTCATCGTGGCAGGCTTTGTCTTGTCGCGGCCGGCGCTCCTGCGGGTGCTGGGTGCAGGGGAGCCCTCACGTAGGACGTTGGGTGAGGGGTCGGTTGGCTGGCAAGCTTGGGGGCGCCTGTGGCAGCGGCGGCGCTGCTGGCGGACGCGGCCGCGGCGCAGATCGTCCGTCTGCCCTTCGGCGCTCAGGCCGTTTCCGGTCGCGTAGTTCTTACGCGTCGCCGCTCGCGCAGCCCTACGCGTAGCCCTACGCGTCGCCGTTCGCGTAGGCCTAAGCGTAGGCCTACGCGTAGGCCTACGCGTAGGCCCACGCGTAGTCTTAGCCATGCCCGTCGAACAGTCGCCCTTACCCGTGCCCGTCCAACAGACGTCCATGATAGGGCAATGGGTGACCCGAGTGGCTTGGAAGTGGGCCACTCTGGTGCGTGCCACTATGTCCCCTGTGCCCGTCAGTTCTCGACAGGGGCCGTACCCAACAGCAATCATGTGCAGTTGGAACGCTTCCATGACCCTCGCCACTCCCGGGAGAAAAGATGCCAAACAGACGGAAAAAGGCGTTGCAAGGCTCACCTGAAGGCTCCCACACAAAAAAAACAACCAACGAAATCGAGGGTGTCTGCGCTCCCCTACACCCTTGACACATCACCAGCTCCCAGCACGCTACGCGTGTGCAGTCCGTCACGCCACCGTACCTCGTCTTCTGTAGGCCGCTCGAGCCCCCCCCTCTACCGCCGCCGCCCCCCCGGTCGGAACCGCCGGCGACTCCCCCCCCGGCGACAGTCGCCCAACCAGGTAGTCTGTCGTCGCGCGCAGCACAGCCACCTCCTCACGGAGGGCGACGCGCTCGGGTCCTCCCCCCGAGGCGGAGGAGCCCCCCCCCCCCCCCCAAGGAGACCACCCCAGCCCTTTTTCTTCTTCTTCTTGGCCGCGATCGCCGACGCTGCGGCGGCAGCCGTGCCCGCATCGGCCGCCACCACCAGCACATCGCGAAGGAGGTCCAGTTGCGCCTCGAGAGCGTGCACCCGTGCCTCCACCTCGTCGCACTCGGTGCACGAGACGAAGGAAGAACCAGACGGTTCACCATCCCCGCCCGCGGCTCCACACAACGGTAAGGCCGCCGCGCCGCCGCCGTCAAGCACCGCGTCGCCATCGACGTCGTCGTCATCCTCGATAGACACCACCGGAATCGCCGGCGGGGCGCCAAGGGCGGGCGCCGCCGACACCCAGCGGCCGCCACGGCCACCCCCGCCACGCACCTCCTCCCCATCCACCGAAAGCAGCGTGTCGGCCGAGGCGGGGCCGTCACGGCTGCCGGGGGAGTTGCGCCGCGGCCGCCGCCGGGCCCCCCCCCGGCTGTCTGAGCCGTCGCCGCCGCGCCCGCCGTCGCTGCTGCCGCCTGTGCCCTGTGGAACAGACGACAGGGAGGACGCAGACGACACGCGCGAGACAGCAAGGCTCGGTGGGTCGGCCGGCGTGCCCACCAGCGGGGGGGACGGCGGTGGTGGGCGGCGGCGGAGGAAGGTGGCACCAGGCCGCAACCGCGGACCATCGTTGGGCGACACGCCAGGTATGACGCCGCTGCCATTAACGCCGCTGCCGCCGTCACCACCACCACCACCACCGCCGCCACCACCCGCAGACAATGGGCCACCGCCGCCGCCGGCGCCACCAACAGAAGAGGCGGGCGAGGGCGTGGCGCCGCCGCCCAACACAGGCGTGCTGCCGCGTCCGCCGAGGCCGCTGGGCGACAGCATCATGGTCGCCCCCCGCCGCAGGCGCGGCATCGGCGGCGCCCCCGGTTGCGGATGCGCGGCCGGCACGCCCGCGGCGGCGGCGGGGGCCCCGCCGACTCCGCCACCGGGAGCGCCGGGGGTGGCACCGCCGGGAAAGGGGGACCGCAACGCAAAGGACATGCCCCGCCGCAAGGGGGGCGGTGGGGGCGTCGGTCCGCCACCAACACCGGCGGGCGCACGCATGGTGGCGGCGGCAACGGGAGGGGCGGCGGCGAAAGCGGTGGACAACAAGAAAAAAAGTGTGCCAGGAGCGGCGACAGCTGCAGGCGGCGGGGGGGGGGGCGAGCACGACGGGGACGTTGGCGAGGTAGGGAGGAGCGAGCAGGTGCTGTAGCAGCCGGCAGTGAGAGGCGGTGTGCGCGGGCAGTGGGCGGCCACGTCCAGGCGGCGCAGGTGTGGGTGAGGCGCCCAGACGCCGCTGGGTGGGTCCCCCACGTGGGGGCCACCTGCAGCGTTGGGAACCTGGCGGTCCACGCGGGTCCGAGGACGAAACGGCCCTTCCAATGGTTGCGTGTTAACGGTGACTCCCGCCACCTTGTCGGCCGTTGGCACCGTTGGGGGGGGTGTGGGGCCGCTGCGGAACGTGGCCAAAGCTTACACGGAGCGTATGAGTGCTTGTGGGGGAGGGCCTGCCTGTTCGAGAATGAATTGAGTGATGTGCTTGGTCCCTGTGTTCTTTCGGGTTTTGGTGTTCAAAATGTGACAAGGTCCGGTCATCATTCAGACCCTCTCAGGAGCTCCGCCATTGGCTGGCCCCGGCACCCCCCCCTCCTTCCTTGCACAGGACCGCGGACAGTCCTCGCATGCGCGGCACGGACGGTGCGGACGGTTCAAAATAGGGACCACGCAGCAGACTATGTATTCATGTACATGTGTACTGTACCTAGGTATCAAAGTTCATTCGGTGGAGCAAACTGTACAGTACCTGTGGCTTGACTGTAAACGGTGGCCTAAACCTTGTCTGACTGGCAGAGCTGACGGCAAGATACGTACGTGGAATGGTCTGGGGAATGCTGACCGCACGTCAGTGTCACGATTGACTTTTGACCATCTGACTGTGTCATCATCGACTACTGTATCTGTCTATTACTACTTGTCACTCTCTGATCGTCACTCTCTGATTGTCTGACTGTCGGACTAGCTGACAGACATGCTGACAGACATGCTGACAGCGTAGTGTACGTGTACAGGCTGCCAAAAATCACCACTTGAATCGACTGACACTCACGGAGTTACAACGTCGGCATTGTATCGCCTGTATTTGTTGATGCGCGACTGGCACTGTGATCTACCAGACGGTCGCGGTCTGTCGACTGCCTCGGCTCCCTCCCGCTCGTTGCTACATATCGGGCTTGGCTCCGCTGCTGACAATCGACACCGCGGTTGCGTGACGTCCTTCGGTGCTCCCCGTTGCCGATGGCGGCCGATTGCACGCCCCCCTCTGCTCCTTCCTCGTTCAGTCGCGCCTCTGTACGGGGGGGAACACGACGACGTGACACGGCGGCACAGCTGCGCGTTCCTGGCCGCGCACGCGTTGACGCTCACTCTCCCAGCGGTGGGGCCGACCCCTTGGTCGCCTGCTGTGGTTGATCATTCCCATGGAACGCTTTCCCTGACGCGGCGGTGACTGGTGGGGCGGACTGCCTGCCTGGCTGCAGGTGGTCAGTCGGCGCAGCGGCTTGCGCGGTGGGGCCCCGGTGGGGGCGGGGGGGAGGGATGACCTCCTGGGCACCCCCTGGCGGTGGCCTCTTGGGAACGCGGGCTTGACGACGCCAGGCGACTTGTCACTCCCTGCGGTCGGCGTGACCGCCTCCCCCGTTCTGTGTGTGTGCACGTCTGGTCCCGCCCGCGGACGCGCTCATCCCCGGGCGGCGCCACCGGTGTTACCCCCGCCGTTGGCTTCCCCGCTCCCCCCTCGACGCCGCCGGTCTGTCTGCGGCCGCGCTTGGTGCTGTGCGCTGCCGCCGCTTGTGTGGTCCTTGTGCGCAGACGCGCTGCGCGCGGTGGTGTTGTTGGACTTGCGGCGGGTGGGGCGACCGGGCGGCGCTGGGTGGCGGGCGGGCCGGCCTTGCGCCATGGCTCCGAGTCGGATTCTTGCAGCGGCCGCGGTGGTGGCCGTCGCGGCTGTGGGTGCGGCCGCTGGCGGCGTGGCAGAGGCGGCGCCAGCGGTGGGGGGCGGTGATGGTGCGCTCGCCGGGTGGTCCGTTGGCCGGTGGGTGGTGGTGGCGACGGCGCGGGCCCGGTGGGGGGGGTGGGCGCCCGGCGCCCCCGTCGACGCCACGTCGCGACAGATCCCTGAGGATGCGCCGCCCAACCCCCCCGCCGAGGGCGACGCGGCGGCCGCCACCGGTGCACCGAGTGCGCTGGTCAACACGGCCACGCTGCAGGCGGTACCATCGGTGGTGCCGTTTCGCAACTCCCTTCTGTTTGCGAACCTGTTTGTCGAGGGCACCAACTTTACCGACCCGATCAACGAGCGGATCATTGGGTGCAGCTCAAGGGCCGAGGCGTCGGGCGTAGCGGCCGGCTCGTGGGACCTGGTCAACGCCACTCGTTTCACAGACAGCCTCCTACAGGCCATCTACGCGGTAGTCGTGGAGGACAGCCACACGGGCGGCTTTTCGTTGCGGTGGGTCGAGTACGTGCGGTCGGGTGGCCTGGCGGCGTGTGCGGGCCTGCCCGACGGCTCCACCGCCGCGTCTGTCGCGCCGTTTGACACGCGCGCGTCGGTTGCGACGCCCGCCCGCACGTTTGGGGTGTGGGTGCCCGCGCTACTCATTGGCCTCGCCGCCGTTGCGGCGGTGCTGGGCATTGCCGGCTACGCGCTGGCACACATGCGGCGGCACTATGAAAAGGCGGACCTAGCCGACCCGGACGCCCCCGAGTTTGCGACCGTTGAGGAGGCGCGCGACGTGGAGCGCGCGGACAGTGACGACGACGATGAAGACGACAGCGGGTACGACTCGGAGCAGGAGATCCTGCCAGTGGGTGGTTCCGCCAGCGGCGGCAGCGGCAGCGACGCCCGGGCGGCGCCGGCGGTGGCGGCAGTGGCGACCGACGTGGACGCGGTGGGCGTGGCGCCAACCTAAATAGGAGCGCCCCTCGAGGAGGGGTCGTCGGTGTCTCGGTGCAGCGGATGGCAGACGGGGCGGTGGCGGGTTGCGCGATGGTCACCTTGCCCCGCAGCGTTTTACTTTGCACCGACTGGCAGCAGGCGGCTGGCGGGCGTCGCGCCGCTTGCCGTGCCCCGTTTGCACTGCTGTGGCCCGTGCGCGACCGCCCCTCTTACACCCCCACGGTCCCTCCAGCCAGGGATGTTAATTATGACTCGGTCCCACTCCGTCTATGTTCTACTCTTTATGTTTCTTGCAAGTTTGCCCCCTCCCCCCCTCCTTTCACACACGTCCCGTGGCGTCCACCCTCCTGCCCCTAAACACCTACACCTATACCGCTTGGCTGGGACCTCGAACGCTGTGCCTGCCGCGTAAGGGGTGGCCGCCCCGCAAACCCGACGCGGCCCCTCCTTCCCCGACGGGTCGTCGTCGTCGGCCTCCCTCCCCCTCCTTCGCAGCTGTCACCACTTATGCAGGCCCACCCCCAACATGCGCCGCAGCTCCCCCCCCTCCCCCCCCCGCCCCCCCATCCTCTCCCACGCCCCCGCCCTGCCGCCGCCCCCCCCCCCCCCCCCCCCCCCCCCCCCCCAGTCCCGCGGCATCCCGAAACGCCGCCAACGCTGGCGCGGCCGCCGCGCACCCTTCACACACACCCCACCGTTCCCCCACAGTCGCACAATCAAACTGGGGCTTGCCAAGCTCCGCGTTGACCTCATTGTGGGCGGCGCACAGCCACGCCGGGAGCGCCCCCCCGCCGCGCACGTCGGGCGGGCGGCGGGCCAGGATGGCACGGAAGGAGGCGGCACACGGGGCGCAGGGGTAGAGGGCGGCAAAGTCGGTGAGAAAGCGGGCCATCCGTGACGACTCGGCGGGGGTAGGGGTGGGGGGGTAGGCCGCCGCCAGGGTGTGGAGGAAGATCCACGTCGCGCGGCCGAGCGTCTCGGGGGTGACCGGCCCCGCCGCCTCCTCGTCGGGGGGGGCGGCGGTGGGAAGGGAGGAGGGGGGGACGGCAGGCGGTGTCATGGTGAGAAAGATGGGTGGGAGGCGGGGGCGGGAAAGAGCGAGGAAAGAAGTGTGGGGACAGGGGGCTAGGAGGGAGGGGCAAGGTGGTGAAACAGGTTCTGTCGTTGACAGCCGGTGCAGCTTGAGTCCCCGTCACTGGGCTCGCTGTTCCATTGAGGGGATCACGCACAGCACAGGGCCTCCTTACAAGCCCAGACACGAGCGGGAGCTCTATTTAAGTCCAGTGTCACCGCCAGTTAATGGCCGGGCCAGCGCTCCATGCTTTGGGGCGATGAAAATCGCATCGTCCAATGAGGAAGCATCTTACCTCTATTTTATCTGCTACCGCAGGCCAACCAGCGCTCAGAGATCGTCACTCTGTGAGATCCTACTGGTCCGTTGTTGAGCTGAGAGCAGCAGCTCGGTGCCAGCGTTGCAAGCTGACAGAATGCAACACGTGTGATCATCAACTCCATTGTATCCAAGCAATTGGGAGAGTACTCGAGAACAGAGGCAGTGCCCCTCATCCCGACGTTGCGCGCAACGCCTGATTCGGTGCGTTTTCTTGTTGAACAGCTTGCGGAGGTCTCTGCGCAACACAGAAATTCAACAAGCATTGCAGTCGTCAACAAAGCGCGCCGCATCTCTTGTTGGGCAGTCTGTTTGGTAGGATGGTAATTGTTGCGTTGCGTATCAGAACCCCCGAAGGCATCCAATGAGCTGGCAGAGAACTGCTCAAAACCCAATAAGTGAGCCCAGTAGCCCCCGCGGGGAGGCAAGATGCGCCTGAAGCACACTGCCCTCCGCAATGCATGCTGATCTGAGCAGACATTCCAGCAAACTCTTGCGCGCCGCTGGCCTCTCGCCATGTGGAAGCGCTTTTGCTTAATCTTCGGGGTCACCGCTACTTGTGGCAGAGGTACCATCGCGGAGCACAGGCCGTTGCGCTTCACCCCCACTGACCGAGGCTCGCAACGGTGACCCCGCCGCGGCTACACAAGCTTGTGTAGATAAAAAGGGGGAAAAACGGGGAGGAATGATGCTGTGGGAGGGGGGGTCACAACGATCCGCGCAAAGCCAAAACATCGATTTCGCACGATTTCCGAGACGCCGTTTTAAGGGGCACTGCGCTGGGCGTGTTTGCCAACCCTATGTCTGACGAAGAGGCCCGACAGGGCGACGCCGTGATGCACCGCCAGTACGTCAACAATTGTACCACTTCTTCTGCAACGTTTCCATCTGTCAGACGGGGGGGTTTGAGGTGGGAGGGCGCGCGTGCCGAGGGTCACGCGGCGAAGCGCACCGGTTCCTGTGCGGCGCCCCTTGCCATACGGGCGACGCACCAAACGTATCCGTGTACCAGAAGGTGCAACGCACTTCGTGCGGTGCGTCGCGCGCCCCTCTCGTCAACCCCTGAGGCGCAGTCGCCATGTCGATGGGTGGGAGGGGGGGGTATAGGCTACCCCCATCCGGCAGAGCCGGGACGTCGTCGTATCTGTCGCGGAAGGTGTGACCGTGGCCGCCAACTGGTGGGGGGGAGGGGGTGGGCGGCAGCAGCGGCGGCGGCGGGGTCGGCGGCGGCGGCGGCAAGGCAACGACAGACCCGCACCTGTGCGCTCCTCCCTACCACGCCAACGTCCCCGTCGTGCTCCCAGTCGTGCTCCCCACCCGGGAGGGCAGCTCGACGGGGACGTTGGCGGGGTAGGGAGGAGCGCACAGCGGCGACAATAGCAGAGAGCCGTGGCGGCGGACGAAGGGGGGAAGGGGGGGAGGATTGGCTGTGCGCCTGGCATGTGGCTTCCCAGTGCCCTGTATCCGTCCCACTGGCTGCCGGTGGCGGCGGTGGCGGCGACCAACCGACACCACTCCCCGCTCACGGTTTGCCCCCCCCGCGGTCCCCCCCGGCGGGTCCCGGTCCGACTGGGGCCCGCCCGCCCGCCACGCCACCGTCGCGGGAATCCAGACCAACGGGGCTGTGCGGGGCCACGCGTGCGCAGGACCCCGCGCCGCGGGAGGGACGGGGCGGTCGGCCGAGGGGGGGGGGGGCGCTGCACCCGACGGGCGTGCCACTGCCATGCCCGTCTGACGGCGGGGACGCGCGGCGGCACGCCCGCCCCGTGCCGTCGTGGACGGTGTCTCCCGCCGTCTGACCTGCCCCTTTGGCCGCGGGCACGCCCCCAACCCGCCGGTTCCCCGTCGTTGGTGTCCTCCCCCATGCCCCGCCAATGACCCCACGGCGGTGCCGCCGCCTCCAGCGCCCCACACGAAGGCTGTCCCCCCTCCCCCGCCCCGCCCCGCAGCCCTGCCCCACCACATCATTGCCGTGCGTTGGTCCACCACAGGCGCCACATCGTAACCAACAAGAAGGAAGAGGAGAGGCAGCGCCAAGAGGACCGATGCACGCGGGGCGGGCAGAGGCCGGCGTGTTGTTCCACCCCCGCCCGCCCACGAGGCCGCCGCGCCGCGCCCGCCCCCCCCCCCGCCCCCCCCACCCCGCTTTACGGCTCTGGCACCGCCAGGGTCCATACCGCTGGCGCCGCCGCCCTGTCGCACCCGTGCCACCGCCCTGGCCCGCCACGTCCTGTCACGGTCCTTTCCAACACCCCCCCCCCCCCCCCCCTTGTCTGCGCGGTGGCGGCGACGGCGGCGGTGGTGAGGGCGACAGCGCCGCCAGCCAGAGGTGCAGAGTGGCAATGCCACCCATGATGGAGTCACACGCTCCCCTCCCCTCCACCGCAACCTTCTGTACGAGCAGAGGACAAGGACGTGCAGGCAGTTGCGGCTGGGCAAAAACGTTGCAGCGAGTGAGAGAGTTACAGAACCGCACACCTGACCTTGCTTTACGGTGGAGCGCGGAAAGAGGAAGAATGGCAGCGTCTGAACACTACCTGCATACCGGGCGTCCCCCCCCCGCCTCCCACCCCCGCCTCCGCCGCCAAGTACTGTGGCAGCCACCGGCCGGCTAAACGAGCCACCGGGACCGACCAGCAAACAAGCGCACCGCGCCGCGCGGCTGCGGCGCCAGCTCCCCGGCGCAACCCCCCCCCCCCCCCCCCCACACCCCCCCTGCCCCCGACTCTCACACCTGGTTGGCCGCTGGCTCACCCGCCATCGCGGCCGCCGGCGGCGGCGGCGTCGGCGAGGCGCCGCTATCATCATCGTCCTCCTCATCGTCCGTCTCCCCGCCCGCCCCGCCCGCCGCGCCCGCCCCGCCCGCCGCCACCACCACCGGCGAGGCGGGGGTGGCCCACGGGGCGCCGTCTGGGTCGGCCAGGTCGGCCTTGTCATAGTGCCGGCCGAGCCGCCCCAGCGTCACCGCCGCCGCCGCCAGCACCGCCACCCCCCCCGCGGCGCCAATGAGCATGGCCGGGATCCACACCGCCACCCCCCGGCGGCGCACCCCCGGCACCGGGTTGGCGTCGTACGGCGCCACCGACGACGCGGCCGACCCGTCCGGGAGGCCCGCACACGCTGCCAGCGCGCCCGACCGGACGGCCGCCACCCAGCGGGTGGCAAAGCGGGAGGTGGCCCCCTCGGGGACGGCCACCACGTAGGTGGCCTGCAGGAGGGTGGGGGTGAAGCGGGACGCGTTGACCAGCGTCCAGTCACGGGGGGGGGTGCCCGACGCGGCGGCCGTGGCGCTGCACCCCACAATGCGGGCGGCGAGGGCGTCAGTAAAGTTGGTGCCGTCGAGGAAGAGCGCCGCCGCCTGGAGGGTCACCCCCCAGGGGACATTGCGGGGGAGCGGCGAGAGAGTCGCGTTGTTGACCAGGGGGAAGACGGGGGGGGGGGGGGGGTTGCCGCCGCTGCCGCCGCTGCCTCTGCTGCTGCCGTCGCCGACGCCGCCGCCGCCGCTGGTGGCGTGCTTGTTGTCGTCACGGCGGGCGCGGCGGCCGCCCCGGCGTCTGCCACACCGGTTTGCACCGTGGTGGGGGCGCCGGGGGCGGCCTGCCGGGCCGCGACGGCGGGGGCCCAGCCACGGGTGTCTGCCGGCGCCTCCCAACCAGCGGCGGGGGCCCAGGCCGCCGTGTCTGCCGACGCCCCCCGACCAGGCGAGGTGGCCCACGCCGCCGTGTCGGCCACCGCCGCCTCTGCCACCACCCGCGGCAGCGGCGGGGCGGCGGCAGCGGCGGCGGCGGCCGCCGCCCCGCCCGTCGTGGCCGCCCACCGGGACGCCCGCCGTAGGCGCAGGAGCGCCGGCGATGCCGCGCCGCCCAAAGGGGGACTGTCGGCCGCCGCCGCCGCGCCCGTCGCGGCCAGCCACCGGGACGCCCGCCACGGGAGCGCCGGCGGTGCCGCCGCGGCGACCAAAGGCGGGGTGTCGGCCGTCGCCCCCACAGACAGCCGCCGCGCCGACCGCTGCGCCGCCGCCCGCCGCCACGTAGACAGCAGCAGCAACGGCGGCGGCGGCGGTGGCGGTGGCGGCGACGGCGGCGGCCCGTCGGGGGCGGCCCACCGCAGACGCACCGGCGTCGTCACTGCCGCTGCCATGGCGGCATCTGCCGCTTCTGCAGGGGAGGGCCCGTCGGTTGGGCTCTGCGGCCGCCACGCCGCCGCAGCCCCCGACGTGGCGACGGCCACCAGCGCCACCGCCGCCGCGGCCCACACCACCGCCCGCCCGTCGCTGCGCATCATGCTCACCAACAGGGGCCGCCACCTGCCCCCCGCCGCCCGCACCGCTCGCACCGGCTGTCCTTGTTACCAGCCGCCGCTCCCCCCCCCCCCTGGCGTGGTGGTCGGTCGGTCGTGCGGCAACGGGCGGGGTGGGGGGCGGTGTGCACACACACCGGGACGGTCAACGGTCAAGCCTCTGTTGGGAGCGGTGGGCGGCGGGGAGGGGGGGGCAGCCGCGGGTCGCCGTGGCACCCCCCAGCGCTCTTAAGCCGCCATGGCGGACAGCAGTCGGCTGCCGGTACCCCCCCTTCCCCCATCCCCACCCGCGGTACCCGCCCCCCCCCCTCCCCCCCTCCCCGTACAAGAGCCGTTACCCGCCTCGTAGACGGCCCGACGCACCCACGCTGCGGCCCCCGTCGCGCACCTGGCGGGTCCCCGAACGGGGCGCCGTCCCCCGCCCGCCAGCACGGGGCGCCAAAGGGTGTACAAAAACACAAGCCGGCAGGAAGGAACAGCGGGGCGGGGTTGGGGGGACTGAGGGAGGCAGGCAGTGATGGGGGGTGGAGGGGGGGGGGGAGGGGGGAGGCGCATTCCGCGACCCCACCCCGGCGGCAGGCAGCAGCGGCGGTGGGGGCGACGGCGGCAGCCGCCGCGGGGGCGGTAGATTGTCAGCAGCGCGGCAGGAAGACCTTGCGGAGTGGGTGAGGGCGTGGGGGGGGGGCTCCGGGGCGAGGCGGGCAGCGGGCAGGGACAGGGAGACTGGTGGGCAAACGGGGCCTTGGTGTGCACAGGGGGGTCCCCCGTCTCACCCCCCCCCCCACGCACCGCAGGAGATGTGATGCGCTGCCGTTTCGGCTCGCCACGCACCGCCCCAGCGCCGAGAAGTTATCCTGGTGGGGAAAGGATCCCCCGGGAAACACTATATAATTCCATGCGTGTACTAGGCACAAGTCTTTCCCTAAGCATGACGTTTAAGTCAGCTCCCGCCCAAATCCATAGCAGTTAGAGCCGTCCTATTCGTGGTTATACTGGCCAGGAAAGGTAGTTGAAATATCTGGAGACGCTTTCTCAATACTACACGTCCTAAGATGAAGTCCAACCGTAGTAGTCTCATCTAAGTCAAGTTCATGACGAAGAGAGGTGATTACAAGTCATCCTGTCCATTGAACTATTTACTCTCAACCAGACGCACGCTGGATGCTCCTACCGCTTCGTCTGCAGCATCTCGCCGGATCTGAACCTGACGAAAGCCCGAGCCCGGAACGCCCGGGTGTCTGATCGACAGATGCGCGTCCCGCCGCGTTCGGACAGCCCGGCGTCGAGTCGGGGCGTTTCTCGGGAGCGTATTCGAGACGTTCTGTGCAACCGAACCGTCAGTGCTGGATTGTGGCGTCACTGCCGCGTTCTTACATCAGGAGACCTCCCCCACGCGGCGCAGCTTGCGCGGCTCGCCACCCTTGCCGACGCGGACGGGCGGCAGCGGGCGCTCCTCCGCCGCCACGAGGGCCCCCACCCCCCTCGAGCCGTCTTACAGTCGCGAGACTGAACTATCATTGGAGCTATCATTGAAAGAAGGATTGCTGTAATGCTAATTGTTATAAGTATTGTCGCCGCCACTGACTGCCACGTCCCGGGTGGCCGGTGCACGCATAATGCATATGCGGTGACCCGGCCGGGTGGGGATCCGGCCAGCCGCGTCCGCGAAGGACTTTGCCGTGGGCGGCTCTCCGCCTGCGGTTGCCCGCGGCCGGGCACAGCGTCGAGTGCTCCTTTGCCGCCCTCTTCAGTCAGCGACAGGGGCGTTGACGCGGGGCGGGTCAGGTGTTGTACAGACGATACCTGGCTGGCGACACGCGCTAGCGGGGACGCGTGTCTTTGCCCCGCGGGGCCTCTATGAGCGCCTGACGGCATAAAATTTGACCGAGCACAGCCTGTTGGAGTAGTCGTGGCCGGCACTGTGCGCTTCCTGTTTTGTTTTTCGGCGACGGCCTCCCCATCCGCGCCCTGTAGCCCTGCAGGTGCCCCTGCCCCTGTCGCCCACCACGTTCACGAGTGCTCCCTGCTGTGCCGACACCGCCCGTGGCGCTGCAGCCAGTGCGTGGCCGGTTTGGCCGCCTACACGCGGCTGCCGTGGCAGTGCAAGTGCCTCTGGTCGGACGTACGGGCTCTGGTCGGACGCATCCGACGGCGGCGGCACGGGGAGGGGCGTGGAGTAGCTTGTGCCAGAGCACGAGGCGCACCTCGCGGCGGTGGGGGCGGAGCTGGATGCCGCTTTCCCCGCGCATGTTGCAGACCCCCATCCTGCCCACACCCGCCCTCCCCGTAACATCCACATTCACTGACCACGACGCTAGCTAAGGTGCCCTTACCCTCCGGCGCCCGCGTCCCCGGAAGTGGCTTTCCCCACTCTGGTGCCGCAGGCACCAACGGCGTCGGCGCCCCGCCCACCGCTTCCGCCGGGGCGATGGCCACGGGCGTCCCCTCACCCGCCCACCCCCTGCACCCCCCCCCCTCCGCCCCCCCCCCCCCCCCCCGCCCCCCCCCCCCCCACCTCCGCCCCCCCCAGACTTTGTCGCCTCCTTCCGCATCCTCTCCTCGGTCACGGACGCGCTCGACCACATTTCGGGCGGCCACGGGGGCACCCCCGCGGGCGTCCCCGCGCTGGCCGCCACCTTTGACGCTGCCGAGGCGGCTCTCGACGCCCTCCCGGGGGGAGACCTCCCCCACGCGGCACAGCTTGAGCGGCTCGCCACCCTTGCCGACGCGGTGGGGCGGCAGCGGGCGCTCCTCCGCCGCCACACGGCGCTGCCCGTCTACGCTTCCGCCGCCGCAGAGGCGGCGGCGGCGGCGGCGGCGGCGGCGGCGGCGGCAGCCGGCATGGCAGCGTCCACGGCTGCGGCGGGGGGGCGAGCCGCCGCTGGCGGCACTGCTACCCCCGCCGCCGGCGCCGCGCCCGTGGCAGCGGCGGCGGCGCCGGGCCACGCGCGGCGGAAGGCGCCAGGGGGGGGACCACCGGCAGCGGGCACCGCGGTGGGGGTGGCCGTGGCGGCTGGGACAGCGGCGGTGGCGGCTGGTTACGGGCGCGTGGGCGCGCGTGCGCTACTTGCCCCCGCCACGGTGGAGGGGGGGCTCCCCCTCCCCATGGCGGCCGCGGCAGCGGCGGACGCTGCCGCCGCCGCAGCGGTGGACGCTGCCGCCGCCGCAGCCGCCACGCCCGCCTCGGCGCTACCCGCGGGGGGGAGCGCGGCGGCGGGCACCGCCGCCGCCGCCTTGCCGCCCGCCGTCGCGCGTGCGGCCGGGGCCGCCCCCGGCGGTGCCATGGCGTGTGCCGCCGCCCTCTCTCCGCTGGGGACTGCCGCAGCGGTCGGGGCGCCGCTCGTCCACGGTTCGGCTATTGCCGGCGCCGCTGCCGCCACCGCCGCCCCTGTCCCCGGCGCGCCCGTCGTTGCCGGCGGCGCCTCCCCCGCTGCGACGGCGGCGACGGCGGCCGCGCCTGCCGATGAGGCAATGGTGGCAGCAGCGGCGGCGGCGGCGGCTGCCGCCGTTGCGGTAGAGGCCGCCACCGCCGCCGATGCGGTGGATGTGGCCGCGGCGGCCGCAGCGGCCGCCGACCCAACGTCCCTGCTCGTCGACCTTGACGACGCGGCCGCGGTGCTCGACGTGGGCGGCGGGGTGGACGTGGATATGGCGCTGCTGCCCGACGGGTTTGATGACCTTGGAGCCGCCCTTGATGGGGTGGTGGGTGTGGATGATCTGGACCTGCAATGAGGGCGCACGGGGGCGGGAAGGGTCCTGTGAAGGCCCCAGCGTCCCGCCTGTCGCCAGAGCCACCCCTTTTCGCCCCACCCCTTCCGGGGGTACACTAGCCTCCTCTGCTCCCCCCCCCACCCCCCCTCACTTGGCACGGAGCCCCTCAAAGTGCGCCACCGTCCGGCGGACCGCCTCGTCCACCCCCACCTCTGGGACGTAGCCAAAGTCACGGCTCGCCGCCGCGCAGCTGACCCGCCGCTCGCACGACGCGAGCACCATCCGGGAGCGCGTAAAGTCCGTCTCCCACACCACCCCAAGCGGTGGCAGCAGCGCCGCGACCGCCTCGAAGAGGGTGGCCAACGCCAGCACCAGCCACAAGGGCAGGTGGATGCGCGGGCGGGGGTAGACGAGCGGCGCGACGATGTCGCCAAGGAAGCCCCAGAAGGGGCGCGCGTCGCCATTGGTGATAAAGTAGACGGCGCCGGCTAGGGGGGACGTTGGCGTCAGCGCGACTGCGTCAGGCAGGGGCAGTGCGGGCGAGAGGGTGACGCAGTGCGGGTGCAGCGCAGCCGGAGGAGGAAGGGGCATACGTGAAAGACAAAAGACGAACGCACGGATGGGGTTAGAGAAACCGCGCGACGCAGACGGCCTCGGCGACAGGCGTCGAGGACGGCAGTATGCGGTGGGCGTACGGGGCGGCAGAGCCTCCGCCCCGCCGGTCCGCGCCGCCAAAGCGTGGGACGCTGGGACCCCGTTGCGGCCCGCTCACATCCCACATCCACAACAAAAACGTTCCGGTTGTACATCCCTTTTGCTGCCTCACGTGCGTCGGCCGCGTGCACATCTCGCACGCTCCGGGTGGAAGTCGCGCGGGGAGGAGGGGGCGGGAGGCAGGCGATGTCGATGGCCACCTACCGCCCGTCGACTTGGCAGCAGCACACGACACGATGCGTACCGGCGAAGACGGGAAACACCTGCTGGCAACGCTCGAGTGGGCCGCCCGTCGCGACACGGTCGCGTACGGCCAGCGATTTGGCGCCAAAGCCACGCGACACCTGCGAGCGGCGCGTGGGCGCAAGGCCATCCAACGCGGCCGCTTTGCTGCCTCGGTGGCGCGGGACCTGACCGGCGGCCTCCTTCGCCAGGTCTGTGGCGGCGGCGCGGTCGTCGTGGCCATGGGCACCGAGCGCGTGCGCAGGGGGGACGCCTGGCTCCGCCGCCACCTCCGACGGCTGTGCTGGTCTGTCGACCAGGACGAGTTCAACACGAGCCAGGCGTGCTCCGAGTGTCAGGACAAGATGGTGCTCATCTACTCGACGGGCAACTCCCCCCCGAAGATTCCAGGACAGCTGTATGGGCCGCCGACCGGCCCTCCGCCGTCGACACAGCGTGTGCGGATGGCGGCCGGCTCGCGTCGGGGGCGGCCAAAGCGGGCCCTCCCCTCTGCGACCCACGTGACGCGCCGAGGGCCGGACCCCGACGCCTACCGGGCGGCTGTCCGAGCAACTGCCCGTGCTGATGCTGTGGCGCGGCGCGCGGCCGCGCTGGCTGCCTGTGCCGTCGAGGACGGCGCCGTCTATGCCGACCCGAGGCGGCTAAGCGAGTGGGCGGCCAAGGGCTGCTATACGTGCTCTCTCGCGGCCCCACAAGGCCTTGGTCACCCAGCGCCACACCCGCACGGCCACTTCGGCGAGACAGGCCGCTCGTGGCGGTGGTGGGTGTGCTCGAGCAAAGTCTGCCCAAACCCTTGCCGCGGTCGACGATGGCGCTGATATACAAAGTGGACTACTTCAGTGACTTGCCAGCTGGATAGAGGCGGCCTTTGACCCGGTAGACGCCCCCGATAGCCGCATCAAGAACGCGACGCTGCAGGCAGACGCTGCTGCCCGCCACGTCCTTAGCATGGTGGGCATTGGGGTCATGGGGCTGGATGCGCAGCGCGAGCTGGCTGGCAAGGAGCGCCTGACAGACCCCAACGACCGCCGCAGTGAATTGGACACCATCTGCCAGGAGGGCGTCGTGGAGAGATTCCTCCGAGACCTCCTGTCGGCGGACTTTGTGCGGCGCTTCTTCTCTGGCGCCGACCGACGGCGAGTAACCAGGCTCCAGGGGGAGGCCCAGGAGGAAGTGGGCAACACCCTGCGGCATACCCCGTGGCTGGGCACTCAATCGCGGGCGCAGATCGTCCGCAAGATGCAAGCCGCGAAGACGTACGTGGGCGGTCCAACTCGTCCCGACACAGACGCTGACGTGGTCGTCCCGCGGGAGCTGTCCAATACCACCTACGCCACGGGGCTGTCGTCGTTAAACACCGCGCTCAACCGGCGCCGGTGGGTACCCCTTCACGATCCGTCGGCGACGGACGCGTGGGGAAACCCGGCTGGGCCCATCTTGGCGTCGCGCATTAACGCAGCGTATTTTCCAAGGCGCAACGCACTTTACATCAACGCCACCATTGTTGGGTGGCCCGTTTTGCCGACGCACCCGGCGCTGGCGGGGGCCACTCCTGCCGCCACCGAATACGGCGCGCTGGGCTTCCTCTTTCGCCACGAGTATGGCCACGGGCTGGACTCGACGGGCATCCGCTATGACGACGATGTGGTGTTGGGTGACGGTGGGTGGACACCCGCCGACCGGGAGGCGTTTAAGAACCGCACCAACTGTATGGTGCGCCTCTACGACAGCTACCCGCCGTCGGTGGACCCGGAAACGGGCGCCAACATCACGCCGGCCTGGGCGCCTCCACCCTGAACGAGAAAATAGCCGATTACATGGGCATCCGCGCGGGATACTACGCAATGACGACCGCCCGGAAGCGCGCCACGGCGGGCAGTGGCGGTGGTGGCCGGTGGGCGGGCGGGGTCGCGGCGACGAATCGGGCGCTGGCGGCGGCATTTATCGACGAGCAGCTCTACTTTGTGTCGGCCGCCCAGTTTTGGTGCAAGCCCCCCGCCCAGGCAATGGTCGTTGACCGTGACCGCGTGCACGCCACGTCGGCGCTGCGCGTGCATGGGCCGATGAGCCAATTCCGAGAGTTTGCGTCTGCATTTCGCTGCCCGCGGGGGGCGCCTTACCACCCACCGCCGGGTGATCGGTGCGAGCTGTATTGAGCGCCTTCCCGACGGCGCCGCGGCGGACCGACGTACCCCACCAGAGCACTGCCCTCTGGACGGTACAGCGGTCGTCACGATCGCTCGCTGGCACCGCCCCGATATTGTGCGCGTGTAAACAAACTGCAAGCAAAGAAGAAGATTGCGATTCAGCGGAGAAAATAGATAGATAGATAGATACATGGATAGATGTCGACATGGATACTGTACATAGTCATACCTCAAAATAAACTGATGTTGTGGCTTTTTTCTTCTTCGAAGACTTCTCACGATGAAGAGGAAATTTGTTCCCGGTGAAAACATTGAAGTCCAGTTGGCCGTGGCTTCGCTCAAACCGCATCAGTCGTGGCTTCAGAATCAATTGATTCGCGGCCACTGTTCCAGCTCTATGAAAAGCAGCTGCTGAAAGAGCCGAGACGAAGATAAAGGAGTTGCTGCCTAAGCGCCGCCTGCGTTTAAAAGATGGTCAAGGCGAGGGAGGGAGAGCCGGGGAGCGAAGCACACCATCCTCGGAGTTGCGAGTACGTGAAGCCACGAAGCGACTTGTTCCCCCATTACAAGAAGTCGAGTACCCATACAGGCCCCAACAGTCCTACTTGGTGAGAGTAGAAGGTCCGAGTCCTTGTCTCTTCCATCTCGCGCGGTAAGCTGTAACAAAACTGCAAGAAGAAAAACTAAACTACACTAACGATAAAAACAGTTAACGAATCCAACGCAGAATGAAGTTCAACGCTGTACATTCTTCAATCGTTTTCCAGGCCAATTCCGAGTTCGGCGCAATATCAATGAATGGTAGCATTAAAGAGCGCTTGGGGCTACCTCACCTAGTGTTCCTTGTCGTTATTCCAATCCGTTTTGACCTGCAATGCATGATCTGTTGGAGGCTCCCGATCCCTGTTTTCACAGAGAACGTCTCGAAAAAAAGGGTCAGCGTCCCCCAGACTTGACGCCTTTAGAAGTCCTTGAAAGAATAATTCGTAAACTGCTCCGTTATTGTTATGTTTAAATTCTGTTTTGGGCAACCGAGACCGTGACTAAAAGTCACATAATTATAAAAGAAGCATTAGCTGAACACTGCCACTAGCTGCTCGAACGATCAACCATTTTCTCTGCGAAATGCAACAAAGTTCGGCAGTTTTTCCTCTGGCGCAACCCTCAGTGCATGCGTGGACAGCAGTAAGCTTGTTTCAGTTCATTACAGTGGGTAAGAGCCCGTCAACGTCGGAACTGTTGTGGGCAATAGGTGAAGAAAAGATTTCCTTTAATGCTTTGCCCTTACCCACGCCTTTCAGTTTTCCTGCAGAATCTCTTTCCACCTTTCATCCTTCTTTGCTTGCCCATGCAGACGGACAAGCTTTTTCTGGCCATCCTCTTGGTTCTAAAAATTCTTGTTTTGGTAGTCCTTTAGTGCCTTGTCTGCGGAAAATTACATGTCAATAAAGTTCCAGAGGACAGGACGAAATTGGACAGTACAAAACATTCAGGAAGACAACTGCAGCCTTTACGTTGATAATATTGAGGGGCGGGATTGCACACCACCCACGTCCTTTCTCAATTCCCGTCCGAAGCTGGGACGACGTGGCGGTTCATTGTATGTTCTACAAGTGTACTTCCCAGTACTGGAGTCTTGGCCGGAGGATATACGAAGTACAATTTTCGAGTATAAGCCACATTTGACCATCCCCATTCTCATCATGCGCGCGCTGGTCCTCGAAAAGTGCCGTTCCCAGAACTGGACTTTTTTGTCGAGCGATGTTGTCAAACTTCCCCTGAAAAACCAGATCGCATCGCAAGCGGCATTCGTTTCACTGGTGATGGAGGCTACTTTGGTCCCAAGTGCAATAGACCTGACAGTCTTGCAGGGCCCGTATCTGTGGTCGGGCTTCTGGAAAAATGAGTCTTCCAAAATAAGCCGCCACATGTGTCGCGTGAAAAAATATTTGAACTTTCGGATTTCATTTGAGTAGGATGCGCCACTGAATCTGGCTCATTGAGAGCAAGCTGCCGACCACTGTTCCATAAAGGCAGTAAAACCAGCAAGGGTATCCCAATGCAAGCAGATTTGACACTTTCTCTTAGTTTTGATAATAGTACTGAGAAAATGGCGGATAACAATTTTCGAGAAGTCGAGGGGCTGGTTCACACAGTCCCCTTTCAGACCCTCGTCTGAGCACAATGCGTGCGTGAAGGGCGGAGGTCTGCGCCTTCGCGCCACCAGCGCGAGTTCAAGGACGCCAGCTGGATGGAGCTGGCTCCGAACGTATCTGATCACCGTCAGTCGCCTGTCCGATTTGGAACCAGGTGAAGATAAAATGCACACTTTGTCACACCTGCTTATCTTTGCTTCGGCGTCAGAAATAAAAAGAAATCCATTGACACTTTCCAGAACTCCATTCATCCCACGTTCGCTGGCCTCAACGTTCCTCTCATGCATCGCCACGCAGCCCAGCATCGGCTTGAGCATGCTGGCCTCCCTGAGCGGCCTGTCTTCAGCGGTGGCTGCACCATTGGCAGTGTACTACCCTCGTGGCGCTCTTCCACGAGCCCTTGCGGAATTGGGACTGTAATTCCTCAACGCATTGTAGTGAGCGTGCATCTGTCTGGTTCTGGATTTAAACAAAAGGATCGACAAACAGTGTTCATTGAACGCGCACTGTGGGCTACGGCCGTGCATCAAGCTCTTTTCTTGCCAAGGCCCGGCGCGGGGGCGCTATGACTCTTTTTGTTAGCGCCACTGAAACCAGTCATCGCGCCCTGGGATCGCACTTGTAGCCCTCCGTAAAAAACGTTTTGGAACAATATTTGGATAGGTAGCCCCCTTGACTAGTTAAAATTACACTTCTTTCCAGTTGTTGGCGGCTCGTATTGCGTTCTCGTCCCCCACTGACCCTTTCGACGTGAAGAAATCGGCAGATTATTCAATCCATATTGGAAAAATGCGTTCGCGCCCTAATCTCGTTGAGAACTAAGGCGAATTGGGGCCCGTCGCTCGCTATTCGCGCCTCAGCGGCGCCAGACAGACTTTGTCCGAAAGCGCCTTGGGCGCTTTGCTCAGCCCTACTGTGGACGCCTACTGGGAATCGGCGCGGGCCGCTGGCGTGCTCAATGAGCATTCTGATCGCGTTTCGAGAAGGCCCATAGAAAGTATCCGGTACGCCCGATTCGGCCCAATTCTAACCGATCAAATCACAGATCAAAAAGCGACGGACACTACCGCCAATCTCGTGCCTCTCCGAGTCGAAAAGCGCCAGACTTCTTGGGACGCCCAGTTCTCAAACAACATAGGCTGAGACGCTGTCAGAAGGCCACTCTTGTACAGTTCCACACTTGTACAGTCGCCAAGAAAGACGTCTTTGTCATATTGCAGTTCTTCCAAGTTTGGCCGATCCGGAAAGAACAAGAGCAACAGTCCACTGACCAATGACATGCCTCACAGGATGCCTCTCTGACCAATGAGAGCTCCGAATCAGCCTCCGTTGTTGTGCAAACAGTAGGATCTGCGACTTTCCCGATACTCCGAGCATGAAGGGGAGAACCAGAGTGGAACAGACACCCGATAGAAGCTGGACAACTGTTCCGGAGAGAAACGAGGCGACGTGGGGGATTCTCCGGCGATCCCAGCCGAGAGAACAACAGTGTTTCGCCCAATCAGCGATCGGTACGAGGCCCACTGTGGCTGCAGCCAATCATCAGCTTGAAGCGCTCGGGCCCCTCAGCACGCGATTGACTCGCCCGTAGGGCGTACCCACCAACGTGAGTATCTGACAATGGACTATAATGTAACGTTACGGAGCGAAATCGCATATTCCTGTAACGAAGCGACAGCCAATCAGACGACGACCAGAGAGACCTCCGTTGGTCCGTGGACTATCTGAGTGACCAAGTCAGCGAGCTTGAGTCACACCGATAGTCAACTGACTATCGGGCGCGTGGTGATACGCTCGTCTGATTGGCTGAAGTGAGTTTCAAGTTGCGACGAAAAGGTAAGGGTAAGTAGGACTGGGATACCGAAATCCAATGTATGGCCTCGTCTTAGTCACCCCGTTAGTCCACGTGGGTGGGTATGCCCTTAGCTGCCAGCACGCGATTGGCTTACACAGTTGTTCATGCAGTGTTGTTCTTGTCGGGATCGGCCAAGCTGGGAAGAACAGCAATACGTCTAGGAATTAATTTTGGACCGCTGTCCTATAAGCGTTCTTCCCAACATCTCCGACAATGTTGTGAGATCGGATATGGGAAAATGGGGTGAAACACCTCTCAGAACTTCCGCGAATGTTGTTCGAGATTTCTTCAGTGTTCTTTTTCGGGCGGTATTCTGACCAGCTTAGAAGTACATATGTGGTTTCACACTATTTTTTACCGTAAAAGCATGGATGCCTATGAAAATTGATCTTGGGCGGTCCTTCGTCCTTTTGTTACAAACTCGTCAGGCTGTTCAGTGAACTATCTTAGCTTTCGCATTGCTTTCTTTGTACTGTATATCAACTAATTGCTCGTTTCTCTCTTGAACAGTACTTCATAGCACGGTGGAGCAAGTCAAGTGATATTGCTCCTGCGGTGGCCCTGTTCGGGCACAACGACGATGATGGGCTTGACATGAAATGTGGCGGCTGACTATAGAAGACTCATTCCAATCCAGATGGTCATTTGGGGAAGATAGACACCCTCGCTCGCCTGAAGACTCCATTACCAGGAACGGCACCATCCAAGGCGTCCAATCAAATGCCCCGTGGCCGCAGCTGACGTGGAAAATGCACTCTGATGTCGATGGCGCGCACTCCAGTACCGTGAATCAATCCATTGCGCTGAGAAGTAGCCCTCCTGAACCCCATTGCACTCGATACTTCCCCTTGTCCGTTGGACCGTACGTGACATTCTCTTCTCCACAGAAACTTTAATGAGAGACAACCAAGGCGAGATTGCGGAAAACAAAGAGCAGGAGCAGAAAGAGCTCATCCACTGTTTCAAGAAAATGAGAAACTTGGTTGCGTTGAAAATGTGAGTCTTCTATATTTAGTAGCCCCCCACTCTGTTCCTGTCAACTACGCGTTGGAGGCCAATCGGTGCCAGATCGACGACTCTAACGGGGGCCAATGTGGCGTGACACTCGTATTACATAGTGCCAAGGGGAGCCAAATTCATGCCTCTTCCAGCGTATTCTGGACAAGCGTAGTTCACGTGTATATGCAAGCGTATCTGCCTGCTTTGTACAAACTTCTCCGGTGCACACCAGACACTCAATGAAGACTTCAGTCTCCGGAAGAGAGAGTTGAAGGCTCCAGCAGCCACAGTTCAAAGCATATCACTACTGATAGTGCTCCACATTGACGAAGTCGGCGATATCTAACCAATTGTAGTACTGTCACCTAAGGGGCAAAGTGAAACGAAATCGGACTATCCAACGACGTACGAGAGGTTGTAACATGAGTCATTGACCGTCATAAACTTGTGCATGCAGATCGCACCTTAGACGGCGTCGGTCGGATACCCACTTGTGTAGTATTGATGCACATTGACACGTCCGCCGAAAAGAATACATGCGCGTGGGCGGGTCTCCGACGCGCATTAAACCAATTTTTGTTCTAGCGTTCAAGTCATTGTCCAACGAGAGGCGGAGCCAAGTGCCCCTGTAGCTGACCATGCCTGGATGTGATCGCTATCCCTGTTGGTGATGAGATCATGCCCATGTAGCCGTCGCCCAGTCGACCTGCTGGCCTGCCCGTCGGAACGTGCCTTCGAGAGATGCCATCAGCACATGATCCGTAAGGTCCACCCACTACTTGCCGTCACATCAATCAGAAGCACCCCTGCGAGCCACCAGGCCGCCCAGCCCTTCCCGGGCAATAAAAGCACCCTCTAAGATAAATAAAAAAAATCCAGGAACCGCAATAGTTCATGAAAATATGGGTCTCCTCGTTGGGCCCGGACAGCCAAATTCGAAATCCCCACGTTCCAAGCAGGATTAGGACATGCCCCGGTGGCTTAATGCTCGAGGAGCAATCGTTTCTGAGAAGTACACAATCGGCTCTGGTCCTAATCACAGCGGTCCCCCTACTGGGGCGCACAGGACGATAATAAGGCTGGAAGGCCCACTCATGTGCATCGAGAGTGCGACGCAGTCTGCAGACCAAAGCCAAGTTTCGCCTGGCCCGCAGATGACGAGGCATCTCGGGGGGGGGAGGCTTTTCCAGGTCACTCTCGGCATACATACGTTTGGGCGGTCGTGCAATACCGTCTCTACAGATAGGAGCGAGCAAATACGCTTGCAAAACACGCTCGAGAACTGGCTCAGAATTCTACGCGTTGTTGTAAAAAAATAACCTCCCGTCAGTGAGTACTCACACCAAATTCAGAGATCTGAACTTAGCCAGGACCGTCGCTAAGCTCCTACATGTAGATTCGCTTGAAGATCCCTGGTCGAGAAACGACGATTTGGCGGTCGTGGGCCTCGCCAGGCCAGGAGTCTGATCGCGCCCCATCCGCTGGGTATCTGGAGAACAGGGAATACAGGCGTATAAACCAATGCGTGTGCATAAGACCAGCGGCGGACACTCCAACCGCCGGAGCACAACAGATATAAAAAAAAAAAAACACTGAAAGAAATAGAAGGAGAAAACTTGTCGGGTGCCCGCCGAGACCCGGTTCCTGTGCTTGTCCCCCGGACCCTCGCTTGCGCCGTGCGATGGCGTCAGAGGCGTCACGGTAGGGAGGGAGGGCATTGACTCCTATTTCTTTTTCTGTTCGCGCCGCCGTGGTGTCAGACGCCCGCTTTCCCCTCGCCCCGAGGGCGCCTGGTCACGCGCGGTGCGCGGCCAGCAGCGGAGCAGGCCGCCGCTGCCGCAGCAATAGCATAGCCATGATGGCACCCGGGAGGGACTAAAGGTCCATTCCGTATAGCTAGTCACTTGGAAAATGATTTCTCTCTCGGCCGCATCTCATGGGCTACAGCTCAAACTTGGTCAGAATGATCCCCTCCGCGCTCCGGGCCAGAGATAAAAAATCAGGATCCAACACCATGTTTTTGCGCCTGTGTGCACGCCCGAAGCGCAACGCGGGGTTCTCTGGGCCCTCCGGTGCGATCCGGACGCGCGGTCGGGTCCGAATGCCGATTGACATCATATTGGCCGACATTCGCTTTTGGCCGAACGGGGGTTACATGATGACCGATTCCACATCCAATCAGGAGTTGGAGGAGTGACTACCGTATCAACTCCATAATCCCGCCGCGCATGGCCACCGGGTTAGCAATGGATTTGGCGTGGCCCGCGGCGCGCTCCCCCTCAAAGAACCGACGGACGTTGTCCAGGAGGGTGGCCGTCTCCTTAGTCAAACGGTAGAAGGCGCGGCGCCGACGTGACGGGCCACCACCAGCGGCAATCTGTCCCGCAGACGACATGGTGGGGGGCGCAGCTTGCGGGGGCAGAGGGATTAGGGGGGGGGGAGGTGGTAGCGTACAGTTCGCGGTGCAACCGCCGTGCAAGAGCGCCAGTCGACGATGGGTGAAGCGCAGAGGCGTGTCTGCAGACACGACAGCGCTTCACAACAACATTTCTCAGTCCATAATTTTTTTCGTGTCATTGTACTTTTAGGTAGCCCCCGTAGCAGGTTTTCTGTCGGATCTGGCGGAGAAGAACAACAAGCCGTGTGTTATTCTCTGTCTCAACAGAGAAGTAAGATAACGTGACACGATAAAAGAACCTACTCTGCCGTGACTCCTGGGCGACTAACGCACGGCAAGCCGTACAAGTGCAACTAAAAAGTCGGAAAAAAGAACGAGTTGCTGATATATGCGACTGGTATGCGCGGCGGTCCTGCCTACGAACGGAGTGTTTTATTTTTGAGCGTACGGAACCATGACCAAACAGACAGATAAATAGTGCTAAATGATGCCTATGAGCACTGTACTCGAGGAATAAAAGAACCTGGTGGCTCCCGTGATGTACTGTGTTATGCGGGCGGTATGAAGTTGGGTCTCCTCAGGTGACTAGCTATATGGAATGGACCTTTAGCCTGTCGGACGGGCAGACCCCCCTGTTGAGGGGAGCGGCCCCAGCAACGGGGGCCACCCCACGTGGCCTGGCAGTACCCCCGCCGCCGGGTCTAATTGATCTCAGGAGGCGGGGGGAATGGGCCGAGGTGGGGTGGACGGGCAATCGGCGCACGATGCGGGTCGGGGCTGCGGGCGGCGGGTTGGCCGAGGGGGCGTGGGAGCCGCGCCGGGCGGCGAGCGGCGCAACCGGCGCAGCACTGCTTATCGCCTGTCAAAATGTTCTTGCTTTTCGGGAAATTCTCGAGCAAAAACCTGCATAAAACCTGCATCGACCCCCCCTCAAGGCATCATAGACACCGCTTTTCCCCCCTCTTCTTGCTTTCTGCCTATCACAGCTCGGGCGATCGGTAGTCGCCACCTCCCTAGGTATGACCGCAAGCGCACGGGGCAGGAGAGCACTCTCGCGAAGCGCGAAGAAGCGACCGACCATCGCTACACTTGGGTGCAATGTTTATACAATCGCGTTTAAAAACCGCGCAATCTCTCGCACTGGTTAAGCAAATACCTGCGCGACGACGGCTTTCGAGGGTCTGCACGGAAAAATCTCTCCGCCTTGCTCAACATCTACAACGTGAATTCTGACCAATGGAACGCTCCGTCCAGCAAACAGCAGCGCCACCGCTGTTGTCATTGGTTGACAGAACACCGACAGCGACCGTCGTGTCGGTCATCCTGGTGGAGATTCTTTGGCCTCGGCCCATCCTCTCGATCAGAAAAGCAAAAATCTGCTCGAGCGGTTCATTTTTGTGCTGAGCAGGGCAAGAATTGGCACAACGAAGCTAGAGATCTGGCCAAAATTGGGCTTGTATCTTGACAGGGGATAAGCAGTGCTGCGCGGCAGGGAGGGCACGTGGTGCCAGACGGGAGAGCGATCGGGCTGACGGCGTGGCCTCCCTCACGGCCAGTTAAGGCTTGCCTCCTGGGTTTCATGCTGACACACGTTTTGAACTTACGTGGCGCCCGCCCAGTGGCCGAGAAGACGTTTGGGGGCGTCGCCGCGTCGCCAATTATTGCCGTGCCAGGCTGGCCGGTGAGGGGCGATTGCTGACATGGACAAGACGAGGCGCTTCGATTTGTGGCTCATTTGATCTGCAAACACGCGACGCACGCGGGCGCATCGCACCTCTCAATCTCTATCCGATAACAGATGACCGTGAGCCCGAGCACTGCCGGGGACTCGTCGCCCACTCGCTGCGCCGGGCGCCAGGCGCGCCACGAAGCTGGATGACAGCCGACTGAAGGAGAACAAGGACGCTGTTCCACTGTGTGACTCGACCGAGGAGAAAGCGGTCCAAGAGCGCAAGAAGTGGGCTGCGTCTCTCTTCTGCGAGGCGGATCGAATTGTGTCTTCTTTTCTCGGTCGCATTGCTGGGGCAGAGTAAAACGTGTTCGCATTATCTGACTTTCTTGGGGCTATTGGGATGAAACTACTCACCTCCGCTGGCCGTAGAGCACTCCTGAACCCGGTGGAGCCCTTTACATGGATCGATGGCTGTTGAGAGTGTGCTTTTTTCCATGTATGATCACAAAGAAACTGACAAACAGGGTCTCAGCCAATCGTACGCAAGATTTGCTCTCTCGGGTCCAACCAGCGCGCACCCTGCGCAGTGGGGTCTAAAGGGGGACCACCGATTTCTTGCATTCCTGGTGTTTTCCGCTTGCGCAAGAATTTGCAACCCCCTCTCACGGCATGAAGAACGCCGATTTTGAGCACTTTTGTTGCTTTACGCTTGCAGTTGCCAGTTGCACAAGCCCGCACGTTGTTCTGCTGGTACCACCAGGCAGCTGAGGGTCGTACGCTTCCGGCGCAGATGGGCACCATCCATGCGGGCTTGTGCAACTGGCAACTGGAAGCGTAAAGCAACAAACGTACTCAAAATCGGCGTCCATCATGCCGTGAGAGAGGGTTGCAAATTCTTGCGCAAGCGGAAAACACCCGGAATGCAAGAAATCGGTGGTCCCCCTTTAGACCCCACTGCGCTGGGGATGAAAACCCAGGAGGCAAGAACGGGGCCCTCTTAACTGGCCGTGCACTAGTGTCTATTCTACTGTGTTCGAGGATCAAATGATCCGCACGTGAGGATCATTTGATCCTCCTAAGAATCGCCGTTTGCAGTACCTTGGGACACGATTCTGGCCAATGTGGTGCTTACGACGTCTCTCCCAGGCTGTTTGCGTCAGACAGACTGAGATGAACAGAGCACTCAATAGCTCATGTTGAAGCTGACGAGCTACAGCAGCCCATGCACTGAAAAAAGTGCGACCCGTGGAGCCGGGGGCGAGGAGAGGGAGGGGAGAAAGGGCGGGGCAGCAATGCGTTTGCGCCGGTACGACCAGCGCCCGCGCCCCCGCGCACCGGGACGGCCACCGCCAAGACACCGACCGGCCTTTTGGGGGTAACACGCCATCGCTGGACTGCAGGTGGACTAGCCACCGCAACAAAGGTTGAGAGAGCCCCCTTGGCAGCCGCGCCCCGCTTATGGACACAGGGACCTACGCCCGAGAGGGGGTCAGACTGGCGGAGGCACCCCCGCCGCGCTCCGCCGTGGGGGCGTGGACTCTCAGGGGAGCACAGTCGGGCGAGTAGATGCCCGTGTGTGAGCCGTCGGCGAACTGGGGGGCGACCGCCCGCGGTCCGTCGGCCGGAGCGGCTGGTGCGGCCGTCCCCGCCGTGTCCCGCGGTTTTGCGACGGCCTCCAAGGATAGGAGAGTTGGGGAGACGAGCGCCGGGTGGCGCGGGCACGTCGCAGCCTCTGAGGAGAAGAGTTGGAGGGGGAGACACCCGGCCGTGCGCGGTCAGCGGTCTCCGGGCCGGCCAGCACGCCGGCGATTCAATCAGATGCAGTCGTCTCCGCCGTGCCCCACGCAACGCGGCGCAGATAATCATGGAGGACAGTCTGGGAAGGGGAGGAGACACCAGGCCGCGCACTGCCGGTGGACACGGGGCCGGTCAGCCCGCCGCTCGACGGTCGCTGCTGCGGACGCGACGGGGCGTGCCGCTTACGCGCGTCGATGCGGTAAGTGACACGCTCCCCCATCACTGTGGAAGCTGCCGCAAGGGCACGCGTGGCGCGGGGGACGCTCACCGGTGCTCATGGGCGTGGCGGCAGCGACCGCCCATGGGATAGGAGGTGGCCTTCACATCATGCTCGCGCTTCTCTCCCACTTGAGTCGCTGGTACACTTCCGGGCGGAGTCAATAGAGATCTCGCCTCAAACAAATGCACGCGCGGGTGCAATTTGAGCGCACGGAAACGACTTACTCGCGACCTCTGTGGCAGAGATACAGCGTAAAACAAGAAATGTCGAGGCAATCGCGTAAACTACTAGATTTCAAACTCGTGCACTTCCCGCAAGTGCAAGTCAAAGCAGTGGCGACCGGTCCTGGGGGTACAACAGAAGAGCTCCTCCCTGTTGCACTCCCGGCAATGCGAGCACACCATGGTTGTCCTGTGCTGCTTGCACACTCGGCACACACGCTGGGCGCGTTGGTCAGCCTCCTTCGCGGACGCCCCTGTGCATCGCTTCAAGGTAGGGGTCAGATGCACGCCAACGCCATAGCGCACGGCCGAAGTCCCATCCCCAGGTTCAGCGGCTTCAGGAGCCGCGCGGCGCCGCGTACCCACAGTGTCAAACGTATTGTCAATCAGCTGCGCGGCAAGATCCTCGTAGAACTGGTTCTGGGTCAGGACGGCAGTGGCATGGCGGGCCCCCGAGTAGAGGAGTTATTAGTCCACAACGCAGACACCGAGCAATGAGAGATTCACCCTCATCGACCAATCGTGGGTTATCAGCTTGTGATCCAGCTGTAGGTCGTCTTGGCGACACCGGTTGTGCCGGTCAATCTGCGAGCAGCAGTTGTAGTAGACTTCCGCGACCTGCGGGATCGGGACGGAGAGGGCCACACGCTGGGCTTCTTCCCCGATCTGCCGCCACCGCACGCGCCGGCAGGGGTCCCCCGGTAGAGTAGATGACGCGGAAGAGATGAAGTAGCGCCGCTCGCGGTCGACCCACAGGACAGCCATGAGGTCAATAACACCGTCTGCGGTCCTGTGCAAGAAGGAGCGGTGGTCTCCACGGGCCTGCAGGCGAACAACGGACAGTGCCCCCATCGGAAGCCCCCTGGTCGCCGTCTTCACGACGCCAATAAACCGCAGGCCCATGCGGAGCAGGTGCACAGCCGTCGAGACGCTGGCAAAATAAGAATCGGCGCATACTATGCGCTTGCTCCCAGCCCATGGGGCGACGAGCTTCTTCAACACGGCTGTGCCGTGTGGTAGGCCGTCGCTCTCACCGTCGTCGGTTGACCGTTATGCTCCGCCGTCGTGACAACGCTTAATTGGAGCATAATTCCGCTGCGGCCACAGGCTGCATTCTGGACTTCGCAACCGTTCTCCGGCTTACGATCAAATGCCACATACATTGGCAGCCCCTTGGAAATCCAATGACCACCTTGGCCGTACCACTTGCTCATGGATTCATCCTCGCAAATTATGTCGCTTGGAGTCACACGGGCGGCTCGGTGGCTGTTGATGGATGCGACCAAGTCTTTGATCAGCTCTTACCGGCTCTTCTCAGACGTCCCCGCACCCGTCGACTGCTCACTGAAGGTCAAGCAAGACCACAGCGCGTCGTACCGAGGGCGAGGGAGGCCCGTACGCCGGCCAAACGCCGGAGCCAGCATGCACTTGTTGCGGGCTGTAGTCGACCAAAGGTCGGCGCGGGAGAAAAACTCGTACCGCGTCGCGAGCAGGGTCATCCCGATGAACTTGAGTACTTCCCCCGCCGTGGTGGGCAGCGCTCCTCGCGCCTGCAGCTTGACAGAAGTCAAGCGCACCATGCGCTGCAGCTGGTCGAGTGGAAACATTGCCATGAAGTACTCGTACGGCGTCCGTGCAGTTCCGGGACCCATGGAGTCCCCCTCCTCATGGATGAACTCCCCGGTAAGGGTCCGCACCGACCACCACTTTCGCGGAACTGGTCCAGCAACTGCCTCAGTGGCAGCGCCTTCCTTCCAAACGTAGCCGTGGGCTGTCGCACCCCCTGTCGCGGGTGCCAGCCGAGTGGCAGAGGGACCCTCAGAGCCACTGACCGCGGTGTTGAGCCCGGCTGAGGGCACAGGGAGGGAGATATCCGCATCAGGTGGGGGAAGGACCTCCGACGGGTCACCGGGGGCCTCAGTGCGGCTCGCCCCGGCGCCACCAAGCTGCGACTCTTGGGTCACCGGTGAGCCCCCCTCCAGCCCTCCAGCCTCGACAGGCGAGGTCATACCGGGGGGCGCCCCTTCCCGCACGCTGCGCAGAGCCAGCACCTTGTCCATCTCGCGGCCCAGCCACTGCCACTTCACTCGCAGGTCTGTCCTGCCCCTCCCCGCCTTGGTCTTCCCGCGGACGACCTCGATAACCACCCCCGACACCATCGTGGTCTTAGCGGCGGCGCCCAGGAAGCGCGAGCACTCGGCGAAGTTTGAGAGGTTGATGGCATCCGTGTGTACCGCCGTGCCCACCACCAGCCGTGCGTCGCGAGCCTTGTTTATCTTCTGCCGGGCGGGGGTCTGGGGCACTTCAGGAGCGAGAGGAGGGAGGGGGGGGGGGGTGGGTCCACGGTGGGTGAGGGCGGCGTGGGGGGGGGGGGGGGGGGGGGGGGGGACGGGGGGAGGGGGGGGGGGGGGGGGGGGGGCGGGGGGGGGGGGGGAGGGGGGGGGGCAGCAGGGGGGGGGATGAGGACGGGGCCTGAGCAGCAAGAGCGGCACCAGCCGCTCTGCGGCGCTTGTTCCTTGCCATCCTGCGGTGCGTATGTGGTGAAGTGGGCAGACAGGAGCGAGGAGACTACACAGAAAGAAAGCCAGCCTTATACGGAAGGGGGGAGGGACGGGGATGAGGGGAAGGGGGGGGGGTGGGGGGAAGGGGGGGGGGTGGGGAGAAGGGGGGGGGAGGGAACGAGTCGGCGAGGAGCTTGGGGGCAGTAGAGCGAGGGCGGGGGAGGGGAGGGAAGGGTGGGGGGCGGTTGCAGTGGAGAGTTGGGTGGGACCGGCATGGGATGCAACAGCGAGGGGGGCAGGGGGGGCTTGCCATAGCAGCTGGAGGCGCGCGCGCGGGTAGGGCGTCTCCTCAGACCGCGGGACCGCGCTCTCAGACGGTCCGTTACAGTCTGATGGCGGGAACGAAAGACGCGCACAAAAGTTCGCCTACCCACGTGCCTTGCCCAAACTGGGCAGCAGTTCAGGTCAACTGAGGGTAAACCGCCACCGCTGAGTCCATCTCTGCTGTCAAAGAGAGTAGGCGAGGTCGGGAAGTAAGAGTAAACAGAGAGAGAAAAAGAGGATCATTTGATCCTAAAAGGATCAAATGAGGCTGTCAGTAGAATAGACACTATCTAGGCCGAACGGGGGGCGGGCCGCGTGCCCCTCAAACAAAATGTGGACTTCTACATGTCGCATTGCGGTCAAGCGATTGAGATGCTCTGCCGCATTCGCCATAACCGCGAATGGCGAATGGGGGCGGAATTTGTCGGACCGATAGAGGTGCTCTTACATAGAGCCTCCGGCAGCGGACCCGTCATCGTAAGGATCCTCTTTTTAGCCCACAGAGCGGATCTTGCAGTGGGGCGGCAGTCGACTAGATGCGGGCTGTGGCAGACAGTGCAAAAATTTCCCAGCTGGCTGTCAGTAGACTGGCCCAGAGAGATCTCAGCCCCCTTCGCCCATGATTGGGCATCCTCCTCACGATGGGCTTGGTTCAGACTGGGACATGGGCACCAGAGACGACGTCTCTGGCACTGGCACAGCTGTCTGGCTACGTCTGCTGGATGGCTAGGAAAGCCGGCTTTGTCTCTCCCATCCAGTCCTCGCCATAGCACTGGAGTCGACTGCTGTAGCACATTTCCCGATCGCTGCACATCGACTGCTACAGCGTTTTCCTGGACAGCTACACATCAGCTGCTCTAGACCCGCACAGGTACGCCCCATGCGACCAGAAGGCCACCCACCCCCACGCAGCCACCTACGCACCGGTGCTCCGCCGGCGCTCGCTACGTAGCCCCTCGCCTCACAGCTATGGATGACACAGCAAGGTCAGAGCATGCACCTCTCCTCCTCCCACCGACACTGCCGAGGGAACAGCACGCGCACCTCTCCCCTCCCCGCCCCTCCCCCCTCCCCCCCATACCCTCGCCAGTCAAAGGTGCACCCTCATCCCCCTGCTCGCCCACACCACGTGCTAGGATGATGAACGGGCAGCTGCCGTCAAGACAGCGGCCGCAGCTGAAGTTGCCGCGAGGCTGGCAGCCACTTCAGAGGCCGCAGCGGCGGCAGCAGTCGCCGCATTGGCCACGGTGGGGCCTGATACGGCCCCATCGGCAACAGCGCTGTCTGCGCCCGGGGGCACACTTGCGCCAGCTATGCCCAACGCACCACCGGAGGCCGGAAGACGCACCCCAATGGGTCCGCTCGGCCCCGCCCGGTCCGGATGCACAGCAGTTGTCGGGTAGGGGTCCACTGGCACCACACGGTCCACCACCGCTCGGTTGTCCACTGCCCCGTCAATCAACAGCAAGCCAGCGTGCGCCTTGCCGTCGTTTTGCCTGATGAGGTAGAAGTGCACGCGGTGGTTCTCGACCATCCAGTGCGGCCTGTGGTTGTCCAGCTTGTAGTTCGGCTTGTGGAACTGGCGGATGACTTTGATCAGCTCCAGCCTCACCTGAAGACCAGAAAAACAGGGAGCAGCATACAAACAACACCAGTGGGAGCCAACGTCACAGCAGGAGGACCACGTCCTTGCCAGCGTTAGACAAGTGCTTGTCAGGAGCGACTCTCTTCCCGCAACTCTATCAAAACCCGCACATCACACTCGCCTCGGTGACTCACCTTGGTTAAGACGAAAGAAACGTGCCCCAAGAGGGCACGCACGTGTCCCACCTCTCCCACCTCAGCGGCCGCGACGACGAAGTCCGACGCGCACCCCAGAAGCGTAAAGACGGCAATGACCGCATCCACGAGGCCGGCAAAGCCCTCCGGTGTCCTCAGGTACTTGTCCGCGTTCAGCCACGCGACGGCGGAGGGTACCGCCTCTGCTGCGTCTGACGAAAACCCCACCCGCTCTTTCCATGCCGCAACGGCGGCCTCCCCCAGCTGCGACATAAACGTCGCCCGCCGGTCGTTGAACATCTTGACAACGGGGGTCGACTTGGTCGACGCGCGGCTCGGTGCTTGGTCCTTGGTGGAGCAGCGGGTGGTCTCCCGCTTACCGCTGACCCTCTCAATCGCCTCCGCTGCAGACAAGCCCAGGGTGCTCGACACCACGGAGTGGATGAGCTCCAAGGCCTCCGCGGTGCCCAGCCACACCCCCGCAGTTGTAGCCGCCTCGCTGAACGTCTTCCCCAGCGCGTCCGCGTAAGCTTGGCGGCATTGCGTCAGCTCCCGCTCGGCAAGGTTGCGCGCCTCTGGCGTCCCGCCCTTGACGGCGGCCGTCAACTGCTCCACCGCTGACACCAATACCTTCTGCTCCTTGAGTACCTCCTGCAGGGTGCTGTTGCTGAGCTTGAGCTCCCGCTGCACGGCCTCGTACTTGTCGGCGGGAGAGTTGACCTCCGAGCGAGATGCAGCAAGCGAGCCCGCAACGCCGCGGCTGTGCAGCAGCAGCTCCGTCACACCCTTGGCCAGGTTCGTCCAGAAGGTGGTTCCCGGCTGACCAGCTGCACCTCCCGCTGCCAAACCTCCGTTAGTGGACGGTGGCGCGGCTGGGCCGGGGCCCGATGGCGTGGTCGCCGTGGCAGCCGAACGTCGGAGACCCGCCTCCGCGGGAGGAGGGACAGAAGCAGCCCCAGGATGCGTCGCAGGCACAGGTGTAGAAGCAGGGGGTAGTGCCTCTTGAGCACTGGCAGCCGGCGCAGGCAGGGGAACAGAGGGGGGGGGGTGCGGCACCGCCAGGGGTACAGGTGGAGGTGTGGGTGTGGTTGAGGAGGGCGCCGATGCAGGGGCGCGTGGGATGGCGGTGGGTGGAACCGGTACAGGCGGTGCCGTCAAACAAGAAGCTGGGGCCAAACCATCAGCGTGCCTGTCCGGCGTGTGGAACGCACTCCCTGGGCGAGCGCGGTGTAGCCCAGCCAAGGCGGCCTCCATGGGGCTGGCCACGGGTTTGGTTGCAGCCTTCGCGGTAGGCGCCTTGCTCCGGGGCACTCGACGACGAACGACCGCCCCCGCCGGAGCAGTTGCCCGGGCAGGCGCGGCTTGAGCTGCCGCTGAGCCCTGCCGTGATGCCGTCATCGAGAGCCGGTGATGATGAAGACGCCACCTGCGCCGGGGAGGAGAGGATGAGCGAGGGGCGGTGCGCACGTCGTCCACAGTTGCCACCGGCGGCCGCAGTTGGTGCGCTGGCGCCACCTCCCGACACGATAGACCAGCTCCGAGGGCCCGCCAACACGAGGGAACAGCTCCGAGCTCCGCAGGCGGGGGCTGGTTGCGGGCAACGTCCTGCCCATCCACCGCCGGTCCAGCAAAGGCTGCGCAGCACAGGAGGGGGGCGCACCGCACAAACGCGGTACACAACCGAGCCACCCCGGCGGAGGCCACGCTGGCAGTGCGGGCACAGCGCGGCGCAGCGCGCCAGCGCAGCGCGCCAAATTCAACTGCGTCGGTTGTCAGCCGACGCTCGGCAGTGCGCCAGCTGGTCACTGTCCCAAGCACTCACGTGTCGGAATTGGTTCCCTGAGCACGCGTGCCCCAGGAACTGGCATCCAATTAAAGTGGCCCGCCCAAAAATGCGACTCGCGAACAAGACGGGCGGCCTGCCAGAACGAACCAGGACCAGGCACCTCCATTCTAAGCGAGGAGTCTCCTGGGCAGCAGCGACGTGTACAGCGACGCATGGATCAAAGCTATGGAAGCTGCGCGTGGCCGCCCGACTGCGGTGGGGAGGAACTCAATAGCTGCACACGCTTTGACATTGTGCTGAAGCTGTCGCCGCCACCGTTGCCGCCACCGCTGCCACCTGCCGAGCTGTGCGCCATAGCCCCCACGCACGCACCTCCCCCCGCCTCCCTCCACCCGCACTAGACGCAGCACCACTACCATAGCCGCCACTACAGCCACGTCCACCGCCGCCACCACAGCGGCTACCGCCACTGACACTGCCGCCGCCCCCGTCGCCGCCGCCGCCGCCGCCCCCGTCGCCGCCGCCGCCGCCGCGGCGGCTGCCGTGTCGCTACGCTTCCAGCAGGGGCAGTGGGACGAGAGGCAGTCCCGCCGCACCAGCCCGCTCCGCCCCCAGCGGCTGAAATCCAGCTGCGCCCGGCGGCGGCGGTCGTTCCCCGCCGCCGCCGCCGCCCCCCCCGCACCCGGCGGCGAGCAGCCGCGCCAGCGCTGGTTCTGCTAGCGACAGCGTGCAGCGGAGCGCGACGGCGGTGGTGGTGCGGATGGTGAGCTCGTGCACCCGCCCGGTCGTCGCGGCGCCGCCGGCGCGGTCGGTGGTGCGGGTGTAGACGCGGCGGACCTTGGTCACCGCCGCCCCCGCGCAGCCCCCCGCCGCCGCCAACACGGCGGCGGCGGCCGCGGCCGCGGTAGACGTGGTCGACGCTGCAGGGGCGGTGGCGGCGGCGGCGGCGACGCCCCCCCCCCCGCCGCCACCACGCCCGGGGAGATGAAAAAGATGGGCGCCTCGGCGACGGCGACGCCCAGCCGCTGGCCGGCCCCCCCCCCCCAACGCGAGGCCATACATGGCGTCAAAGTCGACCATCATGCGCCCGCGGGGCGCGATGGCGTCGGCCCGGTCGGGCCCCACCACCCAGTCGTATTGGAGCTTGCGGCGGCGAGGCCCGCGTCGTCGCCCGCGACGGACCAGCCGCCGATGCGAAGGGTGGCGGAGCGGAGGGTGGTCGAGGGGGGGACGCGCTCCCCGCCGCTGCCGACGGGTGGGGGGGGGGGGGGGTTTGCAAAGGTGGCGGCAGAGGGCAGGGACGGGATGGGGAGGGGGAAGGGGAGGGGGGGGTGGGGGGGAAGACCCGCCGCCGCAGCCGCCCGCGGCCGCCACCGATGCCGCCGCGGCGGGCGGCGGCAGGTGGGGGTGATGGGGGGGCAGCACGGGGGGTGGCGCATCCCCCCCCCGCGCCGCCACCGCCGCCAGGGCGGCCGCCGGCAGCGGCGGCGGTGGCGGCGGCGGCGGCGGCGGCTGCGGCAGCAGATGCGTGAGGAGCACCCTCAGCGGCAGCGCCGCCATCCCCGGCGACGCGAGCGCCATCGTGGGCGTGAGGCGCGTGACGGGTGCGGCGGTAGGCGCGCGGTGGCCGTCGCAGGCGGGCGTGGCGGCCGCTGCCGCTGCCGCCGCCGCCCCCGCAGCCGCCGGGCGCGGCGAAGCCGACGCGCCGGAGGCGGCGGTGGTGGGTGCGGCGGTCTAGCCGCCGCGCCCCCCGCGGACGGCGGCGGGGGGGTTGCAGGAGGGGACCCCTCCGGCAGGGGCGACGGGCGTGCCGGCAGCGGCGGGAAGAGGGCACCCGCGTGCGGCGCAGCGGGGGTGGTGGTGGGGCCGCGGCCGTGGGGGGGGGGGGTTATGCCCGACGACGACGCGTCGGACGCGTCTGCGGGTGGCCACGCCGGACCGCCGCCGCCGCCGCCGCCGCCGCCGCCGCCGCCGCCGCCGCCGCCGCCGTCGCCGCCGCCGCCCGCTCCCCCCACAAGCTGTCGAGGACGCGGAACCCCTTCCCCTCCCCCCCCCCCGCCGGCGCCGCCGCCGCCGCCGCCGCCGCCGCCGCCGCCGCCGCCGCCGCCGCCGCCGTCGCCACCGCCACACCTCCCCCCACAAGCTGTCGAGGAGGCGGCACCCCTTCCCCTCCCCCCCCCCCGCCGTTGCCGCCGCCGCCGCCGCCGCCGCCGCCGCCGCCGCCGCCGCCGCCGCCGCCGTCGCCGCCGCCGCCCCTCCCCCCACAAGCTGTCGAGGAGGCGGCACCTTTTCCCCTCCCCCCCCCCCGCCGGCGCCGCCGCCGCCGCCGCCGCCGCCGCTGCCGTCGCGTCCGTGACGATCCCCACGTCGCCCGCCGCGTCGCCGCCGCCCGTATCGGACGGCGCCTCAACGGGGGACGCCCACGACTCGAGGCCCTGCCTGGTGGCGGCCCACTCAAACACAGCACTCAGCGCCAGCAGCCGCGCGTCGCCGGTGGACGTGTCGTCCTCAGCGTGGCCGGAGTGGTGCAGACCAGCGCCCGCCGGAGCCTGGCCCACGTCAACTTGGTCGTTAAGCAGCACACGCAGCCTTGTGCTCGTTTTCCTGCGCGAGACGAAGGCGCTGTGCGCGCTGCTGTGCGGGGGTGGTAGACTTGAACAGCTTGTTGTCCAGGAAGAATGCGTCGCGAATACCAGCGCGCACGGTGCCGGCCTGGACGACAGGCAATACGGGCTCACCGAGCAAAGCAAACAACTCCACGTCTGGAACGACGTGCACAACGCGCAGCACGTTTTCTACAGGAACTGCTTCCAAAGACGGCCACTCCGCTGCGTCATCGTCAAACGCCCACTGCAGGCGTTGGTAGCCAGAAGCTGCAAAAGGAGAGTCAGGAAGTGGATCTGCGCGCCTCAGGCGCTGCACAACCGCACAGGGTCCGAGGATACCAGAGGCCCCACCAGAAATGATGAGCCGTACCTGGCCGTAAAGGGCTTCTCCGCCTGCAGCTCCCCGGTACAGGACGCAGTCAAGCCACGGTGCGTTGTAGTAGTCTTCCGCCGACCGCATCAGCTCACCGAACCGGAGCGCCTGCCATTCGTACGTGGCCGTGAAGTGCGTGGCGGTCAGCATACTGACGGTCGCATACGCTGGCACTCCAAGCACGTGCGCGAGTGCAGCGAGCCCAGGGCGCTTGGCCAAGAGTTCCACCGCCACACTTACACCGCCCGTGGCGCGCACGCCCGCGTCGCGTGCCGTCGTGTCCGTAGCCCGGCACTCCTCAGCGGAAGACGCGTCACTGGAGCTCGACGAGTCCGTGTCCGAGCTGTAACCGCTGTGGGAGGAGTCGTCAATCGGCCCCGCCTCCACAATCTTGAGTGCCGCCAACTTCCTCCGCTCTTCCTTCAGGATGTTGCGCGACTGCACCTCCCGCAGAAGCTGGCGACCCACCGACGCCGCATGGCGATTGGTCTTCTTGTAGCCGGCCTTCTCGTACTTGTGCGTCTGCTCGTTGGGCGAGGTGTCCGCCATGGAAAAGTCCTCACGAAGCTCGATCTCCTCCGCCGCGTGGCACAGCACCTCATGCAGCTTGCTGGACCGCTTCCGCCCAAAAAGGGGCTCGACCATCCCGATGACAAAGTCGTGCGCCTGCTTCATGACCTGAGCGACGCGGACAGCAGGGGGGGCGAGCTCATTCGGCTGGTTGTAGCCGTGCCAGTCGTTCATCAGTTGCCCAAACGCCAGCATAGTACTCGTGACGGCGTCTTGCGGCAGCATATCCCCGAAGCGCTGGAAGTACGGCTCCCAGTTGTATTCGGAAAGACCCTCCTTGGAGCCGTCCGGCCCGGCCGATGCGATGGCCGCTGACGTCAAAGGCTCCTCCGCGCTGCCGCTACTGAGCCCGTGCGCGTCTTCGTCGCCCTCGGCGGCTTGATCGCGGTGACGTCTCGCAATACGCTCCTTGGCTGCCACCTTGACGGCCTGCCAGTTGGCCGGACCAAACAGCCCCGCCACCATGAAGCCGTACACCGCTGCCCCGGCGCGCCGCTGGGCGCCTGTAAATGTAGCCTGCAGAACGCCTATCCACACGAAGTACCCCGGGAAGACCGTTGACGCCAACGAGCGACGGCCCATCAGCTTGGCTCTGCCGCTGGCAACGTCCAGCGTCCAGGCAACGGAACCGCACACAGCAGGACCGCCCGCACAGACAGCGACGAGCCACTGCACGGCCCACGTCGTGATGTCACGGGCGATGCCCAAAGCCAACACCTGGGCAGAAAGTGAAGGCAGAGCACGCGATGGCAATGGCCGCAGAAAAGCTGGTGTCAAAACTCACAGCTCACCAGTACAATGGTCGGCTTCATGTGAGAAGGTTTTCAACCGAAAAGACAGCAGCCACGCCCACACCGCAGAAGGTGCCCAGAGCATGCACACCGCGCCGCAGTCACCTCTCACCAGTCCCATCCTCATCCACCACTGTCGAATGGCAAAGCTTACGTGGAGGGTGTCAAAGCCAAATGCTCGCAGTAAAAGATAGGGTCGCGTCAGCAGCCCGGCCATGCACGCGAGCGCAGGTGGAAGCGCGTTGCAGCTGTTCTGCTCGCACAGACGATCGTGCTCCATCTTGCTGCCACGCACGGCACTCGCCGACAATGCCCGCGCCGTCATCTGGTCCACGACGGTCGCCACAGCACCACGCCGCTCGGCCAGAAGTGCGGTGGCGCTGCATGCCACATCCACCTTGACTAAGCAAGAGGAGCACAAATGCATGCAGCCGACCCCACGCAAGCACAGCACGATGCGCTTCTCTGGGTAGTCCGCACTGTAGCACACCATGCGCGGGAAAGCGAGCCACATCCCCAGATCCCCCCCCAGGTCCACGCGCACACCATCGTGGCTCGCCTTGAATAGGTTGTCCAGCGTGAGAAACATCGCCCTCTGCAGCAGCTCCCGTCGGGCTACCTTCGCGCGCTCACTGCCACCACGGCCCAGCTGGGCCATCACTTGCGGAAAGTTGCCCGCAGACAGCCACTCGCGCGGAAGGTCCGCCGGCAGAAACTCGGCAGCGATGCGCAACGGATGGGAAGAGGCTGCCCCCGAGTTGGGCAGCGTGCAGCCATCGGAGAAAAGGGAGAACGGCAACACAAACGCCCTGTCGCCGTGGACCTTCCGCACTTCCGCCTCGTACATCTCGAAGATCCCACCACGGGATGGGCCCACGAGCACTTTTGGGGCACCAGCAGCTGCAGGCGTGAAGAGGTGCTTGACTGGTGCATCTCGTAATACCTGCAGCAACAGCGCCAGCGGGTCGCGATGCATGTAGTCGTAGCGGCCACTGAGAGACGGCAACGAAGTCTCCATCCAGCCCGCCAAGTGGACAAGCCGCTCCTGCTCATTCTTGACCGCCGTGGAGAAAGAAGATGGCGACTTGAAGGCCGCCTTCATGACAGCGGCAGCCGACCTTTGGGGAGCGTGCCCACCGTCTGGGGTACCGGTCATCAGCCGCAAGAGGCTCCGGTTGGCAGACGCGGGAGAGCCTGTCCGGGTAGACAGCGTGGCGTGAAACAGCACCCCGCGCAGGAAAGGGGAAGTAAACCTCTGTGGTAGGCCGACGCTGCCCATGAACATGGGCTTGGTGCCTGCCCTGTCGTCGAACGCCTCGTACAGCTCCCGCACTCGCGCGCAGACGCTCAGGCCGCTCCCGGCGACCGCAGGGTGCGCGGGGCACAGAAAGACCTCATCTTCAGCGTCCCCTGGCTTGCCAATGTCGCCATCACCTGCGCCGACACCCAATCCCCCAGCATCAACACCAGACGGAGGGTGTGCAGCAATCGACGCCCCTCCTTCGTCGAGAGTCCCCCCCACGATTGGTAGCGCACCGGGGTCGACGCCACCCTCTGGACCGCCGGCGCCATGCAGTAATATCGGAGTAGGGAAGACAAGCGGAGCCCCAGCGTGACTGCGGCGTACGTGGCGCTGACAAGTGTGCGCCCTGGCAAAGGACCTGCTGCAGTGGGGGCACAGAAATGACGCCACCTGGTCCAGCATGCTGCACTGGTAGCCCGCTCGCTCAAAAGACGCAGCGTGTTGTAACGAGGGAGAAAGGATTGGGGGGGGAGGCTACACCAGCGGGTACCACCGTCGCGCTGTCACCGCCGGGACGGCACACCGTCGACCGGCCGTCGTGTCGTCGCACCTGGTGGTGGGCGACAAGCCCAGCCGCGTGGCGCAGTCGACGTGGGTATGATGCAGCGTGTTGCGCACGAAGGAGACCGCGGGGGGGGGGAGGGCGCTGCCCGCGCCGCTGTTGGCACCGCCGCACAGCCACCGCCGAGGGCGGACACCACCGCCCGGCCAACGTGCCACGCAACCCGCCGGTGGCCTACGCGCGTTGTTCGGGCAGAGTCGCGCCGCCACTGTCGCTGCCTGCGCCGCTGTCACCACCACAGCGCTGCCACAGCCGGGGAGATGAGAGACCGCGGGGGGGGGGGGAGGGCGCTGCCAGCGCCGCTATCGGCACCGCCGCGCAGCCACCGCCGGGGGCGGACACCACCGCCCGGCCGACGTGCCACGCAACCCGCCGGTGGCCAACGTGCGTTGATGTGGCAGGGTCGCGCCGCCGCCGGCGCTGCCCGCGCCGCTGCTACCGCCGCCGCACAGCCACCGCCGGGGGCGGACACCACCGCCCGGCCGACGTGCCACGCAACCCGCCGGTTGCCAACGCGCGTTGTTGGGGTGGGGTCGCGCCGCCGCCGGCGCTGCCCGCGCCGCTGCTACCGCCGCCGCACAGCCACCGCCGGGGGCGGACACCACCGCCCGGCCGACGTGCCACGCAACCCGCCGGTTGCCAACGCGCGTTGTTGGGGTGGGGTCGCGCCGCCGCCGGCGCTGTCCGCGCCGCTGCTACCGCCGCCGCACAGCCACCGCCGGGGGCGGACACCACCGCCCGGCCGACGTGCCACGCAACCCGCCGGTGGCCAACGTGCGTTGTTGTGGCAGGGTCGCGCCGCCGCCGGCGCTGCCCGCGCCGATGTCGCCACCGCCGGCCCCTGTTGTGGGAGGGCTTTTATAAAGAGGAAGCGGTGAAGTACGCTTCGGGTCCGTCTCCGCCGCCGCAGCGGCCGCCTATGATTGGATCGAGGGAAGGCGGGGGACGTGCCGGCGGCCGTCGGGGGTAGCAGACGTGGCCGCGGCCGTGGAAGCAGCGGCCGTGGCCGCACCGCGACAGCTGCGCATAGCTGGGTCAGTGCGGGGGCAGAAGACGTGGCGGCGGCTGCCGGAGCTAGCGAGCTGTAGGGCAGCCCACGGGCTCCAGCGGGGCATGCCCCACGACCCTGTCACGGGTGGCTCGTTGGGCACGGCAGGGCGCGGGACGCACGGAGCGGCCCCTTGTGGAGCTTGCGTCAGCGGCCGCGGGGGCAACGGTTGAGGCCCCTGGTTGGCAGCGGTCGCGGCCGCTCGGGCAACGACCGACGGCAGGTGCAGCTGCTGTGCGCTGCAACGGCAGCTGCTGCGTGGCGGCTCCCACAGCGTGCAGGCAACCCTAGGCGAATTCCGATCTGCAGCTGCCAGTCGCGTGCCGGTCTCCCAGTGGGGGGGGGGGGGGGGGCTACTTATGTGACTCTAATTCGGTCCCGGTGCAGTCGTTGGGCGAACGGGGGCCACGCAGGCGACCGGCCACCGCGACAACCCACCAGCCGAACTGTGCTTGCGAGGTCGCCCGCTTCTCCTGCCAGCGGGCTGAACCGCTCTGTCCTTGACGGACGCCCGACGATGAACAGGTGGTGGGAGTGTGAGGCGCTTACGCTCAACCGCGTACGGAGCTCCACCCACTTCGCTTCTTGGCCGCCCTCCGCATGCTGTGAACCTGTCCACCCTCAGGCTCACATGGCTGGTTCTGGCCGGTGCGCCCCTACCTCCACCTGCGGAGAAAGAGGCGAGAAGCGTGGAGAGAGTGGCGTCTCACCGTACCCCTTAGCCGCGCCCGCATTGCCCCCATGCAGCACCCACTCTGTGGGGAGCCCCACCTCCAGCACAGCCGCGAATGCAGCGGCGGTCGGACAGCCAGCCGCAGCGGACCCCCCCTCCTCCAAGTCGGCAGCTGTCTGCGCCCCCGCTGGCTGCGGTGAACCAAGGCGGCGGCGACGGCAGACCTGTCTGTGGCGGTGGCGGCGGTGGAGACGGCGGTGGTCGTGGCAGCAGTGGCGGCTGCGGTGTTGGTGGTGGGCTAGTAAAGGCAGGGGGGGGAGGAGGGGGTGCGTGCGGGAAGGCGGCCGTGATAGTGGCTTCAGTGGCGGCTATGGTGTTGGTGGAGGGTCTTATTGGGGGAGGGGGGGGGGAAGGGTGCGTGCGGGGAGGCGACGGCGCACAAAGCGGCAGGTGGCGGCGGTGGCGGTCTTGGCTGCAGTGGCGGCTACGGTGTTGGTGGTGAGCTAGTGGAGGCAGGGGGGGGAGGGGGGGATGCGTTAGGGGAGGCGGCCGTGGTAGTGGCTGCAGTGGCGACTATGGTGTTGGTGGAGGGTCTAATTGGGGGAGGGGGGGGGGAGAAGGGTGCGTGCGGGGAGGCGACGGCGCACAGCGCGGCAGGTGGCGGCGGTGGCGGCGACGGCCGCGGCAACAGCTTCAGCACAATTTCAAGGCGTGTGTATTCATTGAGTTCCTCCCCACCGGCCACGCGCAGAGCACAGCCCCGCCACTCAGCCCTGCCGAACCATCACCGTACCCCGCCGCAACCATCACCACTACACCCCCCAGTGCTGCTATAATCAGCGGTCGCTCTTGCGGAGCTTTCGGGCCTCAATAAGCATGCTCAGGATGCTCTCACAGCGCTTGTGAATGGCTGTGCTCTTGACCAACACCCCATACGCATGGATACGGACGTCCTCCACGTTCCAGTCGGCGACCGCCGAGCTGGGGCGCTTGCCCAGATAATCGTCCACGAGCACAGCGTCGTCCTTGGTCTCCTCGGCGTCGCACAATGCCGCCCGCGTCTCAGAGATGGCCGCCTGCATGAGGTTGAGGGACCGCTGTCCCATCTGTTCGAAGACCAGCGCCCCGGCAGCGGGACCTGCCGAAGGGCGCCACGAGCTGCGGCGCGCGGCCGCAGAAAGTACCTCCTCGTCGTCAAAGCGCGTGAACGCCACGGGCCCACGGAGAGCGCTCCCAATCCGCAGTGCCGAGGAGTGCTTGACGGGCCGCCCCTCCTTGGTCGCCTTCTTATGCAGCGGAGGCAGAGGGGGGAGGAGAGGATGCGGCAGAGACGCCGGGCGTTTGGTGGACCGCCTCCGGATGGCTTCCATATTGAGCGGCGGGATGAGACGGGGAGAGTTGGGGGGGACGGGGAAGAAGGAAGAGTGGAGCGGCGAGGGGAGGGGCGGACGGCAGAGGAGGGTAGACCCAGACAACGTTGAGTAGGGTGGTGGGAGCCGGAAAGACAGACGCACAGGCCGTTGTACAAAATAGAGCGGCGACCCAGTGGTGAGCGTGCTCCACGCGACGGCAAGGAGCGTGGCCTTGCCGTCCTGGCCGGCAGGGGTTCCGCGCTGTGGGCGACTCGCGGCCATTGTCAGACGGCGCAGCAGAGCGACCGCCAGAGACAACCGCCCCGGCGACAGGACGACAGCCCCGGCGACACCTGCGCAAGGGTATCGGCGGTGCAGCGAAGTGTACGGCCTGTGGCTGCAGGGGTCGCAGGCGCCAGCGGCTGACAGGCGGCCTCGGAGGTCGGGGGGCCGGTGCGTCGACACCAGCCGGGCACGCACCGCAGCGAGTGCCAGGTGCAGCCTGGTCACTGCTGGGCAGAGAACGACGCTGGGTGCCACGAGAAGCGGCGGGCTGCGGACCGCGCCGGGGCCTGCTCGGCTGCAGAGGCCACCAAGGACTGTCCCAGGGGATGACCAAAATTATCCCGCTCCCGTGTCACGCCGGGGGCAGTCTGAAAGTGCCCGCTCCGCGTTTTGTGGGCTTGGGCGGATTTAATAGACTCCCTCCACCACTCAGTGGATTGCGAGGTACAATTCTCCGCCGTCTGTGAGGCGCCACCAAATCAGCTCTCCAGTGCCCTCTCCAGCCAGCTTGAATCGGCTGCGACATGCAATAGTCCAATTTGGGCTGCGGCAGACGTGCCACATGCTCAGACGAGCGTCCTTACGATCGCCCCCCCCCCCCCCGCACGCACCGGCGGGTGGCAGCGTCACACACCAGCCCCGTAGAGGGGAAACAAGCGGCTGTGTCGGTGCCGCAGGCCACCCCCTCTTCGGCCAACCCCCGGCAGCGGCGGTCACCCGACGCCGCGTCGCCGACGCACGCCACACTAAACGTGCCGGCCGGGCGGCCCACCTCGGAGCAGTCATCGTTGCGGACGCAGGGCGAGCCGGCCGGCGCCCGCGCCGCGCACACCCCGTCCACACAGCGGGTGCCAGCGCCGTCGCCGCGCTCCACACACAGCCCCACGTCGAGGCCACAGGGCGCCCCCACCGGCAGGCCGCCGTCCCTAAAGATGGACACGCACACCCCACGGACGCACGCCTCAAAGGGCGCGGCCGCACACGCGTCCGCGCCGTCGCCGCAGGTCTCCCCCGTCTGCCGCCCGCGGAGGCACACGGCCTCGCCGCCGCCGGCGGGGGGGGGCGGGAAGATGGGGGACCCCGACGCGGGCGGCGGGAGGCACGAAAAGCCCGCGTCGGCACAGTTGAAGTTGTTGCCGACGCAGCGGCCGCCGGCGGGTACGGGCGGCGGCTCGGCGCACGTGCCGTCGGCAGCGCATACCAGCTGGCCCGTCTCGCCAAACCCGCACGGCCGCCCGTCGGCGATGGAGCAGGCCCCCCCGACGGCGGTCTGAAACGCCAAGCACTGGGAGGCGCTCCGAAAGAGGTTGCTGCTGGTGCAGGGGGTGCCGTCGCCACAGGTCACGTCCTCAAAGCGGCCGCCTTCGATGCACTCGTCCCCTCGGCTCGACGCGGCCGCCGCGTCGGTGGCGGCGCCGACGCACACGCCGGCCACGCACAGCAGCGTCGGCGGGCCGCCCAGGGCGCCCGTCGATGCTGCCGCACAGCCGTCGAGGCCACCCGCCTCGCACGCATCGCCCGCCGCCTTGACCGCCACGCACCGGTCGGGGGTGTCGTCCCCCACCTCGAGTCGCAACAGCGCCCCCGCCGAGCCGTCCGTGTCGCGCGGCCCCGGCCTGACGCACGCCAGCCCCCCCCCACACACCCCCTCCCCGGTTGGGGTGCCCAGGTCGCACGGGTCCCCCACCCTGGTCGGGCGGCAAACGCCCGCCGCGGCGCCCCCGGCGCACGCGTCCAGGCCCCGGACGCACGGCGCCGTCGCGGCACCGTCGCACAGGGAAAAGGACGGCACGCAGGGCGTCGACGCTGCGCCGCCCGACTCGACACACACCGTGCCCGTCGCACAGCGGGCGCCCGCCACCCCACAGGCACCCCCCGCAGGGCTGGTGGCGGTGCAGATGCCGTACTCCACACCGTCGACCGCCACAGAGACGCACTCGAGCGCCCCGTCGCAGGGGGGGCCCACCAGCTGGCACGAGCCGCCGGCGGTGCCCACCGGCGCCAGGCGGGCGGGATCAAACAGGGTGAAGTCGCCATTGACGCCCCCACCACCGCCGTCGCCGCCGCCGTCGCCGTCGCCGCCGCCCCCACCGCCCCCACCGCCCCCACCGTCCCCACCGTCCCCACCGTCCACGCCGCCACCGTTCCCGCCGGGCACCCCAGACGGTGTCGCCGAGGCGGTGGCGGCGGGGGTGGACGGCTCGGCAGACGGCACCACAGTCGCGGCCGCCGACGCCGCCGCGGACGGCGTCGCCGAGGCAGCGGCGGGGGGCATGGACGGCGCCGGCAACGGTGGCGCCACCGTCCCCGCCACCGGTGGGGCCATCGACGGAGCCGGGTCGTCACAGTCACCCGCCGGTGGCCCGTGGCCGCCACCGGGTATCGCCCCTCCCACCACGCCCACCCCGTACACGTCCACGGTCGGCGCCGCCGACGGCAACAGCGACGGCGACGGCGACGCGGGCGCCCCCCCGCCCACCACGTGCACCGTGTGCACGTCCACGGACGGCGGCGGCGACGGCGACGCGTACGCCGCCCCCTCTGCCCCGTTTTCCATCGCGTCCACGTCCACGGGCGGCGGCTTTGGCGGCCACGAGCCATCTCCCCCGCCTGCCACGTCCACCACGTCCACGTCCAGTGTTGGTACCACCGACGAGCCGCCGATGGTCATGGCAACTGTCGGCGCGGGCGACGGCGGCCGGTAGACCGCCCCCGACGCACCGACGCCATACGCCGGGCGAGGGGGCGCGGCGGGCGCGCCCGCCACCCCCCCCGCCACCGCCGCCGCCGCCACAGCCACCGTGACGGCGGCCGCAGTGGCCGCCGTGGCCATGCCGCGTGGCGGGCGGCGGCCATGCGGGGCACAGGCGGGGGCCATGGCAACGGGAAGGGCGGGGCGGGCGGCAGACGGGTGCCACGCGCGCGGGGGGGTGATCTTGGGGCGAGGAGTGGAGGGATTGGGGGGGCGGACAGAGGGTGGTGGGAGGGAAGGGGGAGACGGATGCGGCAGAAACGGTACAAACGCGGGGTGGCAGGCAGGTGCGGGGATGGTGCGGCGGGCGGCAGCAACCCCGCTGCGGGGGCCGTCGTCTTATCTAGCCGCGCCCTCCCCAGCCGGCGCAGGGACGGGGGGGGGAAGAAGGCGGTGGAGGGCAACGGGCGGCAGCCGTGGGGGGGGAGGAGGGCCACCGCCGTCGACGGCGGGACGGCCGCCTGCGCCACGGCGGTCTCCGCCGCGAGCAACACAGAGGAGGGAGCGGGGGGCCAGGGGGGGGGGGGGGGGGGCGGGCTAGGCGCCGCGTGCCGCCACCGCCGCCACCGCCGCCGACTGCCCCCGCCGTACGGGGTCGTCGGCCGCTGCCCAGGCGACCGCCGCCGCGGCGCGGGAGCGGGGGAGCGGACGGGCGGGCGGGCGGGCGGGCGGGCGAGCGGGCGGGCGGGCGGGCGGGCGGGGGTGTGGCGAGCTGCCAGCACCCGCCGCCAGGCGGCCCGCCCCCGACGGCAAGTGTCAGGGCGGGCCACAAGCGCCGAAGCGGTGTCCTCTGGTGGGGCGCGGCCGGCCGGCAGCGCCGGCACACCAGAGCCGGCGGCAGGGAGGGGGAGGCAGGGCGGGGGGGAGCGTCGGGGGGGGTGCGCTCGGGGGGAAGGGAAGGGCGGCGTGGCGTGCGCAAAACAACCCCCGGCGAGCCGCGCCACGCAACCGGGGGACCCGCGGCGCTGGGCGCGCGTGCATACAATGGACGCAGGCGCCGGCGCCGGGCGGCAGTGGGGGATGCGGGGAGCGCTCTTCCCAGTGGCGGGGCGGGCGGGTGGCGCTTGCCCACCAGCGGCCGTACAAGGCGGCACGCAGCTCACCTGACACTACCCGCCCGCGAGGCAGGGGGGGTGACAACGCCGCTCCCCCACCCCCCCTTCCGTGCGTCTCCCAGCTGGGGCGGTGACCATCCACCGACACGGTGGGTCCTTGCTCAGGGTTGATGGGTCAGTGATTGTTATTCTTGCTGTCCCCCAACAGCACCCCCCCCGCTCGCGCGGGCCGCGTGCGCCCCCCCTCCCCGCGCCCCCCCCAGCCCCATTCCCATTGCCCCCCCCGGCGCGGCGCTCAGCGCGACACGCGGCGGCGGAGGCCGACGGGCGCATCGTCGCTGCTGCCGCGGCGGGCGGCGGCGGCCAGCCGCCGCTCTGCTGCCGCCCGCCGCTCCCGCCGCAGCCGTCGTGACAGGCCGGCGCGGAGGCGCTGCCGCCGTGACACGGCCGCCGCCGCCGCTGCTGCCGGCCCGTGGTTGCCGGTGCCGTCGGCGGCGGCCCCGTCGCCGCTGCCGGCGGCGGTGGCGGACCGGCGGCGGCCGTGGCGGCTGCCGCCGCCGCCGCCGCCGCTGTCACCCGTGTCGCTCTGGTCCTCGAGCACCCCCGCGCTGGCGGTCGCCATGAACTTCCAAAACTTTCGCCGCCGCTCCTTGACCGCCTCCCGCGCCTCCTCCCGCCCCACCCGCCCGGCACTCCCGTCGCTGTCCCCATCGTCGGCAGCGGCACCGCTGCCACCCGCGGCGCGGTTGCCACGGCGGCTGCCGCCGCCGCCGCCGCCGCCACCGCCACCGCCGCCGTTGCCGTCGCCACTGCCGCCTCCGTGGTGGCTTCCCGTATCCGAGTCGTCCTCGGAGCAGTAGGACAGGCGGAATTTGCGTGACGCCTTGATCTCCCCAATCGCGTCGAGGGCGAGGCCCTCGGGCACCAGCCCCGAGCAGTTGAGCACAAAGGTGTAGAGCTTGAGCGACTGGGCGGTGCGGAGGAGCACGTACGCCAAGCCCGCAATGCTCAGTGTCAGCACCGCCACGTCCAGCGAGTCGATATCCGTCTTGCCCTTGATGGCGCCCGTCGAGTAGGACGCCACCGCAATGGACGCGGCGAGGGTGGAGGAGAAGAGGTTAAACTCGGCCAGCCACAGATACAGGTGGTGGGAGCCAAACCAAAAGAGTTTTTCCGCGGGCGACGCCCGCCGCCGCAGCCGCGGTATGAGCAGCAGTAGCGGGGCGGGGAAGTTCCGCCGCGGCGGCTTCTCATCCGCTTCTTGCACCCGCCGGTGGCGGTTGATCATGGCGTGATTGACGGGCGCATCCGCACTGGCGCGAATCTCCCCATCGGTACCCGAGCCGGGGGACCGGGACGAGCGGTGGCTGTCGCCGCCGCTCCTGCCGCCGCCGTCGCTGCTCTCGCCGCTACCATCCTGGCTGACCTGGGATGCCGCGTCCACGTCTGAGGAGATGGCAGACCGGGGCTGCACTTCACTATCGCTGCCGTTCTGGCAAGGGCCATGGCCTGTCGCGTCGACACGTGGCGTCCCGTCCCGCACCAACCGACGGGCAGCGGCAACGGCAGCCGACGACAGGCTGAGGTCAATACTCCCCCGACGCGTCGAGTGCTCCACCCCGTCGACGAGGCCATTGTCCAAGATGTGCCGTGCCTCCAGCTCGAGCCGCGGCGGCGCCATCCGCACCAGCTCAATGCTCCTGCGGCTCGCGCCGCCCGCTCCACCACCACCGCCATCCCCCCCCCCGCCAGGCCCCCCTCCTGAAAAGGACCGCGGGGAGGTCGACGCGTCGCTCAGCACAGACGTCGCCCGTCCCGCGCCACGGCTGCTCCCAGCCAGCGACGGCGACGCCACGGCCCCCCCCGCGCCGCGGCTGCTCCCCGCTAGCGACGGCGACACGTCGCCCGACCGTTGCCGCACGTGGCCGCGGCTGCCGCGACGAACCTGCCGGCCGCGCTCCATCGACTGGCGCCCACCCGTGGGCCGTCTCTTGGACGACACACCCCACTGGGACGGTGGCTGCCGCCGCGGGCCGTCGAGGGACCGCCGACCGAGGGAGCGGGTGCTCTCGGGGAGCTCAAGTGAGTGCCGTTGCGACACGTCCCGGGCACTCGCACTGATATAACGGTCCTCTGCTTCCGTGTCGTCGTCGGCAGGGCTCAGATTGGCCGATTGGCCGTCGCTGTCCCAGCCGTCGCTAGACCCCGGACCGTCGCCGCCATTGTCATCACTATCGCTGGCAGTTGTGGCGGTAGCAGCGGTGGAGGCGGCGGTGGACGCGGCGGGGGTGCGGGGGCCCTTCTTGCTGCCCTCATTCCCATGCCCGTCGACCGTCCCCCGCCTCGAGCGCCCCACCTGCCGCTCGACCGACGCACGCCGCGAGCCTGGTGCCTGCCGCTCGACCGACGCCCGCCGCGAGCCTGGTGCCTGCCGCTCGACCGACGCCCTTCGGGAGCCTGGTGCCTGCCGCTCAACCGACGCCCGTCGGGAGCCCGGCGCCTGCCGCTCGACCGACGCCCGCAGCGAGCCCGGGGCCTGCCGTTCGACCGACGCCCGTTGGGAGCTGGCCGCTGGCGCCCGAGGCGTGCGGGCCTTGGAAGCACCGCCACCACCATCAGTCTTGTGCTCGTTGAAGAGGTTGTCGAGAATGAAGGTGGTCGTCGGGACCACCGCACTGGCCACCGGCCGCCGCTTGTGTGTCACGCTCCGCCGGTGGGAGGCCGCGTCGATGGACGATCGGCCGCCCTCGGCGTCCGAGTCGGCGGGCGTGCGCCCACCCCCCACCGACAGGTCCACCATCGTGCCGACATCGAGCACAACGTCGTTGCGCCGCGGCCGTGACGGCGGTGACAGCTGAGCGCCCCCCCCGCTGTCCAGGGACCGCCGGCCGGGGGTGGACGGCGGCGACGGGAGCTCCTCGCTAATGTCAATGGTGGTGGCAAGGACACCCTTGCCGAACGCGCCCGCCGGCGGAGGGGGAAGCTCGGCAAGTCGGCGGTGCCCCACCGTTCTCCCCCCGTCGCTGGTGCCCTCCCCCCCGTCGACGTCCGCCTCGTGGCCACTCGTCTCTGCGCCGCTGTCCTCGTGGCTCACCGAGTCGGTGTCACCAGCCACGGGTGACACGACGGGGATGTCGGCGAGCGTGGCGCCGCGCGTAATCTTGGACGAGACGTCATCATAGTAGGTGGCCGGGTGCTTGAACAACGCCCAGTGGATGCGGCTGATTTTCAGACGCAGCACGTCGCTCAACACCAGCAGCGCCAGCGCGGTGCCTATAATCACCCCCCGGTCAAAGGTGGGCGACGGCTGGTACTTACGACGGACGAGATCCACCAGAAGGAAGCTAAGGATGACGACCCAGATGGTCCAGTGAGGCTCTACCAGCTCAATGAAGGTGCTCGACTTGATCTTGCGGAGGTAGGCGCTAAAGTTGAACTCAGCGGGGAGGTTGCGGTAGTAGATGAATTGGAAGCGGATGTCGTGAAAGTTGAGGACCGAGTGCGCGTCGTGGTAGCGCCGCAGCCGCCGCACGTCCCCGCGCCACCATAGGAGCCACCGCCAAACCACGCCCCGGTACTTTTGACGTTCCGCCTTGAGCTCAGCGAATTTGCTCTTGTTCATCAGGTACTGGACCATCTCCATAGCCTCAATGGCCTTCCAGTGCTTCGACATGGACAGCGACGTGGCGGCGGTCACAAACACCACGGCGGTGTAAAAGATGGCCAACACAAATATAAGGATGTGGGCAAATTCAAAGCTCACAAACACCTCCTGCGACGGCTTGAAGATGGTACTGTACAGCACAAACGCAAAGGACACCAGGCCCAGAATGAGGAGCTCCCGGTACAGGTTGCGCAGCACCACCCGCAGGTGCGAGTGCCGCGCGATGAGCCGCCGCTCTAGCGCCGACAGCGCAGCCCCGACCGACATGTTGAAGAGCACCAGGAAGATGCCGAGCAACTCAGAAATGTCCGCGTTTGGCGACGCGGCCCCCGCCATGGTGCCGCAGTGCTAGGATACTGGGGGAGAACCGGGCGGGGGCGGGAGAGAGAGAGAGGGTGAACAGGGAGGCACCGCGACCGCGAGAGGCAGCGACGAGCCCACCAGGCAGAACGTAGCGCAGCACGTGGACGTCACGTCGAGGAGACCTCCAAGGGACTGGCCCGCGGGCGGCACCGTCGCCGGTGGGCGCCAACGGCCGTTGCGGCAGCGTTGCGGGTAGGCAAACACGCTTGACCCTGCCTTCCCGGTTGACGAGTGAAGCTGGGGTCGCCCCCGCGCGGGGCCCGGGCAAACAGCAACGGTCACGGGTGGCGGTGTGTGGCGTGTGCACCCGGAGGGCTCCATCAGGGAATGGCAAGGAAATTGATCGGGGCACTTGGGGAAGAGTAATACTTGAATTGAGTGGGAAGACAAGCCTGCCACGTGCAGCAGTGCCCGTCGTGACGCGACACGAGGTCAACCACAAGTACAAAACAGACATGGATTTGTCGTGTGTCACGATTCTGGCGAACCGGTTCACAAGGTTCTGTCAAAAACTTCCCCACTAAATTAAGTAGACCAGGTCCTGCTCTCGACTGCAGCTCCCACATGTGGGCACACCGCCCCGCCACGTTCCCCGCTCCGCCGGCTGTGACTTGGAAGAAGCAGGGTCTCCGAGGTGGGAGTGGAGCCTCTTCCCCCCCGCGTCACCACCCCCTCCCCCCACCCGTCACCCACCATCCCTGCCGACACGATCGTTGGCCACCGCGGCGACTCGCCGCCGCCCGTCCAAGCTGCCAGCGGCGGTGGTGACGCCCTGCTTGCCGCGACCGCGCCCGCTTCCGCTGCCACTGCCACTGCCACCGCCGCCCGTTGCCGCCACATACTTATCCCCTCAACATACCACGGCCCCCCTCCGCTGCGGCTGCCGTTGCTGCCACGAACCCGCCGGTGCGCTGACGGCGGCAAATCAATGCACACACCTGCCGTACATGTGGTCGCGCAAAGGGAGAGGAGACCGAGGGGGAGGGGAGGGGTCCGAGGCCCTCGTGCGTGTCCAGGACGCGGCACTATGGTCCCGCCCGCGGGGCGACGGCTCGTGGCACCCGCCGATGTGTCGCGCGGGGAATGCAGGGGCGCTGGGAGGCGGGAAGAGGTGGGCGAGGCCGTGGGCCAGGGCCCCACTCTCCTCCCTGACGCACGGTGGGGGGTACGCCGTCGGCTGCCGGACACGACGAGGCCACCGCCGTGTCTCAGACAGCGTGTGGGGCCCGGGCGCCACTGCGGCGGCGGCGACACGCGACGCGCGGTCGGGGGCGCCGAGGTGGTCCTCGCAGCCGGCGCTGCTGCCGCCCTGGCGGGGAGGATTGATAAGGGAGGGAGGACGTTGGCCGCGGTGCTCATCTGCATCCCTCAATCCCGCGCCGCCCATCCGACTCACGAGGACCCGCCCATCGCGACCGCGACCGACCGGCTGCTCCCCGCCCTCAACACCTTCTCCACTTCTTCCTTCGGCGCGGCCGCCGTTTTCCTCCTGACGTAGCTTACCCCTGCAGCACCTGCGACTGCCTACTTGGTAACCCTTTTCAGACAGACCCCTCCGCCACCCTGCTCTTCTCCCACCCCCCCCCCCACCCCCGCCTCAGGCTACGATGCCGCGCTCCCTCACCCTCCTGACGCTGGCCGCCGCCGCGGCCACGGCTATCGCCGTCGCGGCCGTCACGGTGCCCGCCGCGGGCGCAACGCCGCGCATCCCTGCTGCCCGCGCCTTTTCGGGCCAACTCAGCGGGGGGCCCCGCCGGCGCGCGCGCCGCCACCCGCTGCCGGGCGCCGGTGCCGCGGCGGCGAGGGCAGCGGCCGCCGCCGCGGCTGGCGCGGGTGCCGTGCTGCCTGGGGAGGCGCCACCGGTGGCACGGCCGGCGGCGGCGGCGGCGGCGGCGGCCCCGCGGTACAAGTACCCCGCCGCCCGGGCGCAGGGGGGCAAGCTGGGCGGCGTGCCTGGCCGCTTGCGGCCGCCGTCACGGCCGGCAGTGTCCAGCGGCGGGGGCGGGGACAAACCGCTGTCCCGCGCGGCGGCGGCGGCGCCCGCCGGGGGGGCACCCCGCTACAAGTACCCCGCGGGGCGGTCGCTGGGCGGCAAGCTAGGCGGCGCGCCCCGTCGGCGGCGGCTGCCGCCGCCGTCGCGGCCGGCGGTGAGGGCAGCAGCGGCAGAGGCGGCAGAGGCGGTAGAGGCCGTGGCGGTGAGGGAGGCGGCGGCAGCGGCGGCGCCCGCCGTGGCGGCCGCCCGCCGAGAGGTGACGTCGCCGCCCACCGCCGCCCTGCCCGTCGCGATCACAGACCTCTTGGCGGCGCTGCTGGGTGGGGGCGCCGGCGGGGCTCCTGAGCCGACCACCGACGCCCTCGACGCGTCCGACGCCCCAGAGCCGACCGCCGATGGCCTTGACGTGTCCGAGTCGCCCGAGCCGACGGCGGACGTCTTGGACGCGTCCGAGTCGCCCGAGCCAACTGCCGACGACGTGGACGCGTCCGAGTCGCCCGAGCCAACGGCCGACGTCCTGGATGCGTCCGAGTCACCCGAGCCGACGGCCGACGTCCTGGACGCGTCAGAGTCACCCGAGCCGACGGATGACATCCTGGATGCGTCCGCGTCCCCCGAGCCAATGATGACTGGGGGGGGCGCCAACGCGATGCCCACAGCCTCGGCAAACCCGCCGGCGGCGGCGGTGGTGCCCTTGACGGAGCTCGCGCTCCCGCTTGAGACGCTGACGCCGGCCGCGTAGGACTGCAGTCCGATACTATTCGCTAGCTGCCATAGGGGCAGCGAAGGATGGGCTGGCTACCGACCCGCAATGCCACCACGGCGCACTGTACAGTGCCCATACACGACACGCTTCGCTTCCCACCGCCGCGTCTCTGGTGATCGATCCAGAGGGCAGAGGGCATCACACGAGGGGGAAGACAAAGAAACGAAGTTGTTCTCCCCGGTCTCTCTGCCACCCCCCCCCTCCCTCCCCTCCCTGCCTCATCTCAGGAGTCCCGCCATTGGCTGGCCCCAGCACCCCCCCCCGCCTCCCCCCCCCCCTCCCCCTTCCCTGCCCCTCTCAGGAGCCCCACCGTTGAAAATCACACCCCCCTTCGTCCGTCGACTCATGCGCAGAAAGTTGGAGGAGGGGGGGCGGAGCTGGCGTGGGGGGTGGCGAAAGGAGAATGCCTGTTCCCGACGCTCCGCGCCGCGCTACGCCACCACCGCCACCACCGCGACCACCACTACGAACGCAACCACCACGGGCGACACCGGCGGTGGCACGCGGCGGGGGTAGCGAGCCGTCTCGCGTCAGGGGACCTATGTCTACGGGGCGAGAAAGAAATCGGTCCGCTACGTCAGAACCAAGACAAAGTCAAACACCCAGAGTCATCAGTTTGAGTGTCAATTGTCAGTGTCCTGTATCGTTGCTTGTCATCCAAGACTGGCTAAAGAGTCCACGCATGAATCAAGACTTGCTCAGAGTCGACGGGCGGAGCTGTGGGTGTGACGCACTGGCCGCGGGCAAGGGCACGGTCCCGGCGTCCGGCGGCGGCGGCGGCGGCGGCGGCGGCGGCAGCGGCGGCAGCGGCTGTGGCGGTGCCGGTGTCCCCGTCTTTGCCGCGGGCGTGGGCGCCGCCTTAGGATCCGGCGCCGCAGGAGCTGCAGAGGAGACCGACATGATAGGCAGAGAGGCAGACGGATGAGCGGGGTGCGGGTGGTCGCTGACACCGCAGAGCGGGGCGTGGAGCATGTGGTGCCCGCCCGTGCCGGACGCACCCACCGTCAAGTCATGTGCGTGGCCAGGAGAAGTGGGAAGCGTCGGTGGCGGTCGGCGGTCACCATCTCCCCGCCCTTTTTCCCGCTCTCTTCTTGTGGCTTTTTTCTCCATCGTGGCCTCTGCTTCTGTGGGAGAGACAGGTTGGGCAGGCCGTCGCGTCGAGGACGTGGTCGCACCCCCCCCCCTCCGGCTGGGCGCGTCGCGCGAGCGACGGTAGCGCCCGCGGGAGACTTGTGTTCGTGTGTGGATCGGCGAAAATTCAGCACTCAGCAAGATACCTAAATTTAGCTCTTCACGCCAGACCGCGGTTCGACCTGCGCTTCGTGGGCGACCCGACGCAGTTTCCAAAACGTTGGCCAAAGTGCGCAACATTTAGCAGCATCATGGCAGTGAGGGGTAGGGATGGCGTACACCCCGAAAGCCCCAGAGCATCTCTACCCGTGTGAGAAACAAACACAGAAGGCTGAAGTATCAACGAAGCCGGTCAAAAGTGGAACGTACACAGCCACATAGCGTATGGAGACCACCACTAAATTTTAGGCAGACGGCAGCACCCCACAGTCCGTCACGACGATCTCTGACACCGGGCGGTCGGCGGACGCGGTCTTGACCGCTTCGATCTTGTCCAGCACGTCAAGACCCTCGGTAACGCGGCCAAACACCACGTGCTTGCCGTCCAGCCAGGCCGTCTGAGGAAAGGAAAAGGGGGACGAGACGGGTTGGCAGTCAGATGGGCAACCACGTTGAGCCGGCGCAGGACGTACATAGAAAACGTAGGCAGCGGCAAACGGCACGTCGGGAAACAGGGATAGTGACCATGACGCCAGTAGCAGCAATGGCAGCGGAGAAGGGACCCATTCAACGAGCAGCGGCGCCGTCAGAGCCACGTCAAAACACAAGTCGGGGAATCACGTCCAAGCGCCATTGCCGTGCCCACTCCCTCGGATACGCATCGAGCCACGTAACGTACCTTGCCAAAGGTGATGAAGAACTGCGTTACCAGCAAGCAGACAGGGCCGCCAAACCGACAATGCAGAGAAGAGTCACGGAAATCAGACAGCCGTCCAAGAGCGCACCCAGTCCAGGGGAGCCGGCTCCCACGGGGCCCCGTCATGCGGGCAGGCCCCCCGCAACCCAAACGCCATCCGTCAGTAGCCACCCCAGACCAATCCATGCGAAGGCACACACCCAAAGGTACAGACTGTGCCCCGCCCGCCCGAGTTGGTTGCACAACCCCATCACATCCAACGCAAGTCTCCAAAAGCTGGCGCCCCTGCGGTCGCCGTCCCCCACCACACCCCACCCCCCCGATAACGTACCTGCGACCCGTTCCGGTCCTTGCCCGAGTTGGCCATGCTCAGCACCCCACGCACGTCGTGGCTGTACAAAAACGCCTCGTCTGGGAAAAAGGTCCCATAGATGCTCTTCCCCCCACGCCCATCCCCGCGGGTGAAGTCCCCCCCCTGGGCCATGAAGCCCTTGATGACGCGGTGGAACTTGCTGCCCTTGAAGCCCATGCCGGGGGTCACCCCCTCGCCCGACCCCCGCGTCAGGGACACGTAGTTGGCGACCGTCTTGGGGAGCTCCTCACCAAAGAGGCCCACCACCAACCGCCCGGCGGGGGCACCCCCAATAGACACATCCAGGTAGACCGACTCGGAGACGGGCGCCTCAGACGCGGGCGTCATGGACGTGGCCGCCTTCGCGCCGCCGCCCCCACCGCCGCCGCCGCCCGTCCCAAACACCACCCACAGGGCGGCGGCGCCGAGGCCCACATTGATAAGCGTGTTGATAAGCTGCCGCCGCGGAGGGTCAGCGGCGGTGGCGGTAGGGGCGCCATCGGCACCACCCTCCCCCGCCGACGGCATCGGCTCCCCGCCGTCGGCCGCCGCCCGCAGCGGCGTGACAGTGGTGGCCACCCCCGCACGCCCCGCCGCGGGGGCGGCCGCGACCGCAGGCCGCAGCGCGGCTAGGCCCGGTCGGCACGGCGCCACCACCGCCGCGGCGGGTGCCCACGCGCAGCGGCGGGTGAGCAGGCGGGCCGACCCGAAGCGGCCGCCGGTGGCGGCGGCGGCGGCGGCAAATGCCAGCGGCCGCGTCGCGAGCGTCGGACGCATCATGGCTGGCGGTTCAGCGGGGGGGCGGAAGCGGAGCGGCGCGCAGTGAACGAGAGGGAGAGTAGAGAAAACCGTTCAAGGACGTTGAGGGCGGCGCGAGTGTGCAGACCAGCGGGTGGAGTGGAGTGTGGGGGGATGCGGGAGGGGGGCGTCTGGGGGATCGGTGCCGTGGCAAAGGCCAAGGTCAGGCTTCGGGTCCTCTGCCGAGATACCGTGGACTCGCGAGCACCCGCCAAAAAGGATCAGGACAATGACCTATGTCATATAGGATCCGCTGATATCCATCTTCCTACCCAAATGAGCCTTATGTTAATTCTGGCTCCTACTTGTCCGTCTCAATGGAGGATCAAGTCCTCAAGCGCCTCACTCGCGGGTGGCGTCGCCGTCGTCGCCCGAGCTTGCGTAATCCCCTTGCCCGTCGTGCCTGCCCGTCCCCAGCGCCCCGGCTCATCAGCGCCTCCTCACACCCGAGCTCTTTCTCGTCCCCCGTGACGTCTTCCCTCCCTTCTTCCCCTGTCGCCCTCCCTGCTCCCGGCCGTCCGCCTGGCCCTCGCTCTCCTGTGCCATGGGACGCCCCCGCCGCCGGTCGGCCGGCGGCGGCGCCCCCCCGCCCGAGCGGCTGGTCAAGCACGTCCTCCGGGACGAGCAGCGGGCTGCCAAGGTCGCCCGCCTCGTCGCCGCCGCGTCGGCGGGGGTCGTGCCCGCCCCGAACCCGCGCCCACGCCCGCCAAATCTAGCTGTGGAGGCGGCTCCGGCATCACGGCGGTCGGGCCGGCCTGTCGGGGGGGGGGGCGGCCGCAAGGCGCGCCGCCGCGCGGCAGAGGCGGCAGCAGCGGCAGCAGCAGCGGCAGAGGCCGCTGCGGCGTCGCACCCCCGCCGCCGCCACCGCCGCGGGGTGCCACTGGGCGAGGCAGAAGAGGAGGAGGAGGTGGAGGCGTCTGCCGACGACGATGGCGTCACCGGCGGCGGTCGCACTGCCGGCCCTGACGGGCGGACTGACGCGGTCGACGACGATGACGAAGACAACGACGACGACGACGGAGAGGACGAAGATGACGATGCGCCTGTGGCGGCCGCCCCCGTGGCGGTGGGCGGCCGGCGCGCCCTGCCGCCGGCGTTTGCAGAGCTGCTGCGCCTGGCCGCCACGGCCACACCTCCCGACAGCGGTGCGGGGGGGCAGAGGAGCGGCGGCGGTGATGGTGCCCGTAAGGTCACCGACGCTGACGCTGCCGCGGCGATGCCCGCCGCCGTGCGGGTGGTGCCAGCCGAGGCGGCGGTGGCACCTGCCGCCCCCGCTGCGACCGCGGCGGTGGCGGCCGTCGTCCCCTCGGCGACAGCTGCGGCGGCGGCGGTGGGGGCGCCGCCCCCCTCCGTGGGAGCGCCCCCCTCACCCAGTGACGCCCTCTCCACCGCCGACGCCGGGGCGCCACTCACAGCAGCGGGTGCCCCCCCTCCCACGGCAGGCACCGCCGCCGCGAGCGACTCTGTCACCTCGGCGCCACTGTCGGCGGCGGCCGCGGCGGCAGGCGTGACGGCGGCCGCGGCGGCCGCTGCGGCCGATGCCACCCCGGCTGCGGCGGCCACGCCCTCATCTTTTGCAGCCGAGCGGGCCGCACCACCCGCCGGCGAAGCGGCGGTTGCCGAGCCAGCCCAGACGCCAGTCGCTACGGCCGGTCCGACTGCACCAGTGGCGGCGGCAGCTGCCGCCGCCCCCCCAACGACGCGACGACGCATTGGGGAGCCCCTCCCTGGGGAGGCCCCTCTCCCTGCCGCCACCGCCGCCGCCTCTGCCGCCGTCGTCCCCCCCCCCGCCTTCCCCCCCCGTACCAGTGGCCTCCCTCCCCACGCAGCGGCCACCGCCGCCTATTTTGCCCACATGGACCGACCACTCCCCCCCCTCGACGGCTGCGGCGACGACGGGTCGCGGGGGTCACGCAAGCGGCGCCCCCCCCCCCCCCCCCCCCCCACCTTTATCCCCGGCATTGGGCGGGTGGTGGCGGCAACGGCCGCCACGCCCCTCCCTCCCCCGCTGACGGGGCCCACCCCCCCCGCCGCGACGGGCCTCCCCCCGCGCTTCCTCGCCGGCTACCCGCCGCCCCCCCCGCGGCGGATCCCGCCGCTGCCGCCCACCGCCCTGCCCGTCGGCGCGGCGGGCCTCTCCGCGTGCCTCCGCACGCACGCAGACGTGCTGTGGGTGGGGGCCGCCTCCCCAGCGGGTGACTGGGCGCTCCGCGTCGCCGCCGCCGCGCACGCGCTGGCGCTCGTCGCCCGCGCCCGCCGGCGGGAGGCGGCCAATGGGCGGCGGCTGGCCGCCGCCGCAGCGGCGGTCCCCGGTGGGGGGGGCGCGGCCATGCCGCCCGACGGCGGGCGCGACCGGGGGCTCGCCCGCCCGCGGGTGCTGGTGCTGGCGCCCGTCCGGAATGACGCGTACGAGTTCGTGACGGCGTTGGCGCACCTGGCGGGGGGGGGGGGCGTGCCGTGGGGCGCCCCGGCGGCGACCGACGCGGCGGCCGCGGCGCCTACGACACCTGCCGCCGCCGCCGACACTGCAGCCACTGGCGGCGGGCGGGCGGGCGGCGACGGGGCCACTGATGGTGGTGACGGCGGCGGCGACGGTGTCACCGGCGACGGCGGCGGCAGCGGCGGCGGTGGCGGCGGCAGCGGCACCGCCGCCCGCACTCTCCCCCCCCCCCCCGTCGCCGACGACCACGACCCCGACGCTCCCCCCCCTGACGACGACGGCAACGCCCCCGCCGCGGCGCTCATTGCCGAGCGCCGCACCGCCGCCCGGCGTGCGGCGTCGGCGGCGCTCGCTGACCGCGCCGCCCGCCGTGCGGAGCGGGTGCGCGTCGCGTCCGAGGCGCGGTTTGAAGAGGAGTTTGGGCCGCCCCCCTCGTCATCTGACGAGGACGACGGGTCGGACGACGATTTCGATGAAGGTGGGGGTGCTGCCGGCGACAGGGCCGCGGCGGGCGGGCGCCGCCACCCCACGGACCGCCGCGGCCGTCGGCGTCGGCGTCGGGAGCTGTCGGCGGCGTACCGCCACCAGTTCCGGGGCAACACGGACGATGACTACAAGGTGGGCCTGTCGCTCGGCCCCGACGGCGACGGGCCTCTGCGGCTGTACACAGAGTTTGGGGTGTCGGACTTTGTCGTGGCGTCGCCGCTCGCGCTGCTGCGGTTGCACCAGACCGAGCGGGACGACGCGGAGGAGGCGGCGGCAGCAGCCAAGAATAAGGCGGCGGCCAAGGGCGGCAAGGGCGGCGGGAAGGGCGCCCCCCCCCCCCGGGGCCTCGCCAAGGGCCCCCGCCAGGTGGGCGACGGCAGCGCGTACCACGCGTCGCCGACCGACTACCTCGCGGGCGTGGAGCTGCTGGTCATTGCCGACACGGACGGGCTGGCGATGCAAAACTGGGCGTCGCTGGTCGAGGTGGTTGCCGCCGTCAATGGGGGCTCCGCGTCGGCGGGCGCGGGGACGGACCTGTCCCGCGTGCGGCTGGCGGCGCTCGAGCCGGGGGGGGCCGCCCGGCTGCGGCAGACGCTCCTGCTGGCGCCCCGGGCGGCGCCCGAGGTGGCCGCCCTCTTTCGGGGCGGTTGCAACGCCGCGGGCGCGCTGCGCGTCACCGCCTTGCCGCCGAGCGTGGCGGACGTGCTGGCGCCGCCGACGCTGGCGGATGGCGCCGCCGCCGCCGCGGCAACGGCGGCGGCAGCGGCGACGGCGGCCACCGATGACGACGACGCGCCAGCGGCGGGGGGGGTGGCCAAGCGCCCGCGCCACGCGACGGCAGCGGGGGGTGGCGGCGGCGCCGTTGCGCCGTCGGCGGCGGCTGCGCTGCGCGCTATGGAGCGGCTGTCCATGCCCCCGCCCCCCCCCACGGTGCCGGCCGGCATCCCACACGTGTTTCACCGGCTCCCCCCGACGGCGACCCCCGCCGACGCATTTGCCGCGCGCCTCCGTGCCCTCCGCTCGGTGGTGTTGCCCGAGATTGACGCCACCCCCGCGGCGGCCGACAGCAGTGACGACGACGGGGGCGGCGGCGGCGGTGGGGCCGGAGCCCTCAGACGGCGGCGGCGGGGCACGCTGGTGGTGGTGCCGTCGCCCTATGACTTTATCGCCCTGCGGCGGGCGCTGCTGGAGGCGGCCGCCGCCGACCCTGCCGCGACCGCCGACGCGTTTGACGAGTACACCCGCCCGGGGGCGGTGACGCGGTCGCGGGCGGCCTTTTTCCAACGCCGCGTCCGCGTCCTGGTCGTCCCCGAGCGGTGGTACTGGTACTGGCGGTCGACGCTCCGCGGGGCGGGGGCGGTCGTCTGGTGGGGGGTGCCCCGCATCGAATCGTTTTTGGGGCAGGTCTATGGTGCTGGGCCGGGGGTGGGGGCGGCCGGCGCCGAGGCCGTGCGGCAGGTGCGCGTCCTGTACGATGACAAGGAGGTGGCCGCGTTGGGGCGGGTGGTGGGGGGGGGCCGTGCCCGCCGGATGGTCGCGGCGGGCGCCAAGGACCGCTACACGTTTGCGTGACGGACGGGGAGGGGGAGGGGTGGATGGCGTGCCGGGGGGTTGATGGATTGCGCCGGGGAAGGGGGGGGGAGGATGGGCGGAGGGGTCAGTCACCTGCTTACACGCAGCAAGCGGCGCAGACGCCCACAGAGGGGAGGGGCGAAGACAGGCTACAGCGGGGGGGGGCCAGCTCTCTATGCCGTCGGACGGTGCGCCCCCAATCAACACTCAGCTTTGATTTCGGGGCCTCCGGTTAGGGCCAATAGTAATCAAACGTTCTCATCACGCGTACCAATGGTAATCAAACGTTTGCGGAGCCGTCGGCCACGTGTAGAGTCCTCATGAAAGGTCAATCCCTGCCATATGTCGTGTCACTCTTCACCTGCCTCAGGCCTTTTTGATCGCCCCGCCGTAGTTCCTGGCGACTGACAGACTTGGCGTCGGGGAGTTCAGTGAGCTGTGCCGGGGACTTCTAGATGACGTCGCGTCACCCAAACGCCAACTGCACGGGGAGCGGTCGCCGGCTTGTCCCCGGAAGTACAACGTGGCCGTCTCGGCGTTCGACCCGCTGCCCGCCACCACCGCCGTCGTCCTCACTGGCTGGCCGCCACTCACCCGCCGTCACCTGACCGCCCTCGCCCCGCCAACGCCATCGCCCTCACCGGCTGGCCGTCGCCCCCTCACCGCCCCCATTACCGCCTTCGTCTGGCGGTCGCCCCCCCGCCACGTCTGTGGCCGCCGCTGGTCGGTGCCCCTTTGGTGCTGTCGCCGCCGCCGCTGGCTGGCCGGCGCCCCACCGCGGTTGCTGCTGCGGCCGCCGACGGACTACCACCGCCCCCGCCGCACTGCCACCGCCTCTGCCGGCTGACCGCCGCCTCGTCACCGCCGCCACTGTCGCTGCCCTCTGGCCGCCACCTTCCCGTTGCCAGCCCCCCCCCGCCGCCCTCACCGCAGCCACGGGCTGGCGGCCTCCTCCCACCTGCCGCGGTCGCCGCTAGCGGCTGGCCGCCGCCCTCGCGCCACCACCGCCCCCGCTCGCAGTTAGACGTCGCTGGTCGGCCGCCACCTCCCGGCCGCCACCGCCACCGCCGCGGCCGCCGCCCCCGCTGCCGCCGGCTGGCCGCCGCCCCCGCCGCCGCCGGTTGGCCGCCGCCCCCGCCGCCGCCGGCTGGCCGCCGCCCCCCCGCTGCCGCCGCTGCTGCCGCTGCCGTCGCGGGCTTGTGGCTGCCACCCTCCCGCTGCAGCCGCAACCGGTTGTCGTCCGTTCCTTCCCCGCTGCCGCGGTCACCGCCGCAGCCACCGGCTCATAGCCGCCCCCCCGTCGCTACCGCCGCCACCGCCGCCGCTGGCTTTTTGCCGGCCTCGCCCTTGCCGGCTGGTCGCTTCTCCCCTGCCGCTGCCGCAGCCGCCGGCACTGCCGGCTGGCTTCCGCCCCACCGCCGCCACCGACGCTGCCGCTGGCTACTCTCCGTCTCTCCGCCTCGCCTTCGCCGCTATCGCTGCCGCCGCCTGCTGGCGGTCCGCCAACGCCGCCAACGCCATCTTTCGTCGGCCGCTGCCCCCTCGCCGCCGCCGCCACCGCGGCGGTCACCGGCTGCTGGCCGTTCCCGCGCCGCCGCCGCGGCCAGCCGCCTTGCTCGCGGCCGCCAGCAAGTCGCCGCCCCGCCTCCCCACCGCGGTCGCTGGATGGCCTACGCTCCCCGCAATAAACTACTCTTTTTGTGGGCATCCCATTGGACGTCGTGCTGTCCGTTTTTGTGGCGCTGCGCGCGCCCATGGCGTCAGCGTGTAGCAGTTTGCAACCGAGGGTGGTCCAGTACGCTCCCTAGAAGCAAGGTGCCTTTGAGAGCCTCGATGAGGAACTTCTGGTTCTTTGCTCGTACTTCTGACTCCACCAGCATTCCCAGCGACCCTTTCTTAGTCGTCTTGGACAGTTTTGGCACTCGTGAGTGACACTCGGTATCGGTGTGTTCGGTCGTTGCTGAGGTTGTGCATAGTCGTGACATGCCATCACCGTGCTCACCCCGAGGAACACCTGTCCGGACCATTGCTTGGAAAGTGTTTCTAGTCACCAAGAAAATGCCGATGAGAACGCTTTGGTCGTCAGAACCACAAACGCATGACGAGGAAGTGCGTCTTGACGGCCGTTCGGGACCGGCTAGCTGCCAGCCTTTTACAACCGACAAGGTGGGGGGTGTTCATCCGGTCTTGACTGTCACGGCTGTAACCACGTGAGCTACCTGTGGTATAAAACTCGATCCTCTCAGACACGTGTCAATATCCCTCGGGGGAAAGGGACAGGTAACGCAGAAAGGGGAACTACGAGAATGGTATGCCTGTTGCCTCACGTGCCTGCTCGCAGAGCAAACAGATACGCACGGTAGTGCACACGGGGAAGAGGAAAGCAAACGCGCAGTTGTCTTTTTCCCTGAGGGCGCGGGCCGAGGGCGCCTCGCTGTCCCTCTTAACGTGCATCTGGGGGAACCCCGGCACGTTGGCCCGGTAGCCCCCCCATAACCCCGAGTGGCCCCGACCCGAGTCTAACCTCGTCAGGTCGGGGGCCACTATCACTACTAATTCTATTCCCACTCACTAATCTCACACTCAAATTCTCTCAAATCAAGTCCCTCACAAATATGCAAAAACACATCAGAAATCCCTCTCTCGCGTGTGGATAGCGTAGTCCACCGCATCCCAGTGCCGGGCACGGGCCACGGCCGCCAACCATCGCCACACGGCGGGCGTGTTCTGGCACCTGGTGCCCTCTGGTTGCAGTCCCGGGTCGGCGCCAAGTCGGGGCCAGGGATGCTACATAGCTCCCTCCCTAGTCCGGCACGTCCTCGGGCCGAACCAGGTGCCACCGTGCACAGCCTCGAGCACGTCCACACCGGTGCCGAGGTCGAGCGTCTTCACCCGGTCACGATCACCTGCCCCGATTCTACCCCCCCCCCTCCGCTCCTTCACCTTGGCCCTCTCGTTCCCCGGAGTCTGGACGGTATGTCCAGTTCCGAGATCCAAGCTGGGCCCGTGGTTCCGGCGGCGAGTGTTGCGGAGGAGAACTCGGGTCGTCGTGCCCCTCTCCTGCCTCCGGTTCCTCGGATGTCGGTGCCGGCGCCGGTCGCCACGGCGGGGACGGATCGAGTTCCCCCGGCTTCCGCGATGCACCCGGTCGAGGCCCCCCCGGAGGGTCTCCCGGAGATGCTTCTTGGGCAGGACCCTCTGGCGGCCCGGCGTTACTCCACGGTGGTCGGCAACGCCGGCGCGGCCCAGTGCCAGCAGGATTGCATGGACCTCTGGCGCAAGGAACTCCAGCGCGGGGTCTTGACCGAGATGGACAAGGCACGTCTTCATACGGCGGACCAGATGCGCCTGGCACAAGGCCGCTCCCAGAGCTTCTCGGGTTCCTCTTGGGTTGCTCGTCTGGAGGATCTCCCCTTCGCACTGGTACTGGATCTACCCTTGACCGAGCGTCGCGTGTCCGCGTCCGTTCTCCGGTGGCCGGAGGAGGAAGGGTACGTCTACCGGGCGCTCAAGGTCTGGGACGAGGCGCTCAAGGGGTCGGGAAGCTTGAACTGCGACCCCCGTTCGAGCATGGTCGCTCTGGAGCCGCCTTTCTTGACCCGGAAATACTCCAAGTTGTCGCCGGCACGGGAGCAGGGTGAGCGACGCGGGCGTCAGCGTGACTTCCTTGTGAGCTGCAACCACCAGGAGTTCTGGAAGCTGGACAAGGCTAACCGGGCGGCATACTACCCCAAGGTCATCCCGCAGCAGCAGGAAGTCGAGATCCCGGTCGGGTTTGCTCCTTCCAGCATCCCTTGCACCTGGTACTTCTTGGACGCCTTGACTCAGGCGTCGATCAAGGGCTTCTTCCACTCAATCCCGTACATGATGTACACGTCCGAGATGACAGTCTTGGCGGCCAACCACTGGCTTCATGAGGTCTTGGTGTCCAACCGGCTTTGGTTTCTCCCTGACCTCCTGATGGTCTGGATTGTCGACAAGTTGACCGTCGACTTCCTGTGCAGCCAGGACGAGGAGTACAAGGAGCTCTTCCAGGCGATGATCGACTTCCGGCGTCTGGTGCCGGTGCATGACCGGAACTTCTTGAACGCGATTGCCGACCAGAACCGCCCGCGTCGGGATGGCTTCGGTTGGGCGCAGGTGGTCTACCAGTCTTCTCCGGCCAAGGTGCAGCTGGCGACGCCGCTTCCGGCGTGGCCGCAGCTAGGTAGCTTTCCTGCTCCGGCCGCCCTTGATCTTCTGCCAGTTGGGCCGCCGGTGCAGGAGTCGGGATGGGCCGCGGCGGTCGGTCGGGCGTCTGCGGCGGCTCCGCTTCCTCCGGTTGCCCCTGTCGCCCCGGTCGCCTCGCCTGAACCGTCACCGGCACGTCCGCGCCCTGTTCCGGCTGTGCCAGTACTTCAAGCTCCTCCGGCACCGCGCTTGTCTGCGGCGAGTCTGGGAGTGGCCGTGCGGTCGCCGATTACTCCGGCCGCTCTACCCCGGACGCCTTCTTCCAACGCCGGCGGCGCTGTGCCTCCGCTGGAGTTGGGCACTCCGGTCTCGGGGGCCGTTGTGGACCGTCCGGTAGTGTCATCCTCAGGCCGGTTCGAGATTCCGGCGCCGACTCTGCGCCTTACCCGCTTCCGGGTGCCTGACTGGTACCTGAACCAAGGTGGTCCAACATGCGACCAGTACGACGTCGGTATGATTGAAGACCAGCTGGGTCGTCTTCCGGTGCAGGTTGAAGGCGTCGGGTCTTCTCTGGTGCTGGGCACTTACGCCAGTGTCTTGAACGACGTGGTCGACCGGGTGTTTGCTTGCGCGGACAGCGGTCAGATGTCGAACAACCCGGTGGTTGGCGAACTTCTGGCGACTTTGACGCGGCATGGCTTGGCCCAGCAGTGGTCAGAGACCTTCACGGGCTTCCAGCGGCGCCGACGGACATATCTGGATGAGCGGGAGCCACCGGCAACTACTGGTACTACTCCGATGGCGTCATACCGGGATGCGCCGCGTCCACCGCACTACGTCATCCCGTCTTCCTCCGGTTCCCGTCGTACCGCGGAGGCAACGCCGGAGGACACTCCCGCGGCTCAGCGTCCGCGCCGGGAGTAGTAGTTGGATGCAAGGAGGGTGAGGGTCTTGGGAGAAGCGAGGAGGGAAGAGGCGGAGAGAAGGGTTGCTCGAGCGGGTGCTTGTTTTCCTTGATTGCTCCATGCTTGCATTGCGTGTTCTCCTTGATATACCCGTTCCCTTCTTCTCAATCCTCTTGTTCCGCATCCGTTGCGGGTGAGCTCGTCTCGTCCCGAGGGTCTTGGTTGGCCCCGTCCTCTTGGTCCTCCTCCGTGTCCGACTCCAGAATCTTGCCGGCTCTGGCCATTGGAGTGCCCTCAATCCCGTTCCGTCGCGTGTAGGCACAGACGTCCGCGATGGGTAGCCGGTTTGAGGGTTCCCAGGTATCATCTGCCGGGTTAAAACCGAACCAGCGTACTCGCAGGTACAGGCGTCCATCTCTCCAGGCATGGTCGACAAACTTGACGTAGGCATACTCCCGGCCTTCTTCTGGGGATAGCCAGGGTATCGCAGTCCGCTTGCGCCGGGTCAAGTCCCGTTGGCTTGGCGGTGGAGCTCGGGTGACATGGTCGCTGCTCACCCGGTACGGAGAGCCATCCACGTCTAGAAGGAAGGTCCAGCCATCCGTATTGAGAATCTCATAAGGTCCATCCGTCTTAGAGTCCAGCTTCCCCCGGGTCTTGCTATGGTTGTCCACAAAAACCCAGTCGCCACCACCCAGTTCCTTGTTCTTTTCCCGGACACACTTGTCATAGTCCCGCTTGTATCGCTCCTGGGTCTTTGCGATTGACTCCTTGACTCTTGGGAGCAGGAGCTTTAGTTGTTCCAGGAACTCATCCTTTGCCTTGGGACCTGACTTCAGTGCAGGCTGGAGACCATCCGGTATTCTTTCCAGGGAGAAGTTGGTCAGCCGCCTTGGGGTGACAAAGTCGAGTGGAGCGACTCCCGTTGTCCGGTGAACTCGGGAGTTGTAGGCTAGAGTGAGGACAGCCAGGAGCTCGTCCCAGTCTTCTTGGTGCTCTTCCACGTAGTGCCGTAGCATGTCCACTAGGGTCCGGTTGAATCGTTCCACCTGGCCGTTCGTTTGAGGGTGGTACGTCGTGGTGTATAAGTTCTTGATGCCCATCAGGTCACAGACTCCTTGGAAGAACAGGGATGCAAACTGGGGACCGTTGTCGGTTAAGACGGAGTCTGGAGGGCCATAGGCAGCTATCCAGTACTCGCAGAAGGCTGACGTGACATCCAGAGCCGTGATGGTCCTCAGCGGGATTGCTCGAGTGAACTTGGAGAACCGGTCACAAATGATGAGCAGGTATATGTTGCCACTGGATGTTTCAGGTAGGGGCCCCAGGATGTCCATGCTTAAGCTTGCAAAGGGCTCCGCCGCAGGGAATAGGCGTAGCTTAGAAGTCTTCTTCCTCTGGGACAACCGGTTCCTTGCACAAGAAATACAAGCCTCCAGGCACTTATGGACGTCACTGGCCATGGTTTCCCAGTAATAGTGTCGTCTCATGGAAGCATACATCCGATTGATACCAGGATGTCCGGCCTGGGGAGACGAGTGCTCCAGGCGTAGGATGTCAGCTCGTAGACTTCGGGGTACGTAAACTTGAGTTGCCCCATCGAAGGGTGACACCCGTACCAGGAGTCCGTCTGTAGACTCGGAGAAGCGACTGTTCCGGTTCAGGTCCATTTGGTGGCGAAGCTCCAAGCATTGAGGGTCCGTCAATTGTGCCTCCAGCATCCGGTGAATGGTTACCGGTTGATGAGCGTCAGGTGTCTCGTACAGGGGAGCGTGCCAGCCACGTCCGACATTCGGGAGGATAAAGCAAGGTATTTCCTCCGGGATAGGACCGGTATCGGCTGCGGGGGTCTCCAGCCTGGACATGGTGTCGGCGCAGTGGTGCTCCCTCCCTGCTCTGGTGCACACCTTGTACTTGAACTCCGAAAGGCGTAGGCGCCACCGGGCGACCCTTCCTTGACTGCTGTCCATGCATAGCAGCCACCTTAGACTGGCGTGGTCCGTCCGGATGAGGAACTCTTGTCCTTCAAGATATGGACGTAACAGGAAGCAAGCCCAGACGACCGCCAAGCACTCGCGCTCGGTCGTGGAATAGTTCTTCTCGGCTGGAGTCAAGACGCGACTGTAGTAGCCTATCGGGAGGAAGTGCCCATCAGGTTGCTGCTGGAGTAGTGAGCACCCCACCTGGACGCCACAGGCATCAGTCTCCAGAACAAACTGGCCCTCCCGCTTGGGTAACGCCAGTACTGGAGTGGTGGTCAGGCGCTTCTTGAGCTCTTCGAAGGCTGCTGTCTGCTTCTCGTCGAACACCGGGAGTTGTGCTGGAAGCTTCTTGCTAGTAAGCTTGGTCAAGGGCCGGGCAATCAGAGCGTAGTCCCGTACGAACCGGCGGTAGACGTTGCACATACCCAGGAAGCTCTTGAGTTCCGTCTGGGTTTTAGGTTGCCGTGCCTGCCGGAGGGCCTTGATGTTCTTCTCATTGACTCGGAGCTCCCCCGGACTCAGCACGTGCCCCAGGTACTCCACCTCAGTCTCAAACAGGTGGCACTTCTCGGCCTTGAGGGTAACTCCAGCCTTGGACAGGAGGGCCAGGACTTCTCGAAGGTGCTCCAGGTGTTCCGCTGGGGTCTTGGAGAAAACGATGATGTCGTCCAGGTAGACCAAACATGTTCTCTACCTTAGCCCCGACAGGATGATGTCGATGGCTCTCTGGAAGGTTGCCGGAGCATTAGTGAGACCAAAAGGGAGACGCTTGCACCGGAATAGTCCCATGTGGCACGTGAAGGTAGTCTTGTCCTTGTCCTCATCAGCCAGAGGGATCTGCCAGTAACCGGCATTACAATCCAGCGTCGAGAAGAGGGTGGCATCACCAAGAAAGTCGAGGCAATCATCCATCCGGGGTATCGGGTATACATCCTTGACTGTCATCTCGTTCAGGCGTCTGTAGTCAACGCAGAAACGGAAGTGACCGCCAGGTTTCGGGACGACTACCACCGGGAAAGCCCACTCGCCATCAGACGGCTCGATAACATCCATCTTGAGCATCTTGTTAACCTGCTTCTCAATCTCATCCCGGCGATGAGATCCAGCCCGGTATGGTTGCATGTGCACTGGTTTGGCATCTGGCTTGAGTTGAATCCGGTGTAGGGTGGCGTCCATCTTGCCCAGCTCTCTGGACCACAGGTGCCGATATTCCTGGAGAAGCTTCTCCAGTGCCTCCTTCAAGTCGGGAGGGACGTTTTCTTGGTTGACCTTCGGCATCCCGGGCGGTGCTTGTTCGGGCTTCGGAGTAGTACGGCCAGCCTGCTCTTGTTCCGGAGATACGTCTAAGGCCGTCAAGTTGGATGCCAGCTCTTGTTGCAGGTTGAAGAGGTCTTCCTTGCTCATGGCGCGGGCGGACCCCCGGTAAGGCTCTGCTGTACCAACTCGAGTGCCCTTGGCGAGGGTTATTGGCTTCCGGCTCACGTTGACGATCAGCACCGAGAACGGAGTGTGCCTCTCCACCTTCTTGTGATGTCCGTGGGCTAGGTATAATCGGTGTTTCGCCAGAAATTCCTTGCGTCCGTAGATCAGGCATTGACCTGCAGTCCGGGTCGTGACTTGAACCTTGGTCTCCGAGCGAGGAGGTAGGAGCACCGGTTTGATGAGGGTCAAGGTAGAGGGTGGGATGCGTTCCTTCTGGTTCTTGGCCACACGAACCTTGGTGTCTAGGTGCTCCAGCACTGGTGACACAAACCCATGGTTGAACTGCACCTTTCCTTCTCCGGGTAGGATGCTCTTGACATGCTGCTTCTGGAAGTCCCAGCCTAGGATGAGGGGGACTGATAAGGTCTTGACTACTAGAAAGGGAAAAAGCATTGGTTCATTGTTGACATAGATGGCGACGGGAAGACGGCCAAGCGGTCGTAGGGTTTGACCTGATGCGTCTACAATATGGGTTCTGGTAGGCGCTCTCCAGGCATGTCGACGCCAGCCCGGAGGTAACAGGTTCTCAGTGATGACGCTTGGTCCGGCTCCCGTGTCGACCACCGGCGTAACAGCTTGGGGGAGGCTATCCCCCACACGCATACGAGCATTAATCTTGAGGTTTTCCTTACGCAGGACGAGCAAGGTCCCCTTGAACAAACAGGGTGTCCAGGCGGCTACCGGTTGAGCAGGTAACTGCCGTCCTTTCTCCCGGCACGCAAGGGGAGAACAGGTAGAAGTACCCTGCCGTTGGAGATTCGGGAAGACACTTGGGGAGAGCGCCTGCCCTACTCGTTTCCCGGGTCCGAGGAGTCCTTAGAGGTTTCGGTCTCCAGGTCAAAGTCCGTAGGAGCTTCCCTTGCCAGAGCCTCCGTGATGCTCTGTAAGGTTGCCACTCGGATGGCATGTACCTGTGCCTTGTCCATCTTGGAGGGTGCCCGCCGGTCAGCCCAGTTGACCGCCTTTGCAAACACCAGTCCTTGACGCTTGAGTTTCTCCTGGAGATCCTTGGGAATGGTCGGGCACTGGTAGGACATATGATCCTCCTTCTGGCAGAGCCAGCAAGACCGGAATCGCTGGTTCCTGATCTGCTTGGGGGCGACCAGGGAAGGTTGCTCCTTAGAAACGAAGCCGCCCCACTTGTCCCTTGACTCCATGGGTGAGGCCTCGCCAACTGCGAGTACCGGTACAGGGTTATCACCTCCCTTATACTTGTCGGGTCCGGGACGAACTCGCGACAACGGCTTGGGAGTTGATACCATAGGAGCCTGGAGGGCCTTGGCTTGCCGGTGCTTGCCCTGGGTGTAGGCCATCAACTGCTGGAAGGTATGTTCTTGATGTTCCTGGTTGTAGTTCTCCGCATCCACTTGAAGATATTCAGGAAGCCCCTCCGAGAAGATCATCTTGAGCCTGTCCTCAGGGTAAACGTTGCCTCAAGCATCGCTCATCTCCCGGACACGACGGGCGAACGCCTCTGGAGTCTCTTGTCTCTCCATGGTTGCCCGGTTCAGCCTACCGACTGCCTTACGCAGGGAGTCCGCGTCTGCGTAGTTGGACAGGAGCCAGTTGACCGCCTCCGGATAACTCGCGACGGTACGTCCAACAATGTGCCCGGCAGAGTCTGGTAGAACCTGTGCAAACCGCTGTTCCGCTTCTCCGGTCATGAAGTTAATCAGGAGATAGAGAGCCTTGCCCTCGGACACATCGTTGTCATTGCATGCCTTGACAAACCGGCGCAGGAAGGCAAAGATAAGCGCCGGTCTCTTCCCGGAAAACTTAGGATGTCCCCCAAAACTCGGCTGCATTCGCCGGCTCAGGGATGCCATCTTCTTGGCCATCTTCCGGGTGTAACCTTGGTCTTGGTTCTCCAGCCTGTAGTTACCCCAATACGTGACCTTGTTCAGGGTGGCATCTCCCACTTGGTGGGCAGGGAAGTCGAACTCGACTAGCCTGCGCCGGGTAGGACCGGGAGATGCATCCCAGTTATATCCCTCCTCAGAGCTGGAGGAACTGGTCTCGCTGGTGCTAGAGCGACGGCGACGACGCCGACGCCTACGGCTGCTCCGGTTACCGGTCTTGGAGCTCCCTGCCCCATAGGACGCAAGGGGAGGAAAAGCTTGGCCGGTCCCAGGAGTCGAAGTCTCAGGAAGACCCGTAGAACCAGTCATAGCGGTGCCTCTGGCACTGCCAGTGCCCACAGGAAGAGGTGTATACACCCAGCTGCCATGTGTGGGTCCAGGAGTAAACACACCAGGGGCTATCCCTGGAGGTTGAAGAGTAGAACCGACAGGAGGGAGACGTCTGCTGCGAGCGGACTCGAACGCCGTTGACCCCAGGGTGGCTCCCACAGGAGGAACAGCCGGAGGAACGGGAGCAGGCGGTACTTGGCCGCCTGTAGACTCCAGTCCACTACCGGATGTTACGCCCAGGTCTGCTTCACCCGTAGGGAGAACGCCGGGTTGGGCACCGTCCCCCGCGGTGACCAGGGATGCGTCAAGGGACGCGGGGTCTACCCCTTCGGGCACCGTCGTGCCAGGGAGGGTAGCCATGTTGGTCTCTTGACAGCCACAGTCCAGTTGCCTGCGTGTCCAAAGATCGCAAGACCACAAGAGAGGGGTTGGAGAGCCAGGAATGGGGTTCCCGTGAACGGGTGCAAATAATTCCCAAACCACAGAAAAAGACAGAACAGGAACAACGCAACCGCTGCTCCCAAATGTCTCTTCTCAAACACTCCAATCCCCTGCTGCTCCACCAAATATGTGGTATAAAACTCGATCCTCTCAGACACGTGTCAATATCCCTCGGGGGAAAGGGACAGGTAACGCAGAAAGGGGAACTACGAGAATGGTATGCCTGTTGCCTCACGTGCCTGCTCGCAGAGCAAACAGATACGCACGGTAGTGCACACGGGGAAGAGGAAAGCAAACGCGCAGTTGTCTTTTTCCCTGAGGGCGCGGGCCGAGGGCGCCTCGCTGTCCCTCTTAACGTGCATCTGGGGGAACCCCGGCACGTTGGCCCGGTAGCCCCCCCATAACCCCGAGTGGCCCCGACCCGAGTCTAACCTCGTCAGGTCGGGGGCCACTATCACTACTAATTCTATTCCCACTCACTAATCTCACACTCAAATTCTCTCAAATCAAGTCCCTCACAAATATGCAAAAACACATCAGAAATCCCTCTCTCGCGTGTGGATAGCGTAGTCCACCGCATCCCAGTGCCGGGCACGGGCCACGGCCGCCAACCATCGCCACACGGCGGGCGTGTTCTGGCACCTGGTGCCCTCTGGTTGCAGTCCCGGGTCGGCGCCAAGTCGGGGCCAGGGATGCTACACTACCCACACTTCCTTCACGACTTACGCTAACACATATACTTTATTCAAGGCGTTTGAGTATACATAACTCCAGGTCTGCTCGCAAAACTCGGTTGGAAGAGCCCCTAAAATATTGTTAATACTTTCGGGTTTTCCGCTCAGGAGACGTTTATCAAAGGGTGCGCCCGCCCCGAAATCAAGCCTTCTCTAAATCGTCCGACGACATAAAGAGGCGGCCACAGCGGGGAGCGGCGCAGATGGCCACAGCTGAGCGGGAGACGTCCCCCAAAAAGGAGGTTGAAGTCCGTCGTCCCCAAAGGTGTCAATACACTCGGATGGTCCGCGTTAAGCCATACAGACGCCTCATGTTGAGCAAGGGTCCGGCCGCGGGGCACGCCTTGTTATTGTACGTCCCGTAAAAAGTGGACGTGCACAGGTAGTGCAGTGTGGGTTTGATTGGTCCAGTGGCCGATATTTGACCTGATCACGACACGTGCACGTCCACTTTTTACGGGACGCACTATAAGGTGTGCAGCCTGGGTTTCTTTACACCAGCCTTTTCAAAGAAACGTGCAGTCCTGTGAGTGGCTGAGAAGAAACTTGGGGTTTTTTCATGACCCCAATCTTCACCCCACGTCACAGAGGCCGTGAGGGACGGTCGGACGCAGCCCCGGTGACGCGGCCACCCGGATCATGCGCATGAGTGTATCCCCGCGATTGAATCTACCGAACCCCTTGCACGACATTTCCACCCCTCCCCCCCCTCCCGTCGCCTTGACGCCTCCCCCTTCAACCCCCCCCCCGCCGAGGGTGATTAAACCAGTTCGAGTTCGCCCTTCGTTTGCACTGGTGAAATCGTTGTTCGCCCAGGTGCGATTCGAGCACCGCTATGGAGGTGAGTTCGCCCCTGATCAGTTGTCATGGTCCGGCCGTGCGATGAGCAAGTGGTACGTTGCGATTTCGCTGTGCCCTGAGACAGTCCTTCTCGCTGTGTGGTAACTCGCGGAGCGCAAGCAACTTCCTGCCTATGGTCATGGATATTTTGTTCTTAGGTTTGGTCTAGAAATGTGGCGGACGACGATAGAAACCTCATTTTATATGGCTTTTCACTTTTTGAGTTAGACACACCGTCGTGACGAGCAGAACGAGATCTCTCCGATGCCGTTGGAATCGATCTGATCCAACCTGATGCCGCGGACTTATGGAGGAGAGAAAAATGTTCAACATTGCGATGACTTAAGAAATCGCCCTCTCAGGGCCCGTACAGGCCAACTCTGGGGTTACTTTAGAACTTGCACAATCTTCAAAGCCCGCTATCGCCGTTCGACCGACTCAAGAATATTGAGGTTTCTATCGTCGTCCGCCACAAATGTTGTTTAACCCTAATCCTCCCCCCCCCTCCGTCGCCTACCCTCCACCTCCCCCTCCCCTTCGCCTCATTGACCTCCTCCCTTCCCCCCCTATCTCCCATCTCCAGCTCCCTCGCCCCAATGCTACCCCTCTCCTACTAGCTACCTCCCGGACGCATCAGCCACACCAATACGACGCGTCAATCAAGCAACATGAACAGCCAAAGTCCCCTCCCGCCCCACACATCGCCTTGGTCGCTGACACACGGAGTCGAGTTCCCCGTCCGCCCTCCCCTCCGCCGCCTCCCTCCTCCCACGCATCATACACCAGCGGTCGACTGCACCATCTCTTTCCGCTGCCCGTCGTCAGCCGTGTCCGTCGCCATCCAACGAGCTACTCCGGCCCGCCCGTCTGTGGCAAAAACCTCTCGCACACACGGCACCCAAGTTGGGGCGGTGTACAAGGGCTGCCTCCCGTGTCGGGGGAACCGGAAGAAGTGCAAGTCGCACACACTCTATCCCTGTTGTGGGGCAATCCCCCCACTGACAAACAAGAAGATGGTGTGTGGTCCAACAGTTTCTTGGTCGGGACGGGGACGCAGGGCCAAGCCCCGCTGTCCCTCACCTTATCCCCCCAGGGTCCCCTCAGAATCTCGCCACTCAGAATCTCCCACCCCAGCACCTGCCCACCGGGCCACACGAAAATTCAAGACGATAAATGCAGAAAACCCTCAAATCCAAGTTGGATTTACTACTAAGCTAACTATCCCAAACTTAGGGAATATGGACCCAAATGCAGGGGGAGGAACGGATCAGGCTAGTGGCCTGCCGCCCCTTGCATGGCACGTGTTGCCCCCCTACCTGGGGGTCAATACTGCCACACTCCCCTCTCCTCAGTTCCGACCGACCCGGTCGGCCCTGTGAGGGGGTGCGTTAACGCACGTCTCGGCGTTGGGGGCGCGACTTGCTGTCCCCCCTCGCGTACGTAACGCGGATGTGGAGGCGGTCACGTTGACCGCCCCTCTCCTCAAGCTTACCCACTCGGCAGCTTGCTCTCCCCGGTTCTCACTTCACCATCACCACCACATCCCATTCACCTTACCCTGGGCCGCCCCACGCTGGGGAGGCCACCCGTCTACCCACGATCCGAGTCCCCCTCAACTCGAGGCGGGTCTCGTGCCGCTGTAGCCAGGGCGTCTCTCCCCAACTTGGGGAGAGCCACGGCGACCCCGGGGGTGGAGACGGACTCCCTCGATGAACGTATGGAGGACACCTCCTACGGTGCAGCGCCCGCCGAGACTTCCGGCGGGGGCTCCGCGATCGCTCCGGGGGATGGGACTCCCGCGTCACCCGGCTTTGGGTTGACGGCGGGATCTCCCCCGGAGGCGGGACAAGTTGTCCCGCGTGAGGCCTTGGGGCGGTGGTTTTACCACGCTTGGCCTCTGTATGAGGAGGGGTTGACTGTTCTTCGCTGTGGCCGACTTGGCACAGCGATGGGTCGGGTGTGGTACCGCCTACGAAAGAAGTATCCCCGTAGGGTCGGGTTCCTGGCCGGCTTCAGGACGGACCATTTTGCCTTCCTGGACGATGAGGAGGTCGAAGACGTACAGCGGGCCAAGGCCATGATGGACCGCGGGGGAACTATCCCGGGTCCCGGCGACTTGCCGACCTTTACTTGGGACGCGGTGGCAACTCGCCCCCCGTACCTTCACGAGGCCGATCCGCGCACTCATCACTTTGATGTGCGGATGAAGAAGGACTTCCGGCGAGGTCCCTACTTGGTGACCTCGGCTCAACTTGAGTTTCCTCAGCAGTCTGCTGCCAGTAAGGAGCAGTACTACCCGAAGAAGCCCGTGTGGTGGCCTCAAGTTGAGGTCCCCTACGGGTTCCCGGCGTTGCTGCCACGGTTGCTCCACCACTTCGGCTCCGTCATGTTGACGGCTGCCCCTGATCACCTGGTGTGGGCCATGTTGGCCACCCAGTGGCTCCTCGAGGTCATGTCGACCTGGGTGTCCTGTGTTCAGCGGCGGGGGATGCTCTGGCATCTCCCCCTCCGGCTCCTCCAAGGTTTGGAACAGCTCACCTCTCAGCTAGTTGCTGAGGGGTGCTCATCAGGACAACTCACTCTACTTGAGGAGATGCTCCGGCTCCATAAGTTTATCGAGTGGGAGAGCATTGAGCACAAGTTGCGCAGCCCCACTCGTGGGCCCAAGGAGGATGGCGCACTTCGCCAGTTCGTATGGGTCGCTCGTGAACTTCACGACGGCCGTGTGGTCCTACGAGAGGGGTTGGGCATCGGGTACTACCCGTATGCCCCGGGGGTGGATCGCCACACTGCGCCACCCCCGGACAAGGCCATAGTTATGGCCGTGCCCTCACATGATGACCATATGACTCAACCCACTGCGGGGGCCCCGAGTAGGGGTCGCAGTTACATCCTGGCACCGCCCCCTCGGCGTGCCCCTCCACTTGCTCCTGTCCCCTACCAACCGCACGGGGACATCCCGATTAGCGTGGCCGTTGAGTTGTCCACCCCGGTGTCCCCCAACTTGGGGGCCACCCTTCTGACGGTATACCCCAAGTTGGTGTTACCAGCCACGCCTCTAACTTTAGAGATGATAATCACCACGTTGGTGCGCACCAGCTCCTGGTTGGCCGCGTCGACCTCAACCCTTCAAACTTCCGAGACTCCTCAACTTGAGGAGCGCGTTCGTACGGCAGTGGCGACCGCGAGTTGCGAGTCGGTGGCGGAGTTTATGACGGCCGAGTTGGCTCGCATTGGGGCTATTATGCCCCAGCCCGCCCCACTTGGGCGTGGCAGACGTCGCGCGAGCCAGGCATACTCGCCTCCTCGACGTCGTCGCCGACGCTCCCGGCGATCTCCCTCCGTGTCGGAAGACGAGTTGTCTTACTCCGTCTCGGAGTCCTCTACTCCGTCAGAGTCGGAGTCAGTTCGCCGTCTGCGTCGCCAACTTGCGCGCAAGACCAAGCAGAAGGGTAGCCGCGGTCGTCGCCACTTGCACGACCGCGAGGGGCGCGACGGGTCCGACTTGGAGCCGCCGGCCCCTCCGACTGGTGGGGAGCGTTATCGCCGGGGGTCTCGCCGCTCGCCTCCACGGGAGGGCGAGGGCCGTGGGGTTCGAGAGTCTAGCGTGCATGCCTAGTTGGCAGCTGCCTTTGTTGTGAGAGTGTGAGGGTTAGGGCTGTAGTTAAAAGCCACTCTGCGTACCACTTCGACTTGAAGCACTCTCTTGGCACTGTTGCTCGGCCTTCCCTCACGTTGAGGGGGGGCTGTTAGGGTCTATCTAATTCCGGTCACAGTACGCCCGGACCTTCTCAGCGGGAAGGTCCTCCACATACTCCCACGTATCATCCTTGGCTTTGTAGCCAAACCAACGCACCCTCAACATGAGGCGGTCAGTATCCTCATCCCAGCCGTGGTCGATGAACTTATCGAACACGTACTCCTGCGGGCCCTGTTTGGCCGCAGGCAGTGAGGGGGGGCGCCACGCTTCCAACGCACGCGCCCAAGCTGGGTCGCCTGCAGGCGGTGGTGCAACTTTGACCACGTCCTGTCCGTTCACTGTGCGGACCCCATCGTCACTTTCGATGGTGAAACGCCGCCCATCAGTACGAAGGACCTGGTATGGCCCCTTCGTCTGGAATACCAACTTACCCCCAGTTGGGGTGTGTGAGTGAACCAGTACCCAGTCACCCTGCTCGAGGACATTCTTAGCATTGCGCAACTTTTTGTCAAAGGTACGCTTGTAGCGCTTTTGTGCTTTATCCATCTCAGCCCTGACTTTAGGGATGAGTTTCTCAAGCCTAGCAGCGAGCTCCGCCTTACTCTCAGTAGGAGTAGGCGTACTGCCACCATCCTCCCTAGTTGGGGGCGGCTGCCGCACGGCAATAGACCGCACGCGGCGCGGGGTCACAAAAGCGAGGGGTACTTCCCCGGCAGACGAGTGAACCTGCGAATTGTAGGCAGTGGTAAGAATAGAAATGTATTGGTCCCACGTTTTCACGTGCTCACTCACATAGTGGCGCAGCTGCCGAACAATGGTTTTGTTGAAGCGCTCCACCTGCCCATTTGTTTGTGGGTGGTAGGGGGTGGCATAGTTTGCCCGCACCCCCAACATATCCAGCACTCCCTGGAACAGTACAGACGCAAATTGCGGTCCATTGTCCGATAGTGTACTATCCGGAATGCCATACGCGGCAACCCAGTGATCTAGGAAGGCTGACACGACCGACATGGCCGTGATCTCCGCCAGGGGGATCGCTCGCGTAAGTTTCGTGAAGCGGTCACAGATGACCAGGAGGTACTGGTTGCCCTCCTCGGTCACTGGCAGTGGCCCAAGGATGTCCATCGCCAACGCGGCAAAGGGCTCCTTGGCCGGGAACAATAGCATAGCCGTAGTAGGCCGCCGTTCCATCAGACGGTTGCGCACAACTTGTGCAGGCAGCCACCCAACTGTAGATGTCCACCACCATGGACGGCCAGTAGTATTTGGTCCTCAGGGTCAGGTACAGTTTACTAGACCCCAGGTGTCCGCCTGTGGGAGCGTTATGCTCCCTCTCAAGGATACTGTCCTTGAGGGATGCGGGGACGACAAGTTGTTCGGTCCCCTGGAATACCCCCCTCCTCATGAGGAGGCCATCGTCTCCCAGAAAGAACCGCGTCTCCGCCACTGTATCCAGTGTATCCCTCTGCGACTTGCAGAAGGGATCCTCGGCCTGGGCCTTCACCACCTCGTCCAGGGACAGGGGCAAGTACTTCTTGTTCCCTGGCGCCTCGGGGTTCAACGCCTGACCCGAGCGCGTGACTACCCCCACGATGGGGATGTCCTCATCGACGGGGTTAGTGTCCAGCCCCTCGGTAGGTACCCGACAAAAGGCCGTCGGCAAGGGCATCTTGCCTGCCAGGTCGGTATTCAATATCAAAGTTGAAGGGTGCCAGTCGCACCCTCCACCGGTTGAGACGAGTGTTCGTACAGTCCGTCTTAAAGATGAACTGCAACGCGCGGTGGTCACAGCGGATGAGGAATTTCTCACTCTCTAGGTAGTGACGAAGTGATGTCACCGCCCACACCACTGCGAGTCCTTCCAACTCGGTGACTCCGTAGTTCTTCTCGGCCGAGCTCAGCCCCTTGCTGAAGTATCCCACCGGCAAGTACTCCTTGTCCGGCTGCTGCTGAAGCAACACACAACCAAGTTGGTCGTAGCTAGCGTCCACATCCAGGATGTAGTGGCCTCCCAACCTGGGAATAGCCAGGATAGGGGGCTTCAGCAGATGGTCCCGAAGAGTCTCAAAGGACTCATGCTCCACCCGACTTGGGGGAGGCAGGTTCTTCGGTAGCGTTGAGCTCACTAGCTCATTCAACGGCTTCGCCACCTTGGCGAAGCCCTTGGTGAAATGTTGGTACACGTTACACATCCCGAGGAAGCTCCTCATCTGGGTCTGGGTCCGGGGGTACTGAGCCTTACGGATGGCCCTCAAGTTCTTCTCGTTGACACTGAGACGCCCCGGACGGACAACATGTCCCAAGTATTCCACCTTTTGAGTGAAGAGGTGGCACTTGCTAGCCTTCAGTGACACACCGGCGTCAGCAAGTAGCTTGAACACCTGGCCAAGATGGCCAATGTGTCCTCCGGACTTCGGGAGAACACAATAATATCGTCTAGGTACACGAGACAGATCTGCCACCGTACTCCGGCCAGAATCATGTCCATAGCGCGCTGGAAAGTTGCCGGCGCGTTACACAGTCCAAACGGTAGTCGTTCGCACTGGTCGGTACCACAGTGACAGGTAAAGGTAGTTTTGTGCCTGTCCTCCGGGGCAATGGGAATTTGCCAGGACCCCGCGTTACAGTCCAGGGTAGAGAACACGTTTGCCTCCCCCAGAGAGTCCAGACAGTCGTCCATCCTCGGTAGGGGATAACTGTCCTTCACCGTGCTCTCGTTGAGCTTACGGTAGTCGATACAAAACCGGGGGGTCCCATCAACTTTGGGGACGATAACCACCGGACTCGCCCACTCGGCGTTGCTGGCCTCGATCACATCTAGGGCCTCCATGCGAGCAACTTTCTCCTTAACGAGGGCCCTTGAACGGGATCCTCCCCTATACGGTTGTTTGCGTATAGGGGGTGCACCGGGCTTCAACTCGATCCGGTGTTGGGTGGCTCTCATGAGTCCCAATTTACCATCCCACAACATGTGATATTGGTCCAAGAGGCGTTCAACTTGAACCCTCAACCTGGGTGGAACACCCTCCATGTTCACATGGGGCCGAGGAGAGGCGGCCGACTTGGCTTGGTGCTTCTCCCTTCCGGACTTCGGGTTGCTACTCGCGCCCGCGTTGAGGGTGACCGCTACTACCGGTCCCTCATGTTGGTCGATATAGCCGAACTTGGCTCCCGACTTGAAGTACTTGGGCGACGAGCTCAGGTTCATAACCTGGATCCTCCACGGGACTCCGGCTTTGGAGTCCATCGTGCCAAGGGCAACATGCACTTGGTGCTTGCGAGCAAGACGGGGGTGAGGGTGCACCAACCCGTTCCCCGTATAATCAGTTACAACGTCAACGTGCGCCACCGAGTTGGGGGGCAACGTGACTTTACGGGCTAAACGCAGGGTAGCAGTAAACCCTTCTCTCACAGAGCAAACAGGCTTCGACTGTGAGACTGTCACAGGAGCCACAGACTTTCCCTTACCAAGGATGGGGATGGTTTCCCCATTCATCAACTTGACCCAGTACTCAGGGCCACAAATCAAAGGCACTTGAGTTACAACATAAGGGGTACCCAGAAGCAGGGGTACCGATATATTCTCAACTACTCCATAGGTCACGTCGACCTCATGGGTCCCCAACCTAGTTGGTAGGGTCACGGCACCAACGATGGGAAGTACCCCACCATTGATATCGATCAGATGGTCAGCTTTATACCTCCAGCGTTGAAGCTTCATCTCCTTTGGTAATAGCGACTTGCGAATCAAGGAGGCTCCTGACCCGGTATCAAGTACGATACGGGCACAGCAGGCGCGGCCGGGGGCAAGTTGCACCCGTCCAGCCACCTGGACATTCTCACCCATCAGCACCGCGATGACCCGACGAGGGTTTACGTTCTTGGGGAGTCCTACCCGAGGTGGGCGGACTCCCTTAGGTCGCCGCAGTATCCGGCACGGTTGGTTCGTACTCTTGACGCACTTGGCCGAGGCTGCCGTTGTGAGCTTCGGACGGCCAGCTCCAACGGTCATTCGTTTCCCGCCGACTTGGCGTCCGAATCTGAGGGCGAAGGGGAAGGCGACGAGTCCGAGGACGACGTGTCCGCCTCCTCCGCCGAGGGCGTGGCGACCGCCACTACCGGTCGAGGTCCACCCTCGCGGCGTAAACGTACATCGTTCGTAGCCGACTTCTTACTCGCATTCCTAACAAGTTGTTGGATGCGTTTACTCAACTTGGGGCAATCATATGCCCAGTGTCCATCGGAGTTGCAGTTCCAACACCGATTGTCAGTTCCCGGAGGGGTCTTCCCGACTGGGAAAGACGAAGAGGTACCCTGGGAAGCTCCCACGGCAGCTACTACCCTCTCCTTGCGGATTCGGCGCGCCTCTATCAACTCTCTGGCCTGGCGCGCCTCCTCACGTTCCTTGGCCAACTCGGCCTGACGCTCCTGGCGTTGTTCCTCCCGCAACTTGCGGTAGGCCTCGCCTCTGCGGTAAGCGAACCTAGCCAACTTGGCCAGGGTCGCCCGGGCAGTGTTATGCTCCCGGGTCTCCATCCGGACTGACCAATGGAGTCCCTCCACAAACCGACTCTTCACCACAGCCTGTGGATGAAGAAACCCACAAAGATTGTTGAGCTTACGAACTCGCTCCGAAAAGGACGACTTGTCCTCCGCCTCTTCCTGATGGGCTTGCGTAAACTCCTCGACTTGAGAAGCCAACGCCGCTTCATCAACCATGGCTCTCAACAACCAGTTGACGAGCTCCAAATAGGACGTCACCTCACCAGCGCCTCCACTTGAGGAGCTGGGCATGACGGACATAAGTTCTGTCCGCAGGTCGCCCCTCGTAAATTCCTGTAGCATGTAGAAAGCCATGCCTTCACTTACGGCATTGTCGTCACAGGCTTTTGTGAAACGACGTAGAAACTCAAAGACACGGAGGGGGGGAGTTCCATCCCACTCCGCTTTGTGCCCAAAAGAGTGAAGTGCATTCTTCTTGGCACGGCCCATGGCTCGGGCCTGGTCAGGACCAAACGCCACCGACTTGTAATGGAGGGCGTAGGTCTCACAATCAAAGATCCTCTGGTAGACCGGGTTGGCTACCTGGATCTTGGGCGGCACCTCACGTTGAGGGAACAGCCGCTGTAGCACTGGGGCAAGTTCACCCTCAGTGCCCATAGTCTGGCGCGGCGCGCTTGGTGTAGCCGCCGGCGTTTCCAGGGGAAACTCCCCCGTGAAGGGCGTACGCCCCACCAAGTATGGTGTGGCTCCCTCGTTGGGAGTCACAGGTGTCGCCCGCTGTTCGGGGCGACCCGAGATAGGCGTCAGGAGGGATTCCCCCTGCGGCTGCGGGCTCGAAAGCCCCAATCCGGTCTAGACATTAAGGCCATCTGGCAAACTCGCCACAATCTGATTCAGAATAGTATTCGTCATCGTGACCACCAGGTCCGGCAAAGTCTGCCGCAACACATTGGTCGCCTCCCGACGGACATTTTCCGCGAGGAGTGGATTGTCGACTCCAGTTGAGTCTCGGTCCGCCTCCGGGAGTCCACCTGAGGGGTAGCCACGACCCTCAGGGGTCTCAACCGGGGGCATGGGCGCGAGCCCATCGCCGACCAACGGAGGTCCGCCGTCCTCCGAAAGCCTCGTTGGCGACGGCTCCAAGCCAAAGTTGGCTCCAACCCGAGTGGAACCCGCGGGGACAGTCCTCACCCCTTGGGACGTTCCCGTTGAGTATACCACACGGTGGCCAGACTTCGGCCCACCCACATCAGAAGTGTCACCCGAGTGAACTCCCGACTGAGTCGGGGTGGCCTGTTGCCCGCCCGCACTTCCAGTCCTGCTGGCTTGAGAGACCTCTAGTCCCTCTGCGACCCCAGGTAAACCCACCTGTGTCTCATCAGTATTCAAAGGCACTGAAGTACGTGCGTCACCCGTGTACTCCCCGGACGACGGGAGGTCCGAACTAGCCATGTTGGCTAACGATCCGTATGACACGGTCCAAGTCCACCGTTCCTCAGAGACAGAGGGCCCCCTACACCCGGGTGCACCCGGAGGTAAGGTTTACCTCTGTCCCCTGCTGCTCCACCAAATGTGGCAAAAACCTCTCGCACACACGGCACCCAAGTTGGGGCGGTGTACAAGGGCTGCCTCCCGTGTCTGGGGAGCCGGAAGAAGTGCAAGTCGCACACACTCTATCCCTGTTGTGGGGCAATCCCCCCACTGACAAACAAGAAGATGGTGTGTGGTCCAACAGTTTCTTGGTCGGGACGGGGACGCAGGGCCAAGCCCCGCTGTCCCTCACCTTATCCCCCCAGGGTCCCCTCAGAATCTCGCCACTCAGAATCTCCCACCCCAGCACCTGCCCACCGGGCCACACGAAAATTCAAGACGATAAATGCAGAAAACCCTCAAATCCAAGTTGGATTTACTACTAAGCTAACTATCCCAAACTTAGGGAATATGGACCCAAATGCAGGGGGAGGAACGGATCAGGCTAGTGGCCTGCCGCCCCTTGCATGGCACGTGTTGCCCCCCTACCTGGGGGTCAATACTGCCACACCGTCCACAACGAATGAGCGTCCCCATGAACCGCTCCCTCCCCCTCTTCACGGGCACCACCCTACCCCTCCGTAGAATACCGCCCCTCCCCAGTCAGCGGTGGGAGGGGATGGCGGGAGGGAACAGTCAGTAAGTGTCACCATGCCCAACAGGGGGAGAGGGAGGGTGATACAGAGGGGTCGAGGGGGGGGGGGAGCGAGTGGGGGAGGGGGAGAGCGAGGGCATGAAGGGGGCGGGTTGCGGGTTGCGAGGAAGGTCGGAGGGGACGGAGGGGGCGGAGGTATCGGCAGGAGGCGAAGGCACAGGGCCTGCACGACGCGTCAGTGGGCGCCCCACTGAATGGGGGCGAGGACGCGGGGTGGTGGCAGTGTGCACCCTCAATTGAGCCACAGACAGCCAGCCGGGGCTCGGGTGCGTCGCAGCCAATCCGCCGGGTGATTGGACGAGGGCTCGTTCATGTCGCACGTGCCACCGATCTGGACGATGATTGGTACAGAAAACCGCGCACTTTTCCTCGACTCAAAGGAGCGCGACCCCCCAGTGAATGCGCGCCCTTGGCGGTGGGCCCCTGCAGGGGATCAGCTGGGAAAGGGGACACCCCGTCCGCCAGTGCGGAGGAGGCGGGCACTCGGCTCATGCCGAGTCCGAGTGCCACGAATGCGACCCCCCCCCCACCCAGCGATGCATCGGCTGGTACCGTGCTCCTCGCGGTGACGCCCCTTCGGCGCCTATCGCTCTCTCTCTCGCCCGTCCCTTCCGTCCTCCCCCGTTTCCATCGCCATCTCCATGGTCTTTCCCCCTTCCCTCCCCTCACATCCCCAAGCACTCCCAATCCCCTCCTCTACTGCTTGCCTCCCACTGACTTGTGCTAGCTTCCTATCCCTCCCCCCCCATCTGGCCCGATGCTAGTCTTTTGTGTGACTGGGGCAGGACTGCTTTGTGCGCGAGAGGGTCTCACCCCCGTTATCGTCGCTACCTTTGCTGCTATGGGATAGGGGGGGGGGAGGTGCTTGGGCACTGGCGGGGCTTGCTGCGGCTGCGGACTGGGTGAGTAGAGGGGTGCAGGGCGGTGAGACACTGACCGAGGTTGTTGAGGAAATGGATCCGCAGGGGTGTAGTGCATGCCACAGATGAAGGGGGATTTTTAGCAGGGGGAAGACAAGGGGAATTGCAATGCTGCCCCCTTTTGCATGTGGCATGGGAGGGGGGAGGGGTAAGTGGGGGGAGGGAAAAGCGGGCAGCGTCATCGAGCTATAGAATGCATGGAAGGGGGGTACAGAAGATGACAGGGGAAGGATGAAGGTTTGATACCTGGGAGGGTCACGATGAACGCAAAATCAGCCGTACTAGTGTAGCAGTACGTGTTCTCTAGTGTCTAGCAATACAAGTGTCGCAAGTACCTACTCCGCACCACGAGGAATGAGTTGGAGCTCCACTACTACACGCCTTCGTATAAACATAACGCCGTTATAACGCGCTCTGGGCTGCGAAAGGAAGCATGCCAGCACGTTCTGGCACTTGCCCGAAAGTACATATTTGAAACGCTTTAGTTACAGCTCCTCATTCCAAATATAGATGGCGTGAATATGTAACGCGTGCCGTGCGTGTGCGGTCCTTGCTCGCCACGTGCTACCCCTCCCGCTCGCGATTGTTCGCCCTCTTCGACCCGCACGTCACAGACGGACAACCGCTATGGATACCCCCTCCTTCCTGCGATTCGCGCAGTTTGCTGCTTCAGTAGCAGGCGCCGTGTACTACCACAGAGGTGTTCTGTCATCACCATCGGGCCTGAGCCGTCGAGTGACTTTTGACGACGTGCAGGCAGCATACGGGCAACACTTTGACCGGGCGATGCGTGTGCCGGCAGCCGCTTTCCATGAGTTGGTGGATGTGCTCAGGCCGCGATTCCCTCAACACGGCGTGCCTGCCGAGGTGCGGACCGCGATTGCGCTTCGGTACCTTGGCGGCGGGAGCTACATCGACATCTGCACAGCCATGGGCGTCCATCCCGCCACTCTATATCGTGCGCTATGGGACGTGATAGATGCGGTAAACTCGACACCTATTTTAGACTTGGACTTCCAGCTCGACCACCCGACACGTAGGCGGTCGTACGCATCTGGCTTTCATGGCCGTCGCAGCTCACCCTTTAGAAACGGGTGCGGGGCACTTGACGGAATTGCTGTTGAGCAAGAGCAGCCTTTGGCGTCGGACGTACCCTGCGTCGCGGATTACTACTCGAGGAAGGGATTTATGCCCTGAACACCCAAGCCAACGGCGATTCTGACTACAAGTTCCAATGGATGGCGTGTACAAGCCCGGAGGCAACCCACGACTCGACTGCGTTTACGAGCACGACACTCGGTCGAGCGCTAGCCGACCGGGGCAGTGACGTGACGCGTGCCATGACACGAGCCGGGCACTGTATTGCTGCAGACGAGGCGTATGCAGCCAGTGAGGTCCTGGTGGTCCCGTGGCCAGGCGGCGGCAAAGGCGACCGTTGGAAAGATTCGTACAACTTCTACCTGTCGTCCCTGCGTATCCACATTGAACAAGCATTCGGGATGCTCATATGGAGGTGGGGAGTGTTCTGGCGCCCGCTCCGAGTCCCGTTCGCCAAGCGTCCCAGTCTCATTTGGGCCTCCTTCCGTCTTGACAACTTTTTTCGTTCGCATTCGGAGGCAGCCGTGGCTCTCGTCGCTCCGTACGGCACTGACCGCGTCGGCGGGACTGTGTCATTGTAGCAATATGGTCGGCCGTATTGTGACCCTAATATTAGGGGGACTACTTCTAATCCTTGGCTTTCAATTTGAGAGTCCGTACTGGTCACGGTATCTATAAGTTATGTATGACCAGAGGGACTTGCATCTTGGGGTGGAGGGTAGTTAGTAGTGTCTCCGAGGGTTTATAACGAGGGGGCCGGCGGCGAATCCACCGCCGGCCAAGGCAGAACAACAAACCCCTCCCATTTGGGCTCCCATCTTGGTCCCGTGGCTTGCGCTCCAAGGACAGCAACCTTGGCCTCCCGGTGACGTTGGTGTCGATCCCCCTTGGTGAGTGTTCCCTGAGAGTGGACGTGCGACGGATTCCTATTGTGCTACATTGGTGGAGCAGCAGGGGACGGGTTTCCGTCACCCTTGTGGTGACGCCGTCTGCGGCCCAGGCACACGGATAGGGATCCGGTCCTTTTCTTGTAATCGTGGTGTTGCGACCTGATCGATTGTGTTGAGTTTTTCCCTTTGACTGTGATCTACTGTTACTTTCCCCAATCTACCCCCTCGCTCTCTTATTCGTGGAGATTGTTACGTCGGTTGAGTGATTGTGACTATGTCTACCCAAGAGACGGGGAACGTTCAAGATGACGGATCGGCGTCGACGCCGACTCCGGAGGTGACTACGGGAACCGGGATCGGGAACCCGATCGACAACATTGAGACGCCAATGCTTTCCGGTGCCGGATCGACGTTTGGCACGGCTCGGACGGCAGGAGGCGGGGGCCCGCCTCAACTGTCATCGACCGATCTCACTCCGCCGCCTCCTTCACCAGGGAATTCCCTGATGGCATCATTGGCCCGCATCGAGGCCCGGTTTTCCGGACTCGACGCTCGTCAAGAGCGGACGGAGGACGCAATGGCAGTGTTGATGTCAACACGCCACACGACGGGACCCCGTCGTGTTCCTCCCACACCGGTACGGTTTGAACCGGCCGGACTACTTTCGGAGTCCACCGGGGTCGACCTCGGCGCAGCAACTCCCGGACAGCCCCCGGACACAATGGGGTATGGATCCGACTCGTCGGCAGAGTTGGAACGGAGTCACACGGAGCGATACACTCGGAGCACCCGAAGCGGACTCCGCGGACACGACCCGGCGGATACTTACGCCGGTGGAGAGTCGGTTAGTGGGGGAGGGGGTACCCTCTCACAGTATCCCCACGACGAAGGAGGCCAGGCAACTCGGGTTCCCGAGGTGCCGACGCCTGAAGTACCATCTTCAGTGGTGGAAGCTATGACCGCGCAGGTAACTGCGAGCCTACTGAAGCGGATGGAGTCCGATGAGTTTGCTCATCAACTGGCTAAGCGACTGGATATCCAGGACGCTGACACGGAGATCGTCAACGAGGTCTTCCGGTCGGTTCTTACTCCGGAACGTTATCGTTTGGAGGACCGTTCTACCACCGTATCGGAATCGATGCGTAATACGTCGCATCGGGCGATCCGCTCTATGCAGACCCTTATGAAGGGAGTCCCTATGTTCGGGGGGCCGAACGGACGCCCGTTGGCGGTCATCGGCTTCTTGACTAGCTTCAAGGCAGCCGCGGAGAAGGCTCTCGTTAACGAGGGGCTGGCCCAGGAGATCCTCCCGTTCTTTGTTGATGAACGGGTGCGAGGTATCCTTCGCCAGGCATCCCCGATGCCGGGAATGAGGGTTGCGGCCACCCCCATGGATTACCGTGGGATTCTCAAGGAGCTGCTGAGCAGTTACCTCAGTGAGGACAAGTGCGAGGACCACTACCGGGCCCTGCGCACTGCCACCGCCCAGAGCTGGGAGGATGAGGAGATGTTCGGACGACGGACTCAAGAGCTCGACTACGAGCTGGGGAAGCTCCTCGGAGAAGGGGAGCTACGGGCCATCCTGTTCGCAGGAGTACCCAACTACGTGCGGATATCCGCACGGGGCGCCAACACGGCACGGACGAACTTCAGTCGACTGATGCATATGTGCAAGTCCCTGGGGGACGCCTACCGGGTGCTTTACCCGGAGTGTGCTCTTGCCCCAAAGCCCAAGGGTGAGGGGAGCAAGCTCAATCTGACCCCGGTACCGAGGCAAGACAAGATGGAACGGAAGGCCGCACCGGTACTGGTGGCTACCGATTACGCCCCCACGGGCGAGGAGGAACCACTGGTTGACCAGCAGGGCCACCTGCTGTTACCGGCTACGCCGGTGATCGATGAGCAAGGTACGGTAGCGTACATCGCTCCGGCGGGGACCCAGTTACAGGTCAGAGAGGGCACGGGACGTCGCGTCCCGTACGTACGGACTACGGGGTACTCCCCGGTGACGGGTAACCCTCACCAACCCTTGCCAACATGGGCGGTGCGCACGGAGGCACCTCCGCAGATTGCGGGCCGACCCAGCCGGTTGGGGGAGTCCATGTTCCGTTTGACCCAAGGACCCAAGGCCTACCAGGGAGCAGGCACTCGGGCGCCCGAGGGAGGCAACCGCAGCTACGGGGCTACCCCGATGCGAACTCAAGGGGGGACCGGCACGTCCGGATGTATGTTGTGTGGGGATCCCCAGCACTGGGTGTCTTCCTGCCCACTCATCCCCGAGGAGTCTCGGCGGGCAGCGGCGCAACGCAAGGCATCCGCCGGGGGGTATCCCGCCAGAGCACCCGGACCCGCACCGGGTAGGCAGCCAGCTCCAGGTGGAGTACTGGCCGTCGAGGAGGCACCCCCTCATCCGGATGTCCCGGAGGACAGCACCCGGACGAGCACGGGAAGCGAGTAAGAGGAAGGACGACACGGGGTCGCTGGGGTAACCCTAGCGAGCCACCCCGGACTGCCGCGGGGAAAGCCCCACGGAGAGCGCGGTTGAGCCGACGCCGCATCAACCCCCGGGTACACCTTCCGGCCCCGACGACACGGCGTCAGGGGATTGATGACCAACCAACAAGGTTGGGAGGAGAGGACGGGAAGCCCCGTCACATGGAACCAGACAAGGGCCCTGTTCAGGATGCCCGAGTTACACCGGATATCGGTGTAGGCCACGTGCTGTTCACCTTGGAGAACTTCAAGGTATCAGCCACACTGGGGGTTGACCCCCAGTCGACCCGATCGTACTACCCTGTACTGGATACAGTGGCTGGACCCAACCTTATCCGGAAGGATACCCTCCCGGACAAGTGGCTTCCGCGAGTCAGAGTGACTCGGGGACCCACCATCAAGGACGCGAATGGTCGCCTCATTCGTACGACCGCAGCGATGTCGCTGCGGGTTACCATCGGGGAACTCACCACGGAAGTCGACTTCCTGGTGTGTGAGACCCTATCGGTGCCCTGCATACTGGGGTGCACCTTCATCAACGTTCACGTGGATGCAATCCGGCCAGGCCGGAGGACCGTAGAGCTTCAAGAAGCCGACGGGACGAAGCGAGGACACACGTCTATCGTCAGGGACCTAACGCTACAAGGGAGCCACGTTAACGTGGCTGAGGTGTACGCAAGCGTCGAGCCGAAGACACTTCGGTTGGCCAAGCGAACTCGCTTTGAACCATTGTCGGAGACAGTCCTCCCGGTTAACTGCGACCTCGCAGGCATCTGCAGAGTCCGGTCCAACCTGCGGACGTACAAGCGCCATGGGTTGACCATGGCCAACGGTCTCATAGACCTCCCAGCAGGAGGGTCGTCCCTCCTAGTGATGGCGAACTATCGCCGTAAGGCAGTCACCCTCCCGAAGGGAACTATCCTCGGGATTGCCGAGCTCTACGAAGGAGATATCCTTACCCCTGACAAGGAAGGTCAAGTGGAACCACTTGAAGTGCTGGCGGCCGCCGAGACCACCGAGCGACAGCAACCCGATGACGGGAAGCCTAACCCATCGGCGGCTTCGGCGGACATGCCGCCAAAGGACCAACAAGCATTGAAGGCCCTGGCAGAGGCTGACCTCGACCACCTTTTCCCCCTTCGGTAGCCGAAGGGGTACGACGGATGCTAAGAAAGCATGACGTCATGTGGACAGGCGGGGCCTTGGGTACCATTGGGGCAACCCAACATCGTATAGACCTGGTACCAGGCCCACGACCCGCCCGGTCACAACCGCACCGAGCGGGACCTATGCAACGAGAGATCGTTGATGGAGAAGTGAAGAGGATGAGCGAAGCGAAGGTGATACGACCTTCGATGTCGGAGTGGGGTGCCCCAGTCGTTATCGGACCGAAGAAGGATCAAACCCCTCGGTTTTGCATCGATTATCGACGCCTCAACTTGGTTACCAAGAAAGACTCATACCCTTTACCAAGGATGGATGAATGCATCGACTCCCTGGGGGAAGCTACGGTGTTTACCACCATCGACTGCAATGCCGGATACTGGCAGATCCCAGTGGCGGACGAGGATATCCCCAAGACGGCGTTCGTCTGTCACAGTGGAGTGTACGAGTTCCTAAGGATGCCCTTCGGATTGTCCAACGCCCCCGCTACATTCCAGCGGGCTATCGACATTATACTGTCGGGGGTGAAGTGGCGTAACTGCCTAGTGTACCTCGATGACGTCATCGTCTTCTCGCGTAACATGGATGACCATGTGCAACATGTTGACGAGGTACTCACCCTCTTGCGGAACGCCGGGGTAACCCTGCGTCTGAAGAAGTGCGCCTTCTTCCAACATACGGTCGAGTATCTGGGCCACCAGATAACCCCTGGTAAACTAGGGGTACTCGAAGCCAATACCCGGGCACTCCGGGATGCCCGGTTCCCTAACACCCAGACACAGCTCAAAAGCTTCCTGGGAATGTGCAACGTATACCGACGGTTCGTCAAGGACTTCGCTCGGATAGCTAAACCGTTAACGGTTCTTACCAGCAGTACCTTGCCCAAGGTACTGCAACCCCTTTCGCCTAGCGAAGAGGAGGCATTCGAGTCGCTGAAGCGAGCCCTACTATCCCCACCCGTCCTGGCGTTACCGCACAGACGGGGTACCTTCGTCATCGATGTCGATGCGTGCGACACCCAGGTGGGATGCACCCTGTTACAGGGAGAGACGTTGATCGGTTCCGATAACGTTATCCCGGACCTACGTCCGGTACGGTACTTCAGCCGGACACTCAACCCGGCTGAACGTAACTATAGTGCCACCGAGCGTGAGTGCCTCGGGGTCATATGGGCAGTGCAACTGCTCCGTCCATACCTGGAGGGCTCCAGGTTCATCGTGAGGTCCGACCACGAACCCCTACGATGGCTCCTCAACCTTGGTGACAAGGATTCCGATAGCCATGGGAGGCTAGCCCGATGGAGGCTGAAGATGGCCGAGCACGACTACCGCACCGTGTAAAAGGCTGGGTCAACCCACCACCTCGGAGACGCGTTGTCTCGACTCGACAACCCGAGCGGGGATACCCGCCCGGTGGACGAAGACATCTCGGTGGTACCGGTGTGCATGGTGGGTAATGCTACCCAGGGTATGGTTGACCATACCAGGGCACACCTTGCGTGCCCATTGACCCTTGCGGACTTCCGCGAGGCACAGGCCAATGACGATGACTGTAAACGCCATCGCGCTAGCCTCCTGGCCGGCACGGCCGGCATCTTCTCCGAAAACGAGGACGGACTCATATATCGACGGGCACCAGCCGATGGACGGCATCAGGTCGTGGTTCCCGTGTCCTTACGGCAGGCCGTCATGGAACGAGAACACGAGAACCCCACAGCCGGACACCCGGGGGGTTCGCGCATGTTCGCAGCAATGCGAAGGTTCTTCTACTGGCCAGCAATGGCCGTCGACGTAATCGACCACGTGCGGGGATGCCACCCGTGCGCACGGAATCGCATGAGTCTTCATAGGCGGGCATCCGCTATGAAACTGTTCCCCCCGGATGGACCCAACGAGCAAGTCGCTATCGACATACTCGGACCGTTTCCGGTAACGGAAGAAGGGAACAGGTACATCCTGGTCATGTCGGACCGCTTTACTAAGCTGTCACGGGCAGCAGCAATTCCGGACGATACGGCCTACACCATCATGAACGCAGTGGTTGACCACTGGATCAGTGCTTACGGAGTAATGAAGCAACTCCTCTCCGATAACGGAGCAAACCTTACGTCAGCATTCTGCACTAAGGTCCTGGGCATGTTCGGTATCGAACCCCGTCGGGCATCCGACTACCACCCACAGTCCAACGGGCAAGTGGAGCGGTTCAACCGCACCATCGTCAAGATGCTCCAATGCTATGTGGCGGAACACACGAAGACGTGGGACAGGCTTCTGTCCGTCTTGACCCTGGCATACAATGCCAGGCCACATCGGAGCACAAACATCGCCCCACTGGAGTGGGTCATGCCACTAGGCGTCGGTAACCTGACGCTGCCACCCGGCAGGTGCACTCGGTATGATATACCGAAAGGCCGACCGGGCGAACGGATCCACTTAGCTTGGTTGGCCAAGCTATCGTGGGTGATACCCAAGCTCAAGGGTGCCCTTGACCGTACACAACTTCGATACAAGAAGAACTTTGACGCCCGGTTACGGGTGCGCAACGCAACCCTGGTAACAGGTGACTGGGTCTACATCAGACACCAGAAGTTCCGAAGGAACAAGCTTATGCAACCGGTCAAGGGACCGTACCAGATCTTACACAGAGATGATCACTCTGTCATACTGCACTCCGATACGGAGATACAACGCATCAACCTCAACGATGTGACACCTGCTCCGAAGCCGGAACAGCCTCAGCCGGTACCGGCTGGGTTGCTACATGAAGCTCTTACAACCCACCGGTCAGATGACCCGGTGGGACCGGATGGGATTCCATACCAAGTAGAGAGCGTGGTCGGGCACACCGACCCGGACCTACCAGGACCCTGGTACGTCAAGGTTATGTGGGTCGGATACGACTCACCCACCTGGGAACAGGCGGCGAATATACCCCGCCAACTCCTCATGCCTTACATGAGGCGACGACGCCTACTGTAACAACCCAACCGACACCGACTTCGGCTGTTGGGGGGTAAGGCTTATACCTACTGAGTAGGGTGTCACATGGACTCGGCAAGACTTAGGTTCACTAAGTTGGAGCGGACTTGGGCAAACTAAGTAAGCTACTGACTTCTACAAGTCTACTAGAAGGAGATGACTAACTCCGATAATCTCAAAGTAACCTAAGGCTTACACCAAGGTAAACCTTCAGCCAGGAGGCAAGTGACGGACCAAGAAGGTTGACCTTCATGAGTATTAACCAACCAGGATGGGTTGGGGGAGGCGGAAAAGAACCGAGGCAAGCCACGACTAAGTCAAACGGGGTACTCCCCAAGGGCAGGCATTGGTATCATGCAAACGCCCCAGCGGGGGATGAGTTCATACTCACTACTACCCGGCCACCATAAGGGTTACCGTGGCCCTCTCCCTCACAAACAGTAGCACTCCTCAGTGGGTAGACCCACTGCCCGAGGGAGGCCACTCACGCGTAAGCGCGTATACCTCCGTGCTCCACCGGTCGGCAACCTCACGACGGTCAATCACCCGAGTTACCCCGGTGCATAGCTGGACGAGGGTGCTGTGGCCAGCCTCCACGTCCTCCAGAGCTGTCTGGAGGCGGTCAAGCACACCACCGAAGCAACGCGCTGACCCAACCAGCGCAGCACCTGGGGGGATATCCCCCCAGCTAACAGAGAGACCCTCCCGCATTGCGCGGGCAACAAGGGCGTCAACGCCCTCATACCAGAGACGGGGACCCCCGTCATGCATGAAAAGGGCGGGAGGTGACACTGGCGCAGCCAGAGGAGCCACAGGAGCCGACACGGCCACCACCGGAGCCGGTGGCGCCTGATATGAGGCCCGGTAGGACCCCACCGAAGGGGCTCCACCGTAACCCCGGCGGGGCTCCGCCCGACGACGGGACACCTCACGCTCCCCACCCGCAGAGCCCCACTCTCGGGGACGACGGCCAACCGCCCCCGGTATCGGGTTACCGAACCACGGGGCAAGGACCTGAATAGGGTCATGGATAACCATGGGAATACCCAGGTCAGCAACAGCCTCGGTGGACGCCCACCCATGGCAATTGGGCTCACCCGGCTGAGTACGCCGGATACGCAACGAGTGACGAGGCAAGGGGGAAGCCCCAGCCTGCGGGTCCCGGTACGGGGGAAGGGCCAACACCCCAGCCCAGTTCACGGCATCGTGAACAGCCAGCAGGGCCTCGAACTCCCGGGCCAACCCGGTCTTGGCGGCTATCAGGTCCACGCCCAACTGCGCGATGTGCCGACGGACACCCGTCGGAAGATGAAACAGGCGCCCCTGCCGGCGGACGGACAGCAAGAAAGAGGAAGCCTGCCCGAGGGTAACCTCAAGGGTGCAGGTACCCTGCAACGGGTGGACCGGCCGGGAGGCCAACACACTCCCGAAGTATCGGAGACAGGAGCCGGTGTCAAACCGGAAAGCAGGGGCGGGTTCCCACCCCTCCTGCCACAGAGGCGGGCGCACGGGAGTGTATACCGGCGCACGACCGTTGCCGGTCTGCAACGCACACGTTATATCGGTGCGGAACGCATCCGCCATGACACCATGGTTACGTCGCCAGCTCGACGCCGACTTCAAACCCGACATAGGCGGGTAGGGAGCCGTCAACGACAGATACGGGGATACCCCCGGGTAATAATCAAAGTCGGGATACCGACCGGTATCGCCCACCGTCTCCCCAAACGCAACCGGCTCCGCCGCCGCGGCAAACCCCCGAGCACTAGCCGGGTAGTCAACCTCCCGCGGCAACGCGGGGGCAATCAGGCCGCATACCCCGAAGGCGGGGTCGAGGTAGATGTGGTATAAAACTCGATCCTCTCAGACACGTGTCAATATCCCTCGGGGGAAAGGGACAGGTAACGCAGAAAGGGGAACTACGAGAATGGTATGCCTGTTGCCTCACGTGCCTGCTTGCAGGGCAAACAGATACGCACGGTAGTGCACACGGGGAAGAGGAAAGCAAACGCGCAGTTGTCTTTTTCCCTGAGGGCGCGGGCCGAGGGCGCCTCGCTGTCCCTCTTAACGTGCATCTGGGGGAGCCTCGGCACGTTGGCCAGGTAGCCCCCCCATAACCCCGAGTGGCCCCGACCCGAGTCTAACCTCGTCAGGTCGGGGGCCACTATCACTACTAATTCTATTCCCACTCACTAATCTCACACTCAAATTCTCTCAAATCAAGTCCCTCACAAATATGCAAAAACACATCAGAAATCCCTCTCTCGCGTGTGGATAGCGTAGTCCACCGCATCCCAGTGCCGGGCACGGGCCACGGCCGCCAACCATCACCACACGGCGGGCGTGTTCTGGCACCTGGTGCCCTCTGGTTGCAGTCCCGGGTCGGCGCCAAGTCGGGGCCAGGGATGCTACATAGCTCCCTCCCTAGTCCGGCACGTCCTCGGGCCGAACCAGGTGCCACCGTGCACAGCCTCGAGCACGTCCACACCGGTGCCGAGGTCGAGCGTCTTCACCCCGGTCACGATCACCTGCCCCGATTCTGCCCCCCCCCTTTCACCTTGGCCCTCTCGTTCCCCGGAGTCTGGACGGTATGTCCAGTTCCGAGATCCAAGCTGGGCCCGTGGTTCCGGCGGCGAGTGTTGCGGAGGAGAACTCGGGTAGTCGTGCCCCTCTCCTGCCTCCGGTTCCTCGGATGTCGGTGCCGGTGCCGGTCGCCACGGCGGGGACGGATCGAGTTCCCCCGGCTTCCGCGATGCACCCGGTCGAGGCCCCCCCGGAGGGTCTCCCGGAGATGCTCCTTGGGCAGGACCCTCTGGCGGCCCGGCGTTACTCCACGGTGGTTGGCAACGCCGGCGCGGCCCAGTGCCAGCAGGATTGCATGGACCTCTGGCGCAAGGAACTCCAGCGCGGGGTCTTGACCGAGATGGACAAGGCACGTCTTCATACGGCGGACCAGATGCGCCTGGCACAAGACCGCTCCCAGAGCTTCTCGGGTTCCTCTTGGGTTGCTCGTCTGGAGGATCTCCCCTTCGCGCTGGTACTGGATCTACCCTTGACCGAGCGTCGCGTGTCCGCGTCCGTTCTCCGGTGGCCGGAGGAGGAAGGGTACGTCTACCGGGCGCTCAAGGTCTGGGATGAGGCGCTCAAGGGGTCGGGAAGCTTGAACTGCGACCCCCGTCCGAGCATGGTCGCTCTGGAGCCGCCTTTCTTGACCCGGAAATACTCCAAGTTGTCGCCGGCACGGGAGCAGGGTGAGCGACGCGGGCGTCAGCGTGACTTCCTTGTGAGCTGCAACCACCAGGAGTTCTGGAAGTTGGACAAGGCTAACCGGGCGGCATACTACCCCAAGGTCATCCCGCAGCAGCAGGAAGTCGAGATCCCGGTCGGGTTTGCTCCTTCCAGCATCCCTTGCACCTGGTACTTCTTGGACGCCTTGACTCAGGCGTCGATCAAGGGCTTCTTCCACTCAATCCCGTACATGATGTACACGTCCGAGATGACAGTCTTGGCGGCCAACCACTGGCTTCATGAGGTCTTGGTGTCCAACCGGCTTTGGTTTCTCCCTGACCTCCTGATGGTCTGGATTGTCGACAAGTTGACCGTCGACTTCCTGTGCAGCGAGGACGAGGAGTACAAGGAGCTCTTCCAGGCGATGATCGACTTCCGGCGTCTGGTACCGGTGCATGACCGGAGCTTCTTGAACGCGATTGCCGACCAGAACCGCCCGCGTCGGGATGGCTACGGTTGGGCGCAGGTGGTCTACCAGTCTTCTCCGGCTAAGGTGCAGCTGGCGACGCCGCTTCCGGCGTGGCCGCAGCTAGGTAGCTTTCCTGCTCCGGCCGCCCTTGATCTTCTGCCAGTTGGGCCGCCGGTACAGGAGTCGGGATGGGCCGCGGCGGTCGGTCGGGCGTCTGCGGCGGCTCCGCTTCCTCCTGTTGCCCCTGTCGCCCCGGTTGCCTCGCCTGAACCGTCACCGGCGCGTCCGCGCCCTGTTCCTGCTGTGCCGGTACTTCAAGCTCCTCCGGCACCGCGCTTGTCTGCGGCGAGTCTGGGAGTGGCCGTGCGGTCGCCGATTACTCCGGTTGCTCTACCCCGGACGCCTTCTTCCAACGCCGGCGGCGCTGTGCCTCCGCTGGAGTTGGGTACTCCGGTCTCGGGGGCCGTTGTGGACCGTCCGGTAGTGTCATCCTCGGGCCGGTTCGAGATTCCGGCGCCGACTCTGCGCCTTACCCGCTTCCGGGTGCCTGACTGGTACCTGAACCAAGGTGGTCCAACATGCGACCAGTACGACGTCGGCATGATTGAAGACCAGCTGGGTCGTCTTCCGGTGCAGGTTGAAGGCGTCGGGTCCTCCCTGGTGCTGGGCACTTACGCCAGTGTCTTGAACGACGTGGTCGACCGGGTGTTTGCTTGCGCGGACAGCGGCCAGATGTCGAACAACCCGGTGGTTGGCGAACTTCTGACGACTTTGACGCGGCATGGCTTGGCCCAGCAGTGGTCAGAGACCTTCACGGGCTTCCAGCGGCGCCGACGGACATATCTGGATGAGCGGGAGCCACCGGCAACTACTGGTACTACTCCGATGGCGTCATACCGGGATGCGCCGCGTCCACCGCACTACGTCATCCCGTCTTCCTCCGGTTCCCGTCGTACCGCGGGGGCAGCGCCGGAGGACACTCCCTCGGCTCAGCGTCCGCGCCGAGAGTAGTAGTTGGAGGCAAGGAGGGTGAGGGTCTTGGGAGAAGCGAGGAGGGAAGAGGCGGAGAGAAGGGTTGCTCGAGCGGGTGCTTGGTTTCCTTGATTGTTCCATGCTTGCATTGCGTGTTCTCCTTGATATACCCGTTCCCTTCTTCTCAATCCTCTTGTTCCGCATCCGTTGCGGGTGAGCTCGTCTTGTCCCGAGGGTCTTGGTTGGCCCCGTCCTCTTGGTCCTCCTCCGTGTCCGACTCCAGAATCTTGCCGGCTCTGGCCACGGGAGTGCCCTCAATCCCGTTCCGTCGCGTGTAGGCACAGACGTCCGCGATGGGTAGCCGGGTTGAGGGTTCCCATGTATCATCTGCCGGGTTGAAACCGAACCAGCGTACTCGCAGGTACAGGCGTCCATCTCTCCAGGCATGGTCGACAAACTTGACGTAGACAAATTCCCGACCTTCTTCTTGGGATAGCCAGGGTATCGCAGTCCGCTTACGCCGGGTCAAGTCCCGTTGGCTTGGCGGTGGAGCTCGGGTGACATGGTCGCTGCTCACCCGGTACGGAGAGCCATCCACGTCTAGAAGGAAGGTCCAGCCATCCGTATTGAGAATCTCATAAGGTCCATCCGTCTTAGAGTCCAGCTTCCCCCGGGTCTTGCTATGGTTGTCCACAAAAACCCAGTCGCCACCACCCAGTTCCTTGTTCTTTTCCCGGACACCCTTGTCATAGTCCCGCTTGTATCGTTCCTGGGTCTTTGAAATTGACTCCTTGACTCTTGGGAGCAGGAGCTTTAGTTGTTCCAGGAACTCATCCTTTGCCTTGGGACCTGACTTCAGTGCAGGCTGGAGACCATCCGGTATTCTTTCCAGGGAGAAGTTGGTCAGCCGCCTCGGGGTGACAAAGTCGAGTGGAGCGACTCCCGTTGTCCGGTGAACTCGGGAGTTGTAGGCTAGAGTGAGGACAGCCAGGAGCTCGTCCCAGTCTTCTTGGTGCTCCTCCACGTAGTGCCGTAGCATGTCCACTAGGGTCCGGTTGAATCGTTCCACCTGGCCGTTCGTTTGAGGGTGGTACGTCGTGGTGTACAAGTTCTTGATGCCCATCAGGTCACAGACTCCTTGGAAGAACAGGGATGCAAACTGGGGACCGTTGTCGGTTAAGACGGAGTCTGGAGGGCCGTAGGCAGCTATCCAGTACTCGCAGAAGGCCGACGTGACATCCAGAGCCGTGATGGTTCTCAACGGGATTGCTCGAGTGAACTTGGAGAACCGGTCACAAATGATGAGCAGGTATATGTTGCCACTGGAGGTCTCAGGTAGGGGCCCCAGGATGTCCATGCTTAAGCTTGCAAAGGGCTCCGCCGCAGGGAATAGGCGTAGCTTAGAAGTCTTCTTCCTCTGGGACAACCGGTTCCTTGCACAAGAAATACAAGCCTCCAGGCACTTATGGACGTCACTGGCCATGGTTTCCCAGTAATAATGTCGTCTCATGGAAGCATACATCCGATTGATACCAGGATGCCCGGCCTGGGGAGACGAGTGCTCCAGGCGTAGGATGTCAGTCCGTAGGCTCCGGGGTACGTAGACTTGAGTTGCCCCATCGAAGGGTGACACCCGTACCAGGAGTCCGTCTGTAGACTCGGAGAAGCGACTGTTCCGGTTCAGGTCCATTTGGTGGCGAAGCTCCAAGCATTGAGGGTCCGTCAATTGTGCCTCCAGCATCCGGTGAATGGTTACCGGTTGATGAGCGTCAGGTGTCTCGTACAGGGGAGCGTGCCAGCCACGTCCGACATTCGGGAGGATGAAGCAAGGTATTTCCTCCGGGATTGGACCGGTATCGGCTGCAGGAGTCTCCAGCCGGGACATGGTGTCGGCGCAGTGGTGCTCCCTCCCTGCTCTGGTGCACACCTTGTACTTGAACTCCGAAAGGCGTAGGCGCCACCGGGCGACCCTTCCTTGACTGCTGTCCATGCATAGCAGCCACCTTAGACTGGCGTGGTCCGTCCGGATGAGGAACTCTTGTCCTTCAAGATATGGACGTAACAGGAAGCAAGCCCAGACGACCGCCAAGCACTCGCGCTCGGTCGTGGAATAGTTCTTCTCGGCTGGAGTCAAGACGCGACTGTAGTAGCCTATCGGGAGGAAGTGCCCATCAGGTTGCTGCTGGAGTAGTGAGCACCCCACCTGGACGCCACAGGCGTCAGTCTCCAGAACAAACTGACCCTCCCGCTTGGGTAACGCCAGTACTGGAGTGGTGGTCAGGCGCTTCTTGAGCTCTTCGAAGGCTGCTGTCTGCTTCTCGTCGAACACCGGGAGTTGTGCTGGAAGCTTCTTGCTAGTAAGCTTGGTCAAGGGCCGGGCAATCAGAGCGTAGTCTCGTACGAACCGGCGGTAGACGTTGCACATACCCAGGAAGCTCTTGAGTTCCGTCTGGGTTTTAGGTTGCCGTGCATGCCGGAGGGCCTTGATGTTCTTCTCATTGACTCGGAGCTCCCCCGGACTCAGCACGTGCCCCAGGTACTCCACCTCAGTCTCAAACAGGTGGCACTTCTCGGCCTTGAGGGTAACTCCAGCCTTGGACAGGAGGGCCAGGACCTCTCGAAGGTGCTCCAGGTGTTCCGCTGGGGTCTTGGAGAAAACAATGATGTCGTCCAGGTAGACCAAACATGTTCTCCACCTTAGCCCCGACAGGATGATGTCGATGGCTCTCTGGAAGGTTGCCGGAGCATTAGTGAGACCAAAAGGGAGACGCTTGCACCGGAACAGTCCCATGTGGCACGTGAAGGTAGTCTTGTCCTTGTCCTCGTCAGCCAGAGGGATCTGCCAGTAACCGGCATTACAATCCAGCGTCGAGAAGAGGGTGGCATCACCAAGAAAGTCGAGGCAATCATCCATCCGGGGTATCGGGTATACATCCTTGACTGTCATCTCGTTCAGGCGTCTGTAGTCAACGCAGAAACGGAAGTGACCGCCAGGTTTCGGGACGACTACCACCGGGAAAGCCCACTCGCCATCAGACGGCTCGATAACATCCATCTTGAGCATCTTGTTAACCTGCTTCTCAATCTCATCCCGGCGATGAGGTCCAGCCCGGTATGGGTGCATGTGCACTGGTTTGGCATCTGGCTTGAGTTGAATCCGGTGTAGGGTGGCGTCCATCTTGCCCAGCTCTCCGGACCACAGGTGCCGATATTCGTGGAGAAGCTTCTCCAGTGCCTCCTTCAAGTCGGGAGGGACGTTTTCTTGGTTGACCTTCGGCATCCCGGGCGGTGCTTGTTCCGGCTTCGGAGTAGTACGGCCAGCCTGCTCTTGTTCCGGAGATACGTCTAAGGCCGTCAAGTTGGATGCCAGCTCTTGTTGCAGGTTGAAGAGGTCTTCCTTGCTCATAGCGCGGGCGGACCCCCGGTAAGGCTCTGCTGTACCAACTCGAGTGCCCTTGGCGAGGGTTATTGGCTTCCGGCTCACGTTGACGATCAGCACCGAGAACGGGGTGTGCCTCCCCACCTTCTTGTGATGTCCGTGGGCTAGGTATAATCGGTGTTTCGCCAGAAATTCCTTGCGTCCATAGATCAGGCATTGACCTGCAGTCCGGGTCGTGACTTGAACCTTGGTCTCCGAGCGGGGAGGTAGGAGCACCGGTTTGATGAGGGTCAAGGTAGAGGGTGGGATGCGTTCCTTCTGGTTCTTGGCCACACGAACCTTGGTGTCCAGGTGCTCCAGCACTGGTGACACAAACCCATGGTTGAACTGCACCTTTCCTTCTCCGGGTAGGATGCTCTTGACATGCTGCTTCTGGAAGTCCCAGCCTAGGATGAGGGGGACTGATAAGGTCTTGACTACTAGAAAGGGAAAAAGCATTGGTTCATTGTTGACATAGATGGCGACGGGAAGACGGCCAAGCGGTCGTAGGGTTTGACCTGATGCGTCTACAATCCGGGTCTTGGTAGGCGCTCTCCAGGCATGTCGACGCCAGCCCGGAGGTAACAGGTTCTCAGTGATGACGCTTGGTCCGGCTCCCGTGTCGACCACCGGCGTAACAGCTTGGGGGAGGCTATCCCCTACACGCATACGAGCATTAATCTTGAGGTTTTCCTTACGCAGGACGAGCAAGGTCCCCTTGAACAAACAGGGTGTCCAGGCGGCTACCGGTTGAGCAGGTAACTGCCGTCCTTTCTCCCGGCACGCAAGGGGAGAACAGGTAGAAGTACCCTGCCGTTGGAGATTCGGGAAGACACTTGGGGAGAGCGCCTGCCCTACTCGTTTCCCGGGTCCGAGGAGTCCTTAGAGGTTTCGGTCTCCAGGTCAAAGTCCGTAGGAGCTTCCCTTGCCAGAGCCTCCGTGATGCTCTGTAAGGTTGCCACTCGGATGGCATGTACCTGTGCCTTGTCCATCTTGGAGGGTGCCCGCCGGTCAGCCCAGTTGACCGCCTTTGCAAACACCAGTCCTTGACGCTTGAGTTTCTCCTGGAGATCCTTGGGAATGGTCGGGCACTGGTAGGACATATGATCCTCCTTCTGGCACAGCCAGCAAGACCGGAACCGCTGGTTCCTGATCTGCTTGGGGGCGACCAGGGAAGGTTGCTCCTTAGAAACGAAGCCGCCCCACTTGTCCCTTGACTCCATGGGTGAGGCCTCGCCAACTGCGAGTACCGGTACAGGGTTATCACCTCCCTTATACTTGTCGGGTCCGGGACGGACTCGCGACAACGGCTTGGGGGTTGATACCATAGGAGCCTGGAGGGCCTTGGCTTGCCGGTGCTTGCCCTGGGTGTAGGCCATCAACTGCTGGAAGGTATGTTCTTGATGTTCCTGGTTGTAGTTCTCCGCATCCACTTGAAGATATTCAGGAAGCCCCTCCGAGAAGATCATCTTGAGCCTGTCCTCAGGGTAAACGTTGCCACAAGCATCGCTCATCTCCCGGACACGACGGGCGAACGCCTCTGGAGTCTCTTGTCTCTCCATGGTTGCCCGGTTCAGCCTACCGACTGCCTTACGCAGGGAGTCCGCGTCTGCGTAGTTGGACAGGAGCCAGTTGACCGCCTCCGGATAACTCGCGACGGTACGTCCAACAATGTGCCCGGCAGAGTCTGGTAGAACCTGTGCAAACCGCTGTTCCGCTTCTCCGGTCATGAAGTTAACCAGGAGATAGAGAGCCTTGCCCTCGGACACATCGTTGTCATTGCATGCCTTGACAAACCGGCGCAGGAAGGCAAAGATAAGCGCCGGTCTCTTCCCGGAAAACTTAGGATGCCCCCCAAAGCTCGGCTGCATTCGCCGGTTCAGGGATGCCATCTTCTTGGCCATCTTCCGGGTGTAACCTTGGTCTTGGTTCTCCAGCCGGTAGTTACCCCAATACGTGACCTTGTTCAGGGTGGCATCTCCCACTTGGTGGGCAGGGAAGTCGAACTCGACTAGCCTGCGCCGGGTAGGACCGGGAGATGCATCCCAGTCATATCCCTCCTCAGAGCTGGAGGAACTGGTCTCGCTGGTGCTAGAGCGGCGGCGACGACGCCGACGCCTACGGCTGCTCCGGTCACCGGTCTTGGAGCTCCCCGCCCCATAGGACGCAAGGGGAGGAAAAGCTTGGCCGGTCCCAGGAGTCGAAGTCTCAGGAAGACCCGTAGAACCAGTCATAGCGGTGCCTCTGGCACTGCTAGTGCCCACAGGAAGAGGTGTATACACCCAGCTGCCATGTGTGGGTCCAGGAGTAAACACACCAGGGGCTATCCCTGGAGGTTGAAGAGTAGAACCGACAGGAGGGAGACGTCTGCTGCGAGCGGACTCAAACGCCGTCGACCCCGGGGTGGCTCCCACAGGAGGAACAGGCGGAGGAACAAGAGCAGGCGGTACTTGGCCGCCTGTAGACTCCAATCCACTACCGGATGTCACGCCCAGGTCTGCTTCACCCGTAGGGAGAACGCCGGGTTGGGCACCGTCCCCCGCGGTGACCAGGGATGCGTCAAGGGACGCGGGGTCTACCCCTTCGGGCACCGTCGTGCCAGGGAGGGTAGCCATGTTGGTCTCTTGACAGCCACAGTCCAGTTACCTGCGTGTCCAAAGATCGCAAGACCACAAGAGAGGGGTTGGAGAGCCAGGAATGGGGTTCCCGTGAACGGGTGCAAATAATTCCCAAACCACAGAAAAAGACAGAACAGGAACAACGCAACCGCTGCTCCCAAATGTCTCTTCTCAAACACTCCAGTCCCCTGCTGCTCCACCAAATATGTGGTATAAAACTCGATCCTCTCAGACACGTGTCAATATCCCTCGGGGGAAAGGGACAGGTAACGCAGAAAGGGGAACTACGAGAATGGTATGCCTGTTGCCTCACGTGCCTGCTTGCAGGGCAAACAGATACGCACGGTAGTGCACACGGGGAAGAGGAAAGCAAACGCGCAGTTGTCTTTTTCCCTGAGGGCGCGGGCCGAGGGCGCCTCGCTGTCCCTCTTAACGTGCATCTGGGGGAGCCTCGGCACGTTGGCCAGGTAGCCCCCCCATAACCCCGAGTGGCCCCGACCCGAGTCTAACCTCGTCAGGTCGGGGGCCACTATCACTACTAATTCTATTCCCACTCACTAATCTCACACTCAAATTCTCTCAAATCAAGTCCCTCACAAATATGCAAAAACACATCAGAAATCCCTCTCTCGCGTGTGGATAGCGTAGTCCACCGCATCCCAGTGCCGGGCACGGGCCACGGCCGCCAACCATCACCACACGGCGGGCGTGTTCTGGCACCTGGTGCCCTCTGGTTGCAGTCCCGGGTCGGCGCCAAGTCGGGGCCAGGGATGCTACAGTAGACCTCACCCCGTCCCACCCGGGTGCGCCAGAGCTGCGCATGCCGGTCGTCCGGCTGACTCAGGATCCAATGGTGTTCCACCCGCACCGCGTTCGGCTGGTTGACCAGCCGCACCAACTGCCGCTCCCAACTCGGGTCCACCCTGACGCGGCGGAAAGTCCCTCCAGAGAGACGCGATTGGTGGAAGTCCACCCTCATCCGCCCAGCGGACTCCATTGACTCTTGCACAGTCATGCCTCGAACCCGAGCCACCAAGTCGGACATCGACATGGCGGGTTGACCCGCCGGCACGGCGACGCCGCCACCCAACGGGGCAACCCGGGCAGGACCAGGAAGAATCGGGGGCGCCGGGGGATGCCCCACCGGCAGATGGGCCGGCGCCGAAGGTGCACGGGGCCGAGGAGGAAGAAGAAGGGCGGGCGCCCGCCCGGAGAAGCTCCCGGAGTCCACTGCCATCGGGGTAGACATTTCCTAACCACCTAGCGTCCGCGGCACCGCGGGCAGAGCATCGCCGCCACCCGGGCCCGACGTGGGCACCACGGGGGCTGCAGGGGTAGACCCGTTACCCGCCGACGCGGACACACCAACTGGGCGGGCACCCGCACCGTCTTGACCCGCCGTACCTGCCGGGGTGCCGCCACTACCATCCGCCACGCCGGCGACACCGTCTTGAGGTAGAGCCGCGCCGGCACCGGCGACAGACGCCATCCGGGCCGCCGGAGGAGTAGCGGTAGAGGCCACCGCTGCACGCGGTTGTCCGCCACCCGACGGAGCCGTCGTGCCGCTGCACACGGACGACAACCCGCCCGGCGCGCCTTCCGGGGCCACACGAACGGTCACCCGGTCGTCCTCGTCCTCCGACGAGCTCGCTAAGAAGCACTCGGCGGCGGTGGCAGAGACGGGAACGTCGTCCACCATCACCTCTTCCTCCTCCTCAAGCAGGAGGTCGTCCTCGCCCCCGGGTACCTGGGGGTCCGACATGGTGAAACCAGGGTAGCAGGGGCGGCCCGTCAGACAAGCCGTCGACGGCTACGACCCGGTACGGTGGGACAACCGGGACGAGCCAGGGAAGCGCAAGCACCCGCGCTTATGACCACAAACGGCCACGAGAAGCGCCGGAGGCACGCGGGTCGACCCGCGCTCCACGAGGCTACGAACGCGCTCCACCCAGGCACCTGGGCGGGCCGGGGCCACACCCCCGTACGGGGCAACCAAGAGGGGTTCACCCCGAAACCGCCCCCGCGAAAAGCGAGAGCGGCTGCCCCCATGCACTCGGTAACACGAGAGGGGCTCCCCTACCACCAGACACCTGGTGGCGGATCCGCTTGCACCACCCCTCGGAAAGGGGGGTCGTGAACAGAAACCCGCATCGGGAAATTAACGGTCCGGAAAACGGATCGTGTGGGTACCACACAAAGGGGGGCACCCCCCTCAGACAACCTCGAAAAGGGGTGTCTGTCGCGACAGGGCGCAAAGCCCCACCCGACGGGCAAACGGTCACGCGACCCACTTACATTCGGTAACCCGAATGCAACTCGACCCGAGGACGGGCCGAATCTCAGGGGGGGATATGTAGCAATATGGTCGGCCGTATTGTGACCCTAATATTAGGGGGACTACTTCTAATCCTTGGCTTTCAATTTGAGAGTCCGTACTGGTCACGGTATCTATAAGTTATGTATGACCAGAGGGACTTGCATCTTGGGGTGGAGGGTAGTTAGTAGTGTCTCCGAGGGTTTATAACGAGGGGGCCGGCGGCGAATCCACCGCCGGCCAAGGCAGAACAACAAACCCCTTCCATTTGGGCTCCCATCTTGGTCCCGTGGCTTGCGCTCCAAGGACAGCAACCTTGGCCTCCCGGTGACGTTGGTGTCGATCCCCCTTGGTGAGTGTTCCCTGAGAGTGGACGTGCGACGGATTCCTATTGTGCTACAGTCATTCGCACGAAATGACGACGTGAATACCTCCCAGCGTGGTCGGCGCCGCGACTGTGAATGGTCGGAGCTGAGGGTCAGGATGACTCGTGCTGTTGAGAATCGCGGCCTCCTGCGACCTGGTGTGTCACCGATGCTTTGAGAATGAACGAGGGGAAGGGAATTGTCTTGTGTGATACCTGCTGTTTGAATCTTGTACCGACCTGCGCTTCTCCATCAACATTGTATGTTTGCATGCGGGAGGTCTTTGCATCGAAGCGCCGCTTTCCACCGTACGCGAGGCACAAGCGCACCGTCAAATTCCCTTTTGCATGACTCTGGAAACTATGATGTATCAAACATACAAGCACGGCCCTATAACCAGGTAATCAATCTGCCGACCCCACTGGATAGATGTCGCCACCGCTCTCCTCTTCATCGCCCGACGTACCCTCGCGCACACTCCCATCCACGCGCTCTGTCCCAGTACTCTCGCCACGCGGGCCTCCCCCAAGCCCAGACAACCCCCGCTGCAAATTCTCAAGCCCTTGAGAGCCGGGGCGCTCTGGTAGGTCGCTCGCCCCACCCCCCGTGCTCATCATAAGAGTAGGGGGGCGCGGCGATATGGCGTCCTCCAGCTGCTTCTCAATAGCCCTAATCAGTCCTGGGGCCGCATTGCAGTCACGCAGGTTCTTGAGGGTGGCTGAGAGTGACACCATCTCAGCAAAGCGCGTGTGCTTCGCGGCAGAAGCAGCCATGCTCGCTGAGCTGTCCACAAGGGACTGAAAAGCCGATGCGGCTGCGTCCAGCTTACGCTTCCTGTTCGCAGTAGCGGCCCGAGTTCCCGCGCCAGTGTCAACGGCGTCATCTCCTTCGACTCCCGCCGCGCCCACCTCGGGATTGGCAAGCTCCAAAATCAGGTTGTGGTTGTGGAACAAAGCAAAGCAGTAGTTGAGCAGGGTGTCTCCATCTGAAAAGCTTCCCCAACGGGCAGAGTCATTCTGGCCCGAGCTAGAAAACCGCTTGTACGTCCGCCAGAACACGGCACAGATCTACGGATTGACGAGAAACACATGATGGAAAGAGACACTGTCAGAGTCAATGTTGATACACGGCCTCAGCCATGGCCCATAATGGGTACTGTGGTGAGATGCGGTGCTGTTCTGATAATTACACACGGAATATAGCAATGAAGCGTAAGAAGCGCAACGCACCTCTGACCACTTGGCCTTGAGAAGAGTTCCCGTGCGCACATGCGGGTGAATGTTCGGATCCAACTCAGCATCGATACATTCGTCCGGAACCGTGAAACGGTCGGTGCTGTTGAACATCTCGGCGACCACGACCACGCAGACAGCGTCTCGACTGGCGCGAGCGTCCTGCTGACGACGGGACATTGGACCTCGCGAGACCACAACGCCAGCTGCCACCTCCCCGGTGCACATGACATGGGCCAACCACACTGTTTCATGCTTTGAGAAAGGAGGGGCTCGAGTGCTCGACCCCGCCGCCGCGGCGGCACTTGGCTGTGCCGCACGCTCAGGTAACGCACGTGCCGCCGACAGGTTCTGTGGCGGGACGGTCGTGGGCACAGCGAGTAAGCCCTGCGCGGCCAGGCCCGGCGCGGGGCCGTCAGCAACCCGCGCATCGGGGTTCCCGCGGCCCCCCACGGAAGCACCCATCTCATGCGACCGAGCCAGCGCGGAGGCGGCCCCGGCTGTGACCGATCCAGAGTCTGTCGATGGACGCGGGCACTCTGCAGCCGTGGCCGGGCCGACGGGTGGCCCAGTAGAATCGGCCCCGTCCGAGCACGAGACTCCGTTCAACCGACACCGTTCCAGGAGGGCGCTCTTGTTGCCGTAAATCGGGAGCCCGCGTCGCTTCAGCTCCCGCTTCATTTGGTTGACCGTCGCTCGAGACCTTATGGTTGGTCGGTTGGGAGGGTGTACCAGCCAGTGAAGAGCTGGCTAGCGCGTGGCAGAGGGTGCGGTCAAGGGGTCCTGCAAGGTCTGCTACTCTCGTGTGGCTGTCGGCGTGGCGGCGAGGAATTAGAACATTGTATGTAAATGAATTTTTGGACGGGGACGGCGTTATAACGTTATGACATACGCGAGCCGCTCGCGTATGTCATCACGTTATAACGCCCGTATAACGCGTTCGACCAATCAGAGCGGCGTTATGTTTATACGAAGCGAGACTGCGAACGGGCCTCATCCCCCCAGACTGGTCTGTGACGCGCGGTATCAGAGTTCGCCTTCCCGAGGGGCGAACAGCGATTCCACCAGTGCGATCGTAGGGCGAACTCAAACGCGTTTAATCATGTACCCCCGCCGGGGTCTGAAGGTGACAGCCCTTCCCCCATCAATAGCTCCATTCCTGTCGCTGTTACCCCGGGCATTCTCAGACATCTCTGAGATGCCCTGGGGAAGCGTCCGCATGTGTACTATGAGGGTCGAAATGCCTCCGAGATGCAGAGGACCGTACATCCGCCAGAGGTGGTAGAGTCACAGTCATGGGGGGATTGCACCTCCCCCGAGACGTGAAAAGACGCCCCCTGTGCCGGGCCCGCCCCTGTTCGACCTCGCCAGCCCCGGGTGTGGCGGGAAGAGAGCCTTTGGGGGGTGCGCCGGGCGAGGGTGGCGGCCATTGGGCGCGGTGCGACGGGATGAGGTGGGGTGGGCGGCACTTCACCCAGGTGGGCCTTGTATTTGGAAAAAGAGGTCCCACATTGGTTCTGTAGGAAATCGATGTGTGGGGGGGTGGGGGGAGATGTGGGGGGGGGGCCGGGGGGGGGGTTTGAGGGGGGAGTGGCGGGGGGGGTGTTCGGGGGGGGTGGGGGGCGGGGGGTCGCCGGGGGTGGGTGCGTGGGGGGGGGGGTGGGCTGGCTCTCTGGGGGTCCGTGGGGGGGGGGGGGCGGCCCGGGCTTGCCGTTTGGGCTTGAGATAAGTACAGCATTTTTTTCTCTTGTCTGGTAGGGAGCGGGTTAGGATACCTCATTAGGGCCAATTAGGCTGAGGACTCTGGTACATCTCGGTCGTGGTGTGACGTGCTATGCGACGGGTCGTTTTTCCGTCACTCGATGTGTGAGGGATGCGTCTGAGAATCATGAGGGGCCCTTTGTGACGAAGCGTCGTGGCCCGCCGCGCTTCTACGGTTCGCTCCTGCGGTCCCTCGTTGATGTCCGTATCTGGACATGGTAGGCGCGTCCCCCCCTTCCTCGAGCTACTGCCGCGCCCACCAGCGACCACCGCCCTCCGCCGGGTACGTCGTGGACGCGCTGGAGCGTTACGCAGCGGACGCGGCGGCGGTGGCGGCGGCGGCGGCTCTCGACGCGACCACCACGGCGGCGTCCTCCAGGGGAGGCGCTGCAGAGGATGCCGTGGCGGTGGCCGCCACCGCCGAAGTGGCCGACGCGGCGACGGCGGCGGCGGCCTACCTGGCTGCTGTCGCCCACATGGGCGCGACCGACGTGAGCGCAGCCCTCTCCGACATTTTAGAAGCGGTGACGGCGTACGCCGCTGCGACGGGGGCGTCGGCCGCCGCGGCAGCCGACGGCGTTGCCGCCACCGTCGTCACCGTGCACGGCCCTATCGACGCCGCCGCCACGGCGGTCGCCGCCGACGGCGTGGCACGCGGCGCCGCGGCGGCGGCCGCGGGGCGCCGCGCGGCGTCGGCGGCCGCCGCGACCGAGGCGGCGGTGTCGCCGCGCTGCGCCTGGTTGTGGGTGAGGCGGTGTTGGCGCTGAGGGCGGCGGTGGGCCGCGCAGCGGTTGCGGTCGAGACGGGGACCGCGGGCGTAGTGGGCGTGTCGACCGCGTCGGCGGCGGAGATCGCGGCGGCGTTTAGTGATGTGGCCGCCGTGGAGTCGCGGGAGGTCTTGGCGCCGCCGTTGTAGCGGCAGAAGCCGACGCGGCCGTCGCCACCAGTAGATGGGTCGACCTTCGCGAGGGGGTTGGGGCCATTGGTGCCGACGCGGCGACCGCTGTCGCCCACGCGGCCGCACGATCGACGGCGGATAGGAAGATTGTGGCGGCGGCGGCGGCGGCGGCGGCGACGACGGCGGCGAAGGTGGCGGGGGGCGCTGCTGCCCGCGGCTACGGCCGCACGGCGCTCGCTGAGCGCCTCTCTTCCGCGGCGCAATCGTCGGCCGCGCCTCGTGGGGAAGAGAGCGCGTCTGCAAGCGACGGCGGGGGGGGGGGGTGTACGCCCAGACATCTCCCCGCTCATTGTGCCACCTGTGGCGTCGGTGGCAGTCGGCGGGCCAGCGGGGGGGGCGGTGGGGGGGCTGGCGTGCGGCCGCGGCTGGCGCCTCTACGGCGGGCGGCGACTTAGCCGAACGCGCGAACGGGGGCGTTTGGGGGGGGGTGGGGGGCGGCCGACACGCGCCGGCGCGGCTGCCGCCGCTGCCGCGGCATGAACGTGACGGTTACAGTGGCGAGAGGTGGGAGGAAGGGGGTGGAGGGCGGCAAGTCGGCGGTGGCTGCTGTGGGCAGTTGAGGACGGCCATCGCTGGCGCGGGGAAAGTGGTCATCCATGATGCCGGCGGTGAGCACTTAGAGCGTCTGGCGCTAGTGGGGGCGGCCACCATCGCGAGGGCGGCGGCCAATTGGGATCGAAGCAGCTGGCGTCGAATTGTGCTGTTGTCTGGGTGGAGGAGCGCTCTCCGGCGCCCGATGCTGTGACAGCGGGGTGGCTGCGGTCGTGCACAGCGGCCCTGCAGCGCCCTTCCGTGGAGGAGCATCTGTAGGGTAACAAGAGACGAAGGAGTCATTGGCGAGCTTAGCGACTACCACCACTGTTCTCAGGACACGACATAGGTCCGATACCGCTCTTTTAGTTCATTTTTTTTGTTTTCGTCGTTTTGGAGTGTACATGCCTTCCAACCACCTGGACAAGCAGACTCCTTCACGGGGTGAGAACGTGCACCCGGCGGTTGCTGGTGGTATGCTTAAGGTCGTGCGCCACATGCCTACAAAGGTCACAAGGACGAACAGAACGTATTATGACCCCAGATGGACTATCTACGCACGGAGAGCAGGTGCGCCGAGGGCGTGAAGCGCACCTCGCGAGCTATAGCATGGTGAGATACCGGGAGATACAAGCAGCGAGTGGTCAGATTCACAGGACTATCGTGATTTCCATTCGCGGACCTATTGTTCACGAAAAGCGATGTATTAAAGCACAACTGCTATTCCCGTGCTAAAGCAAAATATCGTATGGTACGTTGCACAAAAAAGACACATCGATGTTCTTCTCCGCTCGGGCCCGGGCAGGATACCAGCTGTGACGAGGTCCACGGCCGCTATGCTGACAGAAGGATTACGGAGGTCCATGCGAGCTCATGAGGTTCCTGGGTCTCAAGGCTGGTTCACCGCTCTCAGGGACGCCCTGGGTGGACCGGTTGCTTGCGACCCTGAAATGGGGACTGCCTTTTCGGATTGTTTTGCTCGTCTCGGGGGTCGGACCGGGCCCATGTCCTAACTGAGGCATGGAAGAGGGGTGGTCGATTTTGGGGATGAGCTGGGGGGCACCAGGAGGCCGTTGTTTTGAGAATATTTTTCCGTGCCCGAGTCCCCGTTCTTGAGAGGGACGTTCGTGGGGTAAATGTTCCATGTCATGGGCTCGTTTGATTGGTCCACGAAGAAGCCTGGTACACATGTGTACCATGCCCTTTCGGGCACAATCGGCAGGTGCCCCGCACACCTCCTCATGAGGCGCCCCCCCCCCACCCTGCCTCTCCTGTTCCCCTCTCCTGGTCCAGGCACCTCGTGGAGACAACCCCCCCCAGCCCTCTACTCTCCGCGGTGGTCCCTCATGCGGGGACTTGGGCGGGTCCACCGTCGGCGAACGGAGCGCGGTGCGGGAGGGTGTGCCCAGATGGGTGCGTAGCCGCTAACAGTGCGCGGCCCCAGGGAGCAAGGGGGAAGACGTCTCACGCATGAGGAACGTGGGGGGGGGGGGGCATGGTTCATGTGAGAAGAGGCGCAAGTGCACGAAAAGCCTTGGTGCTTTTTAGCTTGTCGGGCTGAACGCCCCCGCCCCTCCCGAGGGCCCCTCAAAGTCGGTCCCCACAAAACCTTACGCCATTCCAACACCAGATTCTCCCCCCTCCCGCTGCACCAGAAGTACCCCGCCCCGCCGCGCATATCCCTACTGCCCATCGGTACCACCGCGCCCGACCCCCTGCGCCCGCAACAGAAAGAAGAAGCCTGCGCAGGCACGGGCACCGGCGCTGGTGGCGCAAGCACCACCGCCACTGCAGCCTCGGCCGCCCACTCCACTCCAGGTGTGACAGTGACTTTACCCCGCCCGTCTTCCCCTCACGCAGACGAACGCGAGCCCCGTACCGCCATCCAGCTATCAACTCTCTCGCCATCGCCGCAGATGCCCGCGCCCAAAAACGCGTGACCGTACTCCCCTCAACGAAGCAATCAACGCCCCCTCCCCGCCCCCCGCCAAAAACGGACGACACCGCCCATTAGAACGCTCTCCCTGCGGCCCAAGCGCTGCTGCCGTCACCACACCCCTCGGCCCAAACACCGACCTCGCACTCCCCACCGACTGGCCCCCCCCTCACGAAGCGCCACCGTCGTCCCCCCGCCCTCCCCCTGAAACCGTCCCCGCAGCCACCTGCCCCCCTCCCCCCCACTCCCCCAGAAACCTGCGCCACCATTGCCCCCCCCGTAAAAACGTAGCCACAGTCGCATGTGGCCTGCCCCCACCACACCAAACCGTCCACGCGACCGCCTGCCGCCCACTCCCCCCCCCCGCTGAACACTCTCGCCGCCACTCCCCCCCCCAAAACACGTCGCCACAGCCACCTGTGGCCTGCCCGCCGTCACGGCCGCCTCGGCGGCCGCCGCGGCGGCCGCCGTGACAGCCGTGTAGGCGTTGGTCGCCGCCGCCGCCGCGTCGGCCGCCGCCGCGGAGGCCGCCGTCGCCATCGCCACCGCCGCGGTCACGACGGACGCCGCGTCGGCCGCTGCGGCTTGCTTCGCAGGCACCACGGTAGGCGGGGTGGCCGCCGCCGCGGGCAACGGCACTGGCGGGGCGACGGCCATCACCCCCTCGGCTACCGCGCCCGCGGTCGCAACCGACTCCACCTGTACCGTCGCCGTCGCAATCGCCGCCGCCGTCTTCTCCCTCCCCTGCCCCGCAAACTCGTCGTCGTCGCCGCCGCCGCCCTCGTCGCCGTCGCTGTCCTTGCCGCCGTGACCGTCGCCGCCGCCGCGGCCGCCGCCGCCGCCGCCGCCGCTGCCGCCGCTGCCGCCGCCGCTACCGTTGCCGTCGCCGTCGCCGTCGCCGTCGCCGTCGCCGTCGTCGCCGTCGTCGCTGTCGTCGTCCTCGTCGCTGTCGTCGACGTCTTCATCGTGGTCGACGCCGACCACGGCACCAGCCCACCCCCCGTGTCGCGGCCCCCCCACCGAGCGTGCCCCCCTCCGGCTGTCCCGCTTGATGAGCACGCTTGCTGCGGCTTCCCGGATGGGATCCACCGCGCCCCTTGTTGGGCCCATTACACCAGGTTATACCATGAAGGCACCTGATTGGCGCAGGCCCGTGGCCCGAAGGTTCTCGGAGGCTTGAGAAAAGTATGCTCGATGTATCTTTTGGTGCAACGTACCATAGATCAATCATTCGCTTATAACGTTACAACCTCTGTCTGCCCGGCTGAGCCATGACACGATCCGCACCGTTCGGGCCAGGCGCACAGCAAGAGCCATGGCAACGTACCCCTACCCGGCCCCGCTCTATAGCCCCACATAGCCGAGGACATGTTTGATTCGTAACAACCACAACCCGGCGAAGTTGGACAGCGGGATTTCTTCGGACAGCCGAAGCTCAAGCCGTCTTCGTCCCCGCTGTCACGCGCCACGACTCGGCGACGGTGCCTACGTGAGAGCTGCAAGGCTGGTCGCTCCGAATAACTGCCAAGGGGGCGCAGAGCACAGGGTTCTCAGTAACGTGCTTCGATTCATCGTTCTTCGTGAACAACAGACCCGCGAATGGAAATCACGATAGTCCTGTGAATCTGACCACTCGCTGCTTGTATCTCCCGGTATCTCACCATGCTATAGCTCGCGAGGTGCGCTTCACGCCCTCGGCGCACCTGCTCTCCGTGCGTAAATAGTCCATCTGGGGTCATAATACGTGCTGTTTGTTCTTGTGACCTTTGTAGGCAAGTGGCGCACGACCTGAAGCATACCACCAGCAACCGCCGGGTGCACGTTCTCACCCCGTGAAGGAGTCTGCTTGTCCAGGTGGTTGGAAGGCATGCACACCCCAAAACGACGAGAACAAAAAAAATAAAACAAAAGAGCTGTATCGGACCTATGTCGTGTCCTGAGAACAGTGGTGGTGGTCGCTAAGCTAGCTGATGACGTCCTCATCCCTTTTTCTCCCTGCAGACAACCCTCACAGGAAGGCGGCCTGGGATCGCTGAGCACGGTAGCAGCGACCGGTATCACAGCATCCGCCGGAGAAAAGCGATATCCTCCCCGCAATCATCCCAACCCCGCGCCAGCGGTTCCCCGCCAGCCTGTCCGCCAGAGGCCGCCCCCACTCGCTAGCAAATGTGCAGGCCAGCAAGCAGCCGCCCAAGATTACTAGCCTCCAGCCCTTAGCGCAAGCAACCGCACCTACTCGCCAACGGACACTGTCACCTGCCAGTAGGCGCTCCCGCCTATTCGCCACCACCCCCGACCACCAGCCGCTGCCGCCACTCACCAGAAGTCGCGCCCGCCCACGCGTACAACCAATGCCCCCACGCGACACCGGGTGCCCCCACACGACAGCGGCCACCTGCACCAGCCAGCAATCACTCCCACCCACCAGCGGACATTCCCGCCGAGCAGCGGCCAAGCTGGAAGCCTAGCCGGCCCCCGCCAGCGAACGGACACCCCAGCGAGCCAGCCGTCGCTTCGGGCCGCCAGCGGGCGCCCCCGTAAGCTATCAGCCGCAACCGAACACCAGCAGCGGCCCCAGCACGCCAACAGCCGCCGATACAGGCTAAACGGGGCTCCCATCGGCCAAAGGCCGCCCCTAGCCACTAGCGGACGCGCCCAGCCCCCAGCGGGCGCAGCGGCGAGCCATAAGCCGCCGCTGCGCGCTAGCGGGGGGTCCTGGCCGCCAGCAGCCGCGCCCGGCCACGGCGCCCCCGGCCGCCAGTGGGCATGCCGGCTGGTCTGCTGCCGCACCTTGCCGACGATGGGCGCCACCGGCCGCTATCGGGCGTGGCGTCCAGGCAGCAGCCGAACCAAGTGGCCTGGACCCGCGCCTGGCCGCCAGCGGGCCCGACCGCCAGCGGGCGCCCCCGGCCGCCAGCGGCCGCGGCGGCTGACCATAAGCCTAAGCCGGTCGCCAGATGCCGCGCCCGGCCGCTTGCGGTCGCCCCCGGCCGCCAGGGGACAAGGCGGCAAGCCATAGGCCGCCGCCGCGCGCCAATGGGGGCATCTGGCCACCAGCAGCCGCGCCTGGCCGCCTGCGGGAGCCGCTGTCGGTCAGCGGTGGCTCCGGCCAGCCTGCAGCCGCCCGCACGGGGCGGCTGGAGCCTGAGCCAGCCCGCGGCCGCGCCGGCCCGCCAGCTGCCCCTCCAGCGCGCCAGAATCCGCCCCCACCCGTCAGGAGACCCTCCTTCCATCAGCATCAGCAGCCACCGCCGCACGCCAGCAGAGGCCTCCACCGGCCATCAGCCAAGCTCTGCCGGCAGCGGACGCCCCCGGCCGCGAGCGCCGCCGGCCGCCAGCCAGTGGCCGCACCTGGCCGTCAGCACCCACGCCCGGCAGCCATCACCCGTGCTCGAATACGAGCAGCCACTCCCACCTATCAGCAGCCGCCGGCGCCGGCCAGCAGGGCCCCCCGGCGGTCAGCAGCGGCGCCCGGCCTTCAGCTGGCGCACCTACCCATCGACGGGCGCCCCCACCGGGTACCAGCCGCGCGCGGCCGCCAAGAAGCGCACGAGCCCGCCAGAAGCCACCCCGCCCAACACGCAGCCGCCGCTGCACGGCAGCGAAGGAGGTTTCCAGCCAGCAGTCGCGAACGGCCGCCGGTGGGGGCCCCCGGCCGCCAGCAGGCGCGCCCGGCCGGCAGGGTGCACCCCCAGCTGCCAGCGCTGGCGGCCACCAGCCAGCGGCCGCGCCAGGCCGCCAGCAAACGCGCCCGGCCGCTAGCAGCCGCGTACGTCGACCAGCAGCCACTCCAGCCAACCAGCAGCCGCCCCAGCCCGCCAGCCGCCGCCCCCGCCCAGCAGCAGCCGCGGCGGCGCGGCAGCGGGGGCTCTCTTCGGCCACCAGCTGCGGGCGGCCACCAGCGGGGTCCCCTCCATGCCAGCAGGCAAGCCAGGCCGCCAGCAGCCGCGTGCGTCGACTAGCAGCCACTCCATCCAACCAGCAGCAGCCGCAGCTCGCGAGCGGCCGCCCCCACCCAGCAGCAGCCGCAGCGGCGCGGCAGGGAGAGCCCTGTGCGGCCAGCAGCTGCGGGCGGCCACCAGCGGTGTCCCCTGCATGCCAGCAGCCGCGCATGGCGGCCAGCAGGTGCCCACGCCGACCAGCAGCCGCGCGCAGCCCACAGAAGGCGCCCCGGCCCGCCAGCACCCGCACGGGGCTGCCCACTGGCGCCCCCGCCGGCCAGCTTCCGCATGCGGCCGCCAGCGGGCGCTCCGGCTGGCGATCAGGAGCGCCGGACCGCCAGCGGGCGCCACGAGTCGTCAGCGCTCACGCCCGGCACCCCCCAGCGCCCGCGCTCGCCTGGCGACACATGCCAACGCCTGCGAGCAGCCACCCGCGCCCACCAGAAGCCGCTGCCGCGCGGCAGCGAAGGCCCACGCAGCTCAGCAGCCGCGCGCGGCCACAGGCGGGGGCCCCCGCCGGCGGAAGCCGCGCCAGGCCGCCTGCGGGCGCCCCAGCCCGCACGCGAGGGCCCCCACCAAAAAGCAGCCGCCGCTGAGCCACAGCGGGGGCCCCAGCCGTCCAGCAGCCAGCAGTGACGGCCATCGGGAGCCCCCACCGGCCAGCAGCGGGGGGCGGCCGCCAGCGGGGGCCCCCGCCGGCCAGAAGCGGCGCCCCGGCCCGCCAGCGGGAGCCCCCGTACAGCAGCAGCCGGAGCTGCGCAACATCAGAGGTCCTCGCCGGCCAGCAGCCGCGCCCGGCCGCCAGCAAGAGCCCCCGCCCGCCAGCAGCCGCGCCCGGCGACCAGGAGGCGCACCAGCTGCCCAGCAGCCGCGCCCGGCCGCACGCGCGCGTCGCTGGTTGCGAGTGCCCGCGGCGGCGAGCCAGCTGGGCGGGCACGCCCGCCAGCAGTCGCATCCGCACGCCAGCAGCCACTCCCGCCCACCAGCAGCTGCGGCCGCGAGCTAGCGGGTGCGCCAGCCGGCCAGGAGCCGCACCCGCAGCGGCGCCACCCTGGCGGCAGCTGCATCCGCCCCCCTGCGGCAGCCGTGCCCGTCCCCCGTCAGCAACATCCCCTGCCCGCCGGCGACTGCCTTCGTAGGCGGGGAGCTGCCGGCCCCCCTGCAGCAGCCGCCGTCCCCCGCAGGGATCCCGGGGCGGGCAGCGGTAACGGCTGCAGCCGGCGGCGCGGACGCTGGAACAGCGGCGGGGGGGTGCCGCAGCGGGGGGGGGGCTGGAGCGGTGCACCACCTCGTCACCACATGTGATGCGGGCTGAGCGTGTCACATGGCGCACAGCGGTCGTCAGCGCAAGTGACGTGAGCTAGCTAGCTGTCCGTAGTAGCTAGCTCGTCCAAGCTAACGAATAGAGTTGCCTCAGGGTACTCGTACTCTGCTGAAGCGCATTAATCACGGGGTGAGCGCGTTTCATTCCGAGCGTCCGGGGTCCCCATTCAATGCCATGCAGGTGGGGAGTTGTTGCTCATTCGATTTCAACTATGTGGCCCTGACGGGGTGCTGGGGACCTCACACAAACGATTGAAACGTTCCCGAATTTACAGAAGACATGTGCGGCCCCTTCTCACGAGATACTACACGCCAAGGTGTGGTGTTTCGTTCCTGCAGCCGTTATTCGAGGAACGGTTGACTCTCCACTATGCATTCTTTTCTATTCTTTTCTATTCTCACCTGCCCCACACGGCCGCGACAACGGGTGCAGGTGAACACGTGTACGATCTTCAACTTCCTGTGGCCCACAGGAAGAAAAAGACCTGGCACCTCTCTCTTGAGCCAATGCGGTGACAGAATTGCCTCTCAGAGCGATCCAATTTATCTTCGTCGGCCAATGAGGAGACGCGATAGCCCGTGAAACCCAGGCTGCACAAGAAACGCCCTCTTATAGCGCGTCCCGTAAAAAGTGGACGTGCTCGTGTCGTGATCATGTCAAGTATCGGCCACTGGACCAATCAAACCCACACTGCACGACCCGTGCACGTCCACTTTTTGCGGGACGCACAATAACTTGGCGTGGGGGTGGGCGCCGACAGGCGCCCTCTTAGGCTACATCCCATTAAAACACACCAGGTTTTTTTTTGTACCAGGAGAGGAAGGGTGTGGCGGGGGAGGCTCGGGTGCCACGCACTCACCAGCGTTCGGCTTGAATTCAGATATTTTTGAAACTTGATTGCACGGAGGACCAGCTATCAAGTTTTCACAAAAAAAAAGTCGAGACAATCTAAGAACCCACCTAGTTTACGAGTAGAATTTGCCATTCGAGCTCGATTTCAACGTCCGTGCTGAAAGGGGGTCCTCGATCCACCAACCGACGGGGAAGACCGCCGGCCTATGTGCTACCTTGAAGGCGTAGGCGCAGGCGCCCGAAGTGGGCGACGTCTCAATATGGCCTCCCGAGCGCGCCCGATTGCCCCCCCCCCTGCCTGCGAGCAGATTTAGCCATGGGCGCCCCAGAGGTGAAAAACGTTTGCTGGTGTGCTACGGAGGAAGAGACGTAAGCGTACTCTTTGAGATACTGAAAGAACGAAAGGCAGCTTGCGAATGCTGCTTGACGGTTGCCAATTCCCCGGTGATCTTGCCGGAGTGGTGGCGGGGGGGGCGAGGCGGCACTCACTGCCACCCGCTCCGCCGCCCCCCTAAAGAGATGAAACGGGGCGGGGTCGCTGCTTGCGGCAATAAATGGCTTTCATGGATCTGAGCGCCACAGCACGCTATTGGTTACTTCCAGCACACTGGCACGCCATTGGCTCAACCTTGTGTTCATGTGCTTGTGTTCTTGTTCGGATTGGCCAAAACTCGGCACCTAGCAATATCTGCGCTGTTCGCATGATGGAACACTTTTGATTGTTTTTATTACGACGAAATACGGCAGCTTGTCCCCGACAGTGCGACGAGGCATAAAAAAAATGCTCGTGAGCTGCGCTACAACACCACTGCGGCAACCAATGTCTTTTTCTTACGCCTTCACCCATGGCGTTTACATGGAAGTCCTTCACCAGGTGGTGGTCCTCGAGGATGTGAACGCTCGAAGTCTGGCACACTTAACTACCGAAACAAGTCTGTAACTGCAACCGGATCTCAGCCTGAGAGCACCTCTATCGGTGCGCCAATCGCCACATATTTGGCGCCGGGCATGTCTATCGGACAAGCAAACTGCCAAATCTCACCCCATTTCGCCACCCGCATCGCCATTCTTGCGCGATATGGCGATGGAAATGGCGGCCGCCATTTCTATCTGCATATCGTCTGGCCCATGAGCGAAAGCCATTCGGGCACTGTTTGCCACAGGTGTAAAGCACTCGGCACTTGACAGAGCCTCCGTGCACTGGCATTCCTGGATATTGCTGTATTGTGTTGTCCTTGCACCACGGCGGCCCGCCGCGCTGCGCGCCGGGTCGCCCATAGCGGCTGAAAGCCCCTCTACCGCGCGGAAACTGACTCGTCTCTCTACCGTCACGTTCGCGCTGGCCCGCTCGTTTCGCTTTCCATGGCTAAAGTTGTATTCTTTTCTTCGCGAGCGGGAGGGGGGAAGCGAAGACCGACAGGAAGTGCCAGTGCGGAACGAGGGGAGGGGGTGCGCCTTGTACAGAGCGTCACGCGGGAGGTGGGTCAGCACAACCAGTACGGGAACAGTTGGCCGTTAGGGCGCCAGCCTGCGCGGGAGCCAGCGCTGCAAGGAGTTGGAGAGGCCTTAATGAGCACCTCAAACAAAATGTGAACTTCTACATATCGCATAGCGGTCAAGCGATATAGATGCTCTGCCGCATTCGCCATAAAGAATGGCGAATGGGGGCGGAATTTGGCGGACCGATAGAGGTGCTCTGAGCACGAGATGCGCCGGCCCGCCGCTTGTGCCCAACCCACCCCAGCCAATCAGCGCGTCCGCTCACGTGCGCGTGCCCCCACCTTCTGGACCCGACTTGACCACCCTGGGTGACCCAGCCCCCCTCCCGCCCGGACACCCCCCAGGCGCCACCCTCTTTCCCACGCCCCCCCCTCTCAGGCTCTCCTGTGAACACTATCGGTCAGCTGCGTGGCCGTGTTCGCGGGGATCGATTCCGCCGTTCCCCGTGCCTGCCCAAAGTGAAGCGCCGTCGTGCGAGCGGGTCCAACGTAAAGGCAGAGTTTACAAACGTAATAACAAGACAACGAAAGGGGAGCGAGACGGCCGCCTGCGGCGTGTCGCCGGCTCGCTAAAGAACCCCCCCCTCTCCACTCGGCCCACGGACCCAGTCGCGCGCACGGCTGTGCGGTCGTGCGCCAGGGCCTCGTGTGGCCCCCAGTCACGAGGCCGCCCACAAGTCGACACGGGGCGCCCAGCTAACGGGGCGTCCTTCCCGCTCAAGCAGCCGGAATGGTGGCCAACGAGGCACCACAAACCCCCCGTGGCCGACCAAGTCGCACTCAATGTCTCACATCTTCTCACCCCCGCACGGATGCCAGCCATATCTAGCCATCGTCGAAACGTCCACAATTGTGACACCTACCTGTGGTCGGTGCAGATTCTCACACTTCCCGGCCTCCCGTGGTCGGACACGGGGGGTCAACAGCGGGGCGGATGACCCACTGGGCCACCGGGGTGGTCTCAATCCCGGTCTTGAGCAGGCAGTCCAGAGCGCTGCCACACTTGAGCTTGGTCATGGCGTCGGCCATGTTGTTCTCCGTCGTGACTAAGCCCAGGTTGGACACCTCTCGCCGTTTGTATGACTCGCGCAGCCCCGCAACGTCAATCAATAGCCGCTTCTCCGTCGGGTGGGTAGCGCGCGTGATGACGTCGAATACCTGCTTGGAGTCGGTGAAGAGCGACAGGGGAATGTGGCGGCGGTAGAGCCCCTCCAGGTCGTTGCGCACGATGAAAGCCTCGTCGAGGGCGGCGGATAGGGCGTAGATCTCCCCCACCATCGCCGACCGCACGACCCTCTTGCACTTGCGGCTGCCGTAGCTAAGCACGTGGCTGCGGCCCGACGCATCGCACAGTACAATGACAAACCCTACCTGTGAAGACAGGTCCTTGTTTCCAGCAAACGAGGCGTCAGCGTACGCCCGGATGCGCAGGGTGTCGACGTCCAGCCCGGGATACTGCAGTGTCAGGTCGCGCCCAGCCTTGGCCCGCTTGACCAACGCGTTCTGCTCCCGGATGACATCGGAGCCAAACTCCTGCTCTGTCACCTGCGCCAGCTTGTTGATGCCGCAGCACAGGTCGGGGCGGGAGTGTGCCAACCAGCCAATGCTAGCCCGCGCCGAGACAAACGCCTTGAAAGCGGCGTCGTTGGGCAGCGCGGATAGCCGGTCGGTGTAGACTGGCTGCTCCAGCGTGATGGTCCGCGGTGGACCCGGCTTTGTGTCGATCGAGACGCCCACAAACTCCATGTTGTCAAACTTGCGCTCCTTCGCCTCGAACTTCTTGAGAGTCGACTCGGTTTCCTCCTGGAATTGCCGCTTGCCCGCCATCATCAGGTCGTCTACGTACCCAGCAAGGAGCCCAAGGAAATCACCATTATCCTCCCGCTTGAAGAACATGGCCTGGTCAGATGTTAGGGGCGTCATGGATAGGTCACCCTCCACGTGACTGATCAGGGTCGCGTGCCAGTAATCCCCTGCGTCACATATCCCGTACAGCGGGCGGAGGAGAAGGAGCAGTTCCCCTTCCTTGAGCCCAAATAGGTGACGGTCGGCAGGGCGTGGACGGAGGTAGATCCTTCGCGAGTAGCTCTCCTCGCTCTGCAGGTACGCCTGTGTGATGTCGTCCGAAAAGAGTCGCAGTCCGAGGTTGGCCGCCGTGGACACAAGTATTTGTGTCGATCGCTGCCGCAGCGTCGCGAGGTTGTGCACCACGAACAGCTTGGCCTGGTCGCGGTGCCCTTGGGCAACGAAGCGGGCCTTGGGCGCCTCCTCAGCCGTACCGACATTCTTCAGTGTCCAAACAATACGGCCGCTCACCACGTTGGCGCCCTTTGGGAGGTCACAGTCGTTGACCTTACGAAAAGTGCCGCGATCATTGAGCCCGTCAATCTCCTTCGCAGCTGCCGCCTGGAACTTCGCAGTGGCTATGCGTGGGTCGCCAGGAGGGACCACGACGGTGATGTACTCTCAAGCTGCCTTGGTCCGCCGCGGTGTCGCAGAGACGGGGCGCCTGGTGGAGGACACAGGGGAGGTTGGCGACGGTTGCTTGCCGCCCACAACTGGCGATGCAAACGGCTGCTGCCTTGACACAAACGCTTCCGACGCCGCGTGGACATTGGAGACGAACCGCTCCCCGGCAATGACAGCGCCCAAGATGCGCCCGTAGTCGGGGCTGTCCGTTGTCCCAGAGCCGGACGGGGTCGCTTCTGGAGCATCGGGCAGGTCGCCAGAAGAGGCATCTGTGTCGGGTCCGGCCGTCGCCTTGTCTGTCGCCGCAGGATCTGCTTCCTGTCCGGTATTGTCGGTACTGCCCCCCCCTTCAGCAGAGGGACCACTCGTCTCACTTGGCGGTAGTCCTGGACAAGGTGCATCCGGGGCAGGCTGTGGTTGAGGCCGCAAGTACGGTTTCACCTTGTCAATGCTGAGCACCCTAAGCTGGCCGTCGACAGCCAGCCAGACCTGCTTATCTCGTTGTACAATGAGGGTGAAAGGCCCCTCCCAGCTGTCCTGCGGCGGCTCCCGGTAGACCAGAACAGCCATCCCAGGGTGGACAGAAGCATCAGCCGCCCTAGGGAGACGTGCAGCCAGCGCAGTTGACACTCGGCTGCGGGCTACCATGGCCTCCATCTCCTTACGTGCCGTCACCATTGCCAGGATGCGATCGCGCTGGGCAGGTAACGGTAATGGGGAGACCGGCATTCGTGGGATGATGCCGAATACCAGGAGGGTCGGAATAAGTCCTCGCCCGCCCGCCGTCTGGTTCATGGTAGCCGTTGCCATACTGAGTGCCATCTCTTGGGACAGGCCCGGATGGGCAAGCCGGACCTTATGGTAGATGGCGCGGAGGAACGAATGGTACCGCTCACCAACACCCAGGGCGTTGTGGGACTCAATCCCGGAGTGGATGAGCTCGGTGCCTGCTGAGTCAGTAAGTGCCTTCCAGGCAGCGGCCTTAAACTGCGGTTCCTGGTCGGTGTGCATCTCCTGTGGATGGCCAGCGTATGCATGCACCCACAAGGTGAGGAACTGCTGCCAAAGCTCCTCCAGCGTCTCACCGCGGCAGAAGCTTGCCGCGCTGTACAGGGTGTCTTTGTCCACTACATGTAGAAGGCTGCGCCCGTCCAAGTACATCAGGTCAATCAGCACGGTCCGGTTGAAGACAATGTCGCCTGGGGGCATCGCCACTCGGAACCGACCAGGCGCCCCGGATAGGCGCTGGCAGACGTCGCAGCTCTTGTTGACGCCTTCCAGCTGCTCTCGTGTGCCAGGCACGGCCTTGGGGTCTTTGGCCCGTCGAAGGACAGCCGCCAGTCGATCTGCATTGGGGTGGTTGAAGTGGCGGTGCAACCGCTCCAACTCACCCGTCGTGTAGTGCACGCCCTTGGACCATTCGAGGTTGATATGGCCGTCCTTGCGCGTTAACCGGGTGGCGATGCCGCGTGCGTCACATTTCAACATGTTGTCGACGTTGTTGATGTAGAGGCCCAGCGCGTCCAACGCGTCTAGGCCCATCAAGAATGGGACGTCCACGTCCACAACGTCGATCAGAAGGTTGGCATACAGGGTTGAAGCGATAGGGACCCGCATGTTGATTATGCCAAGGCTGGGCGTGATGGTGCCCCCAAACATAAACTTAGCCGGCGTAGTCTTGTTGGCCAAGGTGAGGGTGCCAGTCAATCGGGTGTATGCCCGCGCTTGGTTCCGCCCCACAACAGATCGGGCTGCGCCCGTATCCATACAGGCACCAAGAAAATCATGACGGTCAGGGGTGCAGGTGAACAGGTTATGCATCGCGGACGGGCTCAGTGCCCACGGGGGGGCTGGTCGTCTTGGACCGGGGGGCGGACGACGAGCTACGCCCCCGGCCGGAAACTCGGCCCCTCCTCAAAGCCCGACTCGGCGTCGCCCTCCGCGTCGGTGCCGCCGTTGGCCGTCAGAAGAGTTTCGTAGTAAAGCTCCTCCACGTCATCGACCGTCTCCTACTTTGCCCCCGTGCCCTTATCGACGGCTGGAGGGTACATCTGTTCCATGGCAGCAAATAAGACGGCCGCCGCTGTTGGTCTGCCAGCCCTTTTCTTGCTCCAGTAGGCGAGCTTCCGCTGCGTCGCCTTGACGCAGTCGACAGGCCTTTTACAGTCCCGCATCACGTGGTCGTTAGCGTCACAATTGAAGCATCCGGAAATGGACAGGGGGTCGAACTTGGGACCCCCGCCGCGACCGCCCTTGATGGAGCCGCCCACTCCCTTGTTGGGGAGGGCGTACATGCCTTGGTTGGCGTAGTGCGTCGGGATGACCACGTGTTTGCCATCTGCTGTGAACTGGACAGGGATTGCGACCGGCTTCTGGTGCTCAAGCCCGTCCTCCCGCGCATTGGTGATGCGCCCCTCCAGGTTCAGCTGAAGCGCACCCGCCAGCTCGGCGTAGAGCTCTTGGAACTAGGCGCCCACAGAGGCGCACCGGTTGATAACTGGCTCTGCCCACGGGACGCCCACCAGCGCGTGCCGGATGAAGTCCCTCTTCTGCAGGTCGGTCCGGTACTCGAGAGGAAGCAAAGGGGCGTTCTTGGTTATGACCTTGTGGAGTTCCTTAAGCGCGTTCATCTCCGACATGCCTTGCTTGACAAAGGCGTTGAATCTTAGCAAAGCCAGCTCGTTCCGCGTCTGTATCTGCGTGATTTCCGGGTTGAACTTCTCCGAGATGAGATGGACCGCCTCCGCAAACGTAGCCACCTGGCCCACAACCTGCTCGCCGTAGAATCGCTTCGCCTCGCCATGCAGGATATGATACATCAGCTCCAGCTTCTGGTAGAGGCTGGCGCCGGAGGTTCGCATCACCTGTTGGTAGGAGGTGACGTACTCGTGGAAAGCCTCCCCGTCACTACCGCTGAACTTCTTGGATATGTGGCGGTAAGCTGACCCGAGCTGCTGAGTCAGGGAGCGTAGCGTCGGCGCTTCATGGTCCGCGCCGATCGCCACCACCCGGTGCGGTACCGCCTCACCGACCGGTACCGGGTCAGCCTGCCGCATGCGGCGCTGCTTGTCCAACACCATCCTTGCCATGTCATGGGCCATCTGCTTGTCCTCCTCATTGTCGTAGAGGTACTCGTCCAGGTGGTGGAGGATGCGGCGCTTCGGGTGAATGCCAATCACCACCCCGTGTGCCTGCAACCAGGCACGTAGATCCCGGTACAACGTGGGGATTGCGTTCAGTTCAGGATCAAACAGCGACTCTGGCGGGAAGGTCTCGGCGATCATCTCCTTCACCTGCGCGCGTGTCGTCGCTGCTGTGACGCCCTCCTCCACCTTACGCATCGCCAGGACAAAGCCGCGCTGGGTGATCGTCAGGTCCGAGAGCGTAACGCCCGCCATGAAGGCAATGGTAGGGCGACCGCCCGTGCCTGCCGCGCCCTCTTGGGGCTCGATGCCGTCCGCCATGGCCACGCGAGTCGGATGACCAAACAGGACGGTGGGGCAAACGTCAGGTCGAGCGAGTGCCGGCTCAAATCCGGCTAGGATTAAACGGACGCGACACGGTCCCGTCTGGGACCGCCTGTTCCGAGGTAGAAAATGACAGGTCAAAAACACCCGATGAGCCTGAGCCCAATAGAGCGTAATTCGCGAATGTGAACACTATCGGTCAGCTGCGTGGCCCTGTTCGCGGGGATCGATTCCGCCGTTCCCCGTGCCTGCCCAAAGTGAAGCGCCGTCGTGCGAGCGGGTCCAACGTAAAGGCAGAGTTTACAAACGTAATAACAAGACAACGAAAGGGGAGCGAGACGGCCGCCTGCGGCGTGTCGCCGGCTCGCTAAAGAGCCCCCCCCTCTCCACTCGGCCCACGGACCCAGTCGCGCGCACGGCTGTGCGGTCGTGCGCCAGGGCCTCGTGTGGCCCCCAGTCACGAGGCCGCCCACAAGTCGACACGGGGCGCCCAGCTAACGGGGCGTCCTTCCCGCTCGAGCAGCCGGAATGGTGGCCGACGAGGCACCACAAACCCCCCGTGGCCGACCAAGTCGCACTCAATATCTCACATCTTCTCACCCCCGCACGGATGCCAGCCATATCTAGCCATCGTCGAAACGTCCACAATTGTGACACCCACCTGTGATCGGTGCAGATTCTCACATCTCCCCTCCTATTGTGCATCCCCCAAAAAGTAGCTCATGTATGTTGTCATGCGTGACATGCAATGCAACATGTGTCGTGCACGACCGCGGCATGTCGCAAATACGACCAATCGAGTATTTTACTGTACACGTTCAGAAGAGTAAGCAGGTGGTTGATCGACATGAAGCTTCGTACAAAAATGCGGCCGTCGCTCCTTGTAAAAGAGCCAGACCACCCACCGACGGTCATGACCGCACGCGTCCGCCACTCCTCCTGTCGGCGTCGTGGCCTCCCCCGTCGTCGATGCCGCCCCGTCGGCGTCGCCGCCCCCGCCTTCGATGCCGCCCCCGTCGGCGACGCCGCCCCCGTCGGCGTCGCCGCCCCCGTTGTCGTCCGCGCCGTCGTCATCGCCCCCCCCGCTGCCGTCGTCGCCCATCTGTCGCCATCGGCGATCCCCCCATCGTCGGCGTCGCCGCTCCCGTCGTCGTCCCCGCCGTCGTTGTCACCCCCCCGCCAACCTCACTCGCCTCACGCCCCCGTCTTTCTCCCCCCCTGCATTGGTCGTTGTTTCCACTCGTTTTGTACAGCGTGCCTTTCTTGTTTCCCAGTTCGCCTGTTGGTGTACCTCTTTGCATATCTTTTTCTGCTTTTTGTAAACGCTCAGGTCTTTGACTACCTTCGAGTGTACCCTTCGCCTCGCTCCATCCTCTTCCATGCCCTGCGTCCTGCTTGTGATCTTTCTTGCCTAGTTGATGGAGACCTCTGCGATGTCCATCCCCTCTATTTTCGCCACGCCCCCAAGCCTCCCTAACTTAAGTCCGCTCGTTTTTCCACACCGTTGCTTCCCCGGGGCGCTCAACCACCATGCCGAAGGTGCCTTGCCTTCGACAGAGTTCAAGTCGGGCGGCCCGATTCGACTGAGATGAAGTGCGGGACAAAGAAAAACTGTTGGGCCACTCTGTCATCAGCATTCTGCGACAAAACTTAGTGCTTGGGGATCTTCGCTCGGTCTTACACCAGCGTACAGCCAATCAAGACGAGTCATTGAACATTGTTTACATTGTACGCATGTACATTTATGCACATGTGGAATTTCCAGGAAAATAAAAAGCGAGTTCTTCACTCGCTCAGGCACTCAAGCTTGGGCGTCGTCGCGCAAGGCCTCAAGGGCCACCGGTGTCCCATGGCCTTCACGGTACTTCACGGGCTGCCACAGACAGCCTTGAGGCGCAACAGCATCGGGCCGCGCGATCGCAGGCGCTTCTGATTTCCAGCCGGTCTGCTGGCACAGATCTCTGCACCTGCTGGCCTCGCATGGGTCACAGATGCGCTTTCGGGAGCGCAGCACCAGCTCCCTTGCGGGTGCACGACTGCGACAGGACCCATTGCACCCTGAGCCTGCAGGCAGAGCAAATTTTGTGCCTGTTGGACTCGAGGGGGGCTCTGAGCCACACAAAGCCGGCGCAGAGCCACACAAAGCCAACGGGTGTGCCTCTGCACGGTTTCTGCGTGACTCTTTGGCCTCGGGCAGGTCACGACTGCAGCATGCTGCCCCCTGCGTGGTGTGAGACACCTCCCAAGGCCCCTAAGCTGGGATCTGTTCTGTCTGTGTTCTGCAATGTGCCGCCGTTCCTGTATTGTGCGTCCCGTAAAAAGTGGACGTGCACAGGTCGTGCAGTGTGGGTTTGATGGGTCCAGTGGCCGATATTTGACATGATCACGACACGTGCACGACCACTTTTTACGGGACGCACAATATGTGGGCTAGACTTTCACAAGTGAAGATCTTCCGATGAAGATTGAGCAGCCAATGAGACGCATCCATTGCACATGACTGCTCAAGAACTGCCTCTGAAATTGCATCTCTGCTTCACGTTCCAGGCATGTCATGCACACGAATTGCACCTTCACGACTGCTGCAGGTCTGCTTTTTGGGGGATGCACAATATCCGTCTGACACCAGTTTTTCACAAGGGACACCAGTTTTTAACAACTTCCGCTTACATAGAAAACCCACAGTGTTCACATACAAGAATCCCTTCCGAACGGCCGCAGAAGTCGGAGGCAGCCGCAATGCAACTCGTACGAAAATATGATCCAGTGCGAGAGGGTGTACATGAGGCGCACCGTTGGGTGCGCCAGCTCACAGGCTCTCTAACGATATAAAGAAGAAAAAAATAGGAGCACAGGTGCGCGACCGTAGCCTCACGGGCTGAAAAGAGAGCGCTCCTGCAGATGTCAAATCAGTTCTAATTACTGCCCCGGAACGCTCATCTGACTGATTGTTGGCCCGAATCCGACTTCTTCGCAACGCATCCGTGCGTCCTGCTCGCCCCACCTGTGCCCCGCTGCCCTCTTCCTCCTCCTATCCCGGGTTTGAGCACCTTGGCAGAGTCACCAGAAGAGCAGAACACGTCTGTGAGCCTGTCCCGGCCTATCAGTACCTCTCTCTGTGTTGCAGTGGGCTGACGGTGGCGCAAGCGCCTCTTCCCGCGTGCCCTCACCCACCCCACCTTCCCTCCTTAAACCCCCCAAGCTGTTCTCGATAGGGTGTTGGCGGGAGCCAGCAGGCGCGCCCCACACCGCTGCACAACAATAGTCTTCCTCACGCTTTCCCCAGCACGGCCACCCCCCCTCACACGGACAAGACGGCCGGACTCCTGACGTGCTGTCGAGTCCGCTAATATGTTTTTCGAGAAAAAAGCAGCCTGGCAACCTTCCCTCATATGCGAGATGTGAAAGTCTGGTGTCAGACGGATATGCCACCCTGAAGGCGCCCCTGCCGTGCAACCGCCCCCCCGCGTTCCCTTCTCTGGGAGGCAAAATAGATCTCCATTTGACCACGAAACCATTCCTCATCAAGTTTGCTGGCATTTGCGTACTGGTCGGGGACTATACGGCGTATGACCGCTTCCACTGCTGGTTTCCGGGTGGAGGTGTGGAAGAACATCGTTGCTATGTTTTTTTTTTACGTTGTCAGAGATCGTCCGGAGAGCCTTCTTTCCTCTGTTTTTTTTTTTTCACAACGTCTTGCTTCTCTTTCTATTTGTTTGCCTGTTCGGAGAGGCAGACAATGGGCAAACGAGCTGGAAATGCACATCCGGCGGTGTTCCACCATTCGAGCGGTGTTTCAACATTCGAACAGCGTAGATACGTGGACCAACCGACAACTGAGGTACAACAAGTGAAGGGCATCCATCTCATATAGTGCGTCCCGTAAAAAGTGGACGTGCACGTGTCGTGATCATGTCAAATATCGGCCACTGGACCAATCAAACCCACACTCCACGACCTGTGCACGTCCACTTTTAACGGGACGCACAATAGAAGAGCTATTGTTGTAGAATAGAAGAGCTATTGTTGTAGAAGAGCTATTGTGCGTCCCGTAAAGAGTGGACGTGCACAGGTCGTGCAGTGTGGGTTTGATTGGTCCAGTGGCCGGTATTTGACATGATCACGACACGTGCACGTCCACTTTTTACGGGACGCACTATATCACAGTCGACGGCGACAGATGGCGGGGAAGCGCCGCCAGTTCGCTGGTCATGACAATATAATGGCGCCCACGGCAGGCGGGGGCCACCGCCGCCAACGAGAAAGGAACGGCGCAATCGGGAGGGCAGGGGCCGCCACGGCCACCAGGCGGCGCCGGCGGGAGGGAAGGGCGCCACCGCCCACCAGCCGGGGCGCCCGGCCACACGAGCGTCACAACACGCCGTACAGCACGCAATACATAGACCTTTTGCCCAATGCACATAGCCCACACACAAAAAAAAGCGCCTACCAGCTTGCCCACCCACACCGCCCTCTGGCCGCCCACGCACGGCCGCCAGCCATTCTGTCTACGCGCGGCAAGCGGCGCAGACGCCCACAGAGAGGAGCGGCGAACACAGACTAAAGCGGGGAGCGGCACAGACGCCCGCAGTTGAGCGGGGGACGTGCCCCCAAAAGGAGGGCAGGGGGGCGGGAGTAGATACCTCGGCGCCGCCCGTCGTGGCGCCGTGGCGGCGCAAGCCGCCACCATTCCCGCTGGCGGGCACCGCCGCCGCCGCCAGTGCCAAAGCGAGGAGCGGCAGCCGCCGCCGCTCGGCCGGCGCGCACCGGCGCGGCGCGCCCACCGCCGCCACGTGAGCCACGCACGGCACCTGCCACGCACCCGGCGCAGGTGAACCGGACAGGCGAGGGTCGGGCGGGCGGGCGGCGCTGGGGGGGGGAGGGGGCGCGCGTGCGGCATGGGAGTCCCACGCACGGGACGGCGACGTGCCGCCACAGCTGCCCAAAGGGAAGGCGGCCGCGGTCGCCGGGGGCCCGCCGAAGCGGGGAGCGGCTGGGCGGGAGGCGGCGTTACCCCTGGTCCTCCTCAATGACAATCACATCGGGCCGCGGCGCCACCGCAGCGGCGCCGCCCGCGGGAAGCGCCGACCCCGCCGCCTGTGGTGCCGCGGCGCTGGGCGGGCCGCCGCCCCCACCGCCGCCGCCGCCGCCGTCGCCGCCGCCACCGCCGCCGCCGCCGCCACCGCCGTCACCGTCGTCGCCGACGCCGCCGCCGCCGCCACCGCCGGCCCCGCCGCCACCCCCACCGCCGCCCGGTGGTGGTGGCCGCTCCGACCCCGCCGGCAATGACGGGCGGCTGCGCTTCCCCCCCCCGCCCAACCCCGCCGCCGTCGCCAGCGCCGCAGGCGCCCCTTCCGACGCGCGACGCTTGCGGGCCGCCCCCCCCCCCCCCCCCCCCCCCCCCCCGCTGCCCGGCGTGGAACAAGCGGGCGGGCGCCCACCCGCCGTCGCCGCCGCCGCCGCCGCCGCCACCTCTGCCGGTGACCGCACCGTGGTGGCGGCGGCGGCAGCGGCCGACGCCTTGTGCGCCGCGACGAGCGCGCGCGCCTTGGCCGCCACTGAAGAGGACGGCTGCAGGCGGCGGGGGGCGGTGGCGGCGGCGGCCGCGGCATTGGCCACCGCCACTGCCGATGCTACGGCGAGGGCGGTAGCCTTGGCCTTGGCCTTGGCCGCCGCGTCCGCTCTTTCCGCGGCGGTGGCGGCGGCCTTGGCCTTGGCCGCCACCGCCGCGGCAACGGCGGAAGAGGGGGTCGCCGCGGGGGGGGGGACGAGGGAGGGGGCGGCACCCGCGCGGCCGGCCGCCGCCGCTGCCGGCCGCCCCGCCGCCACGGGCCGAGCGCCGCCGCCGCCGCCGCCGCCGCCGCCGCTGCTGCTGCCGCCGCCACTGGCGGCTGCGGTGGGCGCCGCTGGGCGGGAGAGCGTGGCGGCGACGGCGGCCTGCGGCCGCCCCGCAGGAGTGCCGCCACCCGCCGCCACCACCGATGCCAATGGGGCCGCCGCGCCCCACCGCGGGGATGGGGTAGTGGTGCGGAGGGCTGCCGACGCGGTCGTTCCCGGTCGCGACGGCGCGGTGGCCGCGGCGGCGGGCTTGGCCGCGGCGGCGGGCTTGGCCGCCTTGGGCACCTTTGATGCCGCACCAGGGGTGCCCGCGGCGGCAGCGGCGGCGGCCGCGCCCGCCGCCCCTTTGGCACCCGCGGCGGTGGCCCCGCCCGCGGCGGCGCCCGCGGCGGTGGCCGCTGCGGCGGCCGCCGCGACGGCCGCGCGGCGCTCCTCCCGCAGCACCGCCTTGGCGGCCTTGACCACCCGCATCCGCCGGCGGATGGCATCCTGCACGTCCCCGACCGTCGCGGTGGTGCCGTCAAAGCAGCACGCGAGGAGCTTTTGGGGAAAATCGTTCATGACCTTGCCCATCCGCTTGGGACGCACCAGCAGCACGTTATGGGTCTTGGTGGCGAGCCGCTTCGCGTCGTACGCCGCCTGCGCGAGCTCGTCCAGCGCGGGCGTCCATACCACCGTCTTGCGGGGCGGGTCGGCCGCCACCGCCGCCGCCGCCGTCGACGCCGCAGACGCCGACGCGCCGGACGTTGCCGCCGCCGCATCTGCGCAAGCCGTACCCGCACCGGTCACGCCGGGCAGCGCCTCGTCAGCGGCGGCGCCCGCAGCGGGAGCGTCCACCGACGCCGCCACAACTGCCTCGCGGAGGGTGGCCATGGCCGCCTCGAGGCCCGCCTTGCACCGCTGCACTGCGTCGCTCCAGTAAAGCGCGTGGCCCAGCGTCTCGAGGCTCGCCCGCTGGCAGCGGAGGAACCCAAGGCGCCCCCACACCGCCGGCGACAGCACCCACGCCGCGTCAACGGGGGGCTCCTCTGACTTTTCGTGCAGCGTCGCCATCCGGCACGAGGCGGCGGCGGTGAAAAAGGCGAGCAGCGCGCCGTGCATCTCCTCTGTGTCGAGGCGGGGCTTGCGGCCAAGAAACTGGCGCGTGCACAGGTCGCGGAGGTCGCCAATGGCGGCGACCACGGGGGCGGGGAGGGCTGGGGAGGCCCCATCCCCAGACCGTGAGGCGGGCGGGGACGCCCCGCGGCTGCGGCCACCGGCGGTGGCGGCGGCGGCGGTGGCCGCCTGCTTGCCGCCGGCAAGTGCCGGGGGCTTGGCGCCACTCGCTGCCGCTGCAGGTTTGACACCCCCCACTACCGCAGCGGGCTTGGCTCCACCCGCCGCTGCAGAGGCGGGCCTGGCCCCACCCGCCAATGCAGCTGGCTTGGCACCCCCCACCGTCCCGGCCGGCTTGGCACCCCCCGCCGCCCCTATCCTCGCCGCCCCCGACGTCCCCGCCTTGCCCGCCACCTTGGCGCCGGCCTTGGGCCCACCCCCGGCCGTGGCAGACGGGGCCGCCTGGCTGCCGGCGGGCCTCGCACCGATGCTGGCGCCGGCACCAGGCACAGGCATCACCGCGGCTGTGGGCGTCAAAGAGGACGCCGCGGGGGCAGCGCAGGCCGCAACCAGCGGCCGCCTGGCCGCCGAAGCCGCCGTCGCGGCCGTCCCCGCGGGCGCCCCAACCACGGTGGCCGCGGCGGCGGGACTGAGCGCGGCAGCCTTGCCCCGCCGCCCCAAGCTGTGCACTACAATGTTGCCCGACGGGAGGCGCTCAAAGTGGGAGCGCGCCGCGGCAGGCGCACCGCCGGCTGCGCCGCCGCCGCCGCCGCCGCCCGTCGCCGCCCCCGCCACACCCACTCTGGTGGCGGTTCCCGCAGCAGGGGGGGTGGCAGCAGCCGGTCCCGTAGCAAACGCCCCGGCAGACGTCCCCCGCTGCGCCACCGTCGGCGCAGGGGTGGCGTGGACGTCACCGGGACGCACCGCACCGCCGCCGGCCGGCCCACGTGCCGCCCCTGCCGCGGCGGTCGCGGTCGACGCTCCCGCACCCCCCCCCGGAGGCTCCCCCCAGTCGAGCGCCGGGTCGATCAGGTCCAGGACGGGCTCCGGCTTGGCCGCCACCCGCGGTGGCGGCGGCGCTGCGGCTGCCGCCCGCCGCGCGACAGCCGCGACCGACGCGTCCGTCGCGGCGAGGCGGTCCTTTCCCGGCGCCACGTCGCCGCTGCTGATGAAAAAGTCGCGGGTGACGCCCAGCACGCCGCCGCCACCTAGGCTGTCCGCCCCGTCTGATGACATGGACGATGAGGAGTCACCACTGCCGCCGCCCCCGCCCGCACCCCCGCCACCGCCGCCGCCTTCGCCCCCCACCCCACCACCCCCATCGCCGTCGTCACTGCCACTGCCGCTGGCGTCCGAGTCGGACGAGCCCGACTCGGGCACCAGCTCCGTGTCGTCAATGAACGCGTCCTCAAAGTCGTACTCGTCCTCTGCGGCCGCCTTGGCCGCCGCCCGTGCAGCCGACGCCGTGCCGGCACCGCCCCGCCGTTTGACAACCCCCCCCCCCGCGCCTGCACCGGCGCCCGCGTCGTCAACGGCGGCACCAGACGTTGCGGGACCACCGGCGGCACCACCACCGTCGGCGGCGGCAGCAGCGGCGGCGGCGGCGGTGGCGTCCCCGTCCGACGCGTCCAGCGCGTCCACGTCAATGGCGCTGTCGTCCCCATCGTCCGAAGTGTCCCCACGGCTGCCAGCAGCGGCGGTGCGGCGGAAGAACTTGCGAAAGTTGAGCTGCGCCTCGACGCGCCACAGGGAAGGGGGGCGCGAGAAGAGGGGCAGGCACGCCGGGCACACGCAGGGAGCGAACAGGAGGGGGAAGGGAGGAAGGGGGGGGGGGGGGGGGAAGAAAAAAGAAGCCAACGGGAATGCAACAGCGGGAAAGAGCAAAGCAGCATCGCAACGGGGCGAGTGGACGGGAAAGGAGGCGAAAACATACATACACACACACATACACAAAAATTGTAGAAGCGCGTCAGCCGAGGTGTCCATGGCACACACGACACGCGGGGTGGCGAGGACGGCGCCCGAGAGCCGGCCACGCGCAAGCGCCAGAAAGACAAAAACAAAGAGCAGAAGAGATGGAGCACCACGCGCCGCCCAGGCCCGCCTGCCACGACCGGGGACACCGCAAGCCGCAGCCGCCAACCCGCCACTCCCTCTCCCCCCCTCCTCCCCCGCCCCTGCGCTCCCAATCAACGTACAGAGTTGCGACCATCCGGGTTGAGCTCCAACGCGTATCCCCCGTGGGCCAGCTTGACCGGCGGCGACGGCCGCCAGTCGGCGCCCTCCCCCGACGCGCCCGCCGCACCCGCGGTAGAGGCGGCGGCGGCGGCGGCGGCGGCGGCGGCGGCGGCGGCGGCGGGCGCCCGGTGGCGTGAGGCGGGCGCCGCCACCCCACCACCCGTAGATGCCATGCGCGGGGGGAGCGGCGGGCGGGACGGCGCACGCACCGCAAGGCGGGCGGGTAGGGCAGGGGGGGCAGTGCTACCAGGAACGGACCGTCACGGCGGGGGGGGAGGGGGGAAGGCAAGCGCGGGCGGCCAGGCCCGGTCCCCGCCCGGAAGCTGTACGGTCGGCGGTCAAGCGTAGTTCTCGCCGCCGCCGGCGCGCGCCGTGCACAGGGGTCACAGTGCGACGCGGGGTCCGCGTCCCACGAGTCGCTGATGTTGACCTTGGGACAAGCAGCGTGTGGCACCAGTTGGTCGACTGGCCCGGGACGGACTCGGCGGTGCGCCCACCACGGGGCGCTGCGATGGGCTCTCCGTCCCAACCCGCAGGTATGTTGTGCTTTTCAGTGCGAGGGCTGAACAATTGCTGGCCGGAGGAACGCCGGGTTTCAAAGCCAGGCAACGGAGCCTGCTGCAAGACCAAGGCCGGTGGGCACTGTCCTCTGGCTCAATGGATGTACTGTACTGTATGTACTGTACCCAATATTCTTCTGCGCAGAAATTTTTTTGGATGTCGCCTCGCGGGCCACGCTTGGCAACAGAGGGCTGAGAGATGGCGCGAAATCATGGCCGCGTCTGGTGGGGGCGTGCAAAAATATAGATAGCAAAAGGGAAAAGTAGCATGGATTGGCAACAGGGGAAGGCAATATGCGAAGCCACGGCGGAGAGGAGGGGAGCGAATGTGCCGTGGAAAAGGCCGAGAAACAGAGGCAAGACAGGGCACTGGCACAGTGGACGGGGAATGGACACCACAGAGGATGAGAGAGGCGGCGGGGGGAACGCGGGGAGAGAACGAAGTGTCCAGGAAAGGTGAAGTGTGGCGGCGTACTATGTTTGGACATGAGATACGGCGCCCAGCGGGGCCGCTTGATGCGAATGGAGAGGGGGGGCAGCGTGGAGTGCAGGCCGGCGAGAGGACCCACCGGGGGAAGGGGCCAAAGAGGAGGCAAGGGGTACGCCTCCCACGCCCGCGCGTGGGAGGCGGCGGCACCGCGGGGGCCGACGCCACGCAGACACGCCGCAACCTCCACCACGACGTGTGCCCCTCTACCCCCTCCATGAGAGGGAATCCCCCACCGCACCGCGCGGGACTCTGAGGAGCCAACGCGTGGGCGCGGGGAGCGCATGCAGTACGGGCGTGGGAAGGCAAAACGCAAGACAGGGCGGAACTGTGAGTGGGGGGGGGGGGGAAGGGGCATGCAGACTGTCGCCGCGCCCCGTGCCGAGGCAGCACGCCCCTCGCCGTCCCTGGCACTTCGCCCTCCTATCGCCACGGCGGGCGCTCCGGCAAAGGTTCCCGAAGCTGGGTACATCCCCCCTGCGACACCCGCCGCGGGGAAAGTGAACGGGTCACCCCCCCCGTGCGGTGTGCTGGCGGATCACCCACCCCACGACCGCGTCGCGGAGGGTGGCAAACGCACCCGCAGACTCCCAAAAGTGCCCCGCCCGCGGCACCAGCCGCAGCTCCACGCCGCCGCCGCCCACCCCCCCTCTCCTCGTACCACCGTCACTCCCTCCCCCACCTCTACCCTCACCGCCACCGCCGCCGCCGCCACCACCGTCGACGGCGACGCTGTCGCCGCCGCCCCCGGCCGCAGCAGCGGCGACGCGGCGAAAGTCCGAGGCGGAGGCAAACACGTCGGCGTCCCCCCCCACAAACAAGGCCCCGCAGGGAAGCCGCGGCGGGGGGGGCACGCCGAGCAGCCACGCGGTACCGGGCCCCACCGGCGGGGACACAATCACCACCGGCAGCGGCGGGTCCGTCGCCGCCACCGCCGCTGCCGCCCGTAGCGCCACCGCCGCGCCGTAAGAGTAGCCCAGCAGCAAAACCGTCGGGGGGGGAATGGTGGGGGGGGCCGCCACCACCGCCGCCAACCCCCCATCACCACCACCCCCGCTGCCGCCGGTAGAGCCCCCACCGAGGCGGCCACGGAGCCACCGCACCGCCACCATCGCGTCAGCGGCGGCGGTGCTCGTCACGCGCACCAGCGGTGACGACCCGCCCGACAGCCCCACCCCCCGCCCATTGACCGCAACGGCGGTGGCGCCCGCCTGGCGTGCCAGTGCCGCCGCCAGCCCCGCGACGACCGGGTTGGCGGCATCCCCGCCGAGGCGAGGGTGGGGGTGGAGGAGGACGACGCCTAGGGGGGGGGGGGGTGCGGTGGGGGGCACAGACGACGCCGCAGAGGGGGGGGCGGGTGAGGGGCACGGGGGAGGCGGGCGGGGCGGGGCGTAGACAAACGCCTCGAGCGACAGGTCCGAGGGGGGGGGGGCAAGGGGTATGCGCGCCCCCTCAGGAAGCGGCATGGCTGCGCGTCCAGGGCAAAGGTCAAGGGGCGGAGGGCGGGGGGGGGCGGGCTGTGACTCCCCCGCGTCTTGTGCCAGACCCAGGGTAGTGGAGACGTGCTGCAACAGGGGTGGCCTGGTCGTTCACTTGCCGCGGCGACGCTGTCCGGTCGCCTACCCGCCCGCCCCCGCGCGGGTGGTTGCGAGGCGGCAGCCGTCGCGAGGTGGGGGGAGGGGAGCCGCCGTGGCGTGTGTATCTAGCTAGCGAGTCGGTGACGATGGGGATCCTGGACACCCAGCGCTGCCCCTTCGGATCATCGTCACACGGCTGAGCGCTGACAGTCTTTGGTGGGCCAAGAAAGCGTCGAGATTCCGTTGACTTCGGCCGAGACAACTTCACCAATACTTGTGTCCTGAGCGCCCCTTTCCCCCCCCCGGCATCATTCCCCGTATGGTCCTCCGCCGCCGCCGCCGCCTCGTCGTCGGACAGCTCCCCCCCATTCACCGACGCGACGCTCATGATCGCCCTGGAGCACAAGGACCGCCACCCCGCCCCTGGCCTGGTCTGCCACCGCAACCCCATATGTACTCATGTAGCTGCCTATCTGGTGTAGCGCCGGTTCACCCAGCGCAAGTGCTTCCGTTGAACACCCGCTTGAAATGGGGGGTCCCTCAAGAGCACGTGGGGAATGGGCTGCCATTGCCGCCCACGCAGAAGGCCTGTTGACTGGGGCCACCCGCGCCGCCGCCGCCCTCGTTCAGCGTTTCCGACCCGCTCACACCCTTGAGTAGGGGCGGGAGCTGTTGGGAAGTAGAGCAGGAGGAGGACCATCTGCTTCCCTACATCTTCCGCCGCTTCTCTCTCCCTCAGCTCTCCAACTTCCTGTATGTGCTGGAGGTGTCGCTCGCTGAGGCGGTGACGCGCGAGCAGGAAGCGGCTGCGTCGGATTCACAAAGAAGCCGTCGCTTCGTTGGCGGCCGAATGAAGCGTGGGCGGGGGGTCGGCGAGCGGGGGCAGTACCCGGCTCCCCGCCATCAGGCGTACAAAGGCGTCGGCTGCCGGGTCGACCCATCCCACCCCCTGGGCAATCAGCCCGATGCCTTCTTCAAACGGGTACTGTGGCCTCGGCGGCCACCACCGCGCCGCCGTCGCGAACGGGCGCGGGTGCTTCCTGTGCAATAACGGGGCGCCCCGTACGCAGTGTTCCGCAGACAGGAGGACCTCGGCAATGCCAACATCTACCTTCCACGCCAGGAAAGGACGCAGAGCGAGCATCTTTCCGGGTCGCGCTAAGGTAGGCAGGCCCTGGGGGACGTCAGACGGTCGGGTGCAAGAGTCATGGCGCACGTCTCGGTGTGGGGAGGCTGGGGGAACAAAGGGCGACGGGTATCAGGTGCAGGGGGATGGCGGGGGGGGGGGGGGGCGACGGAGTGATAAGGGGCAAGAGGAGGTACAGGGAGCGAGCCAAGTGAGGCGGGAAAGAGTTTGAAGCAGGTGTGGGAGGAGGAAGGTCAAGGGTTCCGAGAGAGAGCAGGCCCACAGTCGAGGGGAGGAGCTTCACGCGTAAAAGGCGCCGCTGCCTGCCACGGGGGGGTGGGGCATCCCCGGCCGCCGCCGCAAACGCGCCCAGGACTTGATTGTCACATCGTACCAGACAAAGAGAGGAGAGGCTTCATTCGGCGGTATTCAGAATCGTTCTCTTCTCTCAGCTGCGTACATACAGCACAGTACAGCTCATACGGTTCGTGTACTCTACAGAACCACCCCCCCTCCTAGTAGCCCCTCCTGTGCGGGGCGGCCACTGTCTGCGGGGACGGCCGGGGCGTGTGCCGGAAGGCGCCACACGCGCGCACGCCACGCGGGAGCGTCCCCCCCCTCCCCGACCCGCCTCGCCGTGCGAGCTCGCGGCGCACTCGCGACGGCTTGTGCCCTCGGGATCCTACCCCCCCACCTCCCCCCCCACGTGTGCCCGCGGCTCAGCCGCTGCCAAGCCAGAGACGCCGACGCCAGGGCCGCCCGCCAGAGAGAGACACCTCGCCGGGGCCGGCCACGCTACCTGCTCTTTTTGCCTCCTTTCTTGTTACTGTTGCTGTCCTGGCCACCTCCTTTTTCGGGGGGGGGGCTGTTACTCCCTCGTGCCCTCCCCGACTCGTTCTCCCTCGTCTCTGGCGCGCTCCTCCCCCCCCCCTTTGACGATGCCCCCCCCGCTGCCCTACGACGCTGTGGTTGTTCCCGGCGGCGGCCTCACACCCAGTGGCGACCCGCACCCGTGGGTGGCCGCCCGCCTCGACGCGGCTGCGGCGGTGACACCGCGCCCCCCCCACTTTCTGCTCCTCTCGCGGGGCACCCCCCACCGCCCCCCCCCTACCCACCCGCGCCTGGGCACGCCCATTGACGAGGCCGCCGCGTCGGCGGCGTACCTGGTGGCCACCCACGGGGTGGACCGCCGGGTGCTGCGGCTGGACGGGTGGTCCCTCGACACGATTGGCAACGCCTACTTTTGCCGCGTCGCGCTCGCGGGGCCGCTACGCCTGGCGCGGCTGCTGGTCATCACCAACGCCTTCCACGCGCCCCGCTGTCGGGCGCTGTTTGAGTGGGTGTTTGGGCTGCCCGCCATTGCCGGCGGGCCCCCGCCGGCGGTGGCCCTCGACTGGCAGGTGGTGCCCGATGTGGGGATGGAGCCCGCCGCCCGGGCGGCGCGGGCGCGGAAGGAGGAGGCGGGCCTTGCCGCCGCGGTGGGGGGGGTAATGGCCTCGGTGACGGACTTGGCGGGGCTCGCGGCGTTTGTGTTTGGAGACCACGCCGCCTATGCCGCGGCGCCGGCAGAGGCGGAGGCTTCACGCACGCCGTGCATGGACGACGAGGCGCGGGGGACGTATTGAGCACGACTAGAGCCGTTCCAGAATAAAACCCCTTTTCGAGCACCTCATGATTAGGCCTTGTCCTATGGCAGTGAGAGCGGGCAGATTGGCAGGGTATACGTGCCGTGATGGTTGACTGACAGCACAGTACATGTTCATTACTTTTCGCACACACACACGGCCCGACACGGGGCCTGGCACGGGGCAACGAGAGAGAAAAAAAGACCGAGACGCACAGGGACGCGCGGCCGCATCAAACGCGCGATAAGTCCCCATCCGACCATCAACACCGCCTAGGGTTGCACAGGTGGCCGAGATACACAGCGGACCACATTCCCTTGGCAGGCGCCACCAGAGATAGCAGCCGCCGGCCGACCGTCCAATCAAGCGCAGGGTGGGGGGGCTGGCCACGTAGGGCTTAGCGCTTCGCAGCGAGCAGCGCGACCCGAAGCGACGACAGACGGTCGTTGCGGTGACGGACGAGAAGGGAAAGAGCGCGAGCGAGAGCGCCCTCACGCCCACGCACAGCCCATGCACACCCCACCAGGGAGAGGGTGGAGGCAGTGTCAAAAGTTGAAGTCAAACGCCCAGTGTGCAGGCATCGCAGGGTTGATAAGCCATGGAGGCGGGGCCTCACGGCTGCTCCGTGTCGCCCGTGCTCGGACCTTCCCCGCCCCCAGCAGGTGGCCCCGCCACCGGAATCGGCGACGGAGCAGCCATAGACGACGTGGCCGCCGCCTGCGGCTCCGCCACATACTGTCGCTCAATGTAGGTATTGTAGCTTTGACACGTGCCAACTCCACATCGGTGCCGGTACGACAAGTGGAACTTGACGTTCGACGAGCTCGAGCATTGATGGCACTTGATGACGACGCGGTGGTTCGCATACTCGCGCGGCATCGGCTGGGCTTCGATCTCACGGTCATACGTGATGTACAGATTCGTCATGTCGCCCAACTCCTTATGGCATAAAGGACAGACGTAGCTGGTCGTGACGTAACGCTCCAGGCAAGTCGAATGCATGGCGTGACCGCACATGGTGAACAACACCTTTGACGTCGAGTCGTACAGATAGCCCTGGCAGCACGGGCAGCACGCGTCCAGTGCGCCCTTAACACACTTGTGCTTCTTCTTGTCTTTGGCTTGCGACACGCACGCGTTGCACCTATCGCAGTGGTAGTTGTTCTCGCCAACGCGACACATGCCACACTTGTGGCAGTGGTACAGGTGCTTATCCTGTGTGTCGTCGTACAGACGGCAAATCTCGCAAAAGTAGCGCGCGAACGTAATGCCGCAGGCGCGGCATTTGGGACCTACTGGCTGCTCCTCGTTGCACAGCATGCACTTGACCGCCTTAATCTTCCTCCGGTCGCACTTGTGCCTCTCACCTTCATCGTGGCACAGCCGGCACGTGTACCACTCGTCACAGCATGCGGGCTTGATGACGCACTTGCGGGGATAGTGTTGGCAACCCAGTACGCCAGCCTTCTTGTCGTGGTAGGAGCGTATGCTAGACTTGCAGCGCTTGCGTGCGCTCTCCGTGATCGCATCCAAAATCGGGTCAGCAGACGTCATCAGAAGGGAAGAGATCTTCGCGTGCTTCTCAGAACTGCTAAGAGACTCGTCGGCATTGATCGTGAGGATGAGCGCCCTGCGCTCATCCTGCGTCGGGTCGAGCGCCGGCGTCTCAGCCGAAGGGGAGGGCCACGTGGACCCCTCCGCAGGCACCTCCGCCGCAGGAGCCCTCCGCACAGGAGTAATCTCATCATCCTCCTCCTCATCAAATGCCTGGACAGGCAACGCCGGAACAGCCGCAGGAGGAGCATCCACCGGTTGAGGCACGGTTGCAGCAGCGTCGTCATTGGGCACCGACACAGCTGCCACCGTCGCCGTCGCCGCGGTGGCCGCCGCCGTCGGGAGCACCGGCGTTGCAGTAGCTGCTACCCCAGACGGTCGCACTAGAGAAGCATTCATGGGAGGCAACTCGGCGCCGAGCACTCCAACGGCAAGCTCACTCCTGCGCTGATCAAGAGTGTTACGAGTACCGCTGGGACCGACAGCGGGCGCACGACACGGCGAAAGCGCAACGGTCAAGGGCGACTGCCGCACGTCAGTCCGACGCGCAGGGAGCGTCTGCGGTGTCGGTGGTTGATGCCTATCGGCGTCGTCGTTCACAGCAGCCTCAGCCAGCCGCGCAGATGGGTTGATCAGGTTGGGAAGGGCGGCCGTCGGGGTGAGGGCAAAGTTGTCCACAGGCGTACGCGGCAACGGAGAGCGCGTGCGTAGTGGTCGCACCTCGGCTGCCGGACTAATGACATCCGGTTTCAAGTCCGCGCGGGGGGTGGAAGACATGGTCGACAGGACCGGTGGTGAAGCACGCGGTATAGTCACGAAAGATACGGTGCACGCTTGGGTCGCCGCGGCTTCGAGGTGGCACCCAAAACACAGCAGCCCCTCAAAGAAAAGATGCGCCGATCAATAGCGCGTCGCTCCAGGCAGGTAGGAAGACGCACGTGCAGCGGGATCTGGTCGACGGGGCGACTCAAGACGGGCACCCTCCAATGTACAAGCACCCACCGAGAGGACGCCGGCGCTCGACAGGAAGCCCCGTTGTAATGCACGACCGTCAAGTGGTGGTCAACAGCACCTACGGCAACACACAGTGTGCCTCACTGCGGCCGGATGGATGCGTACTGAACAGCACCACAGGCGCAAGCAACAGCAAGCCGGCAGCAAGGATGCGTCAGAGGGGTTGCCGAGTAATGGCGAGGGGATATGCCGCGTGCCTGCTCCCACCAGGCACGGAAAGGGTGCTCGACGGGCTGGTGTACAGGAAGACGTCACCAAGCGGGCGGCGTAACGTCGGGGGCGCGGCGGGCGTCGCCCACCCGGCCAGCAGCCCGAGCCGGGGCGGCAAATAAGAGCGCTCCCACGCGTGAGCACAAGAGGGGCTCTCTCGCCCGTTCCCTCCACCCCCCTCCCGCACCACCCGCTGCTGCCCCCCCCGCCCCTCACAGTCTCGGCCCTCGCTGGGCCGGGAAGAGGCTGCCGGACGGCCCACACCACGAGAGCGCGCCGGCGCACACCTGCGCGGCGGCCGCCGACAACGCGCTGCGGTTGTCGCCGTTTCCAGGGCCCCAACAAGCCACAGCGGGACAGGAGGGAAAGACACCTGCTCCGTGGCGCTGGGGGCGTGACGGACTAGTGCAAGGCTCCTCAAGGTGAAACTCCCCCGCCACGGCACACCCCCGCCGCCCCACAGCGTGTCTGAGTGACCCACCACGGGAGCTCTCACGGGAGAGACCTCCACCGCCGCCTACGACGGCCGCTGTCGAAAGAGACGGAAGGCCGCAACCTCCAAGCGAGTAGTGCAGGAATGGCGTTCGGATTGTGGCCGCAGCAGTGGGGTAGCAGCTAGTGGGGGGGAGGGGGTGGGGAGCGGATGGGGCAGGAGGAATAATGGCGCTGCCTCCGCAAGCGATGGGCTACGCCACGCCGCGGCAGCGGTGCGGTGTGGAAACCCCGCGACTGGCGGCTGCACGCGCGAGCGCACGAGCCGAGCGGCAACGCAGGACCAGCGACAGGACCCGTCGCGGTGGCCAGAGGCAACGCACGCAGACGGGCGTCAGCGACAACGAGGGCAGACGGGCCCACGCCGCCGCCGCCGCCGCCGCTGCCGCCGCTGCCGCCGCCGCCGCTGCGGCCGCCGCCGCCTTCTCACTTCCGCCGACAGGGAGGGCCCACACGTTCGTTAGTGGCACACCGTCGCGAGCGCCCCCGGTCCTCGGCCAATTCCCACACGGCCTGCCAGGCCCTCCCGGGCGGCTGGGCTCTGAAGCGCAGACAGCGGCGCCCGGGCACGCACGCCCCAGACGTCCCACACGCTCCCGCCAGTACCGCCCCCCTCCCTCGCCAACCGCCGCCACCCCTCCTCCCCGCCTCCCGTCGCACGCCCAACGACAGCCCAGGACAGACGTCGCGACCCCCCTCGTCACCGCAGCCCAGACGCGGTGTGGTGCCTCCAGCGCACAGCGATGGGGGCCAACAAGGATGGGCACGCCGCCCGCCAGCCAATATGGGATGGGGCAACCGAGCGGGGGTTGATGCGCTCACGAACGGGGATGGCACCCGCGGTCGCAACCACCTCTCAATTACTGCGCCGTCGGGGCCAGCTAACGTCCAGCTTGGCAAGCATTGTTGAAGCAGCCAACAAGGACCACAGAATCGCCAGCCGAAAGAACTCGCTCACGGGATCCCGACGCCGGGTCTTCCCGCCATGGCGGGTCCTAAACGTGGGCGTACACAGTGCTCACAACAGGTTTTGCCGCCATCTGATTGGTCAAAGAAACAAGGAAAAACGCCTTTACTCCCCTTTGGCCAATGGGATGCACTCTGCTTTTGTGCCTTGAAGCCAAGATCGGAGCAACATCTGTCGCACCGAGATGGCCACGATGTCCCCAGGCGACTTTGGCTGGCCTCGACGCATCGTCTATAGTCCAAACACCAACGGGCGGGCTCGTGCGCTGGACCACCTCCCATGGCCACCTCCAGCTCTGCGTTGTTGCATCGTTGTCTCTAGACGGTTGGAGCCGAGGAGGCCTTGCACCCGTGCCGCCCCGCGTGACGAGTCATGGGACCGTGCCCGACGTCGGACGGGCAAGCCCAGCACGCCGCCAGCCCTCATCCGTCCCCGATTGCCAAGTCCAGGTGGAATTCGGTTACTCTGATGGTTTGATTGGCCATCGTGGTGTCCGCTTGGCTACCACGGGGGACTGCAGCGGGAGGGTGTCTGCGTCGAGTGGCGTCACACCCCTTTGCCACCCTGATGGTGCTCTGTTGCCCGCCGCGATCCTGGGCAGGTCCAGGTGCCGCTGCCGGCGTGTGCCCGCCCAACAACTGAAGAGCGAGGACGACGGGACGCGTCTGTGTCAGGGCACTTGCCCATTCTCTGCACAGCACATTATTTGTACAAGAAGTACATAGACATCGACTCTGTTTCCAGAGTGTTTGCGCATATTTAGGGGGAAACTGAGTAGACGAATGCAAGAGGACAGGCAAGATGACACGTTGTCAGGTGGCTTCCCCTTGCCACGTCTCCAATCAGCAACTGAGTCCACCACAGGGGCGAAAGCCGGTGCAAAGGTTGTCTAGAAACGTGAGCTGAAGGAGCCGTTCCAGGTTGTCAATCAAACCTCACAGGAGAAACTCCCAATCGTTGACCTGGCCTGCCTCTGGCGCGACCTTCCAGTTGACAGCACGCAGGAGCCGTGTCGTTTGTGAGAAGCACCCCTCCTGCTGTTTGCAGTTGCATTGTTGGCTGCTGCGCTCAGCTTACGGCAGTCAGCCGAGACGTCACATTGCTAGATGTTGGCGCATCGCAGTTGGTGGCAGCTGCCGCCCAGACATTGATGGAAGCATTCCATAGGCCGACACCTATCGTAATAAGGGATACAAGTGCGCGTGCCGTAAGGCATGGCAGGTGAGCACGTGACGCAAAAGGACGGCTTCCTCATTGGAGCACTCCAGCGTCCACAAAGCTGCAGCCTGTCAGGCTAGATAGATGGATCCAAACGTTTTCTTCATTTGATGTCAACGTGGCACAGCAGTCCACAAGTACTGATGGTTGACCGTCCTCGGAAAGGAGCAGTGGTCAATTCGAGCAGCCGGGAATTCCCATTGTGTATGGATTTGTCCCGGAAGTGCAACAACCAGCAACGGCCTCCGCGGCCGCCGCCCCCAGCGAAGGCAGACGCCCCCTTCCCACCTCCCCTCCCCCATATAGCGCGTCCCGTAAAAAGTGGACGTGTACGTGTCGTGTCGTGCAGTGTGGGCTTGATTGGTCAAGTGGCCGATTTTCGACAGGATCACGTAACGTACACGTCCACTTTTTACGGGTCGGACCGTAGGCGCCTGAGGCAGCCCTCCGCTCGGCAGCAGCCGCCCTCCGCCCGGCGGCAGCTGCCCTCCGCCCGGCAGCAGCCGCGCCCTTCTCGGCCGCAGTCGCCGCCCCCTCGGCCGCAATCGTTCCCCTCGCGCGTCGTCGGCCGCCCGCCTCCCGGCGTCGTCCCGGGGGCGGGCGGCTTCGTGGCGGAGACTGCCGGCGTCGTAAGAGGGGGCGGGTGGGCACCGTAGGCGGGCGCCCCCCTGCCCCAGTCCCCCCGCCCCCTCTTCGACGAGGCCGCGGGCGCTACCGAATTGGGTGGGCACCGCAAGGCCGCCCCCGCGACGTCTCTGGACCATGGTTGTCACGAGTTTAATGTATGCATTTTTTAATTTAATTAAAGCATAGATTAAAGCATAGAATAATCAAACCCCGGAACCGACCGTTGCATTAATCATACAGCATTTATCGGCAGTAAGTATACCAAAACCTTGTAAGTGAGTAGTACTCTATTGTTGGAATGTAAAGCTGCCGCGTACACAACACGATTCGCAACAGCACCGTCGCTCACTACACTACGCTGGTGGCCGCTCTGGGCATCATCGCCCGGCGGCACCAGGCGGCGTCGGGGGCGGGGGTGGCTGCGCTGGCGGCTCTGGTCGTGGTGCCTTCGGCGGTGTCGCCCGCGACGGTCGCGGTGGTGGAAGAGGGGGGGGCCGTGAAAGCGGCCAGCCTGGCCCTCCTTGCCACCGACGCTGAAGCGGTCGCGGCGGGCGCCGATGGTGGGGATGGTGATGGTGGGAGCGCCGTCGGTCGATGGCCGGCAGATGCCGATGCCGCGCCAGCCGCAACCGCCGCCGCGTCGACCGACGCCGACTCGGTGGCGCTGCGGCGGCGGCCACAACGGCAGCCCTGCCGACGCTCGCAACGGTGGTCGCCCCCCTCTATCCCGTGGCGGTTCGCGCCGTCGCCACGGCCCTGACCTGGGTGCCGGGATAGCTCGGGGTGGCGCTGGCCTGCTTTTCGCGACGTCTCTGGACCATGGTTGTCACGAGTTTATTGTATGCATTTTTATTTTTTATCAAAGCATAGATTAAACACATCTCAACGCGCCATGCTGTCGTGACCGTCCATCTTGCCCTTCACACCCCAGTTCAGGGACACCCCAGTTCAGGGACACCCCAGTTCAGGGACACCCCAGTCGTGGGCGCCATGGGCTTTGCGCTGGCTTACCGAGACGCGGCGGTGCGCCGAGGCGCCACGTCGTCGACGGCCGCTGTCATGTCAGGTTCAGCCCCCAACGCGTAAGGTGCACCGCCGCCGGAAGAAGATCCTGCCCCATTCTGTCGACCTCAATGGTAAACCGTCACGAGTGCTGCCAGCCGACCCGACACTCGAAAACGGTATGCCCCTGAAGCTCTTCTCGTGGCTCGTTGAGAAGGACGAGGGGTAGAGGACGCGCTAAGAGGGCGTCACTGGTGCTCTAACGTTGTACTGCGACTGCTAGGTTGGCGCCCAACCACCCTTGTTCTTGGTGGCGCATTGTGGGAGGCGTACAATTTCTCATGGATTTTGTTCACAATCAAAAAAGGTACAAAAAGAGACACATTGGTGATTAATTGAAGAATGCCTTTAATTAAAGCATTCTTTAATCAAAGGTGACTCATAAAATGCAGGCATTTTGCCAACCATGCTCTGGACACCACCGACGGGTCCGCACATCACGATGATCGCCCCACGTGTGGCCAGGAGCAATTTGACATCGCAAAGTACGTGGACCAACCAATTCGCATTGAGGCACAACAAGGGAATCCATCTGGTATCCATATAGAAGTGCTTCGCTACTAATCTTGTGACAACATTTTTGAAATAGTCATGATATGAGTATTCCAGTGCTCGGCGACTAATATTTTATATATTAAATATCTCATCGGCGCCAGCGCTGGCGGGCGCGCGGACAGGCAGGGCACGCGGTCGGGGTGGGGAACGGTCGTGGAAGCACTGTGGCACCGCAGGTGGACCGTTTTATGGGGGTGGGACTCCCTCTCGCTTACCATCGGATGGCGGCCGCTTATGTAACCTCCGCGGCGGTGCCCAGGTCGGTGTGGCTATCATGGTGTGTCTATCAATTTCCAGACCCCAGTTCAGCCGGCCAATTGATTCTGATCTCTCTGTTATAGTGCGTCCCGTAAAAAGTAGACGTGCACGTGTCGTGATCATGTCAAACATCGGCCACTGGACCAATCAAACCCACACTGCACGACCTGTCCACGTCCACTTTTTACAGGACGCACAATAACGTGGGGACCTGGTGCCGAGCTCTTGACCTACCCTAGCCGGACCTATTACAGTCTGTTGTCACGTCGGATGCAGGGAATTTAGAGACATTGTTCCAGACGAGGGCATGCCAATGGCTCCGATCATGTTGGCGATCGGCCTGCGGATTACAGAACGATTGAGTGTGTGAGCGTCTCGGAGTGCAGCTGAGCCATCCAGGTATCCACGTTGATTGCGCATGTTGCTCTTTTCGACCGGCGCGTGGCCGGAGCACCACCACCCTTGCTTGGCGAGTCAAGAGCATGTCAGTCAATCATCTTCAAAACTGTCTTTTCAGTACCTGTGCGATCGATTGTGACCGGGTATTGTCACGGACGTGACAATCTCAGGTCAGACAATAACCGGTACAGACTGTAACGGATGGCCCGAAGCGAGCAAGGTCGTCGGGCATCAGCCTATAGATTCCTTGGGATAACACTTTCACCTCATGACCTCGACCACCGTAAAAAATGACATGAAATATAAATATAGTATCGACTTTTGGAACACAATGTGTCATGTTGGCCTCGGGTAGGTTTCGAATAGTCGCCTCCCGTCACCGTCTTGCCACCGGGGCTACGCCCATCTGTCCGCCCCCCCGCACCCGCCCCCTCTCTCACTGTCCATTTGGTCCATTCTCGCGCTCTTTATCCACAGGCACCCCAGTCGCTCCCTCGCATCACGCAAGCGGGGAGGCCCCCGTTCTCCAGCCACCCCTCCGAGAGGCGTTGGCACGTCCGCAGCTATGTGTACGTATGAGTTTAGACAGCCACCGACCAAGGCATACCCTGGCAGCGGCTGGTAGTCTCCTGACAATCAGCCTTCTGGGAACTCTCTCCGTCTCTTCTTCACCTTCGTCCCCTCTCACCCATTCCCCTTCCCCCCTCCTCAAAGCTGTTCCCAAAAGTCATTCCTGCCCGCCCTATGCGCCCTAGGACAGCACCTTGCGGCCGTTGAGCGGCTGCGTCAGACGATCCGTCAGCACCACCACCCCCGATTCGAGGAGCGCGCGGCCGAGGCGAGACAGCTGCGCCTGGCTCGCCGTGATGACCTTCCGCGGCATAACCCAGGTGACGCCATCAGAGCACGGCGGCGTCGTCAGCGTGTGCCAGGCGGCGGGACGGCCGCGACCCACGCAAACACACCCCACGCCCCCGCTCCCCACAAAACCTCACATATGTCTACATTAAGAAGCGCCCCCTCCCTCCCCTCGCCTTCACTCTTCTTGCGTCGTTCTCCTCGAGACATCTGCAAAAGCTGCCCGAGGAAGCCGCACGCCGACGATGCCATCAAACACAGGTTCATAAGATGGCGCCCCCTCCTCACTCACTCAGCGTTCCCTCTCCACCATTGTATGTCTCCACTAATGTGCGCTCCTCCTGGAGGTCTAAAAACGGCTCTCCTACACCACATGCCAGATAGATAGATGACGAGCAGGAAATATTCAAATGTTTTGATATGTTAGGGCACAGCCACCAACGTGGGCTATCAGCAGATTCACCACTATTGCTGATCCTATTTTTCGATACGTAAGTCGGACTTGTGGTTCGTGAAATTTCTGGAATCTTAACAGCCAATCAGCGCACGTTCTCGTTGGTTTGGGATAGCTCAAGAGCTATCGCTCGACCAAAAGGCACTGCTTTGGCTCGGCGATAGCTCAGAGCTATCGTGGGTCAATTTCGTACAGGTCTCTGATTGGATGATCTCTGATTCCATAGACCTGGCATGATTCCATGTAACGTTACATACCGAATAGTTTCGGCTTTCTTCCGATAGCCCACGTTGGTGGCTGTGCCCTTAGATGTCACGGGAAGCTCTAATCAAAGTTGAGCGTCCCTAATCAAAACACAAATCTCGTATGTGCATGTCACCCGAGCCTCCGCTGTGGCCACCAATCTCACGAAAGGGAGAGTGGATGTGCTAGGGCGGCAATGATGAGACGCCGCGTTGCCGGCAGATGGGGATTTGGCAGAGGACGCCGCGTGCAGTGCTGGTGGCTGGCAGTGTTACGGGCGTGCGGGCTGGCCACCGTACCTCAGCCACCACCCGCCTGTGGCTCTGTCTGCTGCGCGCGGGGCTGGCCACCGCAGCCAGTTTGCAGCGGAATGAAAAGGGCCTCCACGGTGGACAGCGTAGTGGCCGCAGATGGGGAAGTGGCGGCAGAGGTGACACCGCGTCGCGACGGCGGCAACACGTTGACGCCGGTGGGCGGCAGAGGCGCTGGCGGAAGGGGGGTGGCTGCAGCGGCTGTGGTGCCAAACGACCTGTCGGACGGGGGCACGCGTCGCACGGCCCGCCACCTGCGCTGGAAGTCGGAACACCGAGCGGGTGGGAGAGTGGATAGGGTGGGGGGGCGAAGGAGTCAAGGGGGCCTTGAACGGCTTACCCCGCGTCGAACGTCACGCGGTCACAGAGGGAGGCGGTGCCGCCCCCTAGTCTTGGCTGGCTCCAGCTGGACGGCCGCTCGGTAGGGCGGCATGGGAGGGCGGGCCGCCCTGGACAGGCGCGCGTCAACGCACCCCTTGTCGCTCGTTCCGGTCAAGAGGCCACTGCACAGCAACAGCGGCAGCGACGCACAGCGTGTCCACTGCGGCCGAGGTGGACGCGACAATCTACATAACTAGTCTATTGTGGGCGGTGCCACTGTAGACGACGTGGCCGCCTTGGACGTGGGGACGCCAGGCAGGGAGGGGCGGGTGCCCCGGCGGCCACGCCCCTCACCCCCGCCGGCTGCCACTCCCCAACCACTGTGAGGAAGGGTGGGCCGGCCGCCTCCCCCGTCGCAAACGGCCTGTGCGCGGCAATGGGAGGGACCGGGCGGCGGGCGGCACGGAGGGACCGGGCGGCGGCCGCCTCGCGTGGTGGAGAGACGAGTGGGAGAAACAGGCGTGGGTGGAGGGACTGGAAAGTGGTGGGAGGAATGGTGACCGTGCGGAACTTCCGCGAAAGTCACCGGCAGGCCAGCGTGATCCGACACGTGGCGTCTCCACCCCAGCCTTGGCGCCGGCGGTCACGCACGCTCGCCCGTTGCTGCGGAGGCCGGCGCGGCGGCTGACCGCAACCTCCCGCCCGCGCGCGACGCGACCACCACCGCCGACCCCGTCACGCCGCCGCCGCCGCCACACCGCGTGCCCCCGTACCGCCCTCCCTGTTGGCTGTGTTGCACCAGCTGCGGGCGTTGCGGGCTGTTGATTGTTAGTCGTGGTTGGCGGCGCACCGCCGCCGCCGCCGCGGCGGCCGCCCCTCGCCCCCGCCGCCGCGTCGGCCGCCATGGCGGCAACCGCGGCCGCGGCGGCGGCGGCTCGGCAGGCCTTTGTCGCCCCCGCCGGTGCCCCCCCCGGCGGTCGTTGGCAGCGGCCGCCGACGGCGGCAGCTGCCGCGGCGGCTTCGGCGGCGGCAACGACGACGACGACGACGGCGGCGACGACGGCGACGGCGGCGGCGGTGGCAGGCGCGGCACGGCAGTGGCGGTGCGCGTATGGCGGTGGTGGCCCCGGCGGCGGCTGGGCTGGGCGCGCTCTGCCGTGGCGGCGGGCGCGGGTGGTGCGGCTGTCGCCGCCGCCGCCACGGGCGGGCGGCGGCGGTGGGGCGGTGGTGGTCGCCACCGCCGGTGCGGCGGCGGCGGGCCCGACCGCCGAGCCGCCACGCATCCCCGATGACCTCGACCTGGACCCGACGGGCGCGACGGCGGCGGCGGCGGCGGCGGCAGAGGCGGCCGAGGACGCGACCGACGGCGAGGAGGGTGATGCGGCAGACGGCAGTGGCGGTGGTGCCAGCAGCGGTGCGGCGGGGGCGGGGGTGAGCATGGCGTCCCTGCCCCGTGACGTCGAGCCCGTTGCCCGCTGGACGCCCGCCGGCCTCTTCGGCCCGATTGTGGACGAGAAGCGGCTCGAGACGGAGCTCCTCGAGGCGGACCTCGCGCAGCGGCCGGACCACCCGCTCAACCTGCGGCTCGCCTTTTACGCGCCGTCCACGCCCGGCCGCCTCGGCGGCGCCATCCGCCGCGGCGACGGCCGCGTCGCGGTCGTCGGGGCGCTCAAGCGCTTCGCGCCCGCCGCGCACGACGAGGCGCAGGGGGTGGGGGACGGCCGCTGGTCCGCCGCGGCGGGCAACCTCGACGACGGCCGCGGCGGCGGCGGCGGCGGCGGGCGGCCCCAGACGCCGCTGCCGAGTGGGGGCGCGGCTGTGGCGGCGGCGGCGGCGGCGGCGGCGGCCGCGGCCGCGTCGGCAGCGACGGCGGCGGCAGGGGCGGGCTCGCCCGTGGCGGTGGCGACGACCCCCGCCGCTGCCGGCGGCGGCGGCGGCGGCCCGCCGCCCCCCCCCGCCGCGGCCGGCGAGGCGGCCCGCCCCGCCGCCGCGCTGCCGGTGGCGGCCGCCCTCGCCGCCGCGTCGGCGGCCGCCGCCGCGCGGCGGGCGGCGGGCGGCGGAGCGGGGGGTGGCGCGGCGGCTGGCCGCCGCCGCCCTCGACGCGTGACGGCGGCCGGGGGAGTGGGGGCGGCAGGCGGGGGCGGGGGGGGGGGTCGGCGCCCGACGCCTGCGCGCGCCGGTGGCGGCCGCTCGGTCCGCCCCGCTGGGTGGCCGGCCCGCCCCACGCGGCCTGCGCGCCGCGCGGCCGTGCCGGCCGTCGTGTGGGGGAGACGCGGTGGGAGGGCGGGCGGGACGGCGGCGCCGCGTAGGCGCCCGCGCCGGCGGCGGCGGGGCGTCTCGCTGTTGCGGGGGTGCGCCCGCGGTGGGGGGGGGACGGGTGTGTGGGTGGGTGGGGGTGGCGCTGCGCCGGGGGGGGAGCAGAGGCGCCGCCGTCAGCGGGCTCCGTCTCGGGGCGGCACCCTTGCCGGGGAGCGCCGGCGCGCGCTTGGCCCCCCGTGACCGCCGTGGCTCGGCAGACGATTCCTTTTTTACCCACGTGGGGGTGGGCGGCGGCGGCGGCGACCGCCGCTGACCACTTTTCTCCCCTCGCCTGGTTGCCGCGGCGGCCGCCGCCGCCGCCGCGCGGCCCGTGTGCGTGGCGCACGGCTGTGCACGCGCGCCGCCCCACCCCACCACAGGCACAGACGCGGGTGGGCCGGAGGGGCGGCGGCGCCCCCCCCCCCCCCCGCCCCCCCGCCTCGGCGGCCAGGGCGGTTCCGCCCGCGCACGCGCCCGTCGCCTCGGCGGCGACGGCGGCCGCACGCGACGGCAGACCGCCCGCCGCGCGGCCGCCGCGTCGGCGGCGCCGGGGCGGTGCGCGCGAGGCGCCGCCGCCGCCGCCGCGTGCGCCGTGGCGGCGGTGGCGGCGGTGGCGGCGCGGCGCCGCCCGCGGCGCCGCCCCCGCCGCGGGCCCGCCGTCTGCGCCGCCCCCGCGCGGGGCGGCGGGCGTGGCCACCCGGTGGGCGCCGCGGGGCCTGCCGCCCACGCCGGCGCCAGGCCAGAGGGACCCCCGCGCCGCCGCGGGCGGCAGGCGGCGCACGGGCGGCAGGCGGTGCCGGCGGTGGCCGCGGCGGGCCCGTCGAGGGGTTCCACCCTCACCCGCCCCCCGCCCTCCCCACGATCACGCGCGCCTCGGGTTTTGCCCCCCCCCCACCCCGCTCACGGCACCGCCCACCGCCCGCCGACCGCCGTCGCGGCCGTCCCCACCCACCGCCGCCGCCACCGCGACGGGCGGCCGCGGGTGGCCGCGGCGTCGGCGTCTCGGGGCGCCGCCGTTGCGCACGGCCGCGGCGTGCCATGGCCGGGCGTCCGCGCCACCCCCGCCGCGGGTGCGTCGCGTGGGCCGCCGCCCCCGCCGCGCCGCGCGGGTGGGCGGCGGCGGGCCGCGGCGGCCGCGGCGGCTGGCCGACCCGCCGGCCCGCCGCGACGGACGCGGTGGGCAGTGGCGGCGGCGGCGGCGGGGGCGGCGGCGGCCGCGCGGCGCGGTACCGCCGTGAGCGGCTGGTGGTGGTGGCGGCCGCCCGGTCGGCGCGGGGGGGTGGCGGCGGCGGCGGTGGTGGTGGTGGCGGCGGCGGCGGCGGCGGCGGCGGTACCGCGACGCCGCCGCGGGCGCCGCCGCCAAAAGCCGCCCGCGTGCTGGCGGTGCCCAAGAAGCGGCTGGCCGCCGCCGCGGCGGGCGATCCGCTGGCGGTGGAGGCGTGGCTCCGCGCGGCGGGCTACGCCAGGGTGGCGGGTGTGGATGAGGCGGGCGTCGGCTCGTTGGCCGGCCCCGTCGTGGTCGCGGCGGCCGTCCTGCACCGGGGGGGCGGGCCGGGAGGCCGCCTGGACCTGTCGGGCGTGCGGGATAGCAAGGTGATGAGCGCCGCCGCGCGGGCGGCGGTGGTGGCGCGCCTCCCGCCGTCGACCGACGTGGCGGCGGGCGCGGCGGCGCCGCTGACGCTCATGGGCCGTTGGGCGCTCGGCTCCAACGGTGCCAATGGCGGTGGCGGCGGCGGTGGCGGCGGCGGCGGCGGCGGCGGGGGTGTTGTCCGCCGTGGCGGCGGGCCCGACGCGGGCGTCGAGTACGCCGTCGCCACCGTGACCGCCGCCGAGGTGGACCGCCTCGGCCCGGCCGCTGCGACGGCCGAGGCCGCGGCGGCGGCGGCGGCCACGCTGCCTGGTGGCGTGCCGGACGCGATGCTCATCGACGGGGACCCGCCGGGCGGCGGGGCACCGTCAACGTCGACGGAGGCGGCGGCTGCGGCGGCGGCGGCGAGGGTTCCTCCAGACGTCAAGGTGGTGACGTACCTGCCCGCCGCGGACCGCCTCGCTGTCGCCGTGTCGCTGGCTTCCATCCTCGCCACGCACACGCGGGACGCGCTGATGGTCGAGGCCGAGGCGGGGTGGCCCGGATACGGGTTTGGCACCCACCGGGGGCACCCGACGCGGGCGCACCTGTCGGCGCTCGCCGCCCGCGGGCCGTGTGCGATCCACCGTTAAGCGGGCGGCGGCGTGTCACGGAGGGGCGGCCGGCCGGCAGTCCACGGCCAATGGCGCGCCCAGCGGGCGGAAGAAGGGAAAAGGGGCCACCAAGTAGGGTGTGTGTAGAGGAGGCGGCTGCGCGGTCTCCTGTTAGTTTTTGTTGTGTGTTTTGTGTGATAAGGGGTTACAGTGCATGTCCTAGCGGGTGCCTCTTCTCTGTACTCTCCGCTTGTATTTGAGTGTGACGGGGGGGCCCGGATCTCCGGGTATCGGCCCCCTGCAGGGCACCTGTCTCCCACTGGGGATATGAGGTGTGGCGCGATGGCGGAGCCGCCGGCCGTCGACGGCCGGCACGTTCGTTTGCCCTCGCGCCCCGCCCGCCATCCCTGCCTGCAGCATTCGCAGGGGTGCGCGCGCGCGCGCCTGACAGAGTCACTTTCTCTCTCTCCTTGCTTCTCTTTCTCTTGCGTGCCTCTCCTCGCGTTGCACGCTGTTTGCCCTCTGTCTTGGGGCAGCAGATATCTTTCTGCCACCTGCGACCCCTGGGGACTGTTGGGCACCCTCCGGGGACATACGTCCACCCCAGCGGTCGGGGTTTTGAATAAAACGTATCAACTGGCACACCCGCGACTCGAGGGCAAGAGTAACTCTTTTTGTGGGCAGCGTGGTGACGGGGTGTGCGTAGGTGCGACGAGCAGAGGTGCGTGCCAGACAGGAGCGCCAATCATTCATGCCCCCCCGCGAGTGTCGGCGGGACTGGTGTTGGGTGTGTGTGCCTTTCGACGTTCCAGTCCGTGTATACAAGAAGAGGCAGCGGGGGGGACGTGCCGCAGCTTGCTTTCGGTCTGGACATGAGCATCACCGCGCTGTATGGCTGAAAGGCGGCCCACGCGCTTGCTGCGTTAGTGACGAGCCGCGTGTGCCCCAGCGCCGGCGGCGGTGGCGGCGCGTCGGCGGTCCCATCGCGGGTGGCTGGCTCGTAAGCGGCTACCTTGAAGCGGGCTGAGGTCCGGGTGCAGCGGCTGTTTGTGTTGGGCTAGGTGTACACGGCAGAGGGGAAGTGGGGGGGGGGGGCAGTGAGTACTGATGCACCTTGAACGATAGGCTTAAATTGCTCACATCATATTTAAAAAATTGTGTTCATCGGTCGAACGCGTGGAAAGGGCCTGTGGCAAAATTGGATACTATAACAACGAACGCGCTTGACTACGAGATATCGAGACATCAAGAGATTGCAGGTTCGAGTCCTGCCAGGCTCGTCAGATATTCTTTTGCCGCTCGACCACGTCTAAAAGTTACAGCCGCTCATCTTGCCAGCGGGGGAACGCCTTGGCCAGCACCCGCGCCACCCGGTTGTGCTCCCCCACAAAGAGGATGTGGAGGGCGGTGAGGGCGGGCTGCACGTTTGCCCGGCGGTCACCGGCGGCAAAGAAGGTGGCCTCCTCCGACGGCTCGTTGGGGAGCACCGACCCGCCCAGGATGCTTGCCTCGTTGGCCGGGAGCATCGGCTCGGGCCCGCCGCCGCCGCCGCTGCGGCCGGGGTACCCGCGGCGGTGGCGGCCGCCGGCCGCAGCGCCGGCCGCGGCGCTGCCGACGCCGTCGCCGACGCGGAGGCGGCCGCCACGGTGGGCGCGCAGCGCCTCGACGCGCTCTCACCCGTCGCCGTAAATGTGGCTGCCGTCCAGGAAGGCGGTGGCCAAGTTAGCGTGCTCCCGTCGCTGGCCCGTCGCGGCCGGCCGCCCCGCAGCCGACCCACCGCGGGGAAACGCCGCCAGCGGGGACAGGGGAATGGAGCGGGCAAATCCCGAGGGCGGCTTCCAGGACGAGGGCCACGGCCACCGTCGCGAGGGCAACGTCGGGCGCCAGACCCGGCGCCCGCGCGGCAGCCGCCGCCGCCGCGGCAAACGCCACCGTCACGGCCCGCCCCGAGTCGGCGCCGTTGTCGCCGCCACCGCACCCGGCCACGGCGGGGCCCACCGCCGCGGCGCTGGCGAGGAGGAGGTCCTTGAACGCCCCTGCGAGCGCCGCCGGCAGATCACCGCCGCGAGTGTACCTCCCAGCGGGGGGAGCGGAGGCGCGGGTGGGGATGGCACCCGCCGCCGCCTTCCGCGGCGGGCACCACAACCGCAGGCAGACCCAGCGCGGCAACGGCGGTCGGCACCGCTGCCGCGATCGCCCGCAGCATTGCCCCGCGATCGCGGTCGGCGGCGCCGCCCTGGACCGGGCTCCCCCGCCCCTGGTCCCCCGGGCGGGACGCCCTACATAGCCCCATCCCTGGGCGCCGCCCCCCTCCGCCAGCGCCGGCAGCAGCAGCGCCGCCGCCGCACCAGCCGCTCCCAGCGCCGTCGACGACACGGCCATGGGCACCGCCGGTGGGCACCCGGGTATGGTGGTCCCCCCACCGGTCCGGACGCCGGGCCATGTGGGGGCGGGCTCGCCAGCGCCCGCCCCGCCCGCCTCCCCCAGCCCCGCGCGGGGCAGCACAAAGACGGGGTCCCCAAACACGGCGCCCGCCCCGGCCGCCTCCGCCTGCGCTGCGGCGGCCGCAACGCGGGCCCGGAGGGCGTAGCGCCGCCGCCGCCACCGCCGACGGGGGCGCCTCTACAGGGACGCCCCCGCCAGCACCCCCCCCCCCCCCCCCCCCCCACCGTCACCGGCATCATCAGCCGCCGCGGCCTCCACCCCCCCCTCTCCGGGCCCCCCTCCCCCCGAGCCGCGCCGCGTCGGCGGCGGCACCCAGCGCCTCAAGCAGCTGCCTCCGCCCCGCCGCTCGCCCCCACAGTAGGTTGAACCCCACGATGGCAGCGACAAACGCCGCCGGCGTGGGCACCCCGCCGGCGACAGCGGCGACAAGCGCAACCCCCGCCACCCCCGCCGCCGCCTGCCACCGGGTCAGGCAACACTGCAGGACCAGGTAATACACGGGCACGCGCCCGCGCCGGGGGCGCCGGCGGCATTGGGTGCCCCAGCAACGAAAAGGCGCCGCCGCACCACCCCGAGGGCCCACAAGGCCCCCCGTGTGCCGCCGCTGCCGACGCGATGGCACTCCCACCCCCGCCCCCGCCCCCGCCCCCGCCCCCGCCCCCGACGAGGGGAGTGACAGGGGCGGCGCGTCCCGCCACCCCCTCCCCGCCCACCCCCACTCGACCCGCTCCGCCGCCGCCCCCGCCGCCAGTGGCGACAACACGTCCGCGGCGGCCACCCGCCACCCCGCCGGCACGTCGGGCGCTGCCGCCCAGCACCGCAGGGCGGGCGGGGCAGGCCGCAAATGCCGCGGCCACCACCCCCGCCGCCCCGTCAAGGGGGGTCGGCCTGGTATCCCCGCCCTTCCCCGGCCCCTCTCCGTCCCCACCCCGGCGCACCTGCTGCCACAGCCAGTCCGCGGCGGCGGCGTCGCCCCCAATGGAGCGCGCGACGAGGCGGGAGACGGCATCCAGCTGGGCGCCGCCCAGCCGCTAGGGAGGAAAGCCGAAGAGGAAGGCCCGCGTCACCACCCACAGCACGGGCCGCACGGCCACGGCGGGGAGAAGGAGGGCGACTGTGGGGGGGGGGGGGGGGAGGGGGGCACGCCCCACCCGCCGTCACCACAATCGCCACCACCGCCACCACCACGACCACCACCGCCGCTGCCGCCGCCGCCGGGGTGCACCGCCGCCGCATCGGCGGCAGCGTCGACCAGGCCCCTCAGCGCCTGCACCGCATCCGCCCGCCGGGCGGTGTTCAGGTGCGCCCGCGTAAGGACCCCGCCGTCGTCGCTGTCGCCGCCGTCGCGGCCGCCACCACGGCCGCCGCTACAACCGCCTATCAATCTGATGGGGTGGGGCTCGTACTTCCGCCACGTCTCCATGAAGCCTCACTCAGAGAAGACGTCCTGCCCACTTACAAGTGCAAGGAGTCTGCCCAAGCTGTACACCGTCCTTCCCAAGAGGAGCGGAAGGTCCGTCCGGGTCCGGATGATGGTGCGCTCCGTCCACGCGCCGGCAGCTGGATGCTCATTCTTGTCAGACTTGGTCAGCTCGTTGTCAACTACGTGCAAGTAGCAAGAGCGCGGCAGCCAATAGTCGTACTCGTCCTGGCCGCCAAACAGCTCCACCAACCTGGACTCATCGTTGTGCAGCTTCCGTAGGATGGTCACCGGGTTGCTGTCTGGCAGGGCGGTGGCGCCACGCTTCTTGGCCTGGACCCAGACTGCGACAGGACCGTCTGGCCCAACGAGGAAGAACACGCCGTCAAGCTTGAAGAAGTTGTTGGGCAAAAGGAACACCGTCCTCGACACCTGCTTTGGGGAGCTCCGTGCATGCCGCAGAAGATCCATCACGGCATCTGACTGCCGAGTGTTGTTGCCCTTTTTGCCAGCCAGCCGCCGCACCTCCGTGTGCGCGACCGAGGCGTTCACGCGCACGTCCCGCACAATGCGGTCCTCGCCAACGTAGACGGCACCAATCCCAAGCAGCTCCAGCAGGGTCACGGAAGAGTAGGCCGTTGGGAATCGGGCGCGGCAAATGGAGCGCAGGTACTCGGAGTACATGACCAGCTCTTCCCATCGGGCTCCGATCAGCGTCTTGCGGGCCGTCTCCGGGGAGGGCGAGGCGTTAGCCAGGTCAACCGGGTCGCCCTCCGCCTGCTCAACGACAACGTCGACAACCATCCTCAACGCATCCATAAGGGCAGAGGGTGTGCACTCGGCGGTCACGCCTGCAACGGCGTCCAATCCGGTCAAGTCCGGCACGAAGGTCTCGTCACCCCCTGCAGTAATGTAGGCCAAAGCACGGGTGTCACCCCAGGTGAGGTCCCGTACAGACAGGTTGCACCACCGCTGGTACTCAGCCAGAGCCACAGCGTCACGCTCCTTGCGCTCTTCCTCTTCCTTCTTCTTCTCGGTCATGTCTCGCTTGTCCGATGTGCGTGCATCAGCTGCACGCGCGGTGGTGGCGTCAGCTCCGTCCTCCACAAAGGCTGCGTCTACCCTAAGCGCAGAGGATGCACCAGCTGCAGACGCCTCGAGTACTGCTCCTCCTTGCACACCAGTTGACACCCCAAGATGACCGCCCGCGGAGGGATGCGGCAACACGAGATCGTCTGCGCGCACCTCCTTGGCGACAAAGACGGCCGCCAGAACCGCATCACGGAACTCCGGGGGTGCCGACCACAGGTCCGGCGGCAGGTTTTGGCGGTTGACTTGTGCAGGCTCGTTGGCGCTTCCAGCACCGTCAGCGTACGCACTCGCAGACCGCCCCGATGAGATGCCCGTATTGACCGCCTCCACAACGTCAAAGAAGTCCAGCTTGCGCACATTCTTGAGCGCCAAAGCGGTCAGGGCACCGGCACGCCAGTTAGCCCCCGCCATCAGCGCGTAAACTTCCGCGCAGTCCGTCACCTTCATCTTGAGCCGCGTCGATCCCACCGATACAGCCAGCTTGTCGTCGGCCTTGCGGGGCCTGGACCACAAGGCGTTGCTCATCGTGATGAATAGCTCTGCAAACTTGGGAGGGTCAATGCTGCGCACCATCTTGGCGCGGCGCCCCGACGCCGTCTGCTCTGCAATCATCAGGGCCCGGTCCAGCGACGAGAAGATGGCTACACCGTCACTGTCGTCAGCCAAGGCGCACGCTTCGCTGCGGATGGGGTACTTGATGTCTTTCTTCAGCTTGTCGCACACATTGGCCCCGGACATCGAGGTCGACAGCAACCCAAGCTCGTCCACGAGCAGCACCAACCGCGCCCCAGGACCGGCTAGAGACATCTTGCGAAGAATCATGCTGCGTGCCTCCTCTTCCACGTCGTCCGGGGTGTACTCGCCCTCTGCCCCGGTGTGCTCGCTCTTCAGCGCAGTGTAGAAGGTCTTCATGAATTTGACAAAGGAGGGCTTCCGCCCAATCTTGGCCAGCTCGCAATACAGCAGCCGCACGTACAGCAGAAGGTAGTAGCCGCCAGGGAACTTGGTGCAGGCCTCCTCGGCGGGTAGCACGGGGAAGCTGCCGTTGAAGCTGACACCCATGACAACGACGGGTGACCCCGCGGGGTCTGGCATATCTGCTTCGAGGGAGGCGCACAGAGCGGCCGTGCGGAGGGCCTCAGTCTTTCCGCGTCCACTCGAGGCCAGGATATAGAGCAAGGGCATGCGTCCGGGTGCCGTCTGTCGATCGCCACCACCCTGAAACGCGAGGAGTTCAATGCGTTCCAAGAAGGCGTCTCCCATCGCCTTCCGCTTGTCCCAGGCGACTTGGGAGCTTGGGTTGGGCTGGAAGATGACATCGAAGTTGGGAGGCGTCCAAACATCTTGTGGGAGCTCGGCGTCCCCTTCAAGGAGCGAGAAATCGAATCGGGCCTGTCCAAGACGCTCAAGCAGACGACAAACTGGTCCAGGGAAGGAAGGTGTAGTCGATACGCCCTGCAGATAACAAGAAGGGAATCGAGCCGGGAAGACAATGGGAGAGAGCGAGCGGTCCAGCGGAGAGTTGACAATCTGTCAGAATGACCAGCGTCCGTCAAACCCAGTCCCAGCCCTCAACAAACTGCATGGAGACACTCTTACTCAGAGATGCCCTCGACCAATTCTCATACCTGATGGTCCTTGGGCGCCTTCTTCATCGTCACCTTGTTGAGCTCCTCCTGCAGCCTCTTGAGGTCCTCTTGCAGCCTCTTGATTACTTCCGCGGATGACGGCTGGTCCGCATTGCGTCCCGCATCTCCAGGTTGCGCAGAGCATATGAACGGAGTTCGCAGCAGAGCTCTACCAACCCCGACAAAAGGACGACCATAGCGGGGGAGGTGGGGCGTTGGTCGGAAGGATGCACGGGACCTGGGTACCGGCGGCGTCACAAGTGTACAAACACGCGCGTCAGGGACTAAAAAGGCAGTGGGATGATGGGGCGTCATGGTGCAAGCCGCCAGCTGCACAAGGACGTGCACACGCCACAGCCGGGCAACGAAGAGGTATGGCCGGCCGGGGAAGAATGAACGGACGGAAACAAATCTCACAGCAGGTCGACCAAGTATGTAAGCGCTACTGAGCAACCGTGGCCCCCTGGTTCGGTTGCTTCTCGGTGAGAGCTGGTGGTTCACCGCTGGGAGCTGAGTCCGAGGCAGTGTTTGAAAATCAGGGAGGACGCCGCGTGTCATGACCATGATTGGCACTCACTCACGTAGGAATCGAGATGTACCTGCACCCTGTAAAAAATTGCCGGGTGCACCCTGCTCCTGCCTTCTCAGCAGGGTTCGCAAGAATGTATTTTTTTGCCTCGGCTTTGATTAATATATAGATTAATTAAAATATTTTCATTTTCATTATATGCCTTATTCATCATATTACCGTACTTAAAAATTCTTGACGACTTATGTCTGGCATTGTATGCCGACTATCGCTGCCGCAACAAACGCTTTTGTCTTCGGTGCGGCTCCTGGCCACGCTCACCGTCGCTTTCCGGGATGCACAAGGCGGTTTTGCACAAGCGCCGTCCCCCTTGACGAGGTGACTTGCACGCGTCCAAGCTGAGCTCGCTGACTGTGGGGACGGCGCGCGCCCGCCGCCCCTTGCACAATGGATAGGCGTTTTCTTGCACGGCAGTTGGTCAGGGACTTGCAAGACGGCCTTGTGCGCGACTTTCGGGGGGAGGCGAGGGGGCGCCGCCGCCAGCGCCATCCGTGCAGGCGATTGCTTGGCATGAGTACCTCACTGCACCTGCAGGGTCAAGGGAGAAGCCAACATTATGGCGACGCGTTGCGCATCCTCTGAAGAGAGGGCCCCGCCTCATGTAGGATGCCGAGACTGTCATTTGACGCTACAAAGAAAATTGGGAAGTACTCAGTGAGCTTGCGCGGTTGGGGCCCCAGCAGTCTGCTGGTCCGCAATGATGGTAAAATTGTTCATCAATTACGCTCTCAAGTATACGATAGATTAATCAAAGGGCCGTTTCTACTCTTTGATTAATCTATAGACTAATTATAAATTAATCTAATTTAACATAATGTATACATTTCATTGCTGCCAACCAAGCTTCTCAGGGCTCCTCGGATCGGGCCGCGCTCCAGACAGCGGGCCACGGAGCGGGCGGGTCGACATATGGAGGTAGCACGCCATGCAGGGCTTCAAACCAAAACTCTCGCAATACCGACTAAACTCTGAGATCATCAGGCGGTCGGGGCGCCCTGCGCGCGGGCGAGATGACCATGCATCCGCATCCGTAGCAGGCAGCTCCCACACCCCACCCCATTGCAGCCCCCCGCGCCGCTCCCCGCCACCGGGGCGGTGCTGCTGGTGCCGTTTGGCTGCCTGGCGGGGGGGTGCGTTCCTCGTTGCGACGGCTGGAGATCCCGCTCCCACGCCGCTCCCCGCCACCGGGGCGGTGCTGCTGCTGCTGTTTGGCTGCCTGGCGGGGGGGGGTGGTCCTCGTTGCGGCGGCTGGGGATCCCGCCCCCAGCGCCGCTCCCCGCCACCGGGGCGGTGCTGCTACTGTTGTTTGGCTGCCTGGCGGGGGGGTGCGGTCCTCGTAGCGGCCGCTGGGGATCCCGCCCCCGCGACGTTCCCCGCCACCGGGGCGGTGCTGCTACTGCTTGTGGCAAAACCCGCTCTCAGGAGCCTCCACCCAGTTGGTGGCAACGGAGAGGGTGCCTCTCGTAACGTTTAGAACCGGAAGAAGTGCAAGTCGCACACATGCTGTCTCCGTTGTGGGGCAATCCCCCCACTAGTAAACAAGAAGATGGTATGTGGGCCAACAGTTTCTTGGTCGGGACCGGGAAGCGAGGCCAAGCCCCGCTGTCCCTCCCTTTATCCCCCCAGGGGCCCCTCAGAATCTCGCCACTCAGAATCTCCCACCCCAGCACCTGCCCACCGGGCCACACAAAAATTCAAGACGATAAAATGCAGAAAACCCTCAAGTCCAAGTTGGACTTCCTACGAAGCTAACTATCCCAAACTTAGGGAATAGGGACCCAAATGCATGGGGAGGAACGGGTCAGGCTAGTGGCCTGCCGCCCCTTGCAATTGCCTGGCACGTGTTGCCCCCCTACCTGGGGGTCAATACTGCCACACTGCTGTCTTGGTTTAGGTGCCTGACGAGGGCGTAGCCCGCGATGCGGCGGTTGGGGCCGGCGCCGCAGGCCCCGATCACCGCCGCCAGCGCGGTGGTGCTGTCTTGTTTTGGCTGCTTGGCAGGGGTGCGGCCTGCATTGCGGCTGCTGGGGCTACCGCCTTTCGCAGCGATTGCCGCCAACGGGGTGGTGGTGATGCCGCGGTGCGGTTAGTCGGGGGGGGGGGGTCGGACCGCATTGAGGCGGCTGGGGCTGCCGTCGCCCGCCCCGTTTTCGTCCTCCTCGGGGTGGTGCTGCCGCTCTACACCTGCCTGATGGGCGTGCGGCCTGCGTTACAGCGGCTGGGGCTGCCGCCGCCCGCCCCGACTTGGTCCACCGCGGCGGTGGTGCTGGCGCTGCTCGCCTGCCTGATGGGCGTGCGGCCCGCGTTTGGACGGGCGGGACTGCCGCCGCCCGCCCGAATCCCCGCCACCGGGGCGGGAGCGCTCCCGCTGTCTAGCTGCCTGGAATAGGTGCGGCCCTCATTGTGGCGGCTGCTGCCGCCGGTGTTCTGCCTGGTTGGAGGGGGTGCGGTCCTCGTGGCTTTGCGTGCGACTGGCGCCGCACGTCCGTTTGCCCTCAACGTTGCCGTGCTTCTGCCTCTGTTTGGCTGCCTGGTTGGGGCGCGGCCTGCGTTGCGGCGGGGGCTGCCTCTTCTTTGGTGTCTGGTGAAAGAGGGGTGCAGCCCGCGTGGCAGCGGCCGAGACTGCCGCCGCCCGCCCGTTTTTCGTCCACCGCTGCGGAGGTGCTGACGCTGTGCACCCGCCTGGTGGGGGTGCGGCCCACTTTGCGGCGGCGGGGGCGGCAGCTGAAGGGGGACAGGCCTAGGCGGCCGGTAGTTCGTTTGGGCTGGTAGCTGCGCGTGTGGGGGGGGTCGCGGCCTGGAGGCAGAGCAGGGAAGTGGCCTCTGCCTGCTGGAAGAGGGCGCCGGCCGGCGACGGCCGGCGGTGGGGTGGCGGCGGCCTGGGGGTGGGTGGCGGTGGCCGGCAGAGCTCCTTCTCCTTCATCCCGCACGATCGCATCCTGGTTGCGCTCTGCCGCCCCCTTTGAGCGTTAGTCATGTACTCCCGCCCTCCCTCGTTGGCCGCTGGCGGGGTCGCGCCTCCCCACTTGCCTGGGGCGGCTGCCCCCCTCTGCTCTGAGCAGACGGTTGCCGGTGGAAGGAAATGGGGAGGAGAGAAGGAGCGTAAGAGGGCTAGCCACCAACAGGCAGAGACACGCACGGGTGAGCACGTCGGAGTGCCCAAAGTATTTGACACGAAAATTTGCGCGGCCTGGTCAGTATTCATTTCCGCCGATCATGTGGTAGTTGGCTCCTATCTCGCGGCACATCTCAAAAGAGGATCTGCTGTTGACGATGTGGTTGGTTGTCACGCGCCCTCAGCTGCGCAACCTGAGATTTTGTTCCCTGAATGCCCTTTGACATGTTGGACGAGTACAGTATTTAAGTTGACAAGGAACCTGGTCAGCGACTCGCGATCGCCAACGTCAGCTGCGAAGCGCCGGCACCTGCCCCCCTTCGCCCCACCCCCTTGCTCGCTTTACCATATGTGGGCCGCCCGACAGATCTGGTGAATATACAGGGCGCCAGCACTCACTCATCTCATCTTCGAGAACGCGCCAGTAAGCGTCTGTCGAAGCAGGGCCCCCAACGGCCCGATCGGAAGGAGCGTTATATCTGCGCCCCCGTTTGGGTTCCGCCGCTTAGGGGCGGCAGTAACAGCAAAACGAAAGACGGCCAGCTGTGAACTTTTGTTCATCCCATAGGTATGGTATGCGCTTCAACGGAACGCGAATGCTTTTGCAGCCGGCGCCGGAATGCGCCACCAGTCTGTCTTATCATCGCCAGTTGACCAGAATGCGCCTGGAAGGAAGTTCCAGGGACCCCCACGGCGGAGAGGGTCATTTGTGTATGGGAAGAGTGACCACGCTGCATCCATTGGTGTACAAACCTAGTGCTAACGAAGCGTACAGTGGGCATGAATAGCGTGTGAGTGGGTGGGCGAAGCGCGTTGCGCTATAATCGCACCCCCCGGGTGTTTTTGAGCATTGTGGATTTCCTTTTCCGGTTGGAGGCTGATTGACGAGCCACCTAGTATTCGTCGTCTGCTCAAAGTGGTTGGACAGCGTGCTGAGGTGCGCACAATGATGACAGCCTGATAGGGACTGTGAGGAACTGTGGCGCAGCTGGACGACCTCACAGAGTCCGTCTGTAAGGGCAGTGCGTTGGAGGTGGTAGGCGGCATACAAGACGTCACTGATCACGCGGTGTTAGTCACACAGTGTTATCTCCAAAACTTCTCGCTGACTGTGGCAAACCCGCTTGTGTCGGTGTGCGACGGGTCATGCACTGGGTACACTAGGCTCCTTTGGAAGGTGACGTACGGTTCAGGGACGCAGTAGTGAACTTTTTGGTGACGTCCTCCACCGACTAGAACGACGATGCTTAACACGCCTATGAGGCGCGCGCGCCGAATCGCAAATGTGGCCCTCGAATCGCATCCCAGACTCCCGCCAACCAGGGCCCTGTCGGGGTTTTGGCGGGCATCCAATCGCTGGGATTGACATCCAGATGATTGCTCGGGCCACCCCCGGTCACCGCCTGTCCCCATCGCCGCCGCCCACATCCTCAACCCTCTCACCGCACCATGGCGACCAAAACGCCCACTGAGGTGTGCCTGGCGCTCCTAGAGGACGTCAGGCACACCTTCGACACCCTGGAACAGGCGCTGAGGTACGTGGCGGCTGAGACCAAGCGGACCTACTCGTCCCTGCGGTGGGCGTACCACCGCTCGCGTGGTGGATGCGAGAAGCGGCATGGGCAGCACAAGCTGAGCGCTGAGCAGGAGGCTGTGTTGGTCTCCGTGGCTCAGGCGTTCAGTGTGAACAACTTGGCTCTGTCAATCGCCCAGACGCGCCAGCTGGTGGAGCGCAAGTGGGGCGTGTCGGTGTCCCGGCATTGGGTCCGTCTTTTCGTCAACCGCCACCGGAGCAGGCTGAGCAAGCGGGCCTGCAAGGCGCTGGCGGACAAGAGGACAGGGCTTGACGTGTTGGACGGCGTCATGGACTTTTGTGACGAGCTCAAGGACTTCCTAGCTCATCACCACTTCCCCGCCCACGCTGTATTCAACTACGACGAGACAAGGGTAGTCCAGAAGGGTGACAAGCTGGTGCTGCGCCGCCGTGAGGCGGCAAACAAGGAGAGGGCCAATGTGCGGTCCACGCGGCACCAAACCGTCGCCTCCCTTTTGACATTCGTGGGCGCGGACGGCTCTGTTTTGCTGAGCATATACATTCTCAAGGCCAACTTTGACGAAGGGAGGAGGCCACTGTGGACTTTACGATGGAGGCGGCACCCCGGGTGACACGCGGCACGTGGCCAAGGTACTACTGTTGGAACACGACGGGCTACCTGGACGCGGACGTGTTCAAGGCGGTGTTGTCCAAAGTGGCGGATGAGTTTCATCGCAATTACCCCGGTCTGGAAGCTTTCCTGTTTGGTGACCAGCTAGCTGCCCACCGCCGCGCCGACATTGTGGAATTTGCGCTCGGCCTGGGCCTGTTCCTGTTCTCCCTTTCCAAGAATACTTCCCACATCACGCAGCCGTTAGATAAGGCGCCCTTTGGGTCGCTGCAGGCGGACAGGGTGCCCCGGAACGAGGCGGCCGTCATGGACGGCATGCTGACCAACACGGGTAGCAAAGACTCTCTGATGCTGGCAGCGTACGAGGCTAAGCGGCGCGCCTTCTCTCGGCCAGTCATTGTCGGCGCTTTCCGATGTCGAGGCCTCTGGCCGTTCGACGCGAAGTTAATGCTGGCAAACGTGCGCGCCAACTTGGGATTGGTTGAGATGGGCCAGACTGCTGTTGACGCCGCGCGCCACGCGGCGTCGGAGGTCATACGGGCTGCACAAGAGCGCGTGGACGAGGCGCAAGCCAGGTCAACCAGGGGGAAGGCGGTCGTCAAGCGTGGCGTTGTGCACTCCCCCTACCTCCTCATGGAACGACACCGCGAGATGGAGGCCGAGGCCGCGAAGGAGGTGGCGGCTAAGAAAGTTCGCCGCGAGGAGCGTGAGAAGAGAAACGAGGACCAGCAGCGCCTGTCGGCTGACAAGGCTGAGGCCAGGGAGCGCCGTCGCTGCCGCGTTTGTGTCGGACCAGTGTACCGTGGGGGCAAGCGGTGGATTGGGTGCATCTGTGGCGCATTCTGTGTGTGCCCTTCTTGCTCCAAGTCGCTCGCGGCGGGCCTGGCGTTGGGCGAGCACCTCAAGGTATGCAAGGGGGCCGTTGGGAGTGGTTCCGATAGCGACAGTGAGTCGGCGGGCGAGGGGAGTGGCGGCGAAGGTAGTGAGTAGTCAGTTGTATGATTTTATGGCAGGACGTGTCAGTCCTGTGATTGCAAGAGCCAGTTTGGCGAGCACGGATCACCGACTCGGATGCGATTCGAGGGCCACATTTGCGATTCGGTGCGCGCGCTGTGGCAAAAACCAAATGCACACACGGCACCCAAGTTGGGGCGGTGTGCAAGGGCTGCCTCCCGTGTCGGGGGAACCGGAAGAAGTGCAAGTCGTACACACTCTGTCCCTGTTGTGGGGCAAACCCCCCACTGACAAACAAGAGGATGGTGTGTGGTCCAACAGTTTCTTGGTCGGGACGGGGACGCAGGGCCAAGCCCCGCTGTCCCTCCCCTTATCCCCCCAGGGTCCCCTCAGAGTCTCGCCACTCAGAATCTCCCACCCCAGCACCTGCCCACCGGGCCACACGAAAATTCAAGACGATAAAATGCAGAAAACCCTCAAGTCCAAGTTGGACTTCCTACGAAGCTAACTATCCCAAACTTAGGGAATATGGACCCAAATGCAGGGGGAGGAACGGATCAGGCTAGTGGCCTGCCGCCCCTTGCATGGCACGTGTTGCCCCCCTACCTGGGGGTCAATACTGCCACACAGATCCTCTTTTGAGATGTGCCGCGAGATAGGAGCCAACTACCACATGATCGGCGGAAATGAATACTGACCAGGCCGCGCAAATTTTCGTGTCAAATACTTTGGGCACTCCGACGTGCTCACCCGTGCGTGTCTCTGCCTGTTGGTGGCTAGCCCTCTTACGCTCCTTCTCTCCTCCCCATTTCCTTCCACCGGCAACCGTCTGCCCAGAGCAGAGGAGGGCAGCCGCCCCAGGCAAGTGGGGAGGCGCGACCCCGCCAGCGGCCAACGAGGGAGGGCGGGAGTACATGACTAACGCTCAAAGGGGGCGGCAGAGCGCAACCAGGATGCGATCGTGCAGGATGAAGGAGAAGGAGCTCTGCCGGCCACCGCCACCCACCCCCAGGCCGCCGCCACCCCACCGCCGGCCGTCGCCGGCCGGCGCCCTCTTCCAGCAGGCAGAGGCCACTTCCCTGCTCTGCCTCCAGGCCGCGACCCCCCCCACACGCGCAGCTACCAGCCCAAACGAACTACCGGCCGCCTAGGCCTGTCCCCCTTCAGCTGCCGCCCCGGCCGCCCCCCGCGCCCGGGCGTCCGCCCACCCGCAGCGGGGAGCGTGTGACATTGCTCATTCGGCTGTCTGCGACGGTGAGCGTCGCGCTGGGCGACGGGGCGGCCCCCTCGGAGCTCAGCGTTGAGGGAGGGGGCAGGCGCCCGTCGTCAAGCTCCTCGCCGGGGCGGCGGCAGCGGGGGACGTGGCGGCGGCCGAGACGGAGGCGTTCATCCAGAGGAAGGGGCGCTGGCCGGGACGAAGCTTTTCGCCGACCTAGGGGTGCAACAGGCGCAGTACAGACTGGCGGGGGGGAGGGGGGAGAAGGGGGGCGCCGCCGGAGGGGGAAGTGCGCCTGTCTGGGACGCCGGCGAGCGGCGTCCTCCCGACGGCGGCGACTGCGGCGGTGATGGCGGTGGCAATTGCACATGGCGCCGTTGCTGTGCAGTCCGCCGCGGGTCGGGACGAGAAGCCAGCCCCCGGGTGGCCCGACAACGTGAGTCACTCGCGCCCCGCCCCCTTCCCACAGCCGCGTCAGCCGGCCAGCAGGTCCCCTCTGGCGGCCTCCCATGGCCTCCCACCTCGGCCGCTGCCCGGGCGGTGCCACAAAGCCGCCTTGAGGAGTGGCCAGCCGGCCTCCCACTGGGGGCGGTTACCTGTGCGGCGGCGGCCACCTTCCGCCACCCGTGGCCGCCACGCGGGGGCGGCCACGGCACGACCCCCCCCACCCTCTTCCCCTGTGCCACCACGACCACGTTCCCCGGACGTCGCCGGCGGGACGGAAGGCGGATCCGTCACCGTGCGTCCGGCGAACAGCGCTCGCACTGTTGGCGCGAACGCAGAAAAGGCGGGTACCTAGGAACTTGGGTGGATCGGTGATGTGCGAGTTCTAGCCCTCTGAGGGGCATTTCCATCAGCACATGTTAATGCGAGGGTGAAGAAACCATTTCGGCTACTAACCCCCCCCACACCCTTAGAATTGGGGAGGTAAGATCGGCCTTGCAAACCCACCAGAGGCCGCTTTCACCGCACCCCCATGGGCAGCTTGAGGAGTTACTTCTGGGTGATGGTGTAGTTGTAGCTGCTGTACCTAGTCCAGAGCTAGTAAGGCAGACGTGTAGCGAGGCAGTTTTGTTTCTCATATCGACCCGGCATTAGCGTGCTAATCTCGCCACCATCCTCAGCCATTCCATCATCCTCCCCCCCCTCCTCCATGCGCAGTACAGCTCTCTGCCCCCATCCACCCTGCCCTCCCCCCCGCTGGTCCTTCCTGCCGCCTGCTGTCCATGTATTAAAGCAGCGTCGGCAAACTTCGCTGTCGCCGCTATCCTCGCTGTAGCAGTACTCCCAACCACCAACCCAGAGTCAGGGAAGGAAGAGGAGTATTGCCGATATCCCAACTTGGGACACCGGAAGCAAGCACCTCCACACAGCCGAACACGGAACTTGCGTGTGGTGAACGGGTCAGCTCACCAAGGCACGAACAAGATGTGTCGGAGCCAGACGGTGTTTACTTGCTTGGCCAGCCAAGGTGGGCCCTCCCCGCCTTGCTGTCCCTCCTTATCAACCCTCCTCACACGCTCACGCAACCCCTCAAAACACTCAGAGAATGAACCCTCAAACAAACCAATCATATCACTCCACATGCAAAGCACTCAGAGCGTAGAAATCCGTCTGGCTCCCGTGCAAAAATCCCAAGAAACAAACACCAGCAGCATTACCCTGCTCTAGTATGTCGGAAGTCCTAGTCGAATTTCCGTCCAGAAGTCAGAAGTTTCACCATCGTGGGTCGGGTGAATTTCGACTTCCGGTCAGGTCCACTTGACCCGAATCTCCAAAGTATTGGTACCGAATTCCGGCCCAATCTCCCACATTTCCCCCTTCTCAAAAGTCCAGCCGTCCCGGTGGACGTCCAATCAGCTGCGAGTCGCAGTGACCGGGAGGGGAGGATGCAATTCCCGAGTCGGGATGCAAAGTACGGTGCATCGCTGGCGTCTAGCGTGCACCAGGGTTACGCCGGGGTTGCACTCGCGTCCGGCGGGGCCCTCCGGGAGAGGCAGTCCCTCTCCGGGGGGTGCGCTCTTTGCCCTAACCTGGGTAGAGGAGCCCCCTCCACGCGAAACAGGTGTGGGGGAAAGTCGTCCCCCACCTGGTCAGGGTGCTCCACGGGTGGACTCCTGTGTGGGTGGGCCCCCTAACCTGGATGTCGGCGTTCCTCCGCCACACCCCCTGCCCCTCAACTGGAGGAGTAGGGCGTCGACGTTCTCACTCGGAACGTCGACCTGCACCTGCCCCTTCAGTTGGGGTACGGTTGCTCTCGGGGGGTCGGGTTGTATCCCCCCCTTAGAGCTCGATCCACCCCCAGCTGGCTCTCTGCGGGGTGTTCCTCGCTCCTTTCCCCCCCCCTTCTAGTCAGGGTTGAGGGGTGTGCGCACCCCGAGTTGGGGGTGTTGCACTCGGTCGCCGGCGGTGGTACTCGGCCGCCGGTGCGGAGTCTTCTCTCCCCGTCGTGTGTGCGGGCGGGTGTGTGTCTTCCCGCCGCTGCTCCCTCGCGTCGGCGGGTCTGTCTCTTCCAGCCGTGCGGATTGTGTCGCCGCTTGGGGTGGTGTCTTCCCCCTCCCTGCCCCTGTGTCGGGCGTCTTCGTTGTCGGTGGGGGCGTGGGTTGTGTCCCCCCCTTGTTGCTCTTCGTCGGCGGGGTTGTGTTTTCCCCGCGCTGCCCCTTGTGTCGGGCTTCTTTGTTGTCGTTGGGGAGTGTGGGTCGTGTCCCCCCCCTGTTGTTCAAGGCCCAGGTTGAGTTAACCTGGTGGCGGTCAAGGAGGGGGAGCGGGTCGTATCCCCCCCCCGTGCTCAACCTCACCGAGTTGGTCAAGGTTATTCAAGATGGCGGGTGAGCCGAGTCGGCCTTTGTCCCCGTCTCCGACGTCTCTGTCGGACAAGCGACGGGCGGGAGAGGAGGCCCTCGGGACTGAGGAGTCTCTCAGCCGGGGGTCGGCCATGGAGACGACTCGTCCCGGGCGAGGGTCGGAGGCGGCCGCCTCAGCCGTCCCCGCTCCATCACCTCCTACTGCCCCCTCGGCTGTGGTCCCACCGGGGGATGGGTCTTCCAACCCGGTGGCGGAAGGGGATGTGACTCCCATCCCCCGCCTTCCTGAGTCGCGGCTGCTACTCCCGCCGCGGCCCCGTCCTCCTATGGGGCCCCGAGCCTGGGCGCCTCCCAAGTCAGTCGGGGAGCTTCCCGACTGCAAGCTCAAGGATGTCTATTTGATCATCCCCGAGCCACGGCGGACCGACGTATGGTACCGCCGGACTCGTCGGTACCCCAACCAGGTGACTCTACCTGATGGGGTGGTCTGCGACCTACCAGCGCTACTCTGCCTGGCGGACGCGCCTGAAGTCCAGGCGTTGTCAACCTCCCTCGCCATGGGGTCGGGCGACGTGGAGATCGACGACACCCACGCGGTGGTGTCTACCGAGTGGTGTGCCCTTCCTCGTCCCTACCTGGGCGGAGAGGACGCCCACGCCCAACACGGTGTGGTGCGAGAGGAGTTCCGACTCCGGGGCTCCTCGGGCTTCCTCATCCACGGGTCGCGGGTGGAGTTCACCCACGTACCTCTGGAGGAGCGTGAGCACCAGTACCCTCTTCTCCCAGGGTGGTGGGAGACAGTGGAGGTACCTTGCGGGTTTCCGGCTCGGATCCCCCTCCTCGTTGCCTACTTTGGCTCCGAGCTACGCTCCAGCTCGGAGGGCAACCGGGTCTTCGCCTACCTCGCCACGCACTGGGTGGTCGTGGTGGCTCGGGGCTGGTACTCCGATGTAGTCCATCGGGGTTACCTGTGGCACCTCCCACCGGCTCTGGTGGAGGGTATGGAAACCCTTGGCTTCCACTGGTTAGCCTTGGGCGCGGGGGACCTGGCTCCGTTCCTCCTCAAGGGTATGGTCACGCTGCACAATCGACTCGATTGGGCGCAGCTGGACCCTTTCCTCCGCCGCAACAAGCGTTCAGAGCCGGGGTCGGAGAGTGAGCCACCCCGGGAGTTCGTCCATGTCACCCATACTCTGGTGCAGTGGCAGCTGCTCCTGCGTGAGGGGTTGGGGGACCCTTCCCTTCCCTACGCGGAGGGGGTTACTCCCTCTACGTCGCCCCCTGGCTCTGGGTGGGCGACGTCATCGGCGACGACTCGTCGTGGTGCTCATCGAGGAGCCCCTCGAAGCCGCGGGCGAGCTGTGCCGACGTCTTCCCCGCGGGTCGCGACTCCGACCTCGGGGGGTGTGGAGCCGACTCAGGCTCCACCCTTCCAGTTCCTCGAACCCTTCCCCGACGTGGCGTTGGGTTCGCTACGGGTCCGAACTCCGGTCCCGATGCCGATTGCGCGTGGCGTCGGCGAGATGCTTCCCGACTTGGGAGCCATCATGTATGACGCCACGTTGGAGGCCTCACTCGTGGCCTCCCTTGACACGTTGGCTTGGGTCACCCGGCGTGTCAGTCACTTCCTCGCGTCGGGCGACTCAGCCACGGCGCGACAGTCATTGGCAGCTGAGGTCACTCGCCTCGCGGTTGGACACGAGTTTGTCCAACGGCTGCTGTCGACTCAGCAGCAGCTTCCGCGTCACGGAGGGAGTACCTCCGGACATCTTTCTTACGACGGGGATGGGTCCGCGAGTCGGCGGGCCCCTCCCAGTGCTTCCACTCCGGGGCCCTCCCGAGTGGGTTACGCCCCTCCGCTACCGGCCTACGACCCTGGGGGTTCGTGGTTGGGCGGTCCCTATAGTCGTGGGGGTGGGCATATGGAACGCTAGAGTCAGCGGTCGAGCGACTTGTTCTTTTCTTGGCGAGAAGAGTGGTGTGTGTTCATCTCGTTTTGTATTGTGCCATAGTCGGCTTTTTTAGTAGAGAATCATTGAAGAACCATGGTATGCGTTTGTACTCATGGTTGGCTTGCCGCTCTGCTCTGACTTGGAGCAGGGACTTCATCCCCCGACGTACGAGTGCTACGTCGGCGTATAGATATGCCCGCAGCCTGGCAGTATCTACGGACCTTCTCTACTGGTAGGTCCTCTACAAACTCCCATGTGTCGGAAGTTGGTCCATACCCGAACCACCTGACTCGGAGCATGAGTCGCCCCGACTCATCGTATCCGTGTCCGACAAACTTGTCGAACACCGCCTCCAACGGTTTATTGGAGGAGGTCGGCAAGGATGGGACTTTCCATGCTTGCAAGGCCCTTTCCCAAGCGGGATCTCCCTCTGGGGGTTCGGGTGCGCGAGTCGCGTGATTCCCATTTATCGTCCGGATACCATCATCACTCTCGATGGTTAACCGCCGTCCATCCGTCTTAAGGATGTGATATGGTCCCAGAGTTTTGAAGACCAATTTCCCTCCCTTATTGTCGTGGGAGTTGACATAAATCCAATCTCCAACTCGGAGCGGATCGCGACGATGTCTGACTCGGACATCGAAGTACCTCTTGTAACGAGCTTGGGCCTTCTCCATAGTAGCCCGGACAAGGGGTATCATCTCCTCCAGTCTCTGGAGTAGGGAGGCTTTCGCCTGACTCGGTGTTTGAGTCGAAGTCTCACCCACTGTCTGAGTGAGACGCTCCACAGCTACTGACGGAAGTCGTCGGGGGCAGACGAAGGCAAACGGTGCCTCTCCCGTACTACTGTGTACCTGGGAGTTGTATGCTGTCACGAGTAGTGACGCATAACGTGCCCATGTGACTACATGGTCATGGACATCGTGACGTAACTGGCGCACTAGAGTCCTGTTGAATCGTTCCACCTGCCCATTAGTCTGGGGGTGGTAAGGGGTGGCGAAGTTCGTCTGCACCCCCAACATCTTCATGACTCCCTGATACAGGACGGACGCAAACTGTGGTCCGTTATCCGAAAGGATAGAGTCGGGGATGCCATAACTGGCAACCCAGACGTCGAGTAACTCACTCAGAACGTCCACGGCCGTGATATCCTTGAGTGGGGATACTCGTGTGAGCTTAGTAAAGCGATCACACATCACCAGAAGGTACTCATATCCTTCAGGTGTTCGTGGTAGTGGACCGAGTAAGTCCACTGCTATCGCTGCAAACGGCTCTGTTGCAGGAAAGAGTCTCATGGAAGAAGTCTGCCGGGACTCCATGAGTCTATTCTTTGCGCAAGTCGCGCATGCGGCTACATACCCGTACACATCAGCCACGAGTGATGGCCAATAGTACTTCTTGCGTAGGGTCTGATACATCCTCGTAGACCCTGGGTGTCCACCCAACGGTGAGGAGTGCTCCCGTTGGAGGATACTCTTTCGTAACTCCTTGGGGACGACGACTTCCTTGTCCCCCTGGGTATATCCCTTACGGCAGAGTATGCCGTTGTCATTCAGGAAGAACCGAGTCGGTTGAGCCTGGTCGAGCTCCTTCCTGAGTCGTCGACAAAGTTTGTCGCTCTCCTGTGCCTGGACAAACTCATCCAGAGACACGGGTAATAGCTTGGCCATGCCAGGCACCCTCGGGTCGAGGACAGTTCCGGAGCGAGTGGTCACTGCCACATGAGGGAGCTCCTCAGGGATGGGGGAAGAGTCTTTCCCATCCGTCGGTATGCGAGACAACGCGTCTGCAACCGCCTGCTTCGGGCCTGGCCGATATTCAACATCATAATCGAACTCAGCGAGGCAGAGTCGCCATCGATTGAGTCGGTTATTCGTACAGGCTGTAGTGGGGAGTATCCACTTCAAAGCCTTGTGGTCACATCGAATGAGGAACTTCCTTCCTTCGATGTATGGCCGTAGCATGGAGACTGCCCATACTACGCCAAGGCCCTCTACCTCCGTCACAGAATAGTTCTTCTGGGCCGGTGAGAGTCCTTTGCTAAAATAGCCAACGGGTAAATACTCCCCCGAAGGCTGTTGTTGGAGTAAGCAACAACCAAGTTGGTCGTAACTTGCGTCCACATCAACGATGTAGTGAGCCCCCGGTCTGGGGATCGCTAACACCGGTGGGTTGCAGAGGAGTTCTCGCAACCTATCAAACGCTTCTTTCTCCGAGGGTTTGGGAGCATCCAAGCGCTTGGGCATCTTGGAACTTACCAAGTGGTTCAACGGTGCAGACACTTTGGCATAGTTCGCCACAAAGCGTCTGTATACGTTACACATACCCAGGAAGCTCCTGAGTTGTGTCTGCGTCTGGGGGAACTTCGCCCGACGGATGGCCATGAGGTTCTTCTCATTGACCAGAATGCGACCTGGCCGGTGTAGCACAATAGGAATCCGTCGCACGTCCACTCTCAGGGAACACTCACCAAGGGGGATCGGCACCAACGTCACCGGGAGGCCAAGGTTGCTGTCCTTGGAGCGCAAGCCACGGGACCAAGATGGGAGCCCAAATGGGAGGGGTTTGTTGTTCTACCTTGGCCGGCGGTGGATTCGCCACCGGCCCCCTCGTTATAAACCCTCGGAGACACTACTAACTACCCTCCACCCCAAGATGCAAGTCCCTCTGGTCATACGTAACTTATAGATACCGTGACCAGTACGAACTATCAAATTGAAAGTTAAGGGTTAGAAGTAGCCCCCCCCTAATATTAGGGTCACAATACGGACAACCATATTGCTACATATCCCCCCCTTAGATTCGGCCCGTCCTCGGGTCGAGTTGCATTCGGGTTACCGAATGTAAGTGGGTCGCGTGACTGTTTACCCGTCGGGTGGGGCTTTGCGCCCCGTCGCGACAGACACCCTTTTTCGAGGTTGTCTCAGGGGGGTGCCCCCCTTTGCGTGGTACACACACACGATCCGTTTTCCGGACCGTTAAATTCCCGATGCGGGTTGCTGTTCACGCCCCCCCTTTCCGAGGGGTGGTGCAAGCGGATCCGCCACCAGGTGCCTGGTGGTAGGGGGGCCCCTCTCGTGTGGACGATTGAGTGGGGGGCGGGGGCTGCCCGCGTTGCGTGGGGGCGGTTGGGGGTGACCCCCCTTACTTACCCCGTGTGTGGGTGTGGCCCCGTCCCGCCCAGGTGCCTGGGTGGAGCGCGGTCGTAGCCCCGTGGGGCGCGGGTCGACCCGCGTGCCTGCGGCGCTTCTCGTGGCCGTTTGTGGTCATAAGCGCGGGTGTCCGCGCTTCCCTGGCTCGTCCCGGTTATCCCGCCGTACCGGGTTGTAGCCGTCGACGGCTTGTGGGCGCGGGGGACTCCGCACCCGTTATCATGTCCTATCCCCAGGTGCTTGAAGAGGAGGAAGACCTCCTGATCGGGGAGGAGATGGAGGACGACGCGCCTGTCGGTCCCGACGCCGCGCGTTACGGGGTGAGCTCGTCTGACGACGACGGGCCTGCGGTGTCCGTCCGTCTGTCGGCCGGAGGACTGTCGTCCGTGTGCAGCGGCACGACGGTGCCGTCGGCCGGAGGTCAACCCGGCGGTCAACCGCGCGTGGCGGCTTCTACCCCCTCTCTGCCGGCTGCCCGGATGGGGCCTGGTGCCGGTGCCGACTCACCGCAGGTACCTCAAGATGGTCCGCCCTGCGGCGGAGGTCGCGACCCGCAGCCGACTTCGGCTGGTCAAGGTGGTCCGGGTGTCCGGGCGGTGACTCCTCGAGGCGGTCCCGACGTTGACGCGGGTGGTGGTGGCGGTGCGACACCCGGTGCGGCGGGTCAAGACGGTGCGGGTGTCCGCACGGCCGGGGCTCCGGCTCCGGAGGCTGTCCAAGTGCCTTCCCCTTCCGAGGCGGGGGCTACGCCGACGGAAGGTGCCGGCGCCGGTGCCGTACCTGCGGTGCCGCGGGCGTCGAGCGGTCAAGACGCTCCATCTCCCATGGCGGTTGACACCGGGAGTTACTCCGGGCGGGCGCCCGCCCTTCTTCTTCCTCCGCGGCCTCGTCCATCTCCGACGTCGGCCCCTCTGCCGGTGGTGCGTCCCCCGGCGCCCCCGATTCTTCCTGGTCCTGCCCGGGTTGCCCCGTTGGGTGGCGGCGTCGCCGTGGCGGCGGGTCAACCCGCCATGTCGGTGTCCGACTTGGTGGCTCGGGTTCGAGGCCTCACGGTGCAAGAGTCGATGGAGTCCGATGGGCGTATGCGGGTGGACTTCCACCTGGTGCATCCCCGTGGAGAATCCTCCCGGCGCGTCAAGGTGGACCCGTGCTGGGAGCGGGAGTTGGTGCGGCTGGTCAACCAGCCGAACGCGGTCCGGGTGGAACACCATTGGATCCTGAGTCAGCCGGACGACCGGCATGCGCAGCTCTGGCGCACCCGGGTGGGACGGGGTGAGGTCTACCTCGACCCCAACTTCGGGGTCTGCGACTTGATTGCCCCCGCGTTGCCGCGGGAGATTGACTACCCGGCTAGTGCTCGGGGGATTGCGGCGGCGGCGGAGCCGGTTGCGTTTGGGGAGACGGTGAGCCGTACCGGTCGGTATCCCGACTTTGACTACTACCCGGGGGAACCCCCGTATCTGTCGTTGACGGCTCCCTACCCGCCCATGGCGGGGTTGAAGTCGGCGTCGAGTTGGCGACGTAACCATGGTGTCATGGCCGATGCGTTCCGCACGGATATAACGTGTGCGTTGCAGACCGGCAACGGTCGTGCTCCGGTATACACTCCCGTGCGCCCGCCGCTATGGCAGGAGGGGTGGGAACCCGCCCCTGCTTTCCGGTTTGACACCGGCTCCTGCCTCCGATACTTCAAGAGTGTGTTGGCCTCCCGGCCGGTCCACCCGTTGCAGGGTACCTTCACCCTTGAGGTTACCCTCGGGCAGGCTTCATCCTTCTTGCTGTCCGTCCGCCGGCAGGGTCGTCTGTTTCATCTTCCGACGGGTGTCCGTCGGCACATCGCGCAGTTGGGCGTGGATCTGATAGCTGCCAAGACCGGGTTGGCCCGGGAGTTCGAAGCCCTGCTGGCTGTTCACGATGCCGTGAACTGGGCTGGGGTGTTGGCCCTTCCCCCGTACCGGGACCCGCAGGCTGGGGCTTCCCCCTTGCCTCGTCACTCGTTGCGTGTCCGGCGTACTCAGCCGGGTGAGCCTAGTTGCCATGGGTGGGCGTCCACCGAGGCCGTTCCTGACCTGGGTATTCCCATGGTTATCCATGACCCTCTTCAGGTCCTTGCTCCGTGGTTCGGTAACCCGATGCCGGCGGCGGTTGGCCGTCGTCCCCGAGAGTGGGGCTCTGTGGGTGGGGAGCGTGAGGTGTCCCGTCGTCGGGCGGAGTACCGCCGTGGTTACGGTGGAGCCCCTTCGGTAGGGTCCTACCGGGCCTCGTATCAGGTGCCACCGGCTCCGGTGGTAGCCGTGTCGGCTCCTGTGGCTCCTCTGGCTGCGCCAGTGTCACCTCCCGCCCCTGTCCTACATGACGGGGGTCCCCGTCTCTGGTATGAAGGCGTTGACGCCCTTGTTACCCGCGCAATGCGTGGGGGTCTCTCTGTTAGCTGGGGGGATATCCCCCCAGGTGCTGCGCTGGTTGGGTCAGCGCGTTGCTTCGGTGGCGTGCTGGACCGCCTCCAGAAAGCTCTGGAGGACGTGGAGGCTGGCCGCAGCACCCTCGTCCAGCTATGCACCGAGGTAACTCGGGTGGTCGACCGTCGTGACGTTGCCGACCGGTGGAGCACGGAGGTCTACGCGCTTACGCGTGAGTGGCCTCCCTCGAGCAGTGGGTCTACCCACTGAGGAGTGCTATTGTTTGTGCGGGAGAGGGCCCCGGCAACCCTTATGGTAGCCGGGTAGTAGTGAGTATAAACTCATCCCCCGCTGGGGGCATTGCTTGCCTCTGTTTGCTGCCCTGGGGAGTACCCCTTCTGGCTCAGTGGTGCCTTGCCTCCCGCCCAACTTCTTCCGGTTGGTTCATGCTTGGGGAGGTTATCCTCCCTCACTTTGTGTCTTGGCTTGGGGAGGTCATCCTCCCGCGTAAGCTCCCTAGTTACTTCGATATTATCGGAGTTAGCCTTTACCTTTAAGTTAACTTATTAAGGTTCAGGTTTTTACTTAGTTACCTAAGCTTAGCTCTACTTAGTTACCTAAGCTTGGTTCGACTTGGAAACCTAAGTCTGATTTGACTTAGAAACCTAAGTCTGCCGTAACCATGTCACACCCTACTTAGTAGGTATAAGCCTCACCCCCCAACAGCCGAAGTCGGTGTCGGTTGGGTTGTTACAGTAGGCGTCGTCGCCTCATGTAAGGCATGAGTAGTTGGCGGGGTATATTTGCCGCCTGTTCCCAGGTGGGTGAGTCGTATCCGACCCACATAACCTTGACGTACCAGGGTCCTGGTAGGTCCGGGTCGGTGTGTCCGACCACGCTCTCTACTTGGTATGGAATCCCATCCGGTCCCACCGGGTCATCTGACCGGTGGGTTGTAAGAGCTTCATGTAGCAACCCAGCCGGTACCGGCTGAGGCTGTTCCGGCATCGGAGCAGGTGTGACGTCATTCATGCTGATGCGTTGAATCTCCGTACCGGAGTGTAAGATAACAGAGTGGTTATCTCTGTGGAGGATCTGGTACGGTCCCTTGACCGGTTGCATAAGCTTGTTCCCTCGGAACTTCTGGTGTCTGATATAGACCCAGTCACCTGTTACCAGGGTTGCGTTGCGCACCCGTAGTCGGGCGTCGAAGTTCTTCTTATACCGAAGTTGTGTTCTGTCAAGGGCACCCTTGAGCTTAGGAATCATCCACGATAGCTTGGCCAACCAAGCTAGGTGGATGCGTTCGGCGGGTCGGCCCTTCGGTGTATCATACCGAGTGCACCTGCCGGGTGGCAGCGTCAGGTTACCGACGCCTAGTGGCATGACCCACTCCAGCGGAGCGATGTTGGTACTCCGATGCGGCCTGGCATTGTATGCCAGGGTGAGTACGGACAGAAGCCTGTCCCAAGTGTTCGTGTGCTCTGCCACGTAGCACTGTAGCATCTTGACGATGGTGCGGTTGAACCGCTCCACCTGCCCGTTGGACTGCGGGTGGTAGTCGGATGCCCGACGTGGTTCGATACCGAACATGCCCAGGACCTTAGTGCAGAATGCCGACGTAAGGTTTGCTCCGTTATCGGAGGGGAGTTGCTTCATGACTCCGTATGCACCGATCCAGTGGTCAACCACTGCGTTCATAATCGTGTATGCCGTATCATTCGGGATGGCTGCCGCTCGTGACAGCTTGGTGAATCGGTCAGACATGACCAGGATGTACCTGTTCCCTTCTTCCGTTACCGGAAGTGGCCCGAGTATGTCGATAGCGACTTGCTCGTTGGGCCCATCGGGTGGGAATAGCTTCATGGCAGACGCCTGCCTATGTAGACTCATGCGGTTACGCGCACAGGGGTGGCATCCCCTTACGTGGTCGACCACGTCGACGGCCATTGCTGGCCAGTAGAAGAACCTTCGCATTGCTGCGAGCATACGTGAACCCCCCGGGTGTCCGGCTGTAGGGTTCTCATGTTCTCGTTCCATGACGGCTTGCCGTAAGGACACGGGAACCACGACTTGATGTCGTCCATCGGCGGGTGCCCGCCGGTATATGAGTCCGTCTTCGTTCTCGGAGAAGATGCCGGCCGTACCGGCCAGGAGGTTAGCACGATGACGTCTACAGTCATCGTCGTTGGCCTGTGCCTCGCGGAAGTCCGCGAGGGTCAATGGGCACGCAAGGTGTGCCATGGTATGGTCAGCCATACCCTGGGTAGCATTACCCACCATGCACACCGGTACCACCGGGATGTCCTCGTCCACCGGGCGGGTATCCCCGCTCGGGGTGTCGAGTCGAGACAACGCGTCTCCGAGGTGGTGGGTTGACCCAGCCTTATACACCGTGCGGTAGTCGTGCTCGGCCATCTTCAGCCTCCATCGGGCTAGCCTCCCATGGCTATCGGAATCCTTGTCACCAAGGTTGAGGAGCCATCGTAGGGGTTCGTGGTCGGACCTCACGATGAACCTGGAGCCCTCCAGGTATGGACGGAGCAGTTGCACTGCCCATATAACTCCGAGGCATTCACGCTCGGTGGCACTATAGTTCCGCTCAGCCGGGTTGAGTGTCCGGCTGAAGTACCCTACCGGACGTAGGTCCGGGATAACGTTATCGGTACCGATCAACGTCTCTCCCTGTAACAGGGTGCATCCCACTTGTGTATCACACGCATCGACATCGATGACGAAGGTACCCCGTCTATGCGGTAACGCAAGGACGGGTGGGGCTAGTAGGGCTCGCTTCAGCGACTCGAATGCCTCCTCTTCGCTAGGCGAAGGGGGTTGGAGTACCTTGGGTAAGGTACTGCTCGTAAGAACCGTTAACGGTTTAGCTATCCGAGCGAAGTCCTTGACGAACCGTCGGTATACATTGCACATTCCCAGGAAGCTCTTGAGCTGCGTCTGGGTGTTAGGGAACCGGGCATCCCGGAGTGCCCGGGTATTGGCTTCGAGTACCCCTAGTTTACCAGGGGTTATCTGGTGGCCCAGATATTCGACCGTCTGTTGGAAGAAGGCGCACTTCTTCAGACGCAGGGTTACCCCGGCGTTCCTCAAGAGGGTGAGTACCTCGTCAACATGTTGTACATGGTCATCCATGTTACGCGAGAAGACGATGACGTCATCGAGGTACACTAGGCAGTTACGCCACTTCACCCCAGACAGTATGATGTCGATAGCCCGCTGGAATGTAGCGGGGGCGTTGGACAATCCGAAGGGCATCCTTAGGAACTCGTACACTCCACTGTGACAGACGAATGCCGTCTTGGGGATATCCTCGTCCGCCACCGGGATCTGCCAGTATCCGGCATTGCAGTCGATGGTGGTAAACACCGTAGCCTCCCCCAGGGAGTCGATGCATTCATCCATCCTTGGTAAAGGGTATGAGTCCTTCTTGGTAACCAAGTTGAGGCGTCGATAATCGATGCAAAACCGAGGGGTTTGATCCTTCTTCGGCACAATAACGACTGGGGCACCCCGTTCCGACATCGAAGGTCGGATCACCTTAGCTTCACTCATCCTCTTCACTTCTCCATCAACGATCTCTCGTTGCATAGGTCCCGCTCGGTGCGGTTGTGAGCGGGCGGGTCGTGCGCCTGGTACCAGGTCTATACGATGTTGGGTTGCCCCAATGGTCCCCAAGGCCCCGCCTGTCCACATAACGTCATGCTTTCTTAGCATCCGTCGTACCCCTTCGGCTACCGAAGGGGGAAGGTGGTCGAGGTCAGCCTCGGCCAGTGCCTTCAAGGCCTCTTGGTCCTTTGGCGGCAGGTCCGCCGGAGCCGCCGATGGGTTAGGCTTCCCGTCATCGGGTTGCTGTCGCTCGGTGGTCTCGGCGACCGCCAGTACTTCAAGTGGTTCCACTTGACCTTCCTTATCAGGGGTAAGGATATCTCCTTCGTAGAGTTCGGCAATCCCGAGGATAGTTCCCTTCGGGAGGGTGACTGCCTTACGGCGGTAGTTCGCCATCACTAGGAGGGACGACCCTCCTGCTGGGAGGTCTATGAGACCGTTGGCCATGGTCAACCCATGGCGCTTGTACGTCCGCAGGTTGGACCGGACTCTGCAGATGCCTGCGAGGTCGCAGTTAACCGGGAGGACTGTCTCTGACAACGGCTCAAAGCGAGTTCGCTTGGCCAACCGAAGTGTCTTCGGCTCGACGCTTGCGTACACCTCAGCCACGTTAACGTGGCTTCCTTATAGCGTCAGGTCCCTGACGATAGCCGTGTGTCCTCGCTTCGTCCCGTCGGCTTCTTGAAGCTCGACGGTCCTCCGGCCTGGCCGGATTGCATCAACGTGAACGTTGATGAAGGTGCACCCCAGTATGCAGGGCACCGATAGCGTTTCACATACCAGGAAGTCAACTTCCGTGGTGAGATCCCCGATGGTAACCTGCAGCGACATCGCTGCGGTCGTACGAATGAGTCGACCATTCGCGTCCTTGATGGTGGGTCCCCGAGTCACTCTGACTCGTGGAAGCCACTTGTCCGGGAGGGTATCCTTCCGGATAAGGTTGGGTCCAGCCCCTGTGTCCAGTACAGGGTAGTACGATCGTGTCGACTGGGGGTCAACCCCCAGGGTGGCTGATACCTTGAAGTTCTCCAAGGTAAACAACACATGTCCTACACCGATATCCGGTGTAGCTCGGGCATCCTGAACAGGACCCTTGTCTGGTTCAACGTGACGGGGCTTCCCGTCCTCTCCTCCCAACCTTGGAGGTTGGTCATCAATCCCCTGACGCCGTGTCGTCGGGGCCGGAAGGTGTACCCGGGGGTTGATGCGGCGTCGGCTCAACCGCGCTCTCCGTGGGGCTTTCCCCGCGGTACTCCGGGGTGGCTTGCTTGGGTGACCCCAGCGCCCCCCGGTCATCCTTCCTCTTACTCGTTTCCCGCCCTTGGTAGGGTGCTGTCCGCCGGGACATCCGGCTGAGGAGGTGCCCCCTCGACGGCCAGTACTCCACCTGGAGCTGGCTGCCTACCCGGTGCGGGTCCGGGTGCTCGGGGGGGATACCCCCCGGTGGATGCCTTGCGTTGCGCCGCTGCCCGCCGAGACTCCTCGGGGATGAGTGGGCAGGAAGACACCCAGTGCTGGGGATCCCCACACAACATACATCCGGACGTGCCGGTCCCCCCTTGAGGTCGCATCGGGGTAGCCCCGTAGCTACGGTTGCCTCCCTCGGGCGCCCGAGTGCCTGCTCCCTGGTAGGCCTTGGGTCCTTGGGTCAACCGGAACATGGACTCCCCCAACCGGTTGGGTCGGCCCGCAATCTGCGGGGGTGCCTCCGTGCGCACCGCCCATGTTGGCAAGGGTTGGTGAGGGTTACCCGTCACCGGGGAGTACCCCGTAGTCCGCACATACGGGACGTGCCGTCCCGTTCCTTCGTTGACCTGGAACTGGGTTCCAGCCGGGGCGATGTACGCTACCGTACCATGTTCATCAATCACCGGCGTCGCCGGTAGCAACAGGTGGCCCTGTTGGTCGACTAGAGGGTCACCCTCACCAATAGGGGTATGTTCGGTCGCCACCAGTACTGGTGCGGCCTTACGTTCCACCTTCTCTTGCCTCGGTACCGGGGTAAGACTGGGCTTGCCTCCCTCACCCTTGGGCTTCGGGGCCAAGGCACACTCCGGGTGTAGAACCCGGTAGGCGTCCCCTAGGGACTTGCACATATGCATCAGTCGACTGAAGTTCGTCCGTGCCGTGTTGGCGCCCCGTGCGGATATCCGCACGTAGTTGGGTACTCCTGCGAACAGGATGGCCCGTAGCTCCCCTTCTCCGAGGAGCTTCCCCAGCTCGTAGTCGAGCTCTTGGATCCGGCGTCCAAACATCTCCTCATCCTCCCAGGACTGGGCGGTGGCAGTGCGAAGGGCCCGATAGTGGTCCTCGCACTTGTCCTCACTGAGGTAGCTGCTCAGCAGCTCCTTCAATATCCCACGGTAATCCATGGGGGTGGCCGCGACCCTCATTCCCGGCATCGGGGATGCCTGGCGAAGAATGCCTCGCACCCGTTCATCAACAAAGAACGGGAGGATCTCCAGGGCCAGCCCCTCGTTAACGAGCGCCATGTCTGCGGCTGCCTTGAAGCTAGTCAAGAAGCCGATGACTGCCAACGGGCGTCCGTTCGGCCCCCCGAACATAGGGACTCCCTTCATAAGGGTCTGCATAGAGCGGATCGCCCGATGCGACGTATTACGCATCGATTCCGATACGGTGGTAGAGCGGTCCTCCAAACGATAACGTTCCGGAGTAAGAACCGACCGGAAGACCTCGTTGACGATCTCCGTGTCAGCGTCCTGGATATCCAGTCGCTTAGCCAGTTGATGAGCGAACTCATCGGACTCCATCCGCTTCAGTAGGCTCGCAGTTACCTGCGCGGTCATAGCTTCCACCACTGAAGATGGTACTTCAGGCGTCGGCACCTCGGGAACCCGAGTTGCCGGGCCTCCTTCGTCGTGGGGGTACTGCGAGAGGGTACCCCCTCCCCCCATAACCGACTCTCCCCCGGCGTACGTATCTGCCGGGTCGTGTCCGCGGAGTCCGCTTCGGGTGCTCCGAGCGTATCGCTCCGTGTGACTCCGTTCCAACTCTGCCGACGAGTCGGACCCATACCCCATTGTGTCCGGGGGTTGTCCAGGAGTAGCAACCCCGGGATTGACCCTGGTGGACTCCGAAAGTAGTCCGGCCGGTTCGAACCGTACCGGTGTGGGAGGAACACGACGGGGTCCCGTCGTGTGCCGTGTTGACATCAACACTGCCATTGCGTCCTCCGTCCGATCTTGACGGGCGTCGAGCCCGGAAAACCGGGCCTCGATGCGGGCCAATGATGCCATCAGGGAATCCCCTGGTGAAGGAGGCGGCGGAGTGAGGTCGGTCGACGACAGTTGAGGCGGGCCCCCGCCTCCTGCCGTCCGAGCCGTGCCAAACGTCGATCCGGCACCGGAAAGCATTGGCGTCTCAATGTTATCGATCGGGTTCCCGATCCCGGTTCCCGTAGTCACCTCCGGGGTCGGCGTCGACGCCGATCCGTCATCTTGAACGTTCCCCGTCTCTTGGGTAGACATAGTCACAATCAGTCAACCGACGTAACAATCACCACGAATAAGAGAGCGAGGGGGTAGATTGGGGAGAGTAACAGTAGATCACAGTCAAAGGTAAAAACTCAACACAATCGATCAGGTCGCAACACCACGAGTACAAGAAAAGGACGAGATCCCTATCCGTGTGCCAGGGCCGAAGACGGCGTCACCACAAGGGTGACGGAAACCCGTCCCCTGCTGCTCCACCAATGTAGCACAATAGGAATCCGTCGCACGTCCACTCTCAGGGAACACTCACCAAGGGGGATCGGCACCAACGTCACCGGGAGGCCAAGGTTGCTGTCCTTGGAGCGCAAGCCACGGGACCAAGATGGGAGCCCAAATGGGAGGGGTTTGTTGTTCTACCTTGGCCGGCGGTGGATTCGCCACCGGCCCCCTCGTTATAAACCCTCGGAGACACTACTAACTACCCTCCACCCCAAGATGCAAGTCCCTCTGGTCATACGTAACTTATAGATACCGTGACCAGTACGAACTATCAAATTGAAAGTTAAGGGTTAGAAGTAGCCCCCCTAATATTAGGGTCACAATACGGACAACCATATTGCTACAGCCGGACTATATGGCCGAGGTACTCCACCTCATTACTAAAGAGGTGACACTTCGTAGGTTTGAGTGTTACTCCTGCTTCACCCAACAGGGTAAACACTCTGTCCAAGTGGGACAGGTGTTCTTCGGCAGTCCCGGAGAACACAATGATATCGTCCAGATACACCAGGGCGATCTGCCACTTGACTCCGGCAAGTATCAAGTCAATAGCACGCTGGAAAGTCTCAGGTGCATTGAAAAGCCCGAAAGGGAGCCGTGTACACTGATAAACTCCACAGTGACACGTGAAGGTGGTCAAGTGTCTGTCCTCCTTGCGGATGGGTATTTGCCAGTACCCCGCGTTGCAGTCCAACGTGGAAAAGTACTGTGCTTCACCGAGTGAGTCGAGGCAATCGTCCATACGGGGTAAGGGGTAACTATCCCTTACCGTCCGCTCGTTTAGCTTACGATAGTCAATGCAGAACCGCATCGTGCCGTCTGACTTTGGCACCAAGACTATGGGACTGGCCCACTCACTTGAGCAAGGCTCAATGACACCCATGTCTTGCATCCGTTGGACCTGCTCTCGGGTGAGTTCCCGTGAGTCTGGTCCCATACGGTAGGGACTCAGGCGAACTGGCCTAGCCCCTGGCTTCAACACGATTCTGTGTTCGGTGGCCTTTATGAGCCCAAGGTCACCATTCCACAACTTGTGATGCTTCTGGATTAACTCATCCAGTCGTCCATGTAAACACTCCGGGATGTTCTCCCGATGTACCGTCGGCGACTTAGCCGTCGATGAACTCGATTGGTCGGCAGAGCCTGCCGTTCCAATATCCTTCCATTGCTGTTGAGTCACAGCAACGACATTCCCCTCAAAGGTAGAGATCGACGCAATCTTCATGCCTCCGGGGAGTCGTCGAGGTTCCTCCGACGAGTTGAGGACCTCCACCCACCAAGTTTGGTCATCCCCACAAGTCATGGGGCCCCATGCAACTTGCACTTGGTGAGTATGATAGACTCGGTCCACGGGGGAAACGAGTCCATTCCCTCGAAACCGTGTGCATACTCGCACAAAGGTCCTTGATCGGGGCGGGACTACCGTACCCTTACATACTCGTACACGGGTCGTAGAGCCTCCACCCTTGGGAGAGTTTTCCACAGGTTGATGAGTCGTAGGGGAAACAGTCCTCCCTTTACGCAATATGGGGACAGTCTCTCCATTACGCATTCGGATTACCCCTTCCGGTCCACAGACGGCCGGGACATGGAGGTCCAGATAGTCAGTTCCCAGGAGTACGGGGACTGACATATTGGAGACTACTCCAAAGCTCACCTGCGTCTGGTAGAACCCAATGCAAACAGTCAATGCAATAGACCCAACAATGGGGAGGAGTCCCCCATTGACATCAAACATACGCCACTCGGGTGAGCCGGCGGGACTCACATCCGTCCCCTCTGGCAATAAGTCATGCCTAATGAGAGAGGCAGCAGAGCCTGTGTCGACTATGACACGAGAGGTAAACTCATATCCATCCTGCAGCCAGAGTCGAGCTGCGACCTGGTAGTTACTCCCTACCAGCACTGACACAATCCGACTCGGGTCGTGCTTCTGAGGAGGGACCTTGTCTCTAGGCCTCACCCCTCGAGGTCGAGTCAGGACCTTCACACTCCCATGGGTCGGTGAGTGTGAAGCAACCCGCTTCATTACCGCTGGAGCCTTTGGGTCAGTTTTAGTCCCAGCGGCTAGGCGTTTCCTTCATCCGACTCGGATGATGGAGTATCCTTGCCACTTGAGCTGGGGGAAGAGGTTTCCCCCTTCTCAAGCGTGGACTCATTCTCTGACTGAGGTTGAGTCATGGCCGTCACCCGTGTGGTGCGCGGCCGGGTATCCGAATCAGTCCTCGGAATACCGAGCTTCCCAATACGAGCCAACAGGGCTCTCAGTCGAACGTCCAGAGTGGGGCATTGGGCTGCCCAGTGTCCCGACTTGGAACACTGCCAACACGGCCGATCACTCATTGACACCGATGGCCCCGCTTTTCCCTGTGACTTATCAGGGATAGCGGCCACCATACCTTCCGTCTCACGAGTTGAGGACGAAGGTACTGCAGGGTACGTCCGCGTGTAGGAAGGCACCCTTGCAGTTCTGCGGAAGCGACTTGCTTCCATTCCCTTAACTTCTTTCTCTCGTTCCTTCCGCTGCTCAGACACGAGCCAGCGGTACTCATCACCCTTAGTCTGGGCGATGCGTGCCAACTCCGCCAGAGTCATGGTCGGAGTATTACGCTCTCGCACAGTCGCTCGAGCTGCTCGGTGGACACCCTCCACAAAGCGTCCCTTAATGACTCCTTGGGGATATAGGAATCCACAGAGGACGTTCAGCTGACGGAGTCGTTCAGCGAACTCCCGTTCCTCTTCACCCTTACTCTGGGTGGCGCGGTTGAACTCTTCAACCTGCACAGCCAAGGAAGCCTCGTCTGCGTAAAGACGAAGGATCCAATTAACCAACTCCAGGCAGGAGGACACCTCACCCGGGTTCCCACCATGCCGACTTGGCATGACGTTCATCACCTCGGAGCGGAGTGGCTCCTTGGTGAAGTCCTGAAGCATGAAAAAGGCTTCAGCTTCAGAGACATCATTGTCATCGCAGGCTTTTGCGAACTTCCGCAAAAACTGGAAGACCTTCAGGGGTGGTGTCCCGTCCCATTCTGAACGGACCCCGAAGGATTGCGCAACGTGTTTCTTGCGCCGGCTCAGGGTACGGGCCTGACTATTCGAGTAGGTCAACGACTTGTTGACCAACCCATATGTCTCACAGTCGAAGACATCCTTGAACAATGGATTATTCACCACTATCTTTCCTGGGACGACTCTAGTCCCAAGACGGTCCGTGTGAGTCACACGACCACGTCGGATAAAATCCTCTTCACCCGACTTGCCACTTGCAGAGGACTCCGACTCTGAGTCCACCTCACGACGGAGAGTACGTCGAATCTCCCGTCGCTTCTGACGCCTCGAGGCCTGCTCAGGCGGAGGGGTGTTCCCCTTCAACGCCTTCCCCACCTCCTCTCGCACGACTTGTGCGATGGCAGTCATCACCGAGTCATCCACGATACCGGATGAGCCAGGTGGAGCTTGACTCGAGCTCCCACCCGGTCCTTCCGGCACCAGTCGTGGCGCGGACCCACCAACCCTGGGTACGGAACTCCCCGTCCCGTCACCTCTGCCGGTCGGCGGTCCCATGCCGAAGTGAGTGTCGCCACTCCCCGAAGAGGTTGCCGGAGCCTGACGCTGGCTCGGCGCTCCCACCGGAGAAGGGCGAACTCCGCCCGTCTCTTCCGGGGACGGCCTGGGAAGGAACCTGGCCGACCGCCGTCGGGGTCCAACCTCTGGACCCACCACATCCGCACTGCCCGGCCTGGGTGGTACTCCGCCCGTCGGGGGAGGACTACGCTCCCCCTCCCCAGGTACACTCGGCGCAATGGGGGGGTCTCCCTCACCAGCCATCTCCACAAGAGTCACGTGGAGTCAACCAAAACGACCAAACGGTGTCCAGAGTCGGGGATCGTCAGCTAGGGAGTTCCTAGAGCACGTTCCACCCCTCCACCTACCTCAAGGAAGGCGGTGAGGTTTCCCGAAACTCCGGGTCTCCCACCAAGACTCACGGTGGCCAACCTCGTCACCCAGCGAACGCTCGGAACGTAGGCGAGTCGATCGTGTCACCGGAAGTCTCGGTGCCGAAGGGGGAGAGGGGCCAACTTGGTCCCGTCTCCGGTCAAGGGAGGTACCAAAGTCGATATCCTCTCCCCCGCTGATCCACCAACTGTAGGCAGTACTCCCAACCACCAACCCCGAGTCAGGGAAGGAAGAGGAGTATTGCCGATATCCCAACTTGGGACACCGGAAGCAAGCACCTCCACACAGCCGAACACGGAACTTGCGTGTGGTGAACGGGTCAGCTCACCAAGGCACGAACAAGATGTGTCGGAGCCAGACGGTGTTTACTTGCTTGGCCAGCCAAGGTGGGCCCTCCCCGCCTTGCTGTCCCTCCCTATCAACCCTCCTCACACGCTCACGCAACCCCTCAAAACACTCAGAGAATGAACCCTCAAACAAACCAATCATATCACTCCACATGCAAAGCACTCAAAGCGTAGAAATCCGTCTGGCTCCCGTGCAAAAATCCCAAGAAACAAATACCAGCAGCATTACCCTGCTCTAGTATGTCGGAAGTCCTAGTCGAATTTCCGTCCAGAAGTCAGAAGTTTCACCATCGTGGGTGGGGTGAATTTCGACTTCCGGTCAGGTCCACTTGACCCGAATCTCCAAAGTATTGGTACCGAATTCCGGCCCAATCTCCCACACTCGCTTCCAACCACCCAACTCCGCCCCAAACAACCCCCACCACGCGCGAGACACATCGCCTAGCTTCCCCCCCTCCCTTGCCCGCTCCGACCTTCCCGCAGCGGCCGTTACTTCCGATGCACACCCAACTCTGCCCCTGTAGGTCTTCCTCTTCTCAGCAACCTCAAAACACGCTCGCACCATCCGACGCCCGTCCCGCCGCGTACCGTCTTCCACGCACACCCCGCTCCCGCTGCCGTTGCGACAAACAAACACAGCGCCGCCGCCACCGCCAGCCCACCCAGCGCCGACCTCCACTGTCCCCCGCCGTGCCCCCTCCCCCCCAACTCTACCCCGGCGCCACAGCGGCGGCGGCGGCAGCGGCGCCGGTGATGCAAGCGTGCTCTCCTGCAAGCAAAAAAGAGTCAGTGCGCAGGGCACACAAGCATCAGTCAAAAAAGAAGGGGAGGGGGAAAACCAGCAAGGGCAATGGAGACAGCAGGAGATTGGGTGTGTTGGTGAGATGAAAAAGGGCGATGAGGGGTACAGAGGTCTCGAGCCGGCGGCTAGCCGGCGGTCAAAACGGTGGTCGAGCAGGTGGCCGAGCGGGTGGCCGAGCCGGTGGCCGAGGCACCGCCGCCGACGCCGCCGCCGCCGTCGCCGTGCGCGACCAAGGCGGACGTAGCCCTCGTCGCGCGGCCGCAAACGGCGGTGCCGGTGCCGGTGCCGGCTGCCACCACTGCCGCCGCTACCCCCTCCCCCGCGGGCGGGCGTGGCACCAGCTGGGGGGCCTGCAGGCCGACCACGACCAGCGGGGACGGCACCGGCATCGGCGGCGGCTGCGGCGGCGGCACTGGCGGTGGATGGATTGTGCTGACTTGGCGCTTCGTGAATGCCAGCGGGCGAGCTCTTGGGGTAGGGATTGCGCTGTCCACGTGGACGTGCTCGAAAAAAGCGCGCCCTTTTTCACCCAATCATCGTTGAGACCGCCCGCAGAAGCGACACAGATCCGGCCTCGTCCAATCATAAGGCGGATTCGGTGCCAGAGAGTGACCTGGCAAATCCAGACGCGCGCGCCATGGTCGCCGTGTAGCCCTCTGTCTCGGAGCCCTCCCTTATGTTCCTCCCCGTCGCCATGTACCCCCGTACACCCGTCCCCCCCTCCCCCATGTTGCCCCCCTCCCCCCTCCCCCTCCCCCCCCTCTGGAACTCTCCGTCCCCCCCCCCCCCCCTTCTCCCCCGCTCCTGCCTTTGACCTCTCGTCTGCTCTTTCTCTCCCCCGCCTCTCTCCACCGCGTGCTGACAATAGCGTGGATGCTTTCTCAGTCTTAGGGGCGTCCGGAGGAGCTAGTGAGATGGCGGCGGTAGCGGCTGGCGTTGGGCGGCGAAAGCGCGAGCGGATGACACGGTTTGGTCGGCTACGTGCGGTACGGGAGGGTTGACTTTGTGGGGTGCAAGCGGGGGGATGAGCTGGCGGAGGGGGAGCCGTGGGAGACCCGGGAGGCTACGCGGGCTCGACCAAGGGGGGGGGGGGGGGGGGGGGGGGGGGGGGGGGTTACGGGGCCTGGGGGGTGGAGTGGGGTTTTGTCTGTTGGTGTGGCTTGATTGTTGTATTGCATTGGGGGTCATGTACGGCAAGGCGGGCTGCTGGTAGGCTGGGATTGGGGAGGGGCGGTAGCTGTGTTTGTGAGGGTCCGAGGGGAAAGAGAGGGAGGGGTGGGGGGCGCGTCGGCGACGGCCAGGCGGGATGGTCCTCCCCGCGAGGGTGGAGGGGGTCGCTCATCATGCTGCGTGCTCTGCGTGAGCGCTGGCTGTTGCTAATGATTAATCCTCAAACTAAACAACAAACTAAGCGGGTTGTGGAGACCAAACCCCGAAGAAGGGGGGGTTATCCGCCCCCCCCTGATGGGCCCAAAATCGAGGGGGAGGGGGGGGGGTTAACCGTCGATTGGTTGGTCCAGAGTGGTTAGTCGTCCAAATGGTTTTAGCATGTACGTTAATGCGCCAGCACAGAACGAAACCGCCGCGGGGGCGCCAATGCCGCGCCCAACAAGGCCGTGTGGGTGTGTCACATGGAAAAGCGAGGGTGACCTGAACTGCGTCAGGTAGCACGTCCATGGTGTAAAAGTTCGAAAACCAGCTTCGGCCTGGCCGCAAGACCCCATCCACGTGGGTGCACGGGACGCCCCCACCCCCCCCCCCCCCCCCCCCCCCCCCCCTCTGCACCCTCCAAAAATTTTAGAGGGTGCAGATAGATGCGGATTCCTGCCTCCACTCACTTCTTCCCGCATGGCATGCAATTCGCACTCGGTCGAGACCTATCGGTCTGTGTCCAGCGATGACGTTGTTGTAGCCTGCCTTCGCTCGAGTGGGGATCGGCTCGGCGGGCCGCCGACGTGGGGGGAGGGGGGAGACCAGACTGGGGAGATGGGGGCATTCCGCCTGGCGGGGGTGGGTGGCCCCGCCGCCCGTCCGCCCCCCCTCCCCGCCGGCGGTGGCGGGCGCCCCCCTCCTTTCGTCGACGGCACGGCGGCACCCCATCTCCACGGCCCTCCCTTCCCCCCCGCGGCGGGGGTGGTAGAGGCGAACTGGGTTGTCGCGGACGAGGTGGGCGGGCCGGGCGCGGCACCTGGGTTTGGGGCGCCCCACTGCGCGCTCGGCTCGTGGGCGTGGACACCCCTCCCGGGTGCGCCTCAGCATCAGCCGTGGGGGCGGGGGCGGGGGGGGGGGGGCGACAGCCGTGCGGGGCGGGGGGCTGGGGGCGGGGGCACCCGTCCCCGCCACGAGGTACCGCGCGCCGGTGCCGACTGGGGACAGCAGCGGGGGAGTGTGGGGGTGTGGGGGGAGAGGCAGCCACGGCGCAACGGAGGGGTGAGCGGCAGTGCCAGAGGGGAAGGGAGGTGGCAGACCAAGGCCCCGGGGCGCACCACGCACGGGCAGCGGTCGACGGCGTGGACTCCGCCCTCGGGAACACCAGGGTGCTGCCGGATGACGCGGAGGTGCGGCGGGTAACCGCGGCGGTGGGGGCGGCCGCGACCGCGGTCGCGGCGGCGGGTGCGGGAGCTGGTGCGGGCGTGAGTGTGGGTGTGGTTGTGGGTGCGGGGGTAGCAGGGGTCCTGATGTTCGCGTGGGTGGTCTTTTATGGCTACCCGCGCCCACGCGGCGGCGGCGGAGCAGGAGCGGTATGACAGAGGTGGGGGCCGCGGCCGTGGTGGCGGCCGCGACGGCGGCGACAGCGACGACGGCGGGGTCCTTACGCGGGCGCACCTGAACACCGCCCAGCGGGCGGATGCGGTGCAGGCGCTGAGGGGCCTGGTCGACACCGCCGCCGATGCGGCGGTCGACACCGCCGCCGATGCGGCAGCGGTGCACCCCGGCGGCGGCGGCGGCGGTGGTGGTGGTGGTGGTGGTGGCGGTGCTGGCGGTTGTGGTGGCGGCGGGTGGGGCGTGCCCCCCTCCCCCCCCCCCCCCCCCACAGTCGCCCTCCTTCTCCCCGCCGTGGCCGTGCGGCCCGTGCTGTGGGTGGTGACGCGGGCCTTCCTCTTCGGCTTTCCTCCCTAGCGGCTGGGCGGCGCCCAGCTGGATGCCGTCTCCCGCCTCGTCGCGCGCTCCATTGGGGGCGACGCCGCCGCCGCGGACTGGCTGTGGCAGCAGGTGCGCCGGGGTGGGGACGGAGAGGGGCCGGGGAAGGGCGGGGATACCAGGCCAACCCCCCTTGACGGGGCGGCGGGGGTGGTGGCCGCGGCATTTGCGGCCTGCCCCGCCCGCCCTGCGGTGCTGGGCGGCAGCGCCCGAAGTGCCGGCGGGGTGGCGGGTGGCCGCCGCGGACGTGTTGTCGCCACTGGCGGTGGGGGCGGCGGCGGAGCGGGTCGAGTGGGGGTGGGCGGGGAGGGGGTGGCGGGACGCGCCGCCCCTGTCACTCCCCTCGTCGGGGGCGGGGGCGGGGGCGGGGGCGGGGGCGGGGGTGGGAGTGCCATCGCGTCGGCAGCGGCGGCACACGGGGGGCCTTGTGGGCCCTCGGGGTGGTGCGGCGGCGCGCTTTCGTTGCTGGGGCACCCCATGCCGCCGGCGCCCCCGGCGTGGGCGCGTGCCCGTGTATAGCTCCACCACGTCCGCCGCGGTCGTGACGGGGCGGGGGGTGACCCAGACCCCCGCCGCCGTTCCCAGCGTCCCATTCAGCCGCCGCCGCGGCGGCCAGCCGCTGGTGGCCGCGGCGTCGGCGTCTCGGGCGGCCGCTCTCGGGCGCGGCCGCGGCGTGCCATGGCCGGGCGTGCTGCCTCCCCCCGCCGCGGGTGCGTCGCGTGGACCGCCGCACCCGCCGCGCCGCGCGGGTGGGCGGCGGCGGGCCGCGGCGGCCGCGGCGGCTGGCCGACCCGCCGGCCCGCCGCGACGGACCTGGTGGGCGGTGGCGGCGGCGGCGGCGGCGGCGGCGGCGGCCGCGCGGCGCGGTACCGCCGCGAGCGGCTGGTGGTGGTGGCGGCCACCCGGTCGGCGCGGGGGGGTGGCGGCGGCGGCGGCGGTGGCGGTGGTGGTGGTGGCGGCGGCGGCGGCGGCAGTACCGCGACGCCGCCACGGGCGTCGCCGCCAAAAGCTGCCCGCGTGCTGGCGGTGCCCAAGAAGCGGCTGGCCGCCGCCGCGGCGGGCGATCCGCTGGCGGTGGAGGCGTGGCTCCGCGCGGCGGGCTACGCCAGGGTGGCGGGTGTGGATGAGGCGGGCGTCGGCTCGTTGGCCGGCCCCGTCGTGGTCGCGGCGGCCGTCCTGCACCAGGGGGGCGGGCCGGGAGGCCGCCTGGACCTGTCGGGCGTGCGGGATAGCAAGGTGATGAGCGCCGCCGCGCGGGCGGCGGTGGTGGCGCGCCTCCCGCCGTCGACCGACGTGGCGGCGGGCGCGGCGGCGCCGCTGACGCTCATGGGCCGTTGGGCCCTCGGCTCCAACTGTGCCAATGGCGGTGGCGGCGGCGGTGGCGGCGGCGGCGGCGGCGGCGGGGGTGTTGTCCGCTGTGGCGGCGGGCCCGACGCGGGCGTCGAGTACGCCGTCGCCACCGTGACCGCCGCCGAGGTGGACCGCCTCGGCCCGGCCGCTGCGACGGCGGAGGCCGCGGCGGCGGCGGCGGCCACGCTGCCTGGTGGCGTGCCGGACGCGATGCTCATCGACGGGGACCCGCCGGGCGGCGGGGCGACGTCAACGTCGACGGCGGCGGCGGCGGCGGCGGCGGCGGTGGCGAGGGTTCCTCCAGGCGTCAAGGTGGTGACGTACCTGCCCGCCGCGGACCGCCTCGCTGTCGCCGTGTCGCTGGCTTCCATCCTCGCCACGCACACGCGGGACGCGCTGATGGTCGAGGCCGAGGCGGGGTGGCCCGGGTACGGGTTTGGCACCCACCGGGGGCACCCGACGCGGGCGCACCTGTCGGCGCTCGCCGCCCGCGGGCCGTGTGCGATCCACCGGCGGTCGTGCAAGCCGGTGAAGCGGGCGGCGGCGTGTCACGGAGGGGCGGCCGGCCGGCAGTCGACGGCCAAGGGCGCGCCTGGCGGGCGGAAGAAGGGAAAAGGGTCTACCAAGTAGGGTGTGTGTAGAGGAGGCGGCGGCGCGGTCTCCTGCTAGTTTTCTCTTTTTCTGGGCAGCGCGGTGACGGGGTGTGCGTAGGCCCGACGAGCGGAGGTGAGTGCCAGACAGGAGCGCGATTCATTCATGCCCCCCCGCGAGTGTCGGCGGGACTGGTGTCGGGCGTGTGTGCCTTTCGACGTTCCAGTCCGTGTATACAAGAAGAGGCAACGGGGGGGACGTGCCGCAGCTTGCTTTCGGTCTGGGCATGAGCACCACCGCGCTGTATGGCTGAAAGGCGGCCCACGCGCTTGCTGCGTTAGTGACGAGCCGCGTGTGCCCCAGCGCCGGCGGCGGTGGCGGCGCGTCGGCGGTCCCGTCGCGGGTGGCTGGCTCGTAAGCGGCTACCTTGAAGCGGGCGGAGGTCTGGGTGCAGCGGCTGTATGTGTTGGGCTAGGTGTATACCGCAGAGGGGAAGTGGGGGGGGGGGGCAGTGAGTACTGATGTACCTTGACCGATAGGCTTATATTGTTCACATTATATTGATACAATTGTATTTAATGTTTACGCGCTTGACTACGAGTTAAACAGGCCAGGAAGGGTAGTTAAAATCTCAGGAAACGCTTTCTCAATACTACACGTCCTAAGAGATGAAGTCCAATCGGACTAGTCTCATCTAAGTCAAGTCCATGACGAAGAGAGGTGCTTACAAGGCATCCTGTCCATTGATCTATTTACTCTCAACCTGACGCATGCTGGATGCTCGTACCGCCTCGCCTGCAACATCTCGCCGGATCTGAACCTGACGAATGCCCGAGCCCGGAACGCCCGGGTGTCTGATCTACATATGCGCGTCCCGCCGCGTTCGGACAGCCCGGCGTCGAGTCGGGGCGTTTCTCGGGAGCGCATTCGGGACGTTCTGTGCAACCGAACCGTCAGTGCTGGATTTGTGGCATCATTACCGCATTTTTACATCAGAGATGCTCCCCAGGACAGAATACGTCATGTTCTCTGTTTTGGTGCACTCTATCATACGGCATTCCGTTTTCGATTCGTTGTCTCATTGAGAGGGTTTCCTGGGCGTTTCCTGGCCAGCAATGTGTATTTTCTGGGCCAAATAACCAGCATAAAAACCGGGTTATTGTCCGCAGGAAACGGTCCGCGGGCGACGCCGCCGACGCGGTGCCGGCCGCGATCGCCAGCTCAGGCTTCAAGTCGCGCACCAGCTGGCACCGCGTGACGGCGTGGCGGCAGCGGTGGCTGTGGAGGCGGAGGCGGCAACAGAGTCGGCTACGGGGCCGTCTGTTTCGTCAAAGCACGACGCCATCATCCCGTCTGTCGCTCTGGAGCCCCCCTGTAGCGTAATGGAACCCAGGTTCCCGAAACCTCAAACCACAAACACTCACACAGAGTCCACAGTCCGGAGTCCAAGAAGGAACAGGTAAGAGCCCTTGCTGATCCACTCGCCCGCCACGATACGAGGCAAAGGTAAACAGGACAAAAGCCCGAGGGAGAAGGAACCCAAAGCACTGTTGATTTCACAAGATGGCCCCGGGGAGAACCCCGGAGCACCCCTCAAGAATCTCCCCCCCTGGCCCCTCCAGGGGCCCAGAGCGAGGGCCCTGGAGGGCGCCCCGAGCGGGCCAAGTGCCAACAAGGCACCGGCCGCTCAACGGGCCAACACACGAAAAGCAAGCGAAATCCCCCCACACACAAATGTCAATCCCCCAAAAAAACCCAGTGGGAAAAAGGGGAAAGACACGAAATCACGCAAGGAAAACAAATGCGAAAAATCAAACAATTAACCCGAAGGTCAGTATGCCCCCAACCGGGCAAGTCCTCCGCTCCGGGGGACCAATCAGGGCACCGGGCGTGTCGCCACTGCCCCGGGCCACCGATGCAGGGATCCCAAGCCAGCGCGTGGTTCCACGTAACGCTGCCAGCCGGGTCCCAAGTCAGCCTCCCGGGTCCCAACGGTATCTGAGGGCCACAACGCCAGACCCACTCCCCCATATCCCCTTGGCAAGGGCGGCGACAGGTGGCGCCTGTCACATGGAAAAGCGAGGGTGACCTGAACTGCGTCAAGTAGCACGTCCATGGTGTAAAAGTTCGAAAACCAGCTTCGGCCTGGCCGCAAGACCCCATCCACGTGGGTGCACGGGACGCCCCCACCCCCCCCCCCCCCCCCCCCCCCCCCCCCCCCCTCCGGGCGGCGACCACGGTGACGGCGGCGCCCAGGTCGGCCGCCCCCGCGACGGCGCCCTCCAGAGCGGCAGCCGTGGCAGCCACCGCCGGCCCCTCGGGCGCGGCGGCGACGGCGGCTATCCCCAGAGCCGCCGCGGCGCGACCCTCGCGATCGCCGCCCGCACCGCCGGCGTCGACACAGCCGACAAGTGGCCTAACGCGGAGGCGGCAGCCGCGGCCGCCCCGCTTGGGGAGGTCACCCACGCGGCGAGCGGCAGCCGCGGGGCGGGCGGGGATCTCCCCCTCGCCGCCGGCACCATCACAACCCCCGTCTCGGCTGCGGTGGCGGACAGCACCGCCAGCCCCAGCACCGCAGCCGCTCTTGAAGGAAGAACAGAAAAGCGGAGGAAGGAGGCGGTCTCGGCGCCCGCCGCCGCAGCCTCGCGCGCCCGCGCGTGGAGGCCGTCAGGGCCGAACAGGCGCACAAGGATGGAGCGGCGGCCAACCCCCCCCCCCCCCCCCCCCCGCCTCCCCCTCCCCCGGCTGGCGGCCGTGCCAGGTGGCTTGCGCAGCACGTCGGGGGCGCGCCAGGCAAGACCGCCACGACGGTCACGCGGCAGGCCCCGCCGGCGGTCGGGCTGTCGATCAGGGCAACTCCCCCGCCACCCGTGGTAGACGGGTATGATGGGGCCTCCCCTCCCCGGCGCGGGCAGCCAGCACCCCCCCCGACCGACCCTACGGACATTCCGTCGCGGACGCCCTTGGCGGGCACGCCCGGCGGCATTGCGGCCTGCCGGCAGGCCACCGAACCCCAGCGGCACGTCCGCCCAACCCGCCCCTCCCTCCGCTCGGCATATCCATCCCGCTCATCCTCTCCCTCGTCGTTCAACGCCCCCCCTTGCCCGTTTGGACCTGCCTCCAGGTGGAGTGCCAGGCGCCGGTGAGGCTCCCGGCCTGGCAAAAGCCACTCCAGGCGCGAACCCTGATGGGAAGGCAGCCCACGGCTTCGGCGACCGCTCTACGTTTACCTCCCGTGAGTGCGGGGCCTGGGCCTCACCCACGGGGGGGGGTACGTTTGCATCGCCCATCCAGGACCGTATGGCTACGGATGACTAGAGGCGCCCCTTTGGGGGGCGTACCTGCTGTGGGGGGGTCGTCCTCCACGGTTATGGAGACGGTTCCTCTGGCGGCTTTCCGCCAGATGTTGACTGAGGTGGTGTCACCAATTTCTGCTCGACTCGAAAAGGTCGAGGGTTCAATCTCTCGATCTGGTCGGCGGACTCGCCGCCGACCCCACGGTCATTCGCAGACCTCTTCCTCTTCAGAGGCAAGTGATCTCGATCCTGAGAGGCGTGGGGCGAGGCGCTTAAGCGCTTCGACCCACCGCCGGGTGGCCCGAGTGCTATGCTGCGGACGTGACGGGGAACCGGAGCGGGTTATCCCGCTCAAGATAATACCCGATGATGATACCTTTAAAGGCATCCTAGATTGCGAGTCTTATGCACTCGCCAACAAGAGCGTACGCTATGATGATGAGATGGCTCACGGCTTAGGCCGGAAGCGCAAAGAGATATCCCTCACGTTTGGGCGTGACGCCCTCTGGGACGGGACCCCCCCTCTGGGGGTGTTCGAATTCCTAAATCGCTTCCGTGAGGCTAGCGATGACAACGACCTCTCAGAAGGTCGGGCTATGTACCTCCTTCCGGAGTTTACTAAAGGGAAACTTAAGAAGGAGCTCCACTTCTTTATCCCCTCTAAGGCGGGGGGACGAGCGGGAGAGGTCACGTCGTACTTGGAGCCGGATAACTAGCTCCTCCGCAGTTATGCGGGTGAGGAAATAATATCATCCCAAGAGGCAGCGTTTAACAACGTTGCCCAACAAGAGGACGAAATTGAGGGCGCCTTTTACCGTCGCGTCCGCGACGCAAATGCGCTCCGCGGGTATATACATACTGCAAGCCAGCTTAAGGGCCGCTTTATGCAAGGGGTCTGGTGGGAGGTACGGACTGATGTCCGTGAATTTAATACACCAGACACGCCTTTAGAGGCGTTCTTACGATATGCTCAGCGCAAAGGCGACATATGTCGCCGGCGCAAGGAAGAGCTGCGGGCCCAATGGTCCGCAGACGCCGCAGAGCCTCGGGTTCGGCGCAATGTCTCTACAGGCATTGCCGCGGGGGTGGCTACTACCCCCAGCGGATCGTCCGTACCGTCCTTGTACGGGGGGAAGGCCAAATTTGGCTCTGAAGTGAAGTCCCCGACTGATAAACCGGGGAGGGAGCGTTTAAACCGCTACCCCTGCTTGGCTTGTAATAGCCATGAGCATTTTACGCGCCACAGTCCCGACCTTAGTGTCGAGACGCGGGCCAAGTTTGAGAAAGCTCGTAAGGAGCGCGCACGAGTTGAGGGCCGTATTCCGCGGAGTACGGCGATGACAGCGCAGCCCTTAGCGGTTGACACTGAGGGGGGGCCCTCTGGCGCCCCTGAAGGGGGTCCTGGCCCCCAGGGGAATACCGAAACCGATGGGGTGACCCTGTGGCGCGACGCTAAGTTGTGGGACATCACCCTCTCACAATACGTATCCGTCGCAGAGACTGAACGGGAGTGGGCTCGGGTCGACCGCCAGCCAGCGTTCGTCCTGGGGCTTAAGATGCAGTCCGGGCCTCAGGGATGGAAAAAAACACCTGGGGAACTACCAGAATTAGTGACGCGCATGAATGGATTAACGAGATTCCCACTGTCCCTATCTACTATCTTGCGAGACCACAGCCAAAGGAACGGGCTTGGAAGAATCAGCGGGTAAAGAAGACCCTTGTTGAGCTTGACTCTAGTCCGATCTTGTGAGATGAGTTGGGAGGTGTCGTCTAAGAGGGAGGGGCAACTCGACCGTGAAATGCCTCTACTCCCAAGCTTGTTTTACACACTCCGGCGAGCAGGCATGGGTGGTAACACCCTTTTTCTAGGATTAACACCTCTTCGGGGGTGGACCTGCGCGGAGGAGATTGTCAGGTGGGGAGTTTGGCTGGGGCGGCACATTTGTTAAAAGATAACGCAGGTGTCCAAAGAAGAGCTTAGCGAGAACAGAAAGCTCACGTAGAACAAAATGGTAAAAGCTCATTTGATTTTGATTTTCAGTACGAATACAAACTGTGAAAGCATGGCCTATCGATCCTTTTGACCTTCAAGGTTTGAAGCAAGAGGTGTCAGAAAAGTTAACACGCGTTGCGGTAGCTTTTAAGAGTGGACTCAAAGTGTTCCGCTAGTCCCCCCTCGGACCGCCACTTACAAAAAGCCTTGGGATGGGGCGACGCTGTCAAATTGCGGGGAGAGCGCCGCGAGGGTCGGCGACGACGGCGAGGAGGCGAGTATGCCCGGCTCGCACGACGTTTGCCACGCCCAAGTGGGGCTGGCTGGGGCATAATAGCCCCGATGCGAGCCAACTCGGCCGTCATAAACCCCGCCACCGACTCGCAACTCGCGGTCGCCACCGCAGTACGAACACGGTCCTCAAGTTTGTAGCATCCCTGGCCCCGACTTGGCGCCGACCCGGGACTACAACCAGAGGGCACCAGGTGCCAGAACACGCCCGCCGTGTGCTGATGGTTGGCGGCCGTGGCCCGTGCCCGGCACTGGAATGCGGTGGACTACGCTATCCACACGTGAGAGAGGGATTTCTGATGGGTTTTTGCATACTTGTGAGGGACTTGATTTGAGAGAATTTGAGTGTGAGATTAGTGAGTGGGAATAGAATTCGTAGTGATAGTGGCCCCCGACCTGACGAGGTTAGACTCGGGTCGGGGCCACTCGGGGGTATGGGGGGGCTACCTGGCCAACGTGCCGAGGCTCTCCCTGATGCACGTTAAGAGGGACAGCGAGGCGCCCTTGGCCCGCGCCCTCAGGAAAAAGACAACTGCGCGTTTGCTTTCCTCTTCCCCGTGTGCACTACCGTGCGTATCTGTTTGCTCTGCGAGCAGGCACGTGAGGCAACAGGCATACCACTCTCGTAGTTCCCCTTTCTGTGTTACCTGTCCCTTTCCCCCGAGGGATATTGACACGTGTCTGAGAGGATCGAGTTTTATACCACAAAGTTGAGGAGTCTCGGAAGTTTGAAGGGTTGCGGTCGACGCGGCCAACCAAGAAATGGTGCGCACCAACGTGGTGATCATCATCTCTGAGGTTAGAGGCGCGGGCGGCAGCACCAACTTGGGGTATACCGTCAGGAGGGTGGCCCCCAAGTTGGGGGACACCGGGGTGGACGACTCAACGGCTACGCTAACCGGGATGTCCCCGTGTGGCTGGTAGGGGACAGGAGGAAGTGGAGGGGCACGCCGAGGTGGCGGTGCCCGGGTGTAAATGCGACCCCGACTTGGGGCCCCCGCAGTGGGTTGAGTCATACGGTCATCATGTGAGGGCACGGCCATAACTATGGCCTTGTCCGGGGGTGGCGCAGTGTGGCGATCCACTCCCGGGGCATACGGGTAGTCCCCGATGCCCAACCCCTCTCGTAGGACCACACGGCCGTCGTGAAGTTCACGAGCGACCCATACGAACTGGCGAAGTGCGCCATCGTCCTTGGGCCCACGAGTGGGGCGGCGCAACTTGTGCTCGATGCTCTCCCACTCGATAAACTTGTGGAGGCGGAGCATCTCCTCAAGTAGAGTGAGTTGTCCTGATGAGCACCCCTCAGCAACTAGCTGAGGGGTGAGCTGTTCCAAACCTTGGATAAGCCGGAGGAGGAGATGCCGGAGCATCCCCCGCCGCTGAACACAAGACACCCAGGTCGACATGACCTCAAGGAGCCACTGGGTAGCCAACATGGCCCACACCAGATGATCCGGGCTAGCCGTCAACATGACGGAGCCGAAGTGGTCAAGCAACCGTGGCAGCAACGCCGGGAACCCATACGGGACCTCAACTTGAGGCCACCACTCGGGCTTCTTCGGATAGTACTGCTCCTTACTGGCAGCAGACTGCTGAGGAAACTCAAGTTGAGCCGAGGTCACCAAGTAGGGACCTCGCCGGAAGTCCTTCTCCATCCGCACATCAAAGTGATGAGTGTGCGGATCGGCCTCATGAAGGTACGGGGGGCGAGCTGCCACCGCGTCCCAAGTAAAAATCGGCAAGTCGCCGGGACCCGGGATAGTTCCCCCGCGGTCCACCATGGCCTTGGCCCGCTGTACGTCTTCGACTTCCTCATCCTCCATGATGGCAAACTGGTCCGTCCTGAAGCCGGCCGGGAATCCGGCCCTACGGGGATACTTCTCCCGTAGGCGGTCCCATGCCCGACCCATCGCTGGGCCAAGTCGGCCACAGCGAAAAACAGTCAACCCCTCCTCATACAGAGGCCAAGCGGGGTAGAACCACCGCCCCAAGGCCTCGCGCGGGACAACTTGTCCCGCCTCCGGGGGAGATCCCGCCGTCAACCCAAAGCCGGGTGACGCGGGAGTCCCATCCCCCGGAGCGATCGCGGAGCCCCCGCCGGAAGTCCCGGCGGGCGCTGCACCGTAGGAGGTGTCCTCCATACGTTCATCGAGAGAGTCCGTCTCCACCCCCGGGGTCGCCATGGCTCTCCCCGAGTTGGGGAGAGACGCCCTGGTTACATCGGCACGAGACCCGCCTCGAGTTGAGGGGGACTCGGATCGTGGGTAGACGGGTGGCCTCCCCAGCGTGGGGCGGCCCAGGGGAAGGTGAAGGAGATGTGGTGGTGGTGGTGAAGTGAGAACCGGGGAGAGCAAGCTGCCGAGTGGGCAAGCTTGAGGAGAGGGGCGGTCAACGTGACCGCCTCCACATCCGCGTTACGTACTCAAGGGGGGACAGCAAGTCGCGCCCCCACGCCGAGACGTGCGTTTACGCACCCCCTCACAGGGCCGACCGGGTCGATCGGAACTGAGGAGAGGGGAGTGTGGCAGTATTGACCCCCAGGTATGGGGGCAACACGTGCCATGCAAGAGGCGGCAGGCCACTAGCCTGATCCGTTCCTCCCCCTGCATTTGGGTCCATATTCCCTAAGTTTGGGATAGTTAGCTTAGTAGTAAATCCAACTTGGATTTGAGGGTTTTCTGCATTTATTGTCTTGAATTTTCGTGTGGCCCGGTGGGCAGGTGCTGAGGTGGGAGATTCTGAGTGGCGAGATTCTGAGGGGACCCTGGGGGGATAAAGGGAGGGACAGCGGGGCTTGGCCCTGCGTCCCCGTCCCGACCAAGAAGCTGTTGGACCACACACCATCTTCTTGTTTGTCAGTGGGGGGATTGCCCCACAACAGGGATAGAGTGTGTGCGACTTGCACTTCTTCCGGTTCCCCCGACACGGGAGGCAGCCCTTGTACACCGCCCCAACTTGGGTGCCGTGTGTGTAAGTGGTTTTTGCCACAGTATCAGGTTCTCAGTGACGACGCTTGGACCGGCTCCCGTGTCGACCACCGGAGTCACATCTTGGGGGAGGCCATCCCCCACACGCATACGAGCATTAATCTTGAGGTCGTCAGTACGCAGGACGAGCAAGGTCCCCTTGAATAAACAGGGTGTCCAGGCGGCTAATGGTTGGACAGGTAACCGCCGTCCTTTCTCCTGGCAAGCAAGGGGAGAACGAGTGGAAGTACCCTGCCGTCGGACATTCGGGAAGACGGTAGGGGGGAGCGCCTGCCCTCCTCGTTTGCAGATCCTGAGGATTTCTTGGAGGTCTCGGCTTCCAGGTCGAAGTCCGTAGAAGCTTCCTTGGTTAGAGCCTCGGTACCACGGTGGTGGACCCCCACGACGGCGGACGCCGCCCGCCGTCGCGCCCCACGGCGGCGGCTACTCGGGCAGCGGCGGCGCCTTGCCGCCGCAGCAGGTGCGCGGCGGGCTGCCTGGGGCGGTCTGGTCCCCCCCCGCTCCCTCCAGCAGGGCAAAAAGGTGAGGGGAGAGAGAGCGAGAGAGAGAAGGAGGCGGTGGGTGGGCCGGCCCGTACACGACCCGCAAGGGATCATCACCGCCCGTCTGGGCGTGGGGGGCTGCGGGGGGGAAGGGGAGGGGAGAGGGGCGAGCAGGGGGAGTGACCGTCTCCGTGTGTGGAGAGGCAGGGTTGTACTCCGGCCGCAGGGTGGCGGTGGTACGGGCGAGAGGTGGACTGGCGCGAACGAGCCGTGGGTGGGTGGTCTGGGAGGGCAGGTGGCCTGGCGCGACGCGCCCCCCTGGGCCGCTTCGTTGTTTTCCAATCTTTTTCCCTCCCCACGGCCTCAGCCACCACGAGGTGGCCGCCGCACCGGCGCACGGCCGCCGCGCTGGTCCTCAGCCCGCCCCGCAGACGCGAGGGGGGGGGGTCCGCGCCCTCCCACCCCCGCCAACCCCCCCCCCCCCCAAAGACAGCCAACGAGCGGCGCGCCCCTGCAGGCGCCCAGCCTGACCACCCCCCGCCCCCCTCGTCAGGGGCAGGGGCGCCCCGCGGGGGGGGGCCGTTCCCCCCCCCCCCCCCCCCCTCCCCCACCGCGGTGGGCCCGTGGCGGGGGGGATGGCGCGTGGGCGTGCCGCCCTCGCCGCGCCGCGCCGCCGCCCCCCCACAACAACCCCCCCCTCCCCCACACCTCCCCCCCCCCACCCATATCCACCGCCCCCCCCTGCGCGCGCCGCACGTTTGGCCCCAGGAGGGGACCGCCCGAGGGTGGTATCGAGAGCGCGCGCGGGGGGGGGGGGGCGGGGCGGCGGGATTGATTTTTTTTCTTGCCCCCCCCCCCTGGCCCTGGCCCGCCCCAGCCCCCCCCCCCCCCCCCCCCCCCCCCCCCCCCCCACCCCGGCGGGGAGAGAGGGTCAGCGGCGCCACTACCTATACAGGCGGACCCCCCCCCCCCCCCCCGGCCGCCCAATGGGGGGCGCGCCGCAGCCCCGTGCACAGCGCGGCCTAGCACCCCCGTCCACACACACCCCACCGTCGGCCGAGGTGCCCCCCCGTGTCTTTTTTTTTTGCGCATAGCTGTCCTGTTTGCAATGTCGACCACTGCCCAAAATGTTGACCACACCTGGAGGCCTCGAGGAGGCAGACTCGTGACCGCAGTATTTTCTTTTCTTTTTGTCTGCTACTTCCAAGTCAAGAACAAGAGAAGCACACATGGCCTGGGCATCAGGCCTTCCAGCAATGGATACACATAGACGTTGTTGTTTTTCTTGTAATGCATCAAGACCTGAGCCTCAACTCTCTTTTTGCTGTGCTCTTTTCTCTGCTACAGAGTGTATTATTCTCGGAGACATACGGCACCCTTGTGGCATCAAAGGGGTGGTCGGGCCACACTCAGCAAGAATGATTCGCTTGCAGCGCACCGCAGCCCGCGACGGTGAGCAGATCGGGTGCCCCCATTGGCCCCAAGACGTGGTCGACATTAGTGAGCAGATAACTGACAGTACTTTTGCCTTCTCTCCTCATAGTTCAGAGAGAACAAGAGCACTCAAAAAATAAAAAGTTCCATCTGGCTCCACTCAGTCTCCTCGACAAAGTGGAACGTCGTGCATCTCATGCAGTACACGGAGACCAAGGATCTCATCGAGAATGGTCGACATTTGAACCAGACTGGCTATACCTACACGCGGGCCGGGGGCAGGTTGGCGCCTCTGCCCCCCCACCCACAACCCCCCCTGGGCAATGCACAAGCCGCTCCCCCTCCCCCCTCCCCCCCACGTCCCAGTCTCTGTGGGCAAACCCACCCACCGCCACCCCCCCCCCCTTCTCTCTCTCTCGCTCTCTTTTCCTTTTTTCCGCTCCCCCCTCCCCCCCTCACACGCGCGTTGGCGGGCGCGACCCAGTCCGTACGTACCGAAACAAGGCGCCCGACCCGACGTGCCGTCGCGGCAGCGCCGGCAGGCACACCCCCCCCCCCCAAACCGGCCCACACGCCCGCTGCCTGCACGAGTATACCTACTTGGCCGCGGCGGGGGGGTGGGAAGAGGTGGAGGCACATCCGTACGGAGGGAGGCCGGCCGCGCGCGCGCGCGCGGGGGCGCGCCCCGCTGGCGGGGGCGTGGAATGCCCTCCCCCGCCGTGCCCCCTGCCGGCGGCCTGGCGGTGGCGGTAGGCTGCCGCGGGTGCGGCGCCTCGGGGGGGGGGGGGGGGGGGGGGGGGGGGGGGGGGGGGGGGCGTCTGGGCCCCGGCGGGGGCAAAACGACGGCGCGGCGCCCCTCCGGCACCACCCCCTCCCCCCCCCCCAGGTGTCCACCACACGCGGTGTGGCGGGGGAGGGGGGGGGGTGGATCTCTCCCGCCGGAATTCCATCCCTACCCAGACACATAGGGCGGTGCGGCCCCCCTATTTCCCGCGTCCGCGCCGCCCCGCGCCCCCCGCACCCTTTTTTTTGTGCTCGTTTCTGGTCCCCCTCCCGCCCACTCCCCGCGCTGTCCTGCCTCCCCCAGGCCGAGCCGAAAACCCCCACCCCCACCCCCCCCCCCTCCCACACCCCTACCCCCCGCCGCGCGCCCTATACCTACCTACCTATGTCGCAGCGGGGGTGTGGGGTGGGCGTGGCGAATAGGAGCGAAAAAAGAAGGAAAAAAAAAAAGAAAAAAAAAAGACCAAATGCCCCTCCCAACCCCCCCTCTCCCCAACCCGCCACTACATACCCCCCCCCCCCCCCCCCCCCCCCCAACCGCCACCACCAGCCCCCCCCCCACCCCCCGGGCGGGCCCCCCACGACGGATGCGAGCGGGGAGGCGCGCGGGCCGGGGCGCGGCCCGCCAGGCGGGCGCGTCTGTCGTCTGTCTGGCCGGGGCGGTGGCGGCGCGCCCATCTTTGGGGGGGGGAGCGACCGGAGGGGGGGTGTGGGGTGTGTGGGGGTGGGGGGGGGGGGGGGGGGGGGGGGTGGGCAGGTGAAGGAGGGACCGCGTGGCGTTTGTTTTTGTTTGCGCTGGCGCCGTGCGCTGCCCTCCGGCCCCGTGGGCGCGCGCTGCCCGCGCGGCCGGCGCGTCGTGGCCGACAGCGGGCGCCACCGCCCCCGCCGGGCGGGCGCGCCCGCCCGACCACGGGGCCGCGCCGCGCCGCGCCCCACCGCGGCGGGGGCGGGCGGGCGGGCGGGCGGGCGGGCGCGCGCGGCGGCGGCGGCGGCGGCGGCCGCCGCCTCCCGCTTCCCGCGCGTCCCGCGCACGCCGTCGGTCCCGCCCGCCGCCGTCGGCCGCGCGCCGCCGCTGCTGTCTCCGCGGCGCCGCGCGGCGCCGCGCCGTGTGGCCGGGGGGGGGAACCGCGGCGGCGGTGGTGTGTGTGGGGTCGGCCGCGCGGGGGCGTGGACCCCCCCCCGCCCCCCCCCCCCCCCCGCGCGCGCCGCGTCACGGCCGCGCCGCCGCCGCCGCGGGTGCCCCGTCGTCCCGCCCACCGTGGCGAGGCCGGCCCATCCTCCCGCCGCGCCACCCTCGTCATCCCCCCGGCCGCCCCCCTCTACCGTGAATCCCACGCGCGGGGGGTGCGCACGCCCTGGGGCGGCGCCCTATTCCCCCCCCCCCCTCGGCCCCCCTTCCCCTTTCAAACTCCTCATCCCCTCATTCCCGCCCCCCCTCGTTTGTTTCTTCCCCCTTGTCCCCTCCCCTCCCCCCCCCCCCCCTCCCCCTCTCTGTTGTGTTTTTTTTTTTTTTTTGCGTTTTTCCCGTGGGCCGCCCCCTGCTCGCTAGGCGGCGACGCCCACCGCGCGCTCTTACCTATCCCCTCTGCGCCTGCTTCCTCCCCCTTTGCGGTCGCGTCGACGGGAGGGTCGGCCGCGCCTTTTCCCCCTCCCCGCTTTCCTCTGGGGGGGACCGGGGGGGGGGGGGGGGGGTGGGGGGGGGGGGAGCGGCGGTGGCGTGCGGGTGCTGCCGGCGGCCCGCCCGTGGGGCTTGGTGTTCACCGCCGGCGTGTCCCCCCCTCCTGCCCCTCCTCTTCCCCTCCCCCCCTTCCCCCCCCCCCCCCTCCCCCCCGTCCCTCGCCTTTTCCCCTTCCTCCTCCGTTTCTTTTCCTCTGGCCGCCCGTCACGGCGTGTTGTTGAGGGGGGGGGGATGGGCACCCCAACGGCGACAACGTCCACGTCGGGGCCACCCCGGCCGGGGGGCTCCCCCGGGCGGACCATGGCTGCTGCCGCGGCGGGCCTCGCCCACACCAACATCCTGCCGCCAGGCCAGCGGCGGGCGCGGAAGCGGGTGCATGAGCCGGCGGCGGCGTTGCCGACGGGAAGGGAGCGGGCGGGTGGGGGTGGGGGGGCCAAGCGGCCTCGCGGGGGTGGGCTGGGGGGGGGTGGTGGGGGGGGGGGTGGTGGGGGTGGGGGTGGTGGGGGTGGTGGGGGAGCTGGTGGGGGGGGGGCGGAGGGGTGGACTGGGGGGTGGCGGGCGGAGGACTCCTCGCCGCCGCCGCCGCCGCCGCGGCGGCCGTGTCGGGGGCGCCGGGGGCGACGACGCCCACCGGCGGCAGCGACGCGGGTGGCGGTGCCGGCGGCGGCGGGCGGGGTGGGGTGGCGGCGGCAGGGGGCGGTGCGGGGGGGGGTGGCGGCAGCGGCGGCACCGCCCTGACGCCCGCCGCGCTCGGCCTGCCCGACCACTACGCGGTGCCCGTCGAGTACCCCCACCCCGCGCCGACGCGGTCGCTGCTGTTTCCGCCCGGCACGCGGCACACCCCGCCGACGCCCCACTACTCGGGGACGGTGCCGCGGAAGCGCAAGGCCGCGTGGCTGGAACGCTGGTCGGGGGGGGACGGCCGCAGCCACACGTACCGGCCGCTGCCGCCCGTGACGTTTTTGACTGGCGGAGGGGGGGGGGGCGGTGGCGGCGGCGGTGGTGGCGGTGGCGGCGGTGCGGCTGGTGCTGGTGCGCGCGGAGGGGTTGGTAGAGGTGCTGGTGGGGGTGCTGGCGGTGGGGGGAGGGGGGGGGGGGCGGACTACCCCTCTGCGGGCCCTGGTGCAGGGGGGGGGCAGCGGGGGGGGGCGGCTCTGTCGCAGGGGGGGCGAGGAGGGGTAGGGGCGAAACGCTCCCACCCAGCCCGCGCAACTCGCCCCACGGCTCGGCCTCTGCAACGGGCACGGCGGCGGGATCGTCCTCCACCCTGGCGGCCGCCGTCCCCCCCCCTGTGGGTGGCCGCGCGGCCACGTCGTCCACGACTGGCGGCCGGCGGGGCGGCCGCCCCCGCGCGGCGGCGGCGGCGGCGGCGGGAGGGGCGGCGGCCGCACCGGCCCCCCCACCCCCCCCATCGCGCGCTGTCAACCCGGTGGCGTCGCTGGACGCGGCCGCCGCGATGGCGGCTGCGGTGCGGGCGGCGGCAGAGACGGAGGCGGCGATGGCATCGGCGGCCGCGGCGTCGGCGGCAGCCGCGGCGGTGGCCAAGCGGGCGCGGCTGCCATCGTCTCCACCGCTGTCGCGTCGGCCACCGGGGGCGGGCGCGCCGTCGGCGCCCACGGCGGTGGGCGCCGCCGCGGGTGCGTCGTCGGTGGCGGCGGCCGTCCAGGCTGGCCCAGTGTCTGCGGCGGTGGGCGCCTCGGCGGGCGCGGTGGTGGTGGCAGAGGCCCAGCTGGCAGCGGCGCGGCGGCGGCAGGCCGCCGCGGACGCTGCTGCCGCCTCCATTGCGGGCTTTGGTGGCGTCAAAGAGCCGGCCGCGCGGCGGCGGGTGGTGGCGGAGGCGGTGCCGGCGGCGGCGGTGGCACCTCCGCCTGGTGTGGGGGGCGTGGGGGGCGCCGCTGCACCCGTCGCTGGCGTGGGGCGCGGCGGGGGGGTTACGGCACCGCGGGGCGCGGCGTCGCCGCCACCGGCAGCGTCGCCGCCACCCGCGCGACGGCGTCGCCCCGCCCGTCGTCGCCGCCCGCAGCAGCCGCAGCCGGCGGCGGCGATACCCGCTCCGCAACCCGTCCCGACCACCCTCGTGCCGGGGCCGGTGGTGGTGGCTGGTCCGGTGGAGCCGGCCGACGAGGCGGCGGCGGTGGCGGCTGCAGCGGCGGCAGGCACGCCGAGCATCAGCGCCGCCCTCGCGGCGCCGCCCGCCACGGGAAGCGCGGCGGCGCCGATGCTGCCTGCCGTTGCCGCCGACGCGGCCGACGAGGAGACGGCCGACGAGTCCTCGTTTGACGAGCGCGCCGACGGCACCTCAACCGCCGACGGGGCGCCTGGGGAGGGGGGGGCACGCTCGTACGTCCATCCGCCCGGGCGCGGTGCGGCATTGGCCGCCGCGGCAGCGGCAGAGGGCGGGGGGACGGGGGAAGCCCCCACCCCGCCGTGGCTGCCCCAGTCGCCGGCGGCGCCGTCGGTGGCGCTCCGACCAGCCACGGCGGGTGGGGGGGGTCCGCCGTTGCATCCACTGCCAGGGCTGCCTCCTGCGGCGTTGCCAGCGCCACCGCTGCTACCCCCCCCCCCACCGCGGCTGTCGCCGCTGCCACCACCGCCGCCGCCGCCACCGCGACGACCACCGCCGCCACCACCGCCGCCGTCGCGGGCCACGTCCACGGGGGCGGGGGGGGGCGGTGTGACCCCCGACCAGTCGGCCGCGCCGCAGCCGGCGCCACGGCTGGTGTCACGTCCCCCCCCGCGACCGGCGCCACGGCAGACGCCCGCGGCGGCGGCGACAGCGTCGACAGAGACGGAGGCGGTGGCGGCGGCAACGGCGGCAGCGGCGAGAGCGGCCGCGGCGGCACGCAAGGCGTCGGCGTCGGCGGCGGCGTTGGCCGCGGCAACGGCAGCGGCCGCAGTGGCGGCGCTGCCGCCGCCACGGTCGCGCGGTGGCGCTGCCCCTCCGCCGCGCCCTGCCGCGGCGTCGCCCGAGGGTGGCGCGACGGCGGCAGTGGCGGCGGGTGCCCCCACTGCGGCTTCCGCGGCGGGCACTCCCGCCGGAGCGCAGGTGGCGGACGCCCCCACCGTCGCGCCCGCTGCGGCGCGGGCGGCGGGCAAGGGCACCCCCACCGCGGCACCCGCGGCAGTGCGAGCGCGGCGACCCCCTCCCGCCCGCCCGCGGGACGTCACGGCGGCGTCGCCGCTGCGGGTGCTGCTGCCGTTTTCTCTCGGCCTGCGGCTGCACAACCTCATTGTCGACGGCCGGCTGCCCGCCGCGGCCACGCTCCACATTGACGATGGGGGCTTGTACGGGGGGGGTGCTGGCGCCGGCGGCTGGGGTGCGGCTGCCGCCGCCGCCGCCGAGACCGTTGCCACCGCCGTGGCCGCTTCTGGTGCCGCCCCGGCGGGCGTGCCGGCCGCGGGGACGGGGGTGGGCGCGCCGCCCACCACGGAGCTGGCCCGCATTGACGCGTCGCTCCGCTGCCTCGCCGCCCAGCACCGCGCCGCCGAACGCGCCGACGCGGTGGCGGTGGTGGCCACCGCCGCCGCCACCACTGCCCGACGTGACCGCCGTCGTCGCCGCGTCGTTGGTGGTGGCGGTGGTGGCGGCGGTGGCGGTGGCGGTGGGGGGCGGGTCGCGCCGTTGGGGGCGACCGCGGCAACGGCGGCAACGGCCGTAGCGTCAGGGCTACCGCCCGCGGTGGCGGCGGCGGCGGCGGCGGCGGCAGAGGGGGGCGCCGCCCGGGACGCGCGGCTGCGGCGGCTCGCGGCGGACCTGGACGCCCTGCCAGCGCGACGCCTGCGAGCGGCCCTGCGGGTGGCGGCGCACGTCACGCCCCGTAGCGGTTGCGATGGCGGCGGCAACGGCGGCGACGGCGGCAACGGTGTCGGTGTCGCCGACGACGGCGGTGGCGACGGCGGCGGCCGCGTCGGCGGCGGCGGCGGCGGCGGCGGCAACGGCGACGGTGCCAGCGACGGCCGCGGCGGCAACGGCGGTGTGGGAGGCGGCGGCGGTGGCCCCGCCGACGCGCTGGGCCCCCCCGCCACGGCGGGCCCCGTGGTGGTGGCGGGGCACCTGCAGCTGGCGTCGATGGCGCCCGCGGCGGTCGCCGCCCTCACCGCTCTCGTCGACCGCGAGGCGGCCGGCGAAGGCGCCGCCGCCGCGACGCGCCACCTGGCGGCCCGCGCGGCGACGCTGCGCGCCGCCGCCGCGCGGCTGCGGCGAGGCGGGGGGTACGGGGGGGGGGAGGCGGCGCTGCCCTTGCCAGAGCCGGGGGGGGGGGAGGAGGGCGGTGGATGGGGGGGCGAGGGGGGGGGACGGCACCGCTTGCGACGCGACAGCGGGTGTGCGTGTCGGCCGGGTTGGCGGTCGCGGGTGTTGGCGTACCTATCGAGCGACGCTGCCGCCAGCGTGAGGCGTCTAGAGAGAAAGAGAATAAGGAGGGCGCGGGCGGGCACACAGACGCAGCACTTTTGCTCAACCCCGGGGCCAGCCAATGGCGGGGCTCCTGGGAAGGGGAGGGGGTGGGGGGGTGCCGGGGCCAGCCAATGGCGGGGCTCCTGGGACGGGGAGGGGGGGGGGGCCGGGGCCAGCCGTTGACCAGCTCGGCGTTCTGTCGATGCACAGCAGCAGCAGCAGCATCGCGCCCCGCGTAACAAAGCAGGTACATGTGTACTGTATGTAGTTGTGGGATGGCCCATGATGCTGTTACTCTTTTGTCTTGATCGTCACTCCGTGACCCGCCCCCCCCATTTTCTCTTCTCTTTTTTTGTCCTCTCTCCTTTTGTCTCTTTCTGCTCCGACCGCGCCCTGCTGCGGGCTGCGCCCCGTTTCAGCAGCGTTCGTGCCCGCGGGTGGGCTGCCAGACGGGCGGACGGAGACAGTTTTTCCTGGCGGTGGCGACGGCGCCGATCGCCGCCCCCCTCCGCCGGGTTCCCACCTCGTTGCCCCGTTTGCTGGCCACCGCCATCGGCGGGCCGCTCTGTGGCAACTCGCGTCCGCCCCCCCCTTCCCCTGCCCCCCTCTCCCTGATCCCCCTTGGCTCCGTGCAGCGCCGCGATGAGGGGCGTAAAAAAGTACAACAACGAGGAGGGGCGAAAGCCCCTGGTTGCCAACGCCACGGCGGCGGGGGCAGTGCCGGGAGGCGGGGCGGCGCCGCCGTCGCCGTCGCCGTCGCCGTCGCCGCCGCCGCCGCCACACTGGGTCCCCCCGCCTCATGGGCAAAGCCGAGCCGACTTGCCGTGCGCGCCACGTGAGGCAACAATGGCATGGCTGGGAAGGGGGCGCGCGGGTGTGGGTGCGACGCTATGCTTTCGAGCGGAAACAGTGCCGGCTTTGGTGCCGGTGGCGATGCCCGCGACAGCGACCGCGGCGGAGCGGGTGGCGGCGCCGGTGGCGGCGTCGGTGGCGGCGTCGGTGGCGGCGCCGGCGGGCGCGGTAATGACGTTGGCATCAGCGGTGGCGTGTGCGATGTCGGCTGCAGCGGTCCTCTCTACATTTGCGGCGTGAAAGTGGGGTCCATAGATACAATCCTACTCATGACCATGAGTAACCGGGTCGGTGTCTCCCCCATTCTTCTTTGCCACGGAGAGAGTGTGGCTGTGCGGCGTGTGCGAGTCTTCCACTCGTTTGGATTCCATGGTCATGCGTACTGACGCATTCTCATGGCTACAGCTGGTGGCCAAAAGAGAAGAGAAAGACGGGACGGACACAGCCTTGCCATGGTGGAATCGGGCGCCCCAGCCCGGTTTCCGCGCTCTGGCTATCCCAGTGGGGAAGACCACTTCCCACCATATGTCTATGCTGTGCGACCAGTCAGGTCGCCAACCGGCAGGGCAGGGGCGGGACAACCGGGGCGGTACGGCCGACGCTGACCGCCCCGGCCAGTTCCAATGCCGGGCCTCTGCATTTCGACCTTGAGGGAGTGGTCCTCCCCGGTCCTCATCCTCCCCGGACAGCCTGCCCAAGCAGGGCAGGTGGCGGGTGCCTGCTGTCAGCACCCCCCCCCCCCGTTGAGAGTCGAATACATGGGGTGCTGGCGCCATCGTCAGCTCCCACTCAAAGCCCATCGAGCCTCCACTTTCGACGGGAACTCGACGGGCTTCGACGGGCGTCTAAAGGCCCATCGAAGGCGACTTTCGATGGGCCTTCGAGGGCAATTCGATGGGAGCCTGCTCGAGGGGCTTCGATGGGGTTCCCCATCGACGGTCAGGCCTTTACAGTCTCGCATGCACGTCCCTGGACTCGCGACCTCTCAGGAGACCCGCGCTGTTGTGCCGACGTGGGATCTATTTTCCACGCCAGGCGACGCTATTCTCCACACCGGGTGACAATATTTCCACACCTGGCGACGCTGTTCACCCCTCCCAGCCCGGTTGCACCCGCCCGCGGGGAGCAGCCTCTAGGGCTGGAGGACTGTTCATGGAGGTCGAAGGACACTAGGCCGCAACAGGTGCGCCGCCAATGTCGCACTGGTGTCACTGGCGGCGACGAGGTGCCGCGGCGCTACGACAAAACGACAACGAGTGACGTTCGCTGACCATGTTCCGCCTCATCCTCACCACCCTCTTCCCTCCTGGGCAGCCCTCCACGTCGGTAACCTCCGTCGACCCTCCCCCCCTCCCCCCCCGAGACTCACAGCTGGCGCCCATTGCCGCCAATACCACCCAAGACACCACGCCCCAAAGAGCCCCTCCCCCCTCGCCCCTCCCGGCGTCAAGCAGCGTTTCCAACGCTGCCACACCCTTGCCGCTCCCTCTCCCCACGGCAAACAACGTCCCCAACACGGTGGTGACCAATCGCGGCCCCTCCGTCCTACCCCGCCGGAAGCACACAACCGCGGCAGCCGACACCACCAGTCCAAGCTCCATACACAAGCGCCAACGTCAACTGGGCCAGAAGCTGCCGAGCCCACCTCCCCCGCCCCGCCGGAGAGCAACCTCGCGAACGCAACCTCATCGCGACGAGCACACCTTCCCCCCCACCCACCGCACGTCCTTTTGCCCAGTCAAAGCGGCACCTCTTCCAGGTAGTCGGCAAACCCGCCCGGATAAGCCAAGCTCTCCGGCAGGAGGTCAGGAGGCGGGGCGCCAAGCTCACCACCGTCAACTACGTCAACAGACGCAGCGCCAGCCGCAGCAGCAGCGCCAGCCGCAGCAACAGCGCCAGCCGCAGCGCCAACCCCAGCTGCAGCGCGTACGCCAGCCGCAGCGTCAGCTTCCCCGACAGCAGGGGTGGCAGCATCCACAGCGGCAGTGCCGGCCACTGCATCAGTGCTGGCCACAGCCGCTCGGAAAGAATCCTCGGGGACGGTACCCTTGGCAACACGAGCACCAGCGGCAGCTCCAACGTCTTCCCGTGCGGGTGTGCCTTCCGCATCAGCAGGAGACATGCCTGCCGCACCAGCAGCACGGTCTTCCGCAGGGTCGACACCCTCCCCATCCTCAACACTCTCCCCGCAGACAGCACCCCCCCCATCTTCAGCGCCTTCCCAGCCATCAGCACATTCCTCATCCCCTTCCTCCCAGCCGTCAGCACCCTCCTCACCCTCAACGCCCTCAAAACCGTCAGCACCCTCCTCACCTGCAAAAACATCTTCACCAAGAAGACCGTCATGAACACGAACACCGTTGCTCTCAAGGACATAGCCGGGCACCAGGTCATGGCTGCTCTCCACGGGCTGCCCGGATGAGCCGGCGGACTCCCCAGGCAGCTCATCCTCTTCTGAGCAGTCGATGACATACGTGCCGTCATCGGCGACGTTCATGGCACGGTGCTTGTCTGTCCCGTCGCAAAGTCGGAGACCTCCATGCACCTTCCCGTCCCACGGCAGAAACCCACTCACGTTCCGCACCTCCGCTCGCCAGCCGTCGTAAGCCCCGTCATCGTTCCCACTACGCCGCGACTTGCGGACCCCAGCCACCTTCTCAAAGACGCCGCGTGCCCAATGCGTGATGAGGCCAACGTGCCCGGTTGTCGCGTCAACGTACACACTGTCCCCCACCTGCTTGGGCTTGACCACACGAGCGTGATGGCCGTTGCGCCGAAACATGGCCGTCAGCGCGGCGTTGATAGCTGGGTCAGCGGTGTCGGATTGCGCGTACTTGTTGTTCCACAGCCACGCTTCGGCGGTCTCGGGCGTCATCGTCTCGACGCTCTCGCCCAAAGACTTGAAGTACGCAATCATTGCCACCTTCTGCAGAGCCTCGACGACATGGCTGCTGATACGGTACAGCTTCTGGCTCACGCGAATCCCCTTCTCTGTCGGGGTACCGGCCGTCGTCAAGAAGACACGATGGCTGTTCAAGTAGTCATCGGCCTCGGCCGGGTTCGCACCTCGTACGGTCTCACAAGCCTCGTGCAAGATCCCGACCGCGCGCGCACGGCTGGGCATCGCCTTGTAGCTCTCCTTCGACCCCAGCATCTCCTGGATCATCGCCTTCTTAGCAACGTCGCGCACTTTCCCGACCTCCAACTCGTTAATGCGGGCGAGCTCGAGTTGGTCGTTGCAGTTGTCCAGCATAGCAGTGCTGCCGCGGAGGCTAGGAGCGACAGGCTCCTGCTTGGCATAGCTGACGACCCCATCACAGACGCCCTTCACGGCGCCCTGCAGCTGCACCACGGCTTGGGCCGTGCGCTCGTTTCCAACACCCTGGTTGTGCAGGTTGGTGGACAGCCGGTTGACCGAGGTGTGCACCTCAGCAAGCTTTTGGCTGAGCCCCGCCAAGTGGGCGCACACAGGCCGCAGACCCTCCGCGAAGACCTTCGTCATGGTGGCGACAGTGACTGCGGAAGGAGCCGGCCGCTCGCCAACTGGATGCACAGGGGGCGGATCTGCTATGGGTGTCCACCCAGTTTGAGAGGCCGCAGTTGGGGTCGCAGCAGCAACCGCGTCAGGCGCGCCAACCGGGCGAGCTGCAGCGGCAGCAAGTGCAGCTTTTTTTCCGCCGCGCTTGGCGCGTGGCTTGGTCGCCTTGCGGATGCCCCTCTGAGCCTTGGGCGGCGCAGGGGCCACCGACGGCGTCAGGGACTTCTCCCCGGCTGGGTCTTTGTCAGTCAGCTCCGGTAGCACAAAGGAGAGCGCTCGAGGTGGAAGAGCAACGGCAGAGAGACGTGCCCGAGCAGGAGCTTTGAACAATGAAGGTCGGTGTGCCCCCAAAGGCGACGATGGCGGACCACGCGGTGCCACCGGCGCCGCCGGTGTCACCGGCACCGAAGCTGCCGTCTCGTGCCCGCCACTGAGGGCTGCGTCCGTAATAGCCACGGGAGACACGCCGGAGGACATAAGATCTCCCGTTTTGCCGGCAGGTGTTCGAGGCGACGCCGGCACACTCCCAGCCGCGCCCTGCCTCGGCCTCGAAGCCGTCGGTGTGAAGGCGCCTGCCGCGGCGCCCCCCTTCGGCAAGGCCGTCGCAGCACCAAGCGTGCGGCTTCCGGCTGTAGACGGCCCTCCTGCCCGCCGTGTAGGCTTGCAGACCCGAGCGGGCGCCGCCTTAGCTCGACGGTGGGACGCCAGTGTGCCAGTAGCCGGTCCACCATCTCTGAGGGGGGGCGGTACGACGGCAGTTGCCGCCGCCCCCGCTTGGCCGGGGCGTGTCACAACGCCAGCTGCTGCCAACGCCCCAACTCGGTAGGGGGGCGTCAAAGCCCCAGCTGCCTGCGTACCAGCTCGACGGGGGGGCAGCACGAGCCCACGCGCGCCACTTGCCGGCGCAGGGCCAGCCAAGCGGGGCGGTCGCGCAGCGCTGACAGCAGGTGACGCGGGAGGCGGCTCCAGGTCAGACGACACGTTCGTCTCGCTGGTGGGTGTCGCCCAGCGCAGCTGTGCCTGTCCGCGCGGCATCGCCGCCAGGACCGCGGCAGCCTCCGCCTCCCCTTCACGCTCGAGCTCGGGCTGGGAGAAAGGCAGATCGTTGACAAGTTGGAGGGGGCGCCGAGCAGGCATGTCCACAGTTAGATGGAACGGGGCGCCCAGGATAAGACAAGGAAAGGAGGATGAAGAGGGCAGGGAACAGGGGGCGGGGGGGGGGGGGGGGGGGGGAGGAGTTGAGACGAGAGGACAAGCAGGCCACGATGAAGACCCACCCGCAGTGTGGTCAGCGATACTTCTCACGCACGGCCACGAAAGCCGCCAAGGCCCATGAACAACACCACCCACCTTTTGTACCAAAGACCACGCCATGACTCACCTTCCACGAGGACCCGTAGTCGCACACGGGCCTGTCGGGGGGGGGACATGGCCGCAGATGTGACAAGAACTGGTAGCAGGCAGCGCAAACTAGGACGTTGACAGGACGCAGCCGAAGAATGGACGGCTATGTATCGTCAGTACGGCGCTTGGAACACCCCTCGCTTCGTCCATGTGGCAGCTGCTGAGTCACCTGTGGCGCAAACGCAGGGCCACGACCATCAGGCAGCATGACGTGCGGCACACCCTGGCCACTCGAGTAATCGTGCCCTCCCACCCCACAAGCACGTCCCCCCGCTCCCAGACTCTCCTGCAACCGCATACAGAGGGCTAACCACCCCACAAGCCCGTCCCCACGCCCCGCGCCTCTCCAGCTGCCGCACTCTTGGGGTTGCCAGCGTACCGCCACAGAAGGCAACGCACTCGGCGCGCCACGGGACGCTGCGAGCCGTGCACCACAGTTCGACATTGTAGGGCTAGCCCTGGCCGCCCGCAGACCAAGTGCGCTGCTCGCTACACACGTCCCAGCACTAGGTCCGGGGCAGCGCCGAAGTCGCCAGTTCACAGCGACCAGATTGCGAAGACGACTCCGGAGGGGCGGCTGCGATCGACCTCGGCAGATCGTGGAAGGGTAGTGGGCGCAGCCGCTCCGATTCATTCCAGGCCTTGAGTATTGGCAAGTCACGCCATTTGGAACGCTACCGCACTGCTATTGGTCAACTGAAAGTCTAACTCTTCCTCGAGGACAATGACCCTGTCAGCAAGAGTAATATTTATCCGGCTTAACGGACACCTTTCGCCTCGAAGGGGCTCGACGGGCGTCGATGGGCGTCGATGAGACCCGTCGGCGTCGGCACCGGACCAGCCAGCGAGGCCTACGAGCTCTACGAGACCCGGCCAAAGCTCCGATCATGTGGGACATCCTTCGTGGACCTGTGCGGAGCAGCTTGGGGGCAGTGGGGGGGGGGGGGGGGGGGGGGGGGGGGGGCGGGGCTGGGGAGATTGCGACCGGGCTGTGCGACGATGTGGCCGCGCTTTTTCCTGCCCCACGCCCGCGCTCCCGGCCCTCACGTCCTCCCATTCAAGGACCAGCCAGTGGGGCGTGCAGCTACTGGCAGGGACGGCAACGACTATGCACGCTGTAGGCGACCTGTACGGACCTGGAAAGAGCGCAAGGAGCTTGCGAGAGGGGGGAGGGGGTGGGAGGTGGGGCTGGCAGGGGGGGGGGGGGGCAGGAGCGGACATTTCGGCCGCTGCAGTCGCGGCTGGCTGTGGTCGCGCCGCGCTCTTTCCCCCCAGCGCTGGCACAGTCGCTCTCATGGCGGGTCAGCCACACACCATTTCGATCACCGTGGGCTGCCGTGGCCACGGCAGCCGGACCACTGACGCAGGGGGATGATGGGGCGTGCAACAGCGCCTTTGCGTGGCTCATTTGATTCCCCTTTTGATTGCGACAGACCAACCTTGGGAGCTGCTCTTGAAAAGGGGTGCTCCGCGCCGGCTTGCCGGCGTTTCCCGTGTCTGCGTCAACACGCTGCAATTGACGCAGCGGCTGTCTTGCGCTCGGGGTCCAATCGGGCCATGCTCTCGAAGGTCCGTGGGGCCCCGCCACTTCTGCTGGACGTCAGTGTGTGTGTGGGATGTGCGCGGGCCTAGCCAGTCCTACGCTTTGTACATGACGCTTCCCAGCGCCCCACACACGCCTCCGACACTGACGTTGCGACTCGCCATGTCCCGTTATCTACTACGCTGCTGCTCATTTGTCTTTCCTGTACAAAGTGACCTTCTCTGGTGGTGGCATGCCTAGTGGCAAGAAGCGGGGCAGGCTGCTAGTCTGCGCCGTGTGCGATTTTGAGACCTTCAGCAAGGGTGGCTTCGTGTGGCACCAGACATCTGCGCACGGGCGAGCGTACGGAAGTGGCATACCGGGCAAGAAGAGAGCAAGGCAAGCAACGCTGGATGAGGGCGACGCAGCTGCCGTGCTCGACGGCATCTCTGCACAACCTCGCGCTCGTCGGAGGCTACTCTGCGTCACGGAGGCAAGTGCAAGCGGTGGCAATGGCGGTGCGGCTGGAGATGGGGAGGCGGAGGCCCCAGAGGCCGAGGCAGCGGTCCACGGCGGGCCGGCAGCTGGTCTGGGCGCCCTTGTGGCGGATGAAGCCGGCTCCTACGACGCCGCCATTCGTGCCCAACTGTATCCCCTTCTGGAGATGACAGGCGCGTTGCGAGGAGACGGCCAGGAGGCGGTTGATGCCAGCCAGCGCGACACAGACGGGGGGGACATGGACGTGGACGTCCCGTATGAGTCACTGGCGACCCGTATATTCCGCTTATACGAGGCTTTGGACGACGCTGCTCGTGCTGTCCCTATTCTGGAGCGCCGCAGGAACAGCCGCACCGGGCGATTTAACACTGCTCGTCTGCGTGCGCTGCAGAAGTTTGTTCTGGGCGTCGGTGGGGCGGGCCTGTCAGTGAGAGAGCAGCGGCATCTCTACAACTTTTTGGAGGTGTGGGACAGGCGCGACGATGTCGATCCGATGGCGGCGAGCGACAACTTCTCCCTGCAGGCTGTCTTCCCGACCTTCTCGTCCTTCAAAAATGCTCTGCGGGATGACCTTGTTGACGCGGTGCTTGTCGCTGGATGGAGGAAGCTTCGCATTCGCGAGGGGGGCACGGTGTACGAGGTGTACTTCCGGTCCGTTCTCGAGGTGGTAATGGCCAGGCTCCGCAGCGGAGGGGCGGGTATACGGCTGTGGAGCGGGGTGGGTGGGCCGGCGCCTCCCACCAACATGCGACAGACCCCAATGGACGGTGATGCTTTCCGCCTTTGCGAGCGCAACGTCGTCGATGCTCATGGCAACACCAGCTTCGTGCTGGGTCTTCATATGTACAGTGACAGCTGCAGAGTCTCATGGTCAGGCGGTAAGTTTTGTACTTGTCTCGTGTGCATGGGAGTCGTCTTTGTGTGTGTCAGATGCTGGCTCCTTGACACCGTGGAGAGGGTCCTCTTTTTGCTGACTGAGTCTGACTGGTTTGCTCTCGTATTGTTTGTTGATGCCTGGCGTATGTCCTTGAATTCTGGCTGGCTCTCCTTCCACCTCAGCCCACAAGCTTTACCCCGTCCGAGTCCGTCTCGTCAACGACGTGTCGGGCGAGATTGAGTGGTTTACCGTCGCTTTCATACCCATGGTGCGCATCCAGGTTGAGCCGGCTGCTCAGGAGCGCTCCAGATTGCGCCGTTGTGGCATATTGCAACGTGTTTTGTACGTTTGCATGCGGACGGCGATGGCGGCGAGCCGGTTTGGTGCCGAGGTCTGCGTGGATGGCCGGCGGCTGATGGCGTTTCCGCGCCTGTTGCTGTACGTGTGCGATCAACCTGAGGAGCGCGCCGTCTTGTGTTTGAAGGCGGGCAAGTGCCAGCGACCCTGCTCCCAGTGTGACGTGCATGAGGACGTTGCAGGGTCGTCCGAAGCTCTCAACGCTGCCGAGCGTGACGTGGTGGAGACGCTCGAGCGTCAGTTAGAGACGGCTGGGCACAGGTCGCACGATCGCGAGCGAGCCCGGTGTGAGACACTGGAGGCCGCCGACAGCTTGACAGGCTTTGTGCCGGCTTTAGCCGCAATGGATGGCCTCTCGACGTCGCCGTACTTGCTATACAAGATGGTCGGCTTTGACGCACTGCACGTACGTTTGACCGTGTGGGAACACAGACGTATCTCGTTGTTGTGGGCGCGCACTTGTATGCACGACTGGTGAAGGGTGGGGTTTGACTGTTCTTCCATTGTTGGATGTCTTCTTGGCTTTGATGGGTTCATGGCGTTTCAGGTGCTCGACCTAGGCGTCACGAGGTATCTGGTGCAGTGGCTAGTCGAGGTCTTCCCGAAGATGTGTGATGGAGACCTGCCGCTCGCCGGTACGGACGCCGCAACACGTCGTGTGTGCAACCTGCGACTTGATCACGTTGGACGCCGCAGCAAGGCATGTAGGACCGCACCTGGGTACGTATGCAGTCGCCCCCTATTCCCCTGCCGTTGTTTGACGTCGCGCGTGCCTTTGACCACTACCGCCGTTGTCCTGGTCCATGTGGAGTGGCAGGTGGTTTGCGTCGGTGCCGTTGGTGTGCAGACTGCGCCTGTGCAGCGATTCCTATCGATGAGGATGGTGTCGCGTGCTTCAGCGCCTCACGCGATCGCTGCTTTACTTGACCTCGCTGTCCGCTAGCACCGCCCAATGCCCGCCCCTGTTTTTTCCCCATGAACTCCTCCATGGCTCTGCACAGGTACCTCATCAAGCACGATGAGTCCCAGTCCGTATTCACCGGCAAGCAGCAGAGAGATGGCGTGTCCGTGATGCCGCACTTGGTGGCCGGCGCATGGCGCACTCGCGGGGGCCCGCACGTCCTCAACGACGTGAACCATCCCACGCCCGCTGCCCAGCGAGATGGCACAGCTCTGCCTGTCGGAGACGGCATTAACGACGCTGTCCCCGATCTGGCGGCCCGCGTGGCTGCGCTGAACCTCGACGACCAGCCCGAGGAAGGAGATGAGAGCGACAACTTGGAGGGCGGCGCGGCAAGGAGGCAGTTTGACTGGGCGGCCTATCATGCTGTGTGGCAGCAGACCCCGATTGATGAGGCCATCACTGCCATGTTTGCAGAGTTCGCCGTGCTCCACGCGGAGATGACTGGGTACACGTGCTCCACATCCCCCCTGCCCCTCACCCTCGACGTGGGCAAGACCATCGCGGACCGCGCCGAGCGCTTTGTGACGCTCTACGTGACGCCTATATTGGGTCATCAACGATCCACCAAGGTGCACAGACTATTGTGCCATGTTATGGGGGCCATACGCATGCATGGGAACATCAATAATGGGAACGCGGGCCTCAACGAGCGGCTCCACAAGGAAGACAAGCCGTACTACGCGCGTACTAACAAGGACATGACGGACTTTACTCGCCAGCTAGTGGTGCAGGCACAGGGCGCCCGCACTGTTCTGCGTCGCATTGCCGCCCATGACGAGGACGAAGCCGCGCTCCTGGTCGATGGTGATGATGAAGGCGACAGCGACGGGACGGGCTGCGATGATGGAGGGGACATGCGGGACCACGGCGATGGCGAGAGCTGGGGGGATGTTGCCGACAATGAGGCTGCAGCAACGCCCCGCGGAGATGATGCCGACGCGACCGTGCCCGTCTCCGCTTATCACCTGCGGAAAGTGCCTCTATCCGGGATTGCCCTGCGGCCGGGTCTTGAGGGTATTGCGGAAGCGCTCGAGCTGCCGGAAGACGCTCAGGTGCGCACTTGCTCTCGCCTTAGCTTTGTCGCTGTTTTTGAGTGTGGCTGGAAGGTTGAGCAGCTGCTGTACGCGTCCCATTCATTCCGTGGCAAGCCGTGGTACGATTTTGTCTTGTACTCCAATCCTGATGATGCTTCGACTTTATCGGTTGCTGAGGTGCGGGCTATTGTCCGTCGGCCCGAGGGGGATGTCGCAGTCATTGCGGACATGGTCGTCGTCCCGGGTGTTGTCAGCTGCCCCTTGGTCGCCCGCGGGTGCACAAGACTAGCTTGGAACGTTCTTGCCGGGGACAGGGACGTTCGCTTGAGATCGCTGCCTGTGGCGTGTGTGCGGCGAGTGGTCCACGTGGTCCCTGACTTCGCAGACTTGGTTCGGCGCGTGGGCGTTCATGCTGAGCCCGCTAGGAGGGATGCTCCGTTGGCGGACCGCTTGGCGATGCGGTACTTCATCAACGCGTTCTATCCTTGGGCTTCGTCCGAATAGCACTTATTCTCTCTTTCTTGTTCTCCTCTCCGGTCTCTCTCTCTTTATTGTTCTCCTCTCCGTTGACCCTCCCTTATCAAAGGCGAAGCATTTTCCTGGTGGACAAACGGTAACATGATGCGTACCACATCACATCAGCTCGAGCGACAGTCTCCACAGACATCTCCCTGGCCAGCAACACCAGCGACAATGTAGGTCAATGGTCGCGCCGCCGCGGCCACAGCACAGGCGGCCCCGGCGCCAATTCTCCCCCGTCCAACGGCGCCGCCGCTACGGCCGCTGCCGCAGAGGTAGCCACCGCGGCGGCAACAGCGGCGGCCACAGGATGGAGCCCCGCAGGCTGGGGTGGGGTTGTGGTAGGCGGCGGCAACAGCGCGGGCGGCGCCTGCGCAAAGTTTCCCCCGTCCAACGGCGCCGCCGCTACGGCCGCTGCCGCAGAGGCAGCCACCGCGGCGGCAACAGCGGCGGCCACAGGATGGAGCCCCGCAGGCTGGGGTGGGGTTGTGGTAGGCGGCGGCAACAGCGCGGGCGGCGCCTGCGCAAAGTTTCCCCCGTCCAACGGCGCCGCCGCTACGGCCGCTGCCGCAGAGGTAGCCACCGCGGCGGCAACAGCGGCGGCCACAGGATGGAGCCCCGCAGGCTGGGGTGGGGTTGTGGTAGGCGGCGGCAACAGCGCGGGCGGCGCCTGCGCAAAGTTTCCCCCGTCCAACGGCGCCGCCGCTACGGCCGCTGCCGCAGAGGTAGCCACCGCGGCGGCAACAGCGGCGGCCACAGGATGGAGCCCCGCAGGCTGGGGTGGGGTTGTGGTAGGCGGCGGCAACAGCGCGGGTGGCGCCTGCGCAAAGTTTCCCACGTCCAACGGCGCCGCCGCTACGGCCGCTGCCGCAGAGGTAGCCACCGCGGCGGCAACAGCGGCGGCCACAGGATGGAGCCCCGCAGGCTGGGGTGGGGTGGTAAGCGGCGGCGGGCACAGCTCAGGCCGCGCCGGCGCAAACCCGTCCAACGGCGCCGCCGCCACGGTCGCTGCCGCAGAGGTGGCGGCAACCGCGACGAGCGCAGCTTCGTGCTCCATAGGATCGGTCGGGGGCTTGGGCCCCGTTGACGCGTGTATCAGAGGAGCGGTGATGAGCGTGCCGGGGCGGGGCGTTGGTGAGACGTGGGCAGTGGATCGCCGCGTCGCCGCGGGTGGAGGTGTGGCGCAGACGAGAATCAGCTTTGTCGCCAAGGGCTTCGCGGGCACTGTCCTCAGCTGCTGCTACAGCTGCTGTACTTCGTGAGCGGGGTGACGAGCCAGGGCGAAGACGCTCGGCCGACGGGCTGCGACCGACAGTCGAAAACTGGCCAATGAGAGGTGAAGAACGTGCCACAGTCTCGCGTTTTTTGAGGTGTCCTGAGTTTGCTTGAAGAGACGCGAGAGGAAGCCCATCGAGCACTCGGAGCGCCGACGGCGGTTGCCCCATCGAGGGTCCCGTCGAAAGCCGGCGTTCGATGGGACTTAAAACGTGCTGGAAACGCCCATCGAAAGCGGCTTTCGATGGGCCGGTGGGGCCCGACGGGCTTCGAGGGGACTCGATGACTTTTAAGTGGGAGCTGACGATGGCGGCGCCGCGTGTGCACACCGGCCGCTGTCCGTTTTGCATCAGAGTGAAGTGTCACGCCAGCCTGCTCGTTCCAGGGGCGACCTGCACGAACATCTATGTCTAAATAGTTGTGTTTGTAGGGGTTATTTTCGTTTGGGCGACTACTTGAGTGTGGGAGCATTGATTTGTCATTGGGGGGGGGGTTGGGGGCCCGACCGTGAGCCTCGGTGGGCCCGGGTTGGCCGCCGGCGAGACATCAGAGTCAGATGTCGACAGAACGTGATGGCCATCGGCCGTCACGTTCCATCATCCTCGCGCCCTCCCACAGGCCCGGCTTGCAGCCCCGCCTCCGTGCACTCCTTCGCGATGCACGTTATCATCACCCTTTGGCGGTAGGGACACCTTTCCCTATCGCCACGACCACCAGGGGCTGTAGCTTCTCACGTCTTCTTCATGGCCGAGTTGTTCAGCCTCTGACCCCTTGGTCAATAAATGAGTCAAACGGCAGACGCGACCCTCGAGTGCCCGGAGTAACCGAGATGGCCAGATATCAAACAGAGATAGAATAGGTCTAGGCACGCGATGTCAAATGCAAACTACTTGCAGGATGAAAACGTTGCGCAAGAAGAGGAGCTGCTCAGAGCGGGCGTGCTCAGGCGAGCCTTCACAAGACGCTCTCCGCCCATTGCACGTACTGCCCCACCACCTGCCACCCGCGCTGCTCAGCCTGCCGCTTGACTTGTGTCCACCCCGCCGCCTGCCTCCAGCCCGCCGCCTCTGCAAAGTCCGCCGCTGCTGCACAGCCCGCCGCTGCAGCCAGGCCACCTTAGCGTGGAGTGACCTGTTCCGAGGAGACAAGGACCGGCCGTCGTAGCGGCTGTAGAAAGGAGAAGCAGCGCGCCGTGCGGCAGCAAGTCGGTGCCAAGGCGCGTGGACAGTGGGGGGGCCAGGCCGGTCAGGCAGCAGGGGGAGAGGCGAAGGGGAGGTCGGGACGTTGCACCTGGGTGATCTGCGTGTGGCATTGTATTCCTGTTGCTTTTCCCTTAAGGGCAGCTGCTCCTCGGGGCGGCACAGCGCTGTTCAAGCGCGTGCGCTGCCCGTCGGCCGACAGAGGGGTGCGGGGTTGGACCCGCCCCGCGGCAGGTCATGTCCCGCACACAACCTCACCACCGGCAGGGGGAAAGGTCACTCAACAACCACTCAAGCCACTCAACAGCCAATCAAGCCACTCGACAGCCACTCAACAGCCACTTAACACTCACTCAACACTCACTCAACACTCCCTCAGCAGCCACTCAACACTCACTCTACAAAATGGCACACTCCCCTGATATTCCCCCTTCAGCCATGACCAACGTATGTGTCCCCGTAAAAGAGGCGGTGGCAGCTAGCCTCTGTGTCACCCGTGGGGCTCATCGTCTCCGCCGCGGCTGCCGCCGTCAGCCACGTGGGGCCGCGCCGCCACCCAGTATGCAGCCGCCACTACCCGCCACTGCGCGTTCCGCCGATAAAGCACTCGCCATGAGGGGAGGCGGAGGGGCAGCGCCCGCTTGGGGCCTCTTCCTCACCTCCACCCCTCACCGCCGCCCCCCCCCCCACAGTGACCCTCATGGACGATGCATCTCGCCTAAGTAGGGCACGGCGAAGGGGTACCCACGCCAGGGCTTTGCCAGGGGTACCTTCAACATCGGTCTCAGCTTGATGTGGCGTCCCTTCTTCACCTCGCATCTGTTCGTATCTCGCCGGGATAACCCGCCAGTGAGACTGCAGCCGCCCCAGGAATCGATGAAGGACGGAAAGGGGGCGTTTAGCCGGCAACACCCGAGGGCGCACACGTGGTAAGGCTTCAAGGGGGACAGTCTCGCGTGGGCAAGCGGGTTGCCTTCCGCCCGCACTCGGTTGCCGAGGTGGAACCTCCCAGGCCACTTCCTATCCCCTCCCGCGACAGGCCACACAGCTAATTTAGGCTTCGGTTTGATCTGTGATCACTCCCGATCACGCCCGATCACGTCGCAGTCACGCCCTTTTCGGCGCGTGTCACGGCTAAAGTAGCCCACCTAACGTAGTCACTTTTATTGCATTGTATCACACATTGGATCGCACCTCCCAGTCCTCGAACTGGCGGATCGTGTCCTGCAGGTACAAGAAGTCGAGAAGACCTTGCTCAGCAGCACAACTGCCGCCGTCGCCCGCCAACCCGCAAAATTCACCCAAGCCTGCCCGCGTAGGCGGCGCACGCGGCCCGCGGAGATGCGCAGCACCCACCCGTCGGGGGTGAGGAGGGCGGCGACGGAGCGGCGGAAGGAGGGGGAGCACAAGCCGATCGTTGAGCGCTCGCACGTAGAGGGTGGTGGGAAGGCGGGCGAGGGGGGGAGGGGATGCCGACCGCTCCCACCCGCGGGCATCGCCGCTGCCACCCCCACTACCGCCGCGACTGCCGCCACCAGCGCTGCCGCCGCCGCGGTGACCACCATAGCTGCTGCCGCCACCGCTGCCGCAACCACAGCCGTTACTATTATAGGGGGAGGGGATCGGTCTGGTGGGGGGGGAGAGGGCGCCAGCAGCGGGGGCAGCACCACTGACATCGCAGGTGCTCGCCGGGGGCGATCTGGCGCCCCCTGCTGGCGGCCCTCCACCGTCACGGCCCCCGCGGTCGCGGTGACCGCCACCGCTGCCGCCACCACCGCTGCATCCGCTGCTGCTGTCGCTGCTGTCACCGCCGCCGCTGACGGCGCCGCAGCGGCTGCAGAGCGACATGGGCTCCGGCGTTGGGCGCGCATCGCCGAAGCGGACGCGGGGCGTCGGCCGCGGTGTGCTGCGCGCTGCATCCCGATTGCGGAGGACTACGTGGAGGAGGGCAGAGGCACTGTGCAACGCGGGCCAGTCACCTTGCAGGTGGTATTAGTATCGCATACTTCATTCCTATTCACGTCCCCAATCACCCGTTAGTGACCTCTCTCTGAGCCACTTTCCAGGACTGTGCTCGAGTGATGGATCCCCTCCACAACGGGAAACTAACGCCAGAATCCTCTGTCGTGGCCTACTGCGAGCAAATCCATCACAGTGGGCCACAGCACCTCGCTGCCACTGCTTACGCCCGCGGCCACAGCCGAACCCCCCGCCCAGTGGCGGCTCTACCCCGCCGAGCGTCATCGTGCAGGCAGGCAGCGCCGTATTTAGCAAAAACTGTCATGTAGCGTCGTCGGAGGGCGGGTGGACACCGCAGGGGGGCGATTACCCTCGTCCGGTCCACCCCCCCCCTTCTTGGATGACGCCCCCCGCCCCGTCAAACGTGTGGTCAGGAGCCACTTGATGGTGCGAGACGAGGACGAATCAATTGGAGTTAGCTACACAAGACTCTTGTCCAAGTCGTAGTGGTCACAAAAACATAGATCAATTGTATGGCGTGGAGGCCGGCTGGTGGAGGAACAGTGTGGTTGCTTTGCTACCAAATAGTGCGGACTGTACGCAGGGTTGGCGACTCTTGGGACCTCGTCACGGACTCTCGGCCCGGTCGCTGACGCCGTCCGGTGACGAGGTCTCCGTCACTTCACAAGCTTCTCGTGCCAAATACAGTGGATCCCTGCCAGTGCACTGTCCGCCCCATGGGTGGGCCCACCCTCCCTCCACCCCTACAGCCGCCTCACGCGCGTCTGCCACAGGGACGACGTCCCCCCTTCCCCTCTTCGCCCCCCCCCACATCGAGGGGTTGGCGTCATGCTGCGTAGCTAGACTCCCCGTTTGCCTGCACGCCCGGCCAGCAGCCCTCCTCCCCAGCTGACTGACCTCGTCAGATGCGCGAGGCCACCGACGCAATAGAGCGCGGCGCACCCTGCGCTGGGCTGGGGTGGGCAGGGGAAGGCAAGGGTGGGTCGACCCGGAAGAAGGGGGGGTGGGAGCGAGGGCTTTGGGGAGGGGGCGCCGAGCCTGCCTTAGCGGGCAGCGGCGGCGTCTCCGCCCAACCTCGTTCCCCCCAGTTCACTACCCTTCTCGAGGAGGCATTGTGAGCTCACAGTAAGCGGGGACTGTCGAATGGGAGGGAAGGGGACGGCGGCCGTCGACGGGAGCCTGCGGGGAATCTCCCCGTAGGCCCTACCACGCGGCGGTGTACGACAAGGGCCGGCTGTGCTGTTCGGAGTATAAACAAGGCTCTGGAAGGGAGGGAGGGGGACGCACACGCTTGCACTACCGTCCCCCGCCTTTAACTTCCAAACCGTGATCACGCACGCTGAGAGGTCGCGCTTCCGCGACCATCACCGCTCATCCCCCTCCCCCCCCCCATCCCCCTCCGTGGCCGTCCACCTGCTTGTCTCCACACCACGTCCCGGCTGCCCCCCACTGCTCTTTTGCACCTCCCCGCGAGTCCACCTCGAACGCCCGCAGCAGCGGCAGGACCGACCGGTCGGGCGCCCCGCGTCTCTTACCATGGCACCCACCGGGTGTGTGCCGTGCTGGCCCCGCCGTCAACGCGATAGCAACAGCAACGGCGGCGGCGCGCGCGCTGGGCGCGGTCGCGGCGGGAGCCATCAAAAGTCCCAGCCGACCAGTGCAGCGGACGCTGTGATGTCGTGGAACATTGGCACCGCCGCCAATGGCGGCGGCATTGTCGGCGGTGGGGGCTGTGACAGTGGCGGCACGGCCGCAGCACCACCGTCCGGGGGTCGAGTTGGCGACTGCGGTGTGGGGGGTGGGGCAAGCGCCGGTGGCGATGGTGGGTACGGCGGGGGGGGGTACAGTGGGGGAGGTGGGGGAGGCGACCACGGCGGTGGCGGATTCAGCGGGGGGGGTGGGGGCGGCGACTGTGGCGGCGGTGGGTTTAGTGGGGGAGGGGGGGGCGGCGACTGAGGCGGTCACGGCGGCTAGTGAGGTGGGGTGGGGGGAGGCGGCATGAAGTTGGGAGGAGCTCCCGCCATCCCCTTGATGATCGTGGCGGCGGCTGGTGTGTGGTTGGTTTACTCTTCACGCCCTGCCGTGCTTTTGTTCTCGTCCGCTGGTTGTCCTGCCGCGTCGTACGTAGTCACGCCGGCAAAAATGGACGGAAGGGCGGCCGAGTGGCGCGACGTCCAACGGGAAGTGGCGGGCGAGGGCTGAGCAGACGCCCTACAAACAAGTCCGCTCGAGGAAGAGTCGTCCGCCACCAAACGTCCAACGCAGGAAACTGATTTGATTTGTTTTGAACAGGAAGCTTTCAAAAACTCAGATTGATGCCCGAACAGGAGGTTGACGAACACGCAACGTTGGCCCCAAAGTATGTACATACAATCGAGCCACAGACGGAAAGAACTTGAAGGCAGCCCTTCCCCTCGTCCACTACATACATACATTTACATGAGCTGTCGTGCATCATCTTGCGGACTCTGAACACCATTCAGGGGCACTGTCCACCTACAAACAGCCCAGTGACCTTGCTAACCGATTGGCACCTCAGCGTCCACGCTTGACTCCCAGAGGCTGTGCTCCCTGACGCTATGGGCGCCAGTCGCTCAGTGGTGCCTTCCCCTTTGGGAGTGAGGGATGGAGGATGGTGGGGTCACTGAACGTAGACGTCTAGACGCGGTGAGCGTCTCCATGTCACTGCCCCAGAAACAACCCACAAAGCTTGGCGATTCTGTCTTGGCCACTGCTCATTGCGCAGTGCTCAATGGTGGATGCACCGTGGACGGATTGATGGCTGTTTTCCCTTGTCATCAGATTCCTTTTCAACGAGAAGCGTCAAATATTCGTACATTTGAGCCCATTCCATCCAAATATTCACTTATTGGCTTCTCGCCCATGTTCATTTGTCTCACCTTTCGGCCAAAGTCGAACTCCAGGCCAATCAACGCCCGCCACGATCAAGGTCGTTCCCCCCCCTGCGGTGCCCCCCAGGCTGCGCACCAGGACCGTCGGCCGCCTTCCCGTGGCCGACGGCCGCGCGCCGCCCGCGCTCCCCGCCCACCCCTCTCTGCGGCGCGCGGGGCCGGTGTGGCCAATGCCCGCCGCATCCCCCCCCACGCACCCCTCCCTTGCCCCCCCTTCACGCCGCCTCCTCCCCCTCCTTGCCCCTCCTCCCCCCCCCCCCTTCCCGCTCGCACGCTGTCGTCGCCGTGCCTCGACTGGCACACCATGCGGCCAAGACGTTTGTCCGTGCTGCCTGTGGCTATCGACGCCGCCGTCGGCGGCGACGACGATGAAGACGCGGCTGCCGCTGCCGCCGCCACCGCCGCCGCGCCGCGCCCTTCCCGGCGGCGCCGGCGGCCGCGGCTGTCTCCACCCGACGCCGACGCCGACGCCGACGCCGACGCCGCCGCCGAAGCCGACGCAGCCGCCGACGCCGACGCCTATGACGACGACCGCGACGACCACGACGACGCCGACGGCGGCGCGGGGAGTGTCGCCGACAGGCCGCCGGTGCCCGCCCGCAAGCGTCTCCGCCGCGTCGCCACCCCTACCCCCCCTGCCGTCACCCCCGCCCCCACCGCCCCCACCGCCGCCGCCACGGCCACCGCCCGCCGCCGCCGCCGCCAGACGCCGTCGCCGTCGCCGCCAGGCGGTCGCCGCCGGCCGACGCGGTCGGCCGCGGCCGCCGCCTTTGCCGCGGCGGCCGTTGAGGCTGCCGTCGCCAACGACGAGGCCGCCGCGGCCGCCGCCGCCCGGTCCGCCCGGCGGCGGCCGCGAGCGTCGCCGCCCTCGTCGGGCGCAGACGCCGCTGGCGGGGGGGCGCCGCGCAAGCGCGGCCGCCGCGCCGCCGCTGCTGCCGCTGATGGCGCCGACGGGGTGGGCGGCCGCGGGGGGGAAGCGGCGCCCGGCCCGCCCCCCGAGCCGCCCCCCGTCTCCTCGCGCCGCTCCCCTGCCTCCCTGGCGGTGGCGGCAGCGCAGCCGCCCTTTGTCGGACAGGGTGCGGACGTTGGCGAGCCCCCCCCGTCGGCGCTGGCCAGCCTGGTGCGGTCCAACCATGCGGGCCTGCTGGCGGCTCTGAAGCCCCGGTCGGATGGGGGGCTGCGACTGGCGGGGGTGGCGGGCCTCAGCCGCGCGTCGCTCATGCCCTACATGGCCGCCACCGCCCGCCACCTCCACCGCATATCCCTGTTGCCGGGAGGGGGTGGGTGGGGCGCCGCCCTGGGTGTTGCGAATGGCAGCAGCGGTGGCATCGGCAGCGGTGGGGGGGGGGGCGGGAGCGGGGGGGGGGGCGTTGGTGCCAGCGGCGGCGGCATTGCTGGGGAGGCTCTTCTCCGCCGCTGGCGCGCGGAGGCGGCCGTCCGGGCTGTGGCGGGTGCCGACGGGCGACCGCTTGGGGAGAATGACTTTTCCGAGCTCCTCGCCCTCCTTGCCCACCAGCTGGCCGCGGACGGCCGCGCCGGCGCGGTGGTGGAGGCCCTCACCGCAGCTTGGTACGCTCCCGCCGTGGGGCTGTGCGCTGCACTGGTGCCGACGCTATCCGTGCTGATGGGGGGCGGGGGAGGCGGTGCGCGTGATGCCGCCCGCCTTGCTGCTGCCGCGGTGGCGGCAGCCGGGGGTAGCGGCGCTGGCGGCCGCCGCAAGCGTCGCGGAGGGGACCACGATGGCCCTGGGGAGGCGGACCCCGACGGGGGGGTAGGCGACGCCCCCGGCGGCGCACCCGCCACGTCGGCCACCTCTGCCGCCGCCGCCTCAATCGGCGGCGGCGACGGCGGTGTGGTGGCCAATGGGGTGGTGCACGCGGGGTCACCGCCCCCCCCTTCCGCCCCCCCTCCCGAAGAGGAGCCGTTTGAGGTTCTACAGGCGCGCTCCGACGCGCTCCACAATGGCCTCAACGCCGCCACCGCTGTTGGCTCCATCCTCTTTCACGAAGCCGCCGACCGGCGGGTGGAGAACCCCCCGCCGTGCGCCGCGCCCGTGGCGGGCGGGGCCCGCCGCCCGCCCCTCTACCTCCGCGACGTGGCCGCCCTGCCCGCTGACGAGGCGGGGCAGGTGGTCAGCCCTCCACCCGACGGGCGCGACGACGGGGGTGGCGGGAGTGGCAGCGGGAGCGCCGTTGCGGCCCCTGCGGTGCCCACCCTGGCCTCCGCGCCCGCCGACGGAGCAGCCAGTGCCAGCGCTGGCGCCACCGACGGCGCAGCCTCCTCGTCTACGCTCCCCCCGCCCACTCGCACGGTGGCGGCTGTGTGGGTGAGCTGCGTGCTGGACATGACGCTCACGCCCCGGCTGCACTCGTACCGCAAGGTGGCGAATTTCGCTCGCGACGCCCTCCTTGAGCTCCTCTTCCAGCTGCTTGGCCGGGTGCCGGCGGGTGGCGCCGCGTCAACCATCTCGCCGCCGCCCCCCCCCCCCCCCCCCCCAATGGACGGCGGCGGCACCGCCGCCCTCGATGCCCCTGCCGCCCTGGCCGAGGCTTTCGCGGCGGCCCCGCGCGCCACGCCCTACGCGCTGCCACCCGCTGCGCGGCGTTCTGTGCTTGCCGCCTTCTTCCGGCACCCCGCCGCGCCGGCCATGCTGAGCGCCCTCCTGAAGTCGTTCCGGGCGCCGAGTGGCGGCCGCACGCACGCCGCCGCCTCGCTGGTGGTGGCACAGGCGGCGCTGGTGTCCACCCCCGGCGAGGCACTGGCTGCCCCCGACGCGGCGGCCGCCGCCGACGCGACGGGGGACGCGATCGCGGCGGTGTGTGCGCGGCTGAAGGCGTCGCGGTCGGCGGTGGCTCGGGATGATGGTGGGGTGCTGCTGGACTCCCTCGAGGCAGTCGTGGGGGTGCTGTCGTCCGCGCCGCTGCGGGCGGTGGTGATGGGGGGGGAGGCCGTTCGGGCGCGGGTGCTTGACGGCGTCGCCGCCATGGTCGTGGCCGCCGCTGATGTTGTGACTGAGCGAGGAGCGACCGTCGCAGAGGCGGCAGCAGCAGCCGCTGCGGAGGGGGCGGCCGCCGAGAGCAAAGGCAATGGCACCGGCAACGGCGATGGCGTCCGCGACGCGCTCGCCGTGGCGGGCGCACCGGGAGGCAACACCAACGACAACGTGGACACGGGTGACCACGGCCGCGGTCGCGGCGGCCGCCGCCCGCACCCCGTGGTGACCGACGCCGAGCTGGCGGCGCTGGCCGACGACCCCCCCGCTGGCCAAGCGGCCTCGACTGGGGGCTCGGCGAACAGCATCAGCAGCGGCGGCGAGAGCGATGACACTGACGCGGCGCGAGAGCGCGACACCGTGGACCGCTTCATTGGCCTCGTCGCGCGGTTGCTGGGCACGTTTGCACCCGCTGCGGGCTCTCCCGCTGCGTTTGCCGCCGGCCCGGGGGGCCTCACCACCCTCGTCGACACCCACTTTCACGGCCGCCGCGGGCTGGCGCGCCTCCACGCCGCCGCCGTATCGATTGGCGGCGCCGTCGGGCGGGCGCACCTGGGGCCCATTGGTCGGACGGCGCTGAGCTTGTTTACCGCCGCCGTGGCGGTGCAGCTGGCTCGGGCGCAGGGCCGCGCGCGCGCCTGGGTCGCCGGCGGAGGGGCGGCGCGGTCGGCCAGCCGCGACCGCGAGGGGCGGTCGGGGAGCTCGGAGCGGGAGGGTGCGACGGCGGGGGAGGAGGAGGCGGCGGACGCTCGCGACGGGCCGGCCGGCCGGGACGCCCCCAGCGACCGCCGCGGGCGGCGGCGGCATCCCGCCCCCCCCCTCCCCCCGCGCGTGCCGTCCGTGTGGCCCACGCTGCGCCCCCCCCGCCGGAGGTTCGTCGAGTACGCGGGCGTCCTCACGCACCTGGCCGACGAGTACGCGGCGGAGCTGGAGGCGCGCATTGCCCGTGCGACGGGCGGCGAAGACCGCCCCGCCGCGTTTGTGCGGCTGTCCACCAACGAGTATGTCGGCCGCGCGGTGCGGGTGCGGGACAAGATGCTCAACGCCAAGGGCGGCGGCTTTGGCGCGTGTGGCTGCCCCGCGCCGCCCCCCGGGGGCGTCGCGTGCGACACGGACGCGTGCCTCAACCGGATGTCGGCGGTCGAGTGCCGGCCGCGCGAGTGCGCGGCGGGGGATGCGTGTCGCAACCAGCGGTTTGGCCGCCACGAGTCCGTGCGGCTAAAGGTGTTTCGGGCGGCTGGCAACAAGGGCTGGGGCCTCAAGGCGGCGGCGCCCGTTCCCGCAGGCGGCTTCATCTCAGAGTACACGGGCCAGGTGGTGGACCGCGCCGAGTGCGAGCGCCGCAAGGCGCGCTACCTCGGCGAGCGCTGCTTTTACTTTATGACGCTCACCCCGGACCTTTTCCTCGACGCCGCCCGTACGGGCTCGGTCACGCGGTTCGTCAACCACAGCTGCGAGCCCAACGCAGTGACCCGCAAGTGGACGGTTGGCGGGCTCCCGCGGATTGGGGTGTTTGCGCTGACCGCGATTGCCAAGGGCGAGGAAATCACCTTTGACTACCAGACCGACGGGGGGGACCGCGGCGCCGCGCCCGTGCGGTGCGAGTGCGGCACCGCGTCGTGCCGTAAGTGGCTGACGGGCGGGCCACGGGAAGAGGTCAAGGGGGGGGGGGGTGGCGACGCTGCCGCCACGGCCGACGCCTCTACCAGCGCCGGCGCCGGTGCCATTGCTTCCGCTGCCGCCCCTGCCAATGGCCCCGATGGTGAAGGCACCGCCGCGTCCGCTGCGCCAGACGTTCCCCCCTCCTACATCCTCGAGACAGCCGAGACGCGTGCCGCGGCCATGATTGCCAACTCGACGGCCGAGCTGGCGCGCGTCCGCGCCTTCCAACGCGGGGAGGTAGGCCTGGACGCCTGGGGCCTCCTCCTTGATGGCTCGCCCCCTCCGTCGCCTCCGTCGCGGCGGCGGCGGTCCCCGTCGCTCTCCCGCCGGGGATGGGCGGCAGCCGGCGGCAGCGACGGCGGTGGCGGGGAGAGAGACGGGAGCGGTGGCCGCCACCGGCATGGTAGCGGCCGCCACCATCGCGACCGCGACCGCGACCGTGATCGAGACCGTGACCGCGACCGCGACCGTGACCGTGACCGTGACCGCAGCAGTCGCCGGCTGTCCGCGTCGCCCACGTCTGAGGTGGCGGCGCTTTTTGCCGACGGGGTACTGCTGGACGGGGCGGCCGCGTCGGCGTTTCGTATCCCTCGCCGCCGTCGTGGACGCAGGCACGGCGACGGGGACCCCGACGAAGCAGGCACGTCCGACGGGGAGGCGGACGAGCCAACGACGGCCGCTGCCGCCTCTTCGGGTGGCGACGCGGTGACAGGAGACGGCGGTGGCGGCGGTGGCGTCGAGGGTGCCACTGCCGACGCCCCCGGTGCCAAAAAGGACGCGGCCGACGTGGCGGCGGCAGCGTCGGCTGTGGTGCTGGCACCGCCACCGCCTCGGCCGCCACGCATGCTGCTGCCGCGGCGCAAGCACGAGCCGCTACCCCAGCCGGTGGCGCCTCCACCGTCCCCGCCGTGGAGCGACGAGGAGGACGAGGGGTTCATGGCCGCCGACGCTGCCGCCCACCGGGGGAACCATGCCGGCACGCCCGCGCGGTGGCCGGCAGACCCGCGGTCCGCGGCGGCCGGTGGCGGCGGCGGGGGTTCAGGCGACATGGCTGGCGGGGTGGGACCTCCTCCCCCCACCCCGACTGCCGCGGGACACCCGTCGGGAACGCCCGGGGTGTACCCGCCCCCCCCCCCCGGTCGGCAAGGCCAGCCCTCCCCCGCGTACCACGCAGGCGGCGGCGCGTACCCCTTCCCCGTCCGCCGGGCCATGGCCGAGGCGAGCCGCGCGGCGACCGCCGACGGCGCCCCCCCGTCCTTGGTGGCAGCGGCTGCGGCCGCCGCCGCAGCAGCGATGCTCACCCGCGCCCCCGCCCGCGGTGGCCGCTGGGCGTCCACCGCGGCGGGCGCGGCGGCGGCGGCTGCGGCGGCGGCAGCGGCAGGGTCGTCTGGGGGGGGCGGGGCGGGGGGGGGGGAGGAGGCCCCGGCGGGCTGCGCCGCCGCCGCGGCCGCAGCGTCGCGGTTTTCCAACCGGCCCCCGCCGGGAGGGTGGCCCGACGGCGGCGCGGCCGCGGCCACCGCCGAGACGGGGGGGGGGATGCCGCCCCCCGCCAGTGGCGGCGCGGCGGTTTGCCCACCAAGCCCACTGGGGGCGGAGGGCGCCCTGGGCGAGCGACCGCGCTCGAGCTCACCGCCGCGGCGGCGGCGGCGGGCGTCGAGCGGTGGCGGCGTCAGCAGCAGTGGCAGCGACGGGGGTGGCCGCGGCGTACGCCGCCACCAGAGCCGTCGCAGCGACAGCCAGCGGGCCGAGGCCGACCGGCGACGGCGGCGCAATACCCACAGCCGCAGCCGCAGCCACAGCCACGGCCGCAGCCGCAACCGCAGCCGCAGCCGCAGCCGCAACCGCAACCGCAGCCGCAGCCGTGGCGGCCGTCGCCGCGGCAGCGCCGGCGGCCACGACCGGCTTCGCCACCGCCGCCGGCACGGCACCCGCAGCGCCAGCGGCGGCAGCGACGGCAGCCACCGCGCGGCGGGCCGGTGCGGACGGGACCCCGCCGTCGACCGCACGGCGCGCGGCCGCGCGTCGCTCGGCGTCGGTGGTCGCCGGCACGGCCCGCCGTCAGCGGCGACGTGCGCGGCTGGGGCGGGGGCGGTGGCGGGGCGGCCGCCGCGCGCCGGCGGCGGGTCGCCGCCCCCACAGGCAGGCGGCCGCGTCGGCCATCGCCGTGGCGGCAGCCGCGGCCGCAGCTGCAGCCGCGGCCGCAGCCCCGGCCGTGGCGGCGGCCGCGGCCACAGTTTGAGCCGCGGCCGCGCCCGCCTCCGCAGCGGCAGCCGTGAACGTCCCGGGGGGGGCGCCGGCGGCAGCGGCAGCCACCGCCGGCGTAGCAGCAGCGGCGGCCGGGCGGGCTTTAGGGGCCCCCCTAACGGCGGCGCCCGTGACGGCTTTGGCGGCGGCGCCCGCGACGGCGGCGGCGGCCGGCCGCACGTGCCGTGGCAGACGGGGACGCGGCTGGTGCACGGCCGCCTGCCGCGGGCGGCGGGTGCGGCGGGCGACAGTCACTCCCCACCGCCGCGGCCGGCCACAGCGGGCGGCAGGGGGTCCCCGCCGCCGCGGCCGGCCACCGGCTCCCCACCTCGGATGGCCGCCGCGGGTGGCGTGAGGTCCCCGCCGCCCCGGGCGGCCGCGGCGGGTGGGAGGGGGTCCCCACCGCTGCGGCCAGGTGTGGATGGCAGCCAGGGATGCCCACCGCCGCGGCCGCCGCCGGCGGGCGGCAGAAGATCCCCGTCCCCGGTGCACCCACCGCTGGGCGGTGGTGGCAGGAGCGGCGGCGACGGTGGTAGGGGTGGCTATGGCCGTGGCGGTGGCCGCGGCGATGCCCAGCGGCCGCCCTGGCCGGAGGACGGCCGGGACGGGCCGCGCGGGTTTGACAACGGGACGGGCAGGGTGGAGCGGGGGGGGCGTCGCGGTGGCGGCGGCGTTGCTGATGGGAGGGGGGAGAGCGACTTCCAGCGGAGTGTCGAGCAGCGTGAGCGTGACCTGGGGCGCCAACGCGAGCGGGAGCGCGAGCAGCAGCGCGAGCGGCAGCTCGAACGCCAGCGGGAGCAGAAGCGGGTGCTAGAGGTGGGGAGGCGCTGCGCCCGCGACCCCGACCGTGGCGACCGTGACCGTAACCGCGACTGCGACCGTGACCGCGACCGCGACCGCAACCGCGACCGCGACGCCGACCGTGACCGCGCCCGTGACCGGGAGCGGGAGCGGCCGCGACCGCGGGAGCAGCCGCAACCGTGGGCGCGCGACCCGCTGTACGACCGCGACGGCGACCGGCTGCGGGAGCAGCAGCAACAACAGCGGATGCGGCGGGATGGGCCGGCCGCCCGTCACCACCGGCAGGAGCCGTTTGACCGGCTGCGCGCGCGCGAGGCGGCGCGGCAGCTCGGGGGCGACGAGGAGCGGCCACGCCCACCACACGCGGTCGGGCGGCCACCGCGCGACGTGCAGCGGGGCGGCTGTGGCTGGGGAGGGGGGGGCGGGGGGTTGGGGCGGCAGCGCGACCCGGAGCTCGACCGGGAGCGGGATTGGGAGCGCGATTGGGAGCGCGAGCGGGACCGCGGGGACTGGCAGCGCGGCTGGGGGCGTGACCGGGAGCACGACCGGGGGCGGGGCTGGGGTGACCACGACCGGCGGCGGGAGTGGGAGCTCCGCCGCCAGCGGGAGCGGGAGCGGAAGCGGGCGTGGGACCGCGGCGACCGCGACCGCCCCGACGGCGGGCGGGGCGACGGGGAGCGGGGCGACGGGGAGCGGGGCGACGGGGAGCGGGGCGACGGGGGGCCGGCGCAGCTCGCCCTCATTGAGCGCGCCCGCTTCCTTGGCCTCGACGAGTCCCCGCCCCCCGCCGCCGCCGCCGCCGCCGCCGCCGCCGCCACCGCCGCCGCCGCCACCGCCATCGACGCCGCTGACACGGCCACGGGCCGCTACGCGGGCGACGACGGCGGCCGCGCCGACGGTGCCGGCACTGCCTCCCGTGACGCGGCGGCCGACGGTGTCCCCCCCCGCGACGGCGGGTCTGCGGCCGGTGCGCCGGCGGCAGGCCGCCGCGGCCGGTCGGCCAGCCCGGTGTCCCGCGCCGCGTCGGCGGGCGGCCGGCACCAGTCGGGGAGCCGGCGGCGGCGCCGGTCGGGGAGCCGCGGCCGCCCGGCGAGCGGCGGCGGCGGCGGCCCCGCCCGGCGCGGCGGGTCTGCCGACGAAAGCGGGCGTCCCGACGGCCCCCCCCACGGCAGTCCCCCCGGCCGTCACCGCAGCGTCGGCGGCGGGCCTGCAGGTGCGAGTGCGGTGGCGGCGGGCGCCGTCCCCGAGTCTGCGCCGCCCCGCTCGCCGCCTTTGCGGCATGACGGCAAACGGCCGGCGCCCGCGGCAGCGGCGGCGGCGCCCGCCAGTGACGGTGGCGACGGCGGAGGCGGCGTCGGCGGTGGCAGCGGCGGCGGTGGCGGGGGAGGGGGTAACGACGACCGCCCGCCAGGCGCGGCGGCTGGTGACGGGAGCTTGCCGCCGCCACCGGGCGGGCCCGGCGGGGCTGGCCGCCGTCCCAGCCGCAGCCGCAGCCGTAGTGGCAGCCGCGGCCGGCCGCGGCGGCACGGGGGCGGCCGTCTCGACCGCAGCCGCAGCCGCAGTGGCGGCGGCGGCGGCGGCGGCGGCGGAGGCGTCGACGCTGCACGGCGGGTGAGGCTGGCGCCTGTGCCCGCCGGCGCCGTCGCCGCTGCCACCGTCGGCGGTGCCTCGCACGGAGAGGCTGCGGCTGGCGCCTGCGCGCCGGCGCCGTCGCTGCCACCGGCGGTCGTGCCGGCGGCGGAGGCAGTGCCGGCGGCGGCGGCACGACCAGACGACTCGTCGGCCGCCCCGGTCGTGGCGGCGGCAGCGGCGACGGCAGCGGCAACGACGCCTGCCGCCACGGCGGCGGCGGCGGCGGGCCCCCCCCACCGGGCCCCCCGCCGGCGGACTGGCTTTACCGACGCCCCCGCCAAGGCGGGCGGCGGCGCCAAGGCGGGCGGCGGCGGTGAGGCGCGCCGCGTTCCCAGCAACGACCTCCGCGCGGCGCTCATCCAGTCGCGCCTTGGCGGGCTGCCGCCGGGCGGCGCGCCGGTCGACGTTGCTGCCGCCGGCATCGGCGGTGGCGGCGGTGGCGGCGGTGGCGGCGGCGGTGGTGGCGGTGGCGGTGGCGGTGGCGGTGGCGGTGGCGGTGGCGGTGGCAGTGGCGGTGGCGGTGGCGGTGGCGGTGGCGGTGGCGGTGGCGGTGGCGGCGGTGGCGGCGGCCGGCCGGGCCGGCCGCAGCGGTGGCGGTCGGGCAGCCGTGGCGGGGGCGGCGGTGGGTGGGCGGGTCCGCCTGGCGTTGCCGTTGCCGCCGCTGCGGCTGCGGCTGCGGCGGCCGCCACCGCCGCCGCCGCGCCCCCACCGCCGGTGCGTGGGGACAAGGCGCGGCTGGAGGCGTCGCGGGGGCTTGGCGGCGAGGCGCCGCCCGCTGGCGGTGGCGGTGGCGGTGGCGGCGGCGGCGGCGGCGGCGGTGGTGGTGGTGGCAGTGGCGGCGGCGGTGGGGGGGGTTGGCGGCGCGGCGGGCCCGGCGGGTCCCGCCGCGGGGCAGACGCCAAGCGCCGAAAGACCAAGCGCGGCTGACCGCCGCCGCGGCGTGACGTGCACGCCTGGTGTTGTTGTTGTTGTCTTGTGCTGTTTTTTTTTTGGGTGTGTGTTTCTTTTCTTTTTTCCGTGTCATTTGGGGGGGGGGGGGGGAGGGGAAGGGACGGAGGGGGGGTGGGGGTGGAGAGGGCGTGTTGGACGGTCTGTGGGTCTCTCTGGTCTTGTCCCACGCGCCCGTCGGTGGCCGGGCGAGGGGTGGCGTGTGCCGCCACACGGCCGCGCGCGCGAGAGGGGGGGGGGGGGTGGGGGGGGGGGTGAGGGGCTGCCGCGCCCAGCGGCAGCCGCAGCAGCAAACGACAAACCAGTCGACGGACGATGAAGAGGGGAGGGAGTGCCTGGTGCGCCCATATGGCCGCATGGCCATGCGGCCACACCACCACCACCACCCGCTCGTGGTGGTCCCGCTTGGACATTGGGCATCCACCCCGCCCCCCCCCCCCCTCTGGCCGTCGTTCCTCTTGGCCACGCCACCCCGCCATGGATTGTCCTTGATCCGTTCACCCCGCCGTGTGGAGGAGGAGTGGGCCAGCAAGAGAGGGCGCCCATCAAGGGGACATCAAGGACATCAAGGACCAGGGGGATCCAGATGACGTGTCGCTGCGGGACCCCCCCTCCTGCCATCCATCACATCCCCCGGGGCCCCGCGGGCCCCCGTCGTCGACGGCCCCGCCGGCGCAGCAGCCCCCGCCGCGGCGGCTGCCAGCCAGCGCGCCACGGTCAGCGACTGCTGCGGGGTCCACCGCCGTGACGGCGGCGGCCGTCTCGCCGCCGGCGCTCCATCCGCCGCGGCCAGGCCTTCACCCCACCCGCGGGGGGGGCATCAAGGCCCCCCCCCCCCCCCCCCCCCCCCTCGCAGCCGTCCCCGCCCGCCCTGGCCGCGCGTCCCGCCCATCCCACAGCGGTGGCTGCTGCTGCTCCCCCTCCCCCTCCCCCGCCGCCCCGTGCACCACCCACCGCCCCGCCCCCCTCTTGCTTGCTCCCCCCCCCCCCCCCCGCTTCCTCCCCTCGTGTGATCGCCCACCGCCGCGGCCGGCCATGGACGCGCCCACCCCGCCACCCGTGGCGGCTGCCCCCCCCGCCAGTGGCGGGGGCGACGGCCCCCCCCCCCCTTCCCCCCTGCCGAGCCCCACCCGTCTGTGGTGGTGGCGGCGGTGCTCGCCCACTGTGGGGGCCTGGTGGGCGGCGGCGGCGGCGGCGGCGGCAGCGGCGCGGCCATTGACGCCGCCTCCATTGTTGCGGAGCGGGTGGGCGTCGGCCTCGGCTACCTCTCCACCATCTACGCCGCCACCTTTACGGTCCGCCCGACGGGCGTGTCGCCGCCGCCGCCGCCGCCGCCGTCTTGTCCGGGGGCGGGGCAAGCGGCGGGCGGCGGCGGGACGCCGCCCCCCCCCACCACCACCCACACGGTGATTGTCAAGGTGGCGCCCAGCCGGGAGGGCGTCCCCGCGCTGCTGGCGCTCGGCTTCCACGCCACCGAGGTGGCCTTCCTCACCCGCCTCGCCCCCGCGGTGGCCTCCCCGCTGGTGCCCCGCTGCTACGGCGCCGCCGTCGATGCGCCCACCGACGCGGGGGTGGTGGTGATGGAGGACCTGCGCCCCCGGGGGGGGGGGGTGCTCCCGTTTGACGCCGGCATCCCGCTGGGCGCCGCCGTCGCCGCGGCGGCCGCGCTCGGCCGCCTCCACGCCGCGGTGGACGCGGCGCTCCGCCGCGGCGAGGGGGGGGGGGGGACGGCGCCCCCACCGCTCCCACCGCCGCCCCCACCGCCGCGGCCCCCACCATCCACCCGCCCGCCTGGGCGGACCGTCCCCCCGCCGAGGCGGCCCGCCGGGCGGCCATTGTGGCGGGCCTCTTTGCCGATGCAGCGGCGGGCCTGGCGGCCACCCCCGGCGGGTGGTCCCCCCCGCTCGACGCGGCCGAGTGGGTGGCGCGCCCAGACAGTGTGGCCGGCTGCCTGCCGCCGCCGCCGCCGCCGTCGTTTGCAACGGTTACCCACGGGGATGCGTGGTCCAACAACATCTTCTTTCGGCGGGGCAAGGCGGCGGGGGCGGGGGGGGGGGAGGGAGGCAGGGCGCCCGACGCTGACGCCGCCGCCGTCGCGTCCGCCGACACCCCCGATGCCACCGCCGCCGGCAGTGGCTCTGACGCCGACGCCGACGCTGACGCCAACGCTGCTGACGGCCGGGACGGGTGGACGGTGGTGGGCATTGTGGACTGGCAGGTGGCCACCTGGGGGCCGGGCGTCGGGGACGTGGCGTTCTTGTGGCTCTCCTCCGTCGACCCCGCCGTGCGGCGGGCGCCCGGCGCCACCGCCGCCATCCTCGACGCCTACGCGGCGGCGGTGGGCGCCGCCGCCCCGCGCGGGCGGGCGGGCCTGGCCGCCGACTGGGCCGCCGCCCTGCCCGCCGCGCTCGTCATGTGCGTCGTGTCGGCAGACATCTTTGACGGGTGCCGCCCCCGGCTGGTGGCGGCCGTGGAGGATGTGCTCGCCGCGCGGGGGGGGGAGGGGCCGCTGCTGGTGGACTGACAAGCACGCGCTCGTGTGTGGTGGCGGTGGTGGAGAGGGGCGGGCGGGGGGAAGGTGGAGGGTGCGTGTGCAGGGCGGGTGCTCGCGGCGGGAGGGTGGCAGAGGATGGGGCGCAGCAGCGGCTGGCTGTGGCCGCTCCAACGAGGGGAAGACCCCTTCCCCGCTACTGGTCAGCCGCCGTAGCCGCCAACCACGGGTGCCCGAGCCTGGTGGGAGAACTCGTCTGGCGCCGGCCGACCGACCAGCCGCCGTCGTTGACCGCCGCTGGCGACGGCCAGGTGCGGGCTGCCTGCGCCCCCCACTGGCACCGTCGCTTGGATGGCCGTGGCGGCCCCCCCCCGTGACCGGCCCGCGGACGGATCCGTACCTGTGTGGGTTGCGCCGTGGGTATGAAAGTAGGGTGCCGCGCTGCGTAGCCGCCGCGCCCGTCCCCGCGCATCCGCGGTGTGCCTGCGATTCAACGCTCAAGGGACGGGGGGCGCGGGAGGGGGGGGAATGGGTGGGGCAGAGTCAAGCAGTTATTAGCGCAGCGTAGCAGGGCGCGCGGGAGGAAAGCATTGGGCGGGCCCGCATGCTCGGCACGCCACGGCGACTGGGCAGCTGCCGCGTGACGGTGGGTGGTGGCGGCGGCAAGAAGCAGCAGCGGCCGACGCGGTCGCCGATGAAGGGGGCCCCTCTTTGGGTACGGGGGGGCGGGCGGTGGAAGGAGGTTGTCCAGAGCCCCGCCCACCATGCCGGGCGTGCACTGTCTGGCGCACGGGCGGCGGGCGGGACGCGCTCGTAGGACCGGGCGGCGAGCCCCATTGTCCAGACACCACCCGCTGGAGACTGGCTGCACTAGCTGGTGGGGGGGGGCTCTCTGTCTGGGCGGCGCGTCTGGTGAAAGCGCGGCGCGGTACGATGCCAGCCACAGCTACGGTGTTCTGTATGAAAGTACCGTGGGTTCAGTACCGTACTGCGGCCGGGGTGGGCCGTATATATCCTGCGTGGCGGCTTTCACTCTCCGAACCGATTACAGTAAAGCCTGATTGTCGATGGAGCGCCCTTGCCCTTTGCACCAAAGGGGAGCAGCAACTCGGCAGAGAGGATACCCCTTGGATATGTCAGCCACCGCCCATCCAACTGCAGTACATAAATGGCAGTAGGTACTGTACAGTACCGTTCTGTCTGTACCATCTGCGTTGGCTTCCCAGCTGCCCACCCCTCCCTCGCCCCGCACAACCCGCCAGACTGGGTACGCCACTTGGCGAGGCGCGCGCTTGGCCGTGTGGTGGCGCGTGTCCAGGGGATGCCCAAAGGGCGTGACGCCAAGTGGGGGTGACAGCCGCGGCACGGCGGCGTCCCTCCCACGTCCCTGAGAAGGATCCTCATTGGTCCGTCCCTCCCTCCCACGCGTCCCTCGCGGCTGCAGCCGGGTTCCACCGTGGTGGTGGAACCCCGGTCGTCCGTCACCGTCGGCGAGTTCCACCCCCCCCCCCACATCAGCCCCGCTTCCCCTCTCGCCTTCCTTCTCCGCGCCTGCCGAAAGAGAGAACCGGCTGGACAGACCGACGCACCCCGCGCACGGTCCAAGGAATGGCCATCTCGAGGTTACGGATGCCGCCGACTGGTGGCAGAACCCGTTGCCGAGTGGCAGTACCCATCGGCCGGCGCCTGCGGTGGGGGGCCGTTGCCCAAATGGGCCACAGCGGCGCGCGTGGGGCGGCAGGCACCCCCCCCCCCTTCCCCCCACGTCTCGACTGTGGCCCTCCTCCCCTGGCCCTTTTTTCCCGTCGCCTGCCGGCAACGTCTGGCGGTGCTGTGGAATGGATGGATATGGATGTACAGTACGCCGTCGGTCCCCCCTCCCACCCCCCCCCCACCCCTTCCTGGTCAGGCGTGCAGGGACTGCTGGTGAGGGGGGGGGGGGGGGGGGTGGGGGAAGGGCGGGGGGGAACCCCACGGGCCAGAGGGTCCCCCCCCCCCTCCCCCACCCCTTCCCCCCCCCCCCCACCCCTTCCCCCCACCCCCCCCCCCCAAGCCACGCGACCGACCGACCGCCACGGCCGGCTGCGCACGCCGCGCGGCGCGGTGGGGGCGGGAGGCGAGCGGCGGCCACCGCGGCGGCGGCCACGGGCACCACCGCCACGGCGGCAGCGTCGGCGGGCCATGCCTGCACCTGTTGCTGCGGCCGACCCGCCGCGCCCACACGGCCACACGCCCCTGCCAGTGGCGACGCGGCAATACAATCCCCCCCCGCCCCCCCCCCCCCCCCCACCGCCCCTGGCCCCCCCCCCCCCCCTCCCCCCAGCAGCCCTCACCAACCCCGGCGCCCGACCGCCCGACCCCCCCCGCCCCGCCAGCCCGACCGCCCCCGCTGCGCGCGTGCGTCTGACCGCCAGGCAGGGAGCCGCGTTGGGCGCACGGGAGAGCCCAAAGTGGTTTGCGGAGGTGGGAGGGGGGGGGGGGGAGCGGGGGCCGTCACCGCCCCAGGCGCCGCGACCAACGTCTGTCCCCTCGCCCGCTCGGTTTTTTTTTGTTGTTTTTTGTTGTTTTTTTTTTTTTTTCTCTTGCCGCCCAAGGGGCAGGAGCCGCCACAGCGGCGGCCGGCCCGGAGAAGGCGTGGGGGCCCGCTCTCAGCACGGTTTGGTGGTGGTGGTGGTGGCCGGGGGGGGCCGCGGCGGGGCCGACGGAGGAGGGGACGCCGAGGGGCGTGGGCGGCGGCTCTGGAGGGCCGCAGCGGAGGGGGTTGGGTGCCGGCGGAGAGGGGGGGGGGGGGGTGGGGGGGGGGACGGACACCGTCGCCCGGTGGCGGCGGCACGCGGCGCCCACCGGCGGCTGCCAGTGGATGCGCCGTGCGCCGGCCGAGCAGCGGCTGTTGCGGGCGAGGGGGGGGGGGGGGGGGCGGAGAGGTGACCGCGACCGCCCGTGTGCCGGCGCGGCGGGCGTGTTGGGGGGGGTGGGGGGGGTGAGGAGCCGCCCGCCCGCTCGCCCGCCCGCTGTGCACGGTGGGCCCACCCTGCTGGTGGAGTGGCTGGGAGGAAGCGGGGAAGGGGGGGGGGGGGGCGAGCCGGTGACGGTGACGGTGACGGTGGCGGTGGTGGCGGTGGCGGTGGGCGGTGGCGGTGGCGGTGGGCGGTGGGCGGTGGGCGGTGGGGCTGGCAGAGCGGCTGCTGGGGGTACTCCACCGACCGGCAGCCGTTCCTGCTGTGCCCGTGCCCCGCCAGGCGTCGTGGGGGGGGGAGCTGCGTTGCGGCGGGGGGGTGGTGGTGGTGGCGGCGGCGTGGCGGTGGCACCGCCCCAGGTGAGCGGCCAGGCTGGCGAGCAGCTGGCCGGCACGCCGGCCGCGGCACCAACGGCCTAGCGGGGGGGAGGGGGTGGGGGGGGGGGGTGGGGGGGGGGGGTGGGACGCACACCCCGCTCCGTCATCCGCCGGGCGTCCCACCGCCGGGCTCCCACCCACGGTCTTGTCCCGGCACCCCCTCCCGCGCCCCCCCCCCCCTCCCCCAACCCCCCCCATCCCTCTGACCTACCCACCCCCACGCCCCGCCCCCGCGTCCCCCGCCCGGCGGGTTCCCCATCCCCGCTGACGGTGAGTGGGCACACCCCGGGGGGGGGGGGGGGGGGGGGGTGGTGGAAGGGCGGAGCCGAGTGGACCGACGAATGCCCCCCCCGCTGGGGAGGGGCGGGGAGGCTGCCGCTTTTTTTTTTACTTTTCCGCACCGGCGGCTGCCGGCGCCGTGCCCGGCGAGTTTCCCCCCCACCCCACAACTCTGAACAAGCCCCCGCGCGGGGAGCCAACCCTCGCCGCCGGGGACGTATGGGACGAGGGTGGTGAGGGTGGTGGCGGCCTGCTGACGTTGGTGGCGGCGGCCTGCTGACGTTGGTGGCGGCCTGCTGACGTTGGTGGCGGCCTCCTCCTCCACCCTGTCCACCCCCCCCCCCCTCCCCCGCGCCCCCACCCCGCTGCTTCCTCCCCCCCCCCCCCCCCCCCCCCCCCTTGGGCGGGGCGGTCTGGACCGGCGTTGCCACCCCCACCTTCTCCTCCTCCCGCTCCCCCTTCCCCCCCCCCCCCCCCCCCCCCGCGCGCGCTCCCTCTTCCCAAGCCACCCCTCACACCATGCGGCGGGTGGTGGTCCGGACGGTGGGCAAGGGCGCCGCCCTGGCGGCGAGCCCCCCCCCGTCCTTGGCCGCCGCCGCCGCCGCCGCGACAGCGACGGCGGCAGCAGCCTCAGCGGCGGCGGCGGCGGCGGCCGGCACATCCCCGCCAGGCTCCCCCGTCCGCACGCCGCCGTCGACCCCACCACGCGCGGCGGGCGGCGGCGGCAGCGGCGGCGGCGGCGGCAGCGGCGGCGGCGGCGGCGGCGGCGGCGGCGGCGGCGGCGGCGGTGGCGGTGGCGGCAGCGACGGCGGCTGCGGGTGGGCGACGGGGGCAATGGCGCCGCCGCCCCCCCCGCCGCTGCCCACGTCGCCCGTCACGCCACCGGCAACGCCGCCGCCCACCGGCAGCGGCAGCCGCCAGGCCGGGGGGGCGGCGGCCGCCACCGCCGTCCCGGCTGGCGGGTCGGCCCGTCGGACGGCTCCCCGGGGGGGCGCGGGGGGTGTCCCCCCCTGCCCCCCCCTCGGGGGGAGCGCCGTCGGCCCCCAGACGCCCAGCAACGGTGACAGCGGCGGCGACGCTGCCGCTGCCGCCGCCGCCGCCGCTGCCACCGCCGCTGCCGCCGCCGCCGCCCTGCCCGCCCTGCCCGCGTCGCTCGCCGCGGCGATTGCGGCTGTGGGCGGCGCCCCCCCCCCGCGGCGGCCCGCCCGCTGCCTGCGGCCGTCGACGCCGGGGCGGCGGCGCGGGGAGGCCGCCCGCCTCGCCGCCCGCCGCCGCGCGTATGGGCGGGTGGGGCGGCGGCCGGGGCTGGCGGTCATCCCGGAAGGGGTGGAGCCCCCTCCCCCGCTGCCCACCGCCGCTGCCGCCGCCACTACCCACCGGGGGGGGGGGGGGGGGGCGCCGGGGGGTAGCTGCGCAGGTGCCACCGCGTCGGCAACGGTGGCAGCGGCGGCAGCAGCGGCACCTGCGCCGGCTGCGGTGGCCGCAGCCGCACCTGCGGCGACGCCGGCACCTGCGGCGACGCCGGCGACGGCGGCGGTCCCAGCGGCACTGGACGGGGCGGCACCGGCGGCAGCGGCACCAGCAGCAACGGCACACGTACCGTCACCGACAGCGGCACCACCACCGACAGGGGCAACGACGCCGGCAACGGCGGCGACGTCTGCGGCGGCGGCGGCGGCGGCGGTGGCCGCCGTCCAGACGCCGCCCCGCGGTGGGGTCCCCGGGCGGGGGCGCCCCCCCCTCGGGGTCCCCCCCCCCCGGGCGGCCGCCGCCGACCCGACCCGGCTGGTGTGGTTTGCCACCGCCGCGGGCGCCTGACGGCGCGGCGGGGAACACCCCCGCGGGCCGGCTCTGTCCCTGACGGCGCTGCCGGGTGGGTGATAGGTAGGTAGGATGGAGAGCGGTTGGGGGGCGGTGGGGGGCGGGGAGGGGGGGGGTGGGGGGGGGAGGCGCTGCCGGTTATGCCCCCGCCACCCCCTTCCCACCCCCCCCCCCGCGCCCCCGGCGGCCGTGGTGGCCACCCACACGCCGTGGCGGCGGCCGTGCGCCTTTCCCCCCCCTGGCGTCGTCGTTGCGGTTGGGGAGGCGCGCCATGCGCCCCCCGCACCCCCCCGCACCCCCGCCGCCGCTCCGTGCGGCCGTTGGCTGTTCCGTAGTACCCGCGACAGGGGAGAGGGCAGGGGGAGGCGGGGCTCGGCGCCGCCACGTGCCGCCGCCGCCGTCGCCGTTGCCGCTGCCGCCGCCGTGGCGTGCCGCGGCGTCCTGTCCCCCTTGGCGCGCCTGTGGCCGGCGCGGCCGGTGCCGCCGTTCCGTTTTTTTTTTTTTTTTCCTCGGCAGGGACAGTGGGGGTGTGTTGGGCGGTTGGTTGATCCCCCGCCGCCGCCCCCCCCCCTGCGAGGGCGCAGCGCCGGGGTGGCGTGGCTGGGGTCACCATCCCCCCCCCCCCCGCGCAGGCAAGGCCGCGCAGGCAAGGCAGGCAGGCAGGGCCATCTGTTTTTCGCGACGGCCGCTTCGCTCTCTTTTTTTTTTTTTTTTTTTTTTTTTTGGCGTACACAGGGAGTAGAGAGGGAGGGAGGGATGGGTGACAGCGTGGAGGCGCCCTCCCCGTGTGGGGGGATGTGTGGGGGGGGGGGGGGAGCCGCTGCCGCTCGTACATACACGCCACTGCTCGGACGCGCCACGCTGCTCGTGCCGCCGTGCGGGCGGGCGGGGTGGCCCCGTGCCGTGGCGGGCGGCCACAACGGGCGGGCGGGCGACCCCCCGCCTGCCGCGCACGGGCGGTGCGCGTCGGCCGGTGCGACCAGGACAGCCACCGCGGCTCGGCCGGCGCGACTCTTTCTGTTTTTTTTTTTTTTTTCCGTGGGGCGGTGCTGGTGGACCACGTGGCGGAGGCTACTACACTGCACCCCGCACGCTGCGACGGCGGGCGTGCGGGAGGCCGTGCGTGGGGGGGACGCTATGCACATGAGGGACTTGGATAGGGACGTGCTTGTTTTCCATACACAGGTGAACCAATCCGTCTGGCCGGCAACGGCCCCCCTCCCCCGCTGGACGCGACCGCGGACCAGAGACAGGCACGCCACGCACAACAAAAGACAAACGCTGTCTACACACACGGCTCACACAACACGCTACCCACTACGCGCTAGACGCTATAGCTACACGCCACGAGCCACACGCTACACGCCACCACGATAACGACAGCACACTCAACAACAGGGCAAAGGCAAGACAAAAACCAGTCCGCCTCAAACGGTCCACACAAGCGTAACCGCCAAGGAGGGTGTGGAACACGACACGAACAGCCCCGGGCAACAGCCGGGGGAGGACCACCGCCAGAGACACGCAACACCGAGATGATACAAGAGCCAGCGTCAAAGCAACATTGAATTGGAGGTACATACGCGGACCTAGCGCAGCAGGGCAAACAAACACGAGAGTGAGAACGTACAGCAAGGCAAGGCTGGAAACACCCAGCCTCAAATACCAGCGGCAAGCACAGGGCATCCTACAAAAAAGAAAGTGAGACGGACGGTCGGCTAGCCTACGCGCTGGGCTCCTCCACATTCATCGAACACCCCCCACTGCTGCTGCAGCAGCCGGGCGCCGCCGCTGCGTCGTCCGCCACCTCCTCCACATTCACCTTGGGGCTCTCCGTCTCCATCGGTGCGTCCGCCCCGGGCGTCGTGGAAGCGGCCTCCCCATTGGCAGCATCAGCATCAGCCGCCGGCTTGGCCGCCGAGTCGGGGGCGCCGTCCGCCTTGGGCTCTTTCTCCTTCGCCGGCGTCGGCGCCGGCGCGGGCGGCGGCGGCGGCGGCGGCTTGGGCCGCGTCACCACGGGCGTGCATACGGCCGACATGGCCGCCCCGCGCCGGCGGATGTCGTCACAAGTCACGACGGGATCAACGTCGGCGGCAGTGGTGGCCTGCTGGGCGAGGCGCTCCTCCAACCACCGCTCCGCATCGTCCGCCTCGCGCACGACCTTGTCCTTCTCATCGTCCCCAACGTGGTCCAAGTCTGCCCCGCCTGCAGCAGCACGGAAGCGGGCGGCCATAGCGCGCAGCTGACCAGCCATCGGCAGCCGGTTGTCCGACTCCTTTTTCCGGGACAGCATCCCGCTCGTGGCCGACACTAGCGCGTCGCGACGGGCCACAAACGCGCTCTTGTTCGCCTCCTCCCCTTCCTCCGAGTAGATCCACTCCTCGGCGGCGTTGAGGTCGGTCATGAGCGCCTCCCGCGCCTTCTGGGTACCAAAAGACGCCAAGTCTCCGCCCGCGTCCACCCGCACGCGCATGTCGTACACGTACGCCTCAAGGGCGTTGCGCGCCTCGCCCAGCTCTTTTTGGTACACATCCGTGGCGACCATAGAGGCCTCCACGTCAGAGGCCGCGGAAATGGCAGAGCTGCCCATCCCGCCTTGGAACAGCGGCGGCAGAGGCGTCAACAGCAGGTTCTCCCACGCAACCTGTGACACGGTCTTCACAGGAACCTTGGCCGCCGGCGCCGCGGCAGCGGGTTCAGCCTTGGCACCTGACACGGCAGCGGCGGCAGCTGACGCAGCCGACGACACGGCAGAGGCCGCGCGCGAGGCGGCCGCGGCGGCCGACGCGGCCAGGCCTGTGGACTTGTCGTCATCAGCCATCGCGTCGCCAGTGGCAGGCGCCGCCGCTGACGCTACATCCCCGTTGGCAACGTCACCATTGCCATCCGCCGGCTTGTCCGCAGACGCGGGCGCCGGCACCTCCGCTGACACCAGCTTCTTCAGGCGAGCGGAGAACACAGATATAATCCCGTTGTCGTTGATCCGTACGTTGACGTCCACCTGAGGCTTAAACTCAGCCGCCGACTTCCCGTCCGCAAAAGGCGGGGCCGTCTTGTTATCGACTGCAACCGCCTCCACAGGTGCTTCAATACGCACCTTGGCAAAAGCGATGTTGTCACCGGCAAGGACACCCGGGGGCAGAGCCTCGGGCTTGCGGTACTGCAGGGTTGTATCAATGGCGCCGCCCAGGTAAGGCAGCTCAACGCGGTTGACCCGCCCGAGCGGCTGCGCCTCAGTGGCCACGGCCGACGCACGAACCGCGGCCGCGGCCTCGGCATCGGCGTCGGACCCATAAGAAGGTACCAGGCGCGCGCCACCACACGGCAACACATCGTTCAGAGTAAAAGGCCGGCGCTGCAGGCCGGGCATGAGGTCCGCCGCCATAAGCGCGCAGCCACGTGACACGGCTTCGTCGGCGTTAAGGGTAGTTTGCAGGGGCACTTCCGCCCCGTCCAGCGCAGCCTTGATAGCTGCCTTGATCGCCGGCACCCGCACGCCACCACCAACCAGCTCCACGGCCAGCAGGTCGGCAGCAGGTGTCTTGTCCAGCGCCTGCCGCACCACCTGGGTGGTGCGGTCCACGATGGGCGCAATGAGCGCCTCGAGATCCTTCCGGCTCATCGCCGCCGACACGTCCACGTCGTCCATCAAGCACTCAATGTTCAGGCGGCCCTCGGCGTTGGCAGACAGCACCCGCTTGAGCTTCTCCACATCTTTCCTCAGCCGCAGCCGCGGGCGAGGGCGGGACAGGGCGTCAACGTGGAAGCGGGTCTTGAAGTCGGCCGCAAAGTGCTGCACAAGCAAATCATCAATGGAGCGGCCGCCCAGCGCCGGGTCAAAAGCGGTCGACGTGATGTCCGCCCGGCCCTTGGTAAACGTTGCCGTAAACGCTGTCGTGGATGCGTCGCCAACATCCACAAACAGCACCTTGGCAGGCTTCTCGTCTGGCAACGCGCTCGCGCGGAACATGCCATACGCCAGAGCCAGCGCCGCATGCTCGTGCATCAGCCGCATCACATTAATGCCAGCAATCGAAGCCGCGTCGAGCAGAGCGTGACGCTGCGCCTGTGTCCAGAAGCCTGGAACGGAAACAACGCAGTCCTTCACCGCGGACCCGTACTCGGCGGACGCAAAGCTCATCAATTTGCCCAAGAACATGGCAGTCAGGGCCTCCAACGACAGCTCTGTGTCTACAGGTGGGGCACCATAGGATACCTTGACGGCCGTGCGGCCAGTCTCCGAGTGCGCCACAATCGCTACGTCGGCTCTAGCAGCCTCGGCAACAGCCATTGGCGCGGCCGCGTCCAGCCCCAGCAGCAGCGGCAGCGCCCCTAGGGTGTTGCGGAAGTTTTGCGACGCAAAGTTCGCGGCTGCTTCGCCAGCATGACGCTCAGCACCGGCAAACGACACCATGGACCTACACCGAGACAACGAGAGGAAAGGGAAAGCAGCAGACAGGGTCACAACAGAAATTCATGGGCGAGCAAACCAGAGAACAGCCACAGCATGCCACAAACGCAATGACACGTGATCCCCAAAGCAACCAACGTCAGCCGTCTGTCACAGGAAGCACAGCGCAGGAGGCTGCGGAGAGCACATCACAAGCTTCCAGCACACACACACAAGGAACAAGAGTCCACCTCTTCTCGAACACAAACGGCAGGAACGAAGACATGGCGTCAGGCTGGCAGGGGCACAACGTACGGTGTGGCACGGTTGGACACCTCATTGCAGACCACGTCAATGCCGCCCCGACGGGCAATGGCAACGACGCTGGTCTTGCTGCCAAAGTCGATCCCCGCGCAGGCCATGGTGGCCGCACAGCCGCAGCAACTGCCGCAGCGAGCAGCGCCAGGTAGCTCTGGGGGCCGGTGTTACGGTCGTCGATGTAGCTTCAACCGCCAGTACACAGCTCAACGGGGGTAGCGCAACAGTGGCCAAGGGTGGGGATGGACCGGGTGCAGGTGTGAGTCAAGGAAGGGATGGGGACGGGTGCAGTCACCACGGTGTACCGTCGCGAAGGAGCGGGGGTCGAGCACAAATGAGATGCAGAACACAGTATGTACAGTACACGGAGTCACAGCGAGCACAGTGAACCCGTCGCAGACCAAACCTATTGCACTGGGGGGTGCCCTGGGCACTGGTCTCCGCCGCCGGCTGCACCCCCCGTCAACGTCAAACGCGGTGTGAGGCCAACTAGGGGCGGGTGGAAATCGGAAAACGGCCAAGGGGGAAGCGGAGCGACGCAGGCCTCGCGTCACCGCACCGCGGGCATAGACAGCCGAAAACCGGGGCCACTTTTGCTGACGGCGACGGTTGCAGCGTCCAGCTTCTTGCTGGGACAGGGCTCAGGCACATTCTGGGTCGTTCTGGAAGCATCTGTGCGCGGCGCTGTACAAAAGACTTGGGCAAACAGTCGGTCTTGATCCGCAAGTCGGCGCTCAGTACATAACCGCTTTCGCAGCCAACAAGTGGAATACCAGTCGTTGACTTGAGCACAGCACAGATGCGGACATGTAATTTCAGTTGCAGTTGAGGACGTTGGAGTTTGACCAACAGCGCCTGTTATTCTTTCCGCCTTCGAAAATCTCGTCAAGGAGTGGACGTTGTAAAAGGACAAAGGATATGCAACGATTTTCATCAACGTGAAGATCACTGGAACGTTGCCGTGGTGGTCCTGGCAAGCCGGGCTCCATCATCAGCCCCAGGCGCCTCATTCAGCACTGAGGGCACTGTAGTGCCGCCCTCTCCCGTTCCCCCCCTTCTGTTTCCCCCACGTGGAGCACCAGAGGCCAGTCAACGTCGTCGGACATGGCCGCGTCGCGCCGCGCTTTGGGGGCAGTGCCTGATCTGCGCCACGCGCCGGGGCGCGCGCGCCGGGAGCCGCCCGAATGTGCTACGTGGACCCCGCTACCAGCTCACTCGCCGGGAGTGAAAGGGACCCCTCGGCGTGGCGGCGTCAGGCATGCGCCGGCGCCCCCGTCCCCCCCCCCTTCTTCCCCTCGCTTCCCCTCCACCCCGCCACTGCCTCCAGTTTGAAGCAGCAATGGTCGGCGCGTGCCGCGCCAGGCAGGAGCGGCGCGTGCCGCGCCAGGCAGGAGGGCAGACGATTGGACAGACCCGCGGGGACATTGCGCCCGGCAAGGAGGAAACGTCCCTGCCGCTGCGGGTCCGTCATGGCGATGGAGGCTGATCCCCCCCATGCACACCATGCCCATCTCGCCATGCATGAGGTGGGCACGTTCCGACGGCGCCCACCCACCCACCGCCTCCCCCCGCCCTCCTGCCCGCCCGCCCACCCGCCAGCCCGCACGCACGTACGTGCGTGCGTGCGTACCCACGAGGGGATTGGACGAGGATTGGATGAGTCTGGGGTGTCATGTTCAACGGCGTCGCTGCTACCCGCTCGTCGGCAGCCCCACCGTCGGCGCGGCCGGTAGGTGCTCGCTAGCGGGGATGGATCATCGCGCCGCCGCCGCCGCCGCCGCCGCCGCCGCCGCCGCCGCCATCGCCACCGCCGCCGCTTCGCATGGCCACCCCGACACCGCAACGTTGGGCCGTCAGCCGTGGGGGAAACGCAGGCAGTCAGGGATCCGGGAGGGGGGGGGGGGGGTGGAGGGTGAGGGTGGTGTGGTATGGCGTGCCCCGCCTGCACCCAAGTGGGGTGGCCGCCCCGCACCCCCCTCCTTGGGGTTCCCAGCCGCCTGCGTACACGGGGGGGGCAAGGGGCCACCCCCGACGCTGGGGCCAAAGCGCGCACGCGCAGGAGGTTGCCGCCCCGCCCACTGGTCCCAGCCTCGCTTCACTCCCCCTGGCCTGTCGCGGCGGCCGCGGCGGCGGCGGCGGCTGCGGCGGCGGCGGCGGTGGGGGCAGCGCGGGCCGATAAGAGCGGCGGCCGAGGCGAGGCAAGCCATTCCCGAGCGAACGCATCAACTAAGCCACCACCTCTCCTCCACAGCTCCCGCCCACCCAGCCATCCGCTCCCCTCGCTCCTTTGCCCGTCTCCCACTGGCGCGCTGACCAAGAGCACCCGCTCCCCCACCCCCCCCCCCCGCTCCTGCTCCGGCACTCTCTTCCCCATTCCCTCTGACTCGCCACCCTCAAACCCTCGTCCCCCTTCCCTCTCGTCCGGCCAACCACACAAGATGAAGGGCGCCCTGGTCATCCTCACGGTGTTGGCGGTAGCGGCCACCGCGTGCGCGGCGACGGTGCCCCAGACGGCCCGCCAGCAGCTGCCGCCGTGTCAGCCGGCGGTGCCGACAGCGCCGCCGGCGGTGCCGTGGACGCCCCAGGCAACGATTGAGGTGGATGAGGGCGCCGCCACCGCCACTTTTGGCTCCCAGACGTGCGTCCTCACCGAGGCGCTGCCAGAGGGGCAGTTCCTCCCCCCGACCGCGGAAGTGCAGCGCTACTGGGGGCGTGAGTGGGTGGTCGTCCGCGCCTACCCGTCGCCGGTGACCTACTCGTGCCAGCTGGAGGCGGGGGGGGGGGACCGCCGCTGAGCGCGCCGCCCACGTCGGCCCGTTGCCGCGTCGAAGCCCATCTGTCGATAGGTGGGTGGGGGGGGGTGGCGCGGGGGGCATGGAGGGGAGCGAGGGGGGCTTTCGTTTGTGAGAGTCGGCCGGCTCGCAGGGAGAGCGCTCGGGAGACACTCCCACGGGCGGCCCGTACGGGCGTGGGAGAGCACTGGACGAGGGGGGCCTTACGCTGCCTGTTTGGCTCGGGGACGTTTATCAACAAGGAACAGGCCTCGGTGCCTTTGTCTTTGTCCCTAGACCTCCGACGGCATCGTTATGGTCCCGCAGACAACACCACGGCGGGTATGCCTACACGTTCCCACGTCGGTCGGGCGGGCCATTCCGCGGCTCGTCACCCGGATAGCGTGGGAGTGAATGGTGGAGGTGGGGTACAGTAGCGTCCAGGGGGGGGCGGCGAGGCGCGACAGCTTTCCCCCTCAGCGCCGGCTCCCCGGCCGTCCTTCTCCCCCATTCCGCCCCACTCCGTCGCGGCGCCCTGGTCGCAGGGGGGCGCGGCGGCGGTGCCCCCCCCCCCCCCAGCCCTCTTCTCCTTGCATTCACGTATATACATACAGACCGGCGGCAAGCAGCCCCCACCGCCGCCCATCAGCCCCCCCCCTCCCTCCGCCGTCCCTTCCCCCCATCTCCCTCCTGCGAACCCTGCCCCCCCCTCTTCCCCTCCCCCCCCTCCCGCTCCGGGTCCCCCTCCCCTCCCCCTTCCTCCTCCCCCCCCCCTTTTCCCTCCCCCTTCCCTCCTCCCCCCCCTCCTCCGCCTCCACCCGCGCCACACACGCGTGGTACGCGCGGATGGTTGCCGCACAGGGGGCTTCTGCGTAGGCGTGGCGACGAAGGCACGCCTGGATGGCACAAGCGGCGGGGGTGCACCGCCGCTGGGCGGGGGTGAGGTGCGCGTCCTTGGCGGGCGGGCGGCCGCCGCCTTGGGGGGCGGGCATGGCACCCCTAGCTAGAGCGGGCGGGGGGGGGGGGGTGGGTGGGTGGGTGGGTGGGGGGCGGTGGGGGTTGGGGTGGATGGGTGGAAGTTGGGAGGGAGGGGGGGGTCGGCGGGGTCGCCGCACCCTCCTGGCGACTGTACGCGCGAGGGAAGGGGGGTGCGGGGGTGGGGCAGGGGTGCACCGGTGGGTCCAACGGTGGGGAGAAACGTGGATAGGGGGGGGCGGGGAGGGGGAGGATGACGCAGCCGTGGGGGAACGAGGGGGAGCAGGGAGAAGGAGGAGGGGGGGCGTCGTGCGGCAAACGCATCCACAGATGGCGACCAGATTTGAAAGCGTACATTCATACAAACTGCGACATGAAAATCTTGTCTACGAAACCGTGCGACGCGCCTGTGGGTCAGACTGTGGGGGCAGCGGCGACCCAGAGAGTAGAAGAGGGCGGCCGCTATAGCACCCGCCGCCCCCCCCCCCCACCGCCTTTGACCAGCTGGCGCTCTCTTACCTGCTTAATGGTATCATTTTTCAAACCCGACCCTCTCCGTCCGGGGTCAGCGCATGGGACCCCGGAGCGGGAAACGTCCCTGGTCTGGCTGCAGGAAGAATGGGGCAGGACGACGTTGTGTCCGGTGGCTTTGAGTGTCCGTAGAGTTGCGCTGGATAGGGCGGAGGCGGTAGTCTGCGATCGGACTCGGAGGTGGGCCGTCCACATAGGGACCCGAGGTGGTGGCCACCGGTAGCAAACACCGTCGGGGGACGGGACCGCCGACAGGTTCAATGGTGATGGGGGCGGGCGGGCCGTAGGCAGACGAAAAGGCGGCGGTAGCGGAAGGGGGCGACAGTGGGCAGTGGTCTCGACTGTGTCTGTACACACAAGTGCCGTGGCAGTGATGAGGTCATGGGCAGCGGCGGGGAATTACCCGCTACAGTGGACAGCGGCCGCCAAGGGCCCCAGCGGTACCATCGGTCGCCTGAAGCGGCAGGGGCAGCCTGCTGAGTCAGCGGCCGGGGGCGCAGGCTGGCAGGGGCGGCAGTGCGTGGTATACTTGCACCATACCACGGGCTATTCCAGTCTTGCTACCGCCAGTAGTGATGAGAGCCAAAGCTGCGACCCATTTTTGACAGCCACCGAAGAGCTTGTAAGAACTACGAAGCAAGCGCAGAAGACACGACAGCGTTCTAACTCAGAAAAGGCATACCCTTCACAAACACATGGTCGGCAAACAGGGCATGGACGGCTGGGTAGGGTGGTATCGAGGCTACCTGGATTGCTGCCAGTCTTTTGTCACGGAGGCCCGGGACCCGTTGGTTGGTCTTGAAGTGTCCCGCGAGAGGTCTCTCGATGGACTGTGGGCGTACAAATATCGCCGGGAGCGTCCATCCGTGTGCTGTTGCTCTACATCTACCTCATCCATGGCGACACGTGCTGCAGCACTCGCTGTTGGACGCCTGACAGTGACTCACCGTCTGATGAAGGGGCACAATCTATGACGAGGCGATTGGTCAGTGATCTACATCAGCGTGTGTGTATCTCGAGATCGAACTGACCCAGAGCGTACGTACGCCTTGTTCATTGGATGAGGCGAGACTTGTCTCAAGCATAGTCCAGTGAGGGGCCGTTGTCCGTTCGTGCATCTCAATCGGCTGATTTACACTGACGTTCTGCACTTCTCAATCGATGCTGCGCTTCGGTGTACTTGAAAATACCAAAGGAGAAATCAAGTTCAAAAGACTCCTCGTTCCGTCGACCTGTGCTCGTATAGTCTGGGGCTGACTGAGGAGGCCAAACCGACTGGCGGGCCCTGCCCGACGCGGAGACCTCGGCGCGAGAGCGGGTGGCCAGCCACCAGGGGGCAACCAACTGCTGGGTGGCCTGATCCCCACGCGGGCGGCCGCTGTCGTGACGTGGCCGCTGCCAGGCGTTCGTGCGCTACATACTTCCCCCCCCCGCCCTTCCTCTCCCACTCTCGCCGGGCCCGTCGTTGCAGAGGTGAAGAGTCGGTCCTCCTCAGCCATTGCGGGTGCTGGTGGGACGTCAGTGGCGGAGGTGAAGCGGTGGTGGGCTCCATCGTGAGAAGGACCCTGCGTTTGGGCCGGCGGCGGCGGCGGCGGCGGCGTACACTGTATAGCGGCGGCGTGCGCCATGGACGCGGAGACGAGTGTGGCAGCGGCGGCGGTGGGTGTTCGTGCCGACCCGTCGGAGGCCGTCTCCCCCGGCCATGGCAACAGCCTGCCCGTCGACGGCGCCGAGGCTGGGGGGGGGAAGAAGCAGAGCGTCCAGGCCAAGAAGGGCTTGGCGGTTCTCCCACTCTCCTCGGGAGGGGAGCCTCCCAAGGCAGAGGTGTACATATCGGGCGTGACGACCGCGGACGGGAGCCCATCGCCGACGCCACACCCTGAGGGCGCCAATTTCTCTGACCCCCCGGGGGAGGACGCTGGGGCCCACGTGGCCGACGGCGTGGGTGGCAATGGCACTGCCAGTGGTGGTGGCGGTGGTAGCGGGGGTGGCGTCGGTGACGGCATTGACGCCGGTGGTGGCAGCGGCGGCGGCGGTGACCCGCCACTGCCTCCTCCGTCCGTGACGCCGCTACTCCCCCCGCCAGCACCGCCGCTGTCGTCTGCGTCGTCGCCTCTGTCTGGAGAGGACCACCCGCCGCTCTCGTTTGGCATCCCATCGGCGGCGGCGGTGCTGCCGCCACCGGCCGACCAGCTTCACCGCTACCAAGTGTGTCCGCCAACCAACCACTACACCCCGCCGGTGGCACCCGGCCAACTGGAGGCGTTGAGCAACGAGGAGCTCAGCTCTTCCGAGTTGGTTTTCTCCAAAGAGTTTGCTGAACTCAGCTTCAACTCCCGGGTGTTGGCGCTGGCGCTCGACGACAAGCTGCCGCTGCTGGAGCGCTTCAAGTTTTGCTGCATCGTCTCGGCCAACCTGGATGAGCATTTTGCCAAGCGGCTGGGCAACATCCCTCGCGATGACTCGGACGATGAGGACGGGGATGGCAGCACCCCTGCGCCAGCGGTTTCGTCGGCGGCCTCGTCGGGGTCTGCCAACAGCCTGTCCAAGGCCACCGCGGCGCTGCGGCTGAGGCGCCAAATCCGGCCGCGCTCCCAGTTTGAGGCCGACCTTGCCGACGCGGTCCGGTCCATTGTGAATGTGCAGCACGAGGTGCTGACTGAGACACTTCTCCCGGCGCTGCGTGGCCACGGCATTGAGCTTATTCCGTACGAGGCACTGACGCCCGCGCAGGGGGCATCCATGACTGCCTACTTTCGGCGCTCCCTCTTTCCCCTATTGACACCAATGAGCGTGGACCAGACACACCCCTTCCCGCTGCTCCAGTCACATGGCATCTACTTGCTGGTGGTGCTGCTCAACCCCGAGTCGGGCGTCACCCGCCGCGTCTACTTTCGGGTGCCGGCGGTGAAGCCGCGGCTGCTCCCCGTGACGCCGCTGCAGTTTCTGCCCGTCGAGCAGCTGGTCGTTGCCCACCTGCCGCTCGTGTGCGAGGGGATGACCATTCTCCGGTGGTACGCCTTTCGGGTGACACGCAACACCAAGCTGGTGGTGGATGACACCCTCTTTGGCGAGAGCGACAATTTGCTGGACTATGTTTGGGAGGAGGTGCACCGGCGGCGGTCGGCGCCAGCCACCCGCCTCGAGGTCACGTCCACAATGCCGATGGCAGACGTCGCACGCTTGGCGGCCGAACTGGCATTGGACGCGACGGATGTGTACACCCTGCCCGGGCCGCTGCTGGGCCTGGCGGACTGCATGTCGATTGCGTTTGCGCCAGTCCCTCACCTGCAACACCCCCCCCATGAGCCAGTGACGCCCCCGCGCTTCCGGGGGCTCGAGGACAAGCTACAGTCGGACCCTGGCCGCATCTTCTCTGTCATCCGCAAGGGCGACGTGCTTGTCCAGTACCCCGCGCACTCGTTCACGGGCAGCGCTCTGCTCTTTTTGCGGGCCGCCGCGAGGGACCCACGGGTGCGGGTTATCAAGCAGGTACTCTACCGTGGGGGTAGCCACTCCCCTCTGGTAGCATCGCTCATCCGAGCGGCAAAGAGCGGCAAGGAGGTGACGGTGCTGGTGGAGCTCAAGGCATCCTTTGACGAAGTTCAAAACTCCGAATACGCCCGTCGTCTCCAGCGCGCTGGATGCAACGTTTCCTACGGCCTGGTGGGCCTGAAGACCCACTGCAAGACGATGGTGGTGGTGCGGGAGGAAGAAGCGGGCGGCCTGCGGGCATACGTCAATGTGGCGACGGGCAACTTCAACCCGACGACCGCCAAGCTGTACACAGACATGGCGCTCTTTACTTGCGCGCCTGCCATCGCGGCGGACGTGCTGGATCTGTTCAACGCCCTGACGGGCTACTCGCGCAAGCGTAACTACCGGCGGCTCTTGGTGGCGCCCGTCTCCATGCTCGACCGCGTCGTGGCAATGATTGCGGCCGAGGCGGCGCACGCGCGGGCGGGGCGGCCGGCACGGATTATCGCGCAGATCAATGGGCTGACCGAGCCCGAGATCATCCGCCACCTGTACGCGGCCTCCCAGGCGGGGGTCATCATTGACCTCATCATCCGCGGGCCGTGCCGGCTGCGCCCTGGCTTGCCCGGCCGCAGTGAGAACATCCGGGTCTTTTCGTGGGTGGGCCGCTTCCTCCAGCACCGCCGCGTCTTTTACTTCTCCGCCGGCGGCAGCGACTTGTACTTTATCAGCTCTGCGGATTGGCGGTCACGCAACCTCAACGATCGCATCGAGGTGGCCACCCCCGTGGACGACCCGCGGATCAAGCGGAAGCTCCGCAAGTCCCTCAACTTTTTCCTCAACGACCGCCTCCACACCTGGCAGCTGGCCTCGGACGGGAGGTACTACATGCCGCGGGCGCCGCTGACTACCGTTGGCCCACCGGCGGTGGACGAAGCGTCGTCAGCGACCGCGGCGACCTTGGCTGGATTTGCTCGGCCGCCTCTGCGGTTTGAGCAGCCCCCCCCGTCGTTGGGCGGGGGCAGCAGCTACGCGCCTCCCGTGGATGCGTTTGCAGAGTTTGACGAGGGGGAGGAGGATGATGATGATGACTATGATGAGCTAGCGGCTGTGGAGGGGGGCATTTGGCGTGTGCCGGCAGCCGTCCCCGGCCGTGCCGCGGTGGCAGACTATGTGCGCAACAACTCGGCGCCAGAACGTGATGCGTTTGCCATATCGGGGGGGGACACGTCCTCGTGACTGGGTTTACAGATGCTATTTTTTGTGTGTCTTCGGGGCTTCACTCGACATGTTTCTTCATGCTGCTTTCCTGCTCGTGGTTGCCGGGACGTGCTGATCTTGGTGGATTACCAATTCTTCTCAGCATCAGAGGTGTTCCGTAATTCTGACGATGACAGGGTGTTGGGCGCCTGTACTGTACTTGCGTTGACACTGGCCATCCTTTCCGGCGCGCCTCACCGCATGGTCGCTTCGGCTGAGGCTCCTGACGCGCGCCGCACGTGGGCGCTGCACCCGTGGCTCACCACGGTGCAGGGGACTTGCTGCTGTCCACGGAGCAACCCCCGCTGCACACCTGCACGACGCGCAGGTTGACTGGATCCAGAGGCGAGAATATCATCGGGTGACCCGCCGCTCACCCACAAGAGCGCATGAAAAAAAAACGATGGATCAACCCAGAGGCCGCCAGAGACAGCATGGCCAGTTTCACCACCCTACCGCCCAAAGCAGGTACGCCAGCCAGGCACCCCCGCGCACCCAAAGAGAGGTCCACGGCACAGCACAATCCCCCTCCACGCAAACGCCGCCCCATCAAAGGCCCAACAGCACCGCCGCAACCGCGACGGAGCTGGGCGAGATCGGCTGGGACCATGGCCAGTGACCGTGCACGGGTTACCCCGTTACACGACGGCCTACATGCAAGCCGCTCGCCGTCAGCCGCCCGTGGCCGCTCACCCCAGCCGCCGCCCTGAAAAGGTGCTCAGCGCGCACACACCGGCCAAGGTCCGTCCGCTCACGCCCGTCTCGGGCACCACATCGCCACGTTCAACAACATAGGTGCACAACCCCACCGGACTGGCCGGCCACAGGCACAGCCACTCAGCCCGCGCCTCGTCATGGTTCAGCGCAGCAGCGTCCGGCGCGCAGCAAACGGGCGTCCTCGACTAGTCTTCAACAGCGCGGCCATTCATGCCCGAAACCACACCTCGCGGCTCCCATCCCAGGCCCCTCCACCACCGCCCACCCCATGCTCCCGATCATCCTCCCCTCCCCCGTATTCATCCCTGTCGCCGCCCCGCACCATCCCCTTCCACCCCTCCCCATCCCCCCAACCTCCTCCCCCCCCCCAAAAAGGTCCCCCTGCGTCCGCACTCCCCCCACTCCCCCACCTCCCCTCTGCTCCAACCATCATGCATCATGGCTCCAGATGCGCCTAGGCGTCCGCAGCCGCGTCAGCCGCGTCAGCGACAGCTGCTTGCGCCTCATCCACCGCCGCGACGGCCGCGTCGGCCGTCGCGTCGGCCGTGGCCGCCACGTCCTTGTCCGTCGCCTTGGCGTCGGTGCGCGTCTCGGCCAGGACCACCTCGGTTTTGACGTACAGGAGGAAGGAGGCGGCGGCGGCAATGGCCAGCGGCACCACCACGTTCAGGACGCCCTTGGCACCCATGGCGGCGAGAGAGGGGGGGGGAGAAGGGGGCGGAGGGGTAACGCGGGGGTGGGGGGGAAGGGGAGGGGAAGGGGTGGGCGCGGCGACGGTGGGGGGAAGGGGGCAAAAGTGAAATAGGACGAGCCGGCAAGAAGCAGGGGGACAGCTGTGGGATGAGGGGGGTGCGGGATCGGCTGGTCCGCGGTGGAAGCGGAGGCGTTCCCTGTCCCGGGAAGGCGCGCAGGGAGATAACCGGCGGGGTACAGGCGGTGCACGGCCACCCGCGGGTGAGGCACCCACCGTCCCCGCGCGCGCGGGCGGGTGTGCTGTGCGCACGGTGACGCAACAAGGGGGGGCGGTGGCGGTCACCCACGTGGGCGGGGGCGCCACTGGTGGGGGGGACTGGGGCAGACGCGCGCTGCCAAAAAAGATCAGCCGGTCACAGCGGGGAGGCGGCTGCCGATCTGCACCACACGGGGGGCGGGCGCACCACCCACCGCGATCCCGTGAGACGGGGGGTCCCGAGCGTGCAAAAGGGCGGGTGTGCTCTGGCGTGGCTCGATGCAGGGTGGAAAGAACCAAGTACTGTACTTTCACAGTCTTGGTGAATTGGTTTGCGGCGTGCTGTTTCCTTTTCACAAAATCAGTTGATAACACTTTGTCCTGTACACGTTCGGTACGGGAGTACCGTACAGACGGGGCTCTGAGGTGGAAGAGGGGTCCATCGTCTTCGCGTATCGACCGCGCCAGCCACGTCGGCCACCGTCGGTGCCACCGCGCCCGCCGCCGCCCGCCCCCGCGCCGCCGCCCCGCCCGCCCCCCGCGACCCGGGCGGACCGTCGCGCCGCGGGGGGCGGACCGTCCCCGCGGCTGCCGCCGCCGCCGCCGCCGCCGCCGCCGCCGCGGCTGCCAATGACGCGGCCGCGGTCGGCCCCCCCCCCGGCACGCGGCGCGTCCCCCCCCGCCCCCCCCCCTCCCCCCCGCGCCACGCCAACGGCGGCGGCGGCGGCCGCGGCGGCGGCATGGCGCTCCGGTGGAAGCTCCTCCGCTTCCTCGCCCACACGCCCCACCTGACGACGCTCGTCACGCCGCTGCTGCCGCCCCCGCCGGCGGCCGTCCCCCACCATCCCCACCCCCACCACCGCGGCCGCGGCCGCAGCCGCAGCCGCAGTAGCAGCGGCTTTGGTGGGGGCAATGGCACTGGCGGTGGCGGTGGCGGTGGCGGTGGCGGGGGGGGGGGCGGGGGTGGCGGCGGGGTGGGCCACCACCCGCCGCCGCCGCCGCTGCTCGCGTCGGGCGGCACGGTCATTGCGGTGGCGTGCCCGCGCAGCGGCCGCGTCGACGCGTTTGTGGTGCCCGCCCCCTGCGCCGCCGCCGCGGCCGAGGGGGGGCGGCGCCCCACCGCCACCGCCGCCTCCGCCGCCGCCACCGCCGCCGCCGGCGTCGGCAGCGGCGTCGGTGGCGGCGGCGGCGGCGGCGGCGGTGACGGGGGCGGCGACGCGCCGCCGCCGCCGCCGCGGCTGCCCCCCGCGGGCACCGTGTGTGCGCACACGGGGGGGGTGGTAGCGGTGGGGGTGTCAGACCCGGGGCGCCATGGGGGGGGGGGGTGCTGCTGCTCACCGTTGGCAATGACGGCGTTGCGGGCGCGCCGGCCTACTGGTTAAAGTACTGGTCCCTGGGCCCGGGAGGGGGGGGTGGCGGCGGCGGCGGCGGTGGTGGTGGTGGCGGCGGCGGCGGCGGTGGTGGTGGTGGTGGTGGTGGTGGCGGCTCCCTGACGTGCATCTGTTCGGTGCGGCTGCCGGCCCCCCCCAGCGGCGCGCTGGCCGTCGAGGCGGGCCGCGCCCGCCGCACGGCGGTGGGCCTCGCCGACGGGGGTCTGCTCGTCGTTGCGGGGGACCCCGCCGCCTCCCGGGCGGGCGTCCGCGCCGGCCGCCTGCCGCCGGTGGCCGACGCGGGCGGCGCGCCCGTTGGGTGGCTGTCGTGGTGGGCGGGGGGGGTGTACGTTGTGTCTGAGGGGGGGATTGTGGCGCTGCCCCTGGCGGGGGGGGCAGCCCCGCGGGCGGCGGCGGCAAGGCCGCCAAGGGGGGGGGGAGGGGGGGCGCCGGGGGGGGTGGGGGGGGGGGGAAGGGCGAGGCCCCCGTGGCCCCCACGGGCGACGTGGCCACCCCGCCGACCGCCGTCCAGCCGCCGATGCTGCTCGACGCGGACGGCGTGCCGCCGGCGCTGGCGCGGGTGGGCGTCGCGGCCGCGGGGGAGCAGCTGGTGGTGGCGCGCCCCGAGGGGCTCTTCTTCTACACCCCTGACGGGCGGGGCGGCTGCCTGGCTTTTCCGTCCGCCCCACCACCTCCCACCACCCGCGGTACCAGCAGCGGCGACCGTGACCGTGACCGCGGCGGCGGCGGTGGTAGTGGTGGTGGTGCGCTGCCGCCCGCGCCTGCAGGGGGCGTGCGCCTGGCGTCTGCCGGCGGCGGCGCGTACCTGCTGCACGCCCCCGGTGGGGGCGCCGCCGCCGCCGACGGCGCCGCCGCGGGCGGCGCCGCCACCCCCGCCGACACGCTCCTCGCGTACGACGCGGCGGCCAAGGCGGTGGCCTACCGGGGGCCGGGGGGGGACGCCGCGGCGCTCCTCCCCGCCCCGGGGGGCGGGGTGTGGGTGGTGTCCCCCGGCGGCGCCGTTGCGGGCCTGGCCGTCCGCCCGCTGGGCGAGCGCGTCGCGCTGCTCCTCCGCCGGGGGCTCCACGCCGACGCGCTCGCGTCGGCGCGGGCGGGGCGCGCCGCCGCCGTCGCCGCCGCCGCCGCCGCCGCCGCGGCGGGGGAGGAGGGGGAGGGGGACAAGGCGGCCGTCGGGGGGGTGGCCGCCGCCGAGGCGGTGCTCGCCGACGCGGTGCGGGAGGGGGTGGCCGCGGCGGTGCGGCGGGGGGAGTGGGACGCGGCCGCCGCGACGGCGCTATCGGCGCTGGCGGATGGGGGGGGGAAGGGGGCGGGCGGGCGGGGGATGGGGGGGGGGGGGGCAACGACGGCGTCTGCCCCCGCCGACGCGGCGGCCGCGGCGGCGGCGGCAGCGGCCACGGCGGCGGCGGCGCCTGCTGCGCCCCCCGGCGGAGTGGAGCCGTCGTGGGTGATCATGCAGCTGGTGGGCCAGCCGGGCGCGCGTACCGGCCTGCGGCGGTACCTGGAAGGGCTCCTCGCCGCGGCCGCCGCGACGCCCGCCCACATCCGTATTCTTGTCGCGTGCTACCGCCACGACCGCGCGCGGGGGGCGCTGGCGAGCAGCGGCAGCGGCGGCGGCGGCGGCGGCGGCGGCGGCGGCGGTGACGGTGGCGGCGACGCGGCCGACGAGCGGCTCGCGTCCTTCCTCGCCACCGCCATGGCCACCGCCCGCGTCGCGGACGTGGACGCGACGATCGATGCGTGCCGGGAGGCGGGCCTCCGCGGCGCGGCGGTGCGCCTCGCGCGCGCGCGGGGCCGGTGGGTGGCCGTTGCGCGGGCGGCGGTGGAGGAAGATGGCGACGCGGCCGCCGCGCTGCGGATGGTGCGGTCGCTGCCGCCGGCAGAGGGGCTGGAGGTGGCGCTTGCCGTCGGCCGCCGGCTGCTTGTCGTTGATGCCGACGGCTTTGTGGACGCGGCGGTGGAGGTGGCGGCGTCGGCCGCCGCGGCAGCCGCCGCGGCTGCCGCCGACGCCGCCGACGCGGCGGCCGACGGCGACGGCGACGGCGGTGGGGGCGGCTGGGGCGGGGGGGGGGCGGGCGCCGGCGGCGGCGGCGACGCAGACGCCGCGGCGGTGGCGCTGGCGGGCCTCCTCGGCGACTGCCCCAGCCGGGTGGCGGCGTTCCTCGAGGCGTACCTCGGCCGGCTCGACGCGGACCGCCGGCGGGCGGCGGCGGCGGCGGCGGCGGCGGCGGCGGGTGCTGCCGGCGGCCGTGGCCGCGGCGCCGCGGGCGGGGGCGCCCCCGCCGCCGTGGCCACCGCGACGGGGGAGGGGGTGTGGCTGCCCCTCCTCGATGCCCTCATGGCGCTCGACGTGGGCGGCGACGCCGTCACCCCCGCCCGCTGCGGCTGCGTCCCGCACGTGGCCGCGCGGACTGTCGCCGCCGCCGCCGCCGCCGACGGAGACGGAGACGGGAGTAGCGGCGGCGACGACGACGACGCCGCACCCGCCCGCCCCCCCGGCCGGCTGCGGCGACGGCGGCGGCGGCGGCGTCGGCGTGCGCCGCGGCGGGCGGGGCGGATTGGCACCCGCGCGTTGCGGCTGCTGACGTCGTCGCGGGTGGCCATCCCGCCGGCGGCGGCGTTGGAGCTGGCGGAACTCCACGGCCACACCCCCGCCGCGGCGGCGCTGTACGAGGCCGCCCGCGCGTACGATGAGCTGGGGGTGGTGGCGCTCCTTGGGGGGGGGGGTGGGGCGACGCCGGCGCCGGCGGTGGCGGCACCCCCGCCGGCGGTGGCGGTGGCAGTGGCGGCAGCGGCGGCGGCAGCCGGGGGGGAGGCGGCGGCGGCGGCGGCGGCGGCGGTGGCGGCGGTGGCGGCGGTGGCGGCGGCGGAGGCGGCGACGGGGTGTCGCTTCCCGCCGCCTCTCCGCTGCTGCGGGCGGCGCGGCGCCACGGCCGCCGCGCGCCCGGCCTGTGGGCGCACGCGCTGGCGGTCGTTGCGCCCGCGGCGGTGGCCGAGGTGCGGGCGGGCCGCGACGGGCCCGCCCGCGACGCGCTGGCCGAGGTGCTTGCCGCGATGGGCGCGGGGGGGGTGTCCCCCGCCGAGGTGATGGACGCCCTCTGCCGTGCCGCGGCGGGGACGGGCGGGGTGGGTGGTGCGCCGCCGGGGGGGAGCGGAGGGGGTGTGTGGCCCGATGAGAGCGGCGACGAGGAGGACGCCCAAGACGGCAGCAGCAGCGTTAGTAGCGGCAGTGGCAGCGACGCAGACGGGGAGGCGCCCGTAGACGTGCAGGCAGTCGCGGGCGTCCCCGACGCCGACGCCCCCCCCCCCGTGCCGCTCGCAGTGGCGATGCCCTACCTGGAAGGCGCGCTCGCCGCCCTCTCCGCCGCCGCCGCCGACGACGAGGCGGCCGCCGCTGCCGCCGCGGCCGAGGTATCCGCCCTGTGGACGGAGGAGGCGACGCTCCGCGCGGCGCCACTGCTCATCCAGCCCCGCCGCTGCGCCGTGTGCGACGGCGGCCTGGAGCTCCCCGCCGTGCACTACTTTTGTGGCCACTCGTACCACGCCAACTGTTTGATGGCGGCGACGCCGCTGGCCGCCGGGGGGGACCCCACCGGCGGGGACGGGGGGGGGCGGAGCGCCGCCGCCGCCGCCGACGACAGGGGGGGGGGGGGGGGGCGCCCGCCAGCCGGCCGCGGCGGCGGCAGCGGCGGCGGCGGCTCCCCCGCCAGTGGTGGCGGCTCCTACTCCCCCCCCCGCAAGGGCCACCACCTGCCGGGCGGGCTGGGCGCGGCCACTGGCGGTGGGGGTGGCGGCGGCGGCGGCGGTGGCGGCGGCGGCGGCGGGAGCCCCGCCCCTTCCACCGGCGAGTGCCCCCTGTGTGCGCCCGAACACGCGGCGGCGGCGGCGGCGGCGGCGGCGCTGCGGGACGCCCCCGCCCGGTCGGCGGCGTACGAGCACGCACTGAGCCGGGGGGGGGACGGGTGGGCGGCGGTGGTGGAGCTCCTTGGGCGTGACCCGTTTTCGTAAGAGGGGGGGGGGCGGGGGGGGGCTGGGGGCCGGGGGAAGGGGACGGGGGAGTTGGCTGGGTGGGACCCCCGCGGCATGTATGTTCATCCGCTGTGTGGTTGGGCGGGGGGGGGTAGTGGCAGCACGGCGCGCACCGTTGTTTTTTTTTTCGTTTGGACGGCCGGGGGGGGGGGGAGTAGGGGTGTGGGGGGGGGAAGGTGTAGCCGCGCGGCGTCTGGGGCCCGAGGAGGGAGACGGAGGGGGGAGGAGGGGGGGTGCGGGCGCCGTGGCCTCCTCGCCCACCGCCTGGGCTGGACGGGCGCCGCCGATGGGGGGGCAGTGGCGGTGGGCAGAGGGGGGGGGAGGTAGAGCGCGGCAGGGTTCACGATGCCGGCGCCGGCGTCGTGGCGCCACCACGCCTCACCGCGCGGGGGAACCCACCGCGGCACCGATAGACACGCTCAGCCTATGCTCAGCCTACCGATAGACATGCTCAGCCTATGCTCAGCCTATTTACTCGTCTTCCCCCGGCGTCCGCACCGCTCCCACGCACAAGGCTCCTCTCGGCAGTCGGCGCACAGACAAGGTTGGATAGAGTAGAACAGCAGGGCGGGCCACGAGCGCCCCGTCGCCCGCACGCCCCCGTCCCGGCATGGTGGACATGACCCTTCTTCTTTTGGTGGGGCGGGGGCGGGAGGAGCCCCGCGGGAGGCGGCAGTCCCAGCACATCCCGCAGTAACAGGACGGGGGCGCCCGCGGCGCAGGGAGAGCGGAACACCCAAAACCACCCCCCCGTCGCGCGCACCGCACACCATATACACAAATTGACTCCCTGTCCGCCCCCACCACCTCCCCCCCCTCACACACTCACCCACAGACCACCCCGTCAGTGGTGCCGCCACTCGGGCGACCGCTTCTCCACAAACGCCTTCATGCCCTCCTTTGTATCGTCGAGCGCAAAGAGCGCCTGGAACGCACGGCGCTCAAACAGCAGCCCCCGGTGGTCGGCCTCCCCCGCCGCCAGCGCCACACACTCCTTGGCCACCGCCACGACCGGCGCTGAGCCGCTGGCAATAATCCGCGCCGTCTCTGCCGCCTCGGCCAGCGCCTTGCCCGCCGGGACGATGCGGGCGACGAGGCCCGCGCGCTCCGCCTCGTCGGCGCTCATCCGGCGGCCGGTGAGGACCAGCTCCATGGCCTTGGCCTTGCCCACCGCCCGCACCAGCCGCTGGGTGCCGCCCCAGCCGGGGATGAGGCCCAGCTGCACCTCGGGCTGCCCAAACGACGCCCCCTCCTCGGCAATCACCACGTCCGCGGCGAGCGCCAGCTCACACCCGCCGCCGAGGGCGTAGCCCGCCACCGCCGCCACCACCGGCGTGCGGAGGCGGCCAAAGACGTCCATAAAGGAGCCCGCGTCCTTGCGGAACCGCGCCGCCACGTAGGAGGAGGCCGCCGCCATCTCGGCAATGTCCGCGCCGGCCGCAAACACCGACGGCCCGCCGGTCAGGACAATGGCGCCGACGGTGGACGACGCGTCGGCGGCGGAGAGGGCGGCAACCAGCTCCGACGCCATGGCCGAGTGGATGGCGTTGAGGGAGCGGGGGCGATGCAGGGTGATGGTCGCGACGCGCTCGTCTTCGCTCACCCGCAGGTACTCGTAGGCGGGCGCGTCATCCTTGTCATCGGAAGAGTCGGAGGAGGCGCAGGCGGGAGGACTCGTCACCAGCGACCGCCGGGAGGGGCCGCGGGGGGGGGGGTGGGCCCCAGAGAGCCCGGCCAGGAGGGTGGGAGGGGGGAGGGGGCAGGGGGCGCGGCCCGCCGCACCGCGGTGCGGCAGCAGCCCCCGGGCGGGGGCCAGAGGCGGCAGCGGCAGCGGCACCCGCCCCGCCCCGGCGGCGGCGGCGGCGCGGCCGAAGAGCCGCCAGCCCGACACGGGCGCCGCCATGACGGAAAAAAGAAGAAAGGACGAAGCGGGAAACGCTGCGGGGAGGAACCAACCGACCGCGCGACGGCGGCGAGTGGCGAAGGATGGGCGGCAGGCGGCACAGGAGAGGGTAGACAGCTAGTGCGGGGCAACCGAGAGCACAGCAGCCCAACAAAACGGCAGGGCGGCAGCGGTGGCAGCCGTCGGGGGGGGAGGGAGGGTGGTCGCCGTGAGCGAGGCAGTCGCTTCGGCGGGCGGTATGCGGTGTGCCAGGGATCGCATCATGTGGAAGGCCTTTTTCTCTTTACGTAGGTTTTTTTTTCTTCTACATAGGTTTTCTTTCCACGCAAAGATGACAAGTTCGGTGTTGATTCAAATTGCCCGCATCGATGGGTATAATTCACAGCAACTCCACCTCTGTTCGAGCGCTTGGTGTGGCAGCCCTTCCCTTTGCCTGAGGCCGCACATGCCGGAAGGCTGCAAGCACGGCGAAGGCGCGGCGCGGTGTGTCGCCGTACCCTTGGCGGGCACCCCCGGACCATCTTTCCCCGACGCTGTTCCTTCGATCAGGGTCCCCCCTGCTCGCCCCGTCCCTTTTCTGTCCCATTTTAGTCACCCGTCGTCCCGGCGCTCACCCACTCCTTGGCAAAGGTGCCCTTTCTGAAAACGTGGTCCTCCCTTCGTTCCCCCCAAGATGAGCTCGACCGGAGAGGGCGCCCCTCTTCCCCCTCCCAGCGGCTCCCCCGCCGCAGCCATCGCCGCCGACGACGACCTCACCGCCGCCGTCGATGCCATCAACCTGGATGCCCCCCACGTGGGCGGCTCCGCGACGCCCACCACGGGCAGCGACGTTGACGACAGCGACGACGAAGGCCTGGCGGCGGCGTCCGCGGGGGGCCCCCCCGTGGAACCCATCGACCCGACCGTCACCGCTGCGGACGCGCGGGCGGCCAAGGCGGCGGGCAACACCGCCTACGCGGCGGGCGACCACACCGCCGCGGTCGCCGCCTACACCACCGCCCTGTCGGCAGCGCCCGGGGTGGTGCCGCCAGCGGAGCGGGCGGTGTTTTGGGCCAACCGGGCGGCGGCGCGGCTGGCACTCCACGCGGCCGCCACGGCGGGCGTGCCGCGGCCGCCCCGGCCGGGCCTCTTTGCCGGCAGCACCGCCGCCGCCCCCGACGGCGGCGGCGGGCGGAACGTGGCCGCCGCGACGGCGGCGGTCGAGGCATGGGAGGCCCACGCGGTTGCTGCCGAATCCGACTGCACCGCCGCCCTGCGCGAGGAGGCGGGCTACGCCAAGGCCCTCGCACGGCGTGCCGCCGCGCGGCGGCTGCTGCAGCGTTGGGGCGGCGTCGCGGCGGACCTCCGGGCGCTTGCCGCCCTCCGCCGCGACGGCGGCGCGCCGGGGTGGGGCGAGCCCGGGGGGGTCGGCCGCCAGTCGCCCGCCGAGCTGGACGCCGAGGCGGCGCGCCTCGACGTCCGCGCCGCCGCCGACGCGGAACGGCAGCAGGGGGAGGCAATGGCGGCGCTCAAGGACATGGGCAACGCCTTCCTCAAGCCCTTTGGCATTGACCTCAACGCGTTCAAGGCGGAGAAGGACCCGTCTACGGGGAGCTACAACATCAAGTTTGGTGGATGATGGGCGGGGTGTGGGTACATGTAGTAGAGGGGGGCCTTAGGGGGTGTCTAAGGACAACCCCCCGCCCCCCTGCAGCACCATTGCCAGCTACCGCCTCCACCCTACCGTGCCTCCTTTTTTCCATCCGCGTGCCAGTCGTCCACCGCGGCATGGGCGGGGCCGGCTACGGCGCCTTCGCGGGCGCCCCGGGGTCCTGCCGCGTCGCGGCCGTCAGTGCTGGCGAGGTGCAAACGCCGGGAGGGCCCCTCCTCGGCGGCTGTGATGAGGTGACATGTCTGGGATGAGCCGTGAAGCGAGAAGAGCTCAAGCACACTGCCCCCGCTCCCGCGGGAATTAAATAGGCGGCCTGGGGGGCACCCCCTGTCGACGCCGAGCTCTCCCCTCTGTCCAGTACACATACAGCCCCGTCAACGTTCCCACCGCTAACTGTTGCAAGAGGACGCAAGAAAAAAAAAGAAAGAGGGCACGCACGTGTAGCACCCCTTGGCGGTAGACGCCTACCAGTGGGAACACAAGCCCGGCAGGGCCACGGGCGCCCCGCCCCCCCCCCCCCCCCGGCCCCCGCCTCTTCCGACACCCGCCACTGGCGCCACGTCGCTCAGTGAGGCCCCGTCCACCCCCCCCCCGCCACCGCGCGGCGCGTGCGGCCACCCTCAGTTGAGGAAGCCGCGGCACTTGCGGGAGCCGCACGAGCACGAGATCTTCTTGTCCTCAAGCGGCAGCTGGTAGTCGAGCGTCAGCTCGGTAAACGCCGGCACTGGGTGCTTGACGCGGAGGATGACGAGCGGGCGGCCGCCCAGGTGGGCCGTCTCTGACTGCAGCAGCGGTTCGCAGCTGTGGTTGAGGAACCGAGCCCGGTTAGACCGCCGCGTCGCGTCGACAATTTCCGTTTCGGACAGCTTGAAAAGGTACGTGCCAAGACCCTCGGCCTCGTACGCGCGCTCGCGGACGTCGCCCAGCGGGGAGCGGATGAGCTCCCCCGTGTACTCCATCACGAACTCGTCCTTGGCAATGTCGTCAAGCGTGAAGAGGCCAATCCCGTGGATGCCGCTGCGCAGCGTGATGAACCGCTTGGGCGCCAACCGCATCCGCTGGTACCGCCGCTCGTCGTCAGAGAGCGCGAGGGGCAACCCCGCCGATGGCGATGGGACGGACACCGCCGCCGCCGCGGGCGACCCCGCCACAGATGCCTCGTCGACCACGGCAGCGGGCGGCTCGCCACTCGGAGAGCTGCTCCGAGCCGCCGCCGCCGCGACTGCTGCCTTCGGCGGCGGGGTGGCGTCGGCCGCCGCGTCGCCTGCGCTGCCCCGCCGACTCAGCGAACCCGCCACGTACGGCCGCCACTGCGTGACGGAGCCCGTCTTCTCCGCGCACCAGTCGTACGCATCAGTGCGGGCACAGGTGAGGGCACAGCCGGCGGCAGCCACGGCGGCAGCGTCTGGCGGCGGCAGCGGCGGCAGCGGCGGCGGCGGTGGCGCGTTTGGCGGCCGGCCCAGCCGGACAGGCGGTGCCGTCGCGGGCCGTGGCTCGGGCGCCCACAGGATGCGGGACGGGCCGGTGCGGCGGCCTGCCACGACCGCAGCGTGGCCGACCTGGTCTGCGGGTACGGGGGGGGGAGGGCGAAAGAGGCTGGCGAGAGGTTCAGGGAGCGTGTCGGTAAGGTCAGCCCAGCCCGAGGGGGTAGCTGCGGAAGCCCGCCGGGGGGTGCCCCGCTTGTCAGATGACAAGCCGTCGTCGCCCACTGCAGCCGCGTCGGTGGCGGGATGCGGCCCGTCGTCCACGTCTGACGAGTCACCCGGAGGCGCGCCACCTCCAGCTCCAGTCGGGCCAGCCGCCCGGGCTGCCGATGCGGCGCCGTCCGTAGCCCTGCCCTCCGCGGCACCGGCTGCCGCGGCCCCGCTGGCGCCCCCCCGGACCGCGGCACCGCCGTCGCCCGACGCAGCTGCACGGAGGGCCTGTCTCTCGGCGGCGCCCACCACCAGCGACGCCGCCTCCAGTGCATGTGGCGCTTGGTCGGCCGCCATCTCCACCCCTCCACTCCCTCCGGCAGCTGCCGCCGCCCCATCACTCCAACAGTCGGGAAATCCATCGGCCGCGTTGCCTGGCGGCAGCCCCATGATCATGGAAATGACCTTGGACGACGACCGCTTGCCAATCACTGAGTGTCCCTTGGCGTCCCGGTCATTCGCAACGACCGTCGCGCGAACAACGGCGCGCGAGGGTGGCCTGCCCGGCCCGCGCGACGGGCCCACGTCACCCGCATCCCTAGCGCGGCGGCGACGGGCGTAGGCCACGGCCGCCGCCGCGGCCGCCCGTAGCTCTGCCGAATGGGACGACCGGAACGCGCCGACCGTACGCTCCCCGCGGCTAAACAGCCGCTCCGCAGCCGCGTGGGAGGGGCTGCCGCGCGGGTAGTGCGCGCGGAGGCAGCGACAGTGGCGACGCCACTCGTTGGCGACCTTTTCTATTGTGACCAGCTGCGTGTCGGTGGTCACCCGCTGGTGGAGGGCGCGCAGGTCGCTGCCGTCATTGGCATCCTCCCCCCCACCGTTGTCGTCCTTCGCGGGGGGAGCCACTACGGCGAGCATAGACTCGGGACCATCGTCGAGCGCGAGAAGCTGTTCCAGCAGCGCCGCCGCGGGGCGGTTGCCCCGCAGGTGGAGCGCCAGCCGGGGCACGTCCCTATCGCTGTGGGAGCGTCGGCGGCCCTTCTTGTGGAGCCCCCGCCCATCCATCCGCACACCGCTACTGGCTGCCGTCTCAGCGCGCAATCTTGCCCGCTTCTCTCGCTTGTACAGCATCTCCCGGTCCAGCTGCGCGCGCCTGCGCTCCGCCTTGGTCATGCCCGCGTAGGGCGAGGCGCCACCCTCGACGACGCGTCCGACCGTCCGGCGGTGGACGGGCCCAGCAGGCCCAGGAGCAGGCATCGCCGACGCCGACGCCGATGCGGCCGCTGCCAAAGGAGGACGGACAGGGACGGGCGGTCCCCGGACGCCCGTTCCCGACATACGGTGGCGGTCGCCCGGACGGGGTCCGAGGTACTCGCGCCCAGACGCGGTGACGGCAATAGCCGTGGCACCGACGGCAACACGGTACAGGTCCCGCCTAACAATATCGCGTTTGCGTCGCCGCCGCTTGAGCCGCTCATCGGGGGATAGGTCCAAAAGGTCAGTGTCCGAAAGATCTGACGGCGGGAGCTGTCCAAAGAACTCCACCTGGTCCAAGATGGCACGGCCAATGGCAGTGAGTGTGCCGTCGGCATTGAAGGCTGCACCCTCCTCTTCTGCTGCTTCCGGTGCTTTCTCGGCCGCAGCAGCCGCGGCGGCACCCACCGCGTCCACAGCATGCTCACTGGCACTGGCGCGACGGGCGCTGCGACGGATGGCACGTCGTCGCCCGTCCTCCTCCCCTTCGCCAGCTCCGGGCCCAGGCCCAGGAGTCGCCGCTGAGGCAGTCCTTGGCGTAGCGGCTGACGCAGTCCCTGGCGTCGCCGCTGGCATCGGCCCTGGCGTCGCCACTGGCACCATCCCTGGTGCCGACGCTGACGCCGTTCCTCTCCCTGACGCTGACGCCGCCACCGCCGCATCCGAGTCTGGGGGTGGGGTTGACACCGCAGCCGCAGGAGGCAACTCAAGCGCAGGCAACGTAATACACATCCCCGGCGTGGCGCCCTTGCGCACGCTGAGAATCACTTTGGACCGCGCCACGGACTCGTCTACTACAATCTTGGCCAGGTCGTCCGTGACGCCCACGTTGATGGCATGCTTGATCTCCCCCTCCGACAGCAGCTGGCCAGATGGTCCACGGAGGGGCCCTGCCATGAGGCTCAGGCCCCGTGGCAAAGGTGGAGGCGTAGGCGATGGCGCCGCCGCCGACTGGGCGGCCTTTTCGCTGGGCACACGCACCCGCAATGGGCGGCGGCCCTCCACCGCCGGACAGGGCGTGGGCGAGCCTGGCCTTAAAGCTGCCGTCGCGGTCGCCTCCGCCGGCTTGGCTACCGCCACCCCTGACTCGGCCGCCGCCGCCCCTGGCTCGGCCGCTGCACCATCCTTGGCCGCTTGGCTCACGCTCCGCGACAGCGACCGCGCAGAAGGCGACGGTGACATCCGTGGAAATGACGCAGGTGATGGTGGCCGCTCCGCCGCTGCCGCCGCTTTCGCCATCGTTCCGCGTTCATCGTCACTGTCCAATGCCAGCCGCATCGGCTTGCGTCGTTGTCGCCTCGGTCGCGAGGCCGGAATGTGGTCAGACCCCCCTGGCGACGGGCACTCGGTCCGCTTTGTGCCGCGCAGGAGGGGTCCCCCCGACGACGGCGCTGCCGCTTCTCCCCGTCCGCGGACGCTCAATCCCTTTTTGGCCGGCGTCGTGGATGGTATAGCGGCGGGTGGGTCCGCCGGCCGGCCCTGCACGCGGCCACTGCGACGAGGCCGCAAGGCCGGTTGGGCCTTTGGCGGCGCCTTGGAAGGTGAACCAGGGCGGCGGGCAGCAGCGGTGTGCGCCCGTGGCGTGCGCCTCTGGGGGGCAGGGCTGGGCGACCGCCGACCAGACCGCCGCGGCCGCAATCGAGTGGTGGAAAGGCAAGGTCCAGCTGCCGCCAGCAGCCGCTGCGCAGGCCCCCGTGCCCGCGCTCGGCCTGCTCGTCCAGGAGTATGTGCAGAGGACGACGCAGCCGCACGCGCGGGGGCAGATGATGCTGCAGCAGCAGTGGGAGACAGCGACCGAGATGAACACGACCGTGACCTGGAGTGCGATTGGGACCGCGAACGCAACTGCGATGGTGACCGCGACCGCGACCGCGATGGTGACCGCGACCGCGACCGCGATGGTGACCGCGACCGCGACAGAAACCGCGACCGAGACGGCGAGCACGACCGCGACCGCGTGCACGACTCCGACCGAGAGAACGAGCGCGAGCGCGAGCGAGAGCGTGATCGAGGCCGTGACCGCAACGTCCGCGACACTGATGCCAGCCGCGACGCCGACCCCGGTGTGTAGCGCCTTGTGGACTGCGGTGATCGCGACCGGGACGGGGACCGTGAGCACGACCTCGTGTCGGAGCGCGACGCCCGAGATGACCCCGACGACCGGGACAAAAGCGACTGAGAGCGAGATGCCGGCCGAGGCGCCGACGAGCAAGACGAGGACAGGGATGCTGCCCTAGTGTGTGGCCGCCCGCGCTGTGGAGTGGGTCTCGAAGCCGACGACAAACGGTGCGGCGAACGGCCCGTCGCCACAGCCGCCGACGACGAAGGACGTTTGCGCAGGGAGACAGAAGTCCCCCGCAGCCGCTGTCCATGCACAGAGCCTGGTAGAGAGGCGACACCGGGGGACATCATCACCGGAGAAGCACGGCCGGGGGGCGTCACGATTGACTGGGCAAGCTTGTCCAGCTGTGCAGGCTTGGCAGTGTTGGCTTGCCGTCGTGGGGATGTGGAGAACGCCCCAGAGGACCGCGAGGATTCAGACGAGCTGTACCCTGAGGACGGCCCTGAAGCTCCCCTCCGGGACGACGCCGATCCAGAGGAGCGACTGGTCCTCCCCGAGCTCGTCGAGCGAGACCGCCGTAGCTGACCGCCAGACGCCGAAGAGTACGAGGCGGACCCAAAACAGCGTCGCATTGGCGAGGAGCCCCCGGAATCGTCTGTATCGTATGACCGAGACCCACGAACGGCTGGCGACCGACCGCGAGATGGCGAGGACGACCGACTAGATGCTGCTGCACGGGATGGCGACCTCGACTGCGAAACCGACGCTGACGCTGACGCTGACGTCGACTGCAACGGCGAGTCGGCCACTGGCGGGGGAAGTGAGGGAGAAGCCATCGAAGGGACGCCGGCGTTGCCATCACTACGGCGACGTCGCAGACCATAGGGCCGTGACCGCACCGACGCAGCCAGCGCTCCACTCGCTGCAGCTCCCGAAGGAAAGCGCGGTGGGCCGCCCCGGATGGGGCCCTCCAAACCACCGACGTCTCCCGCCACCGCTGACCGTCCCCCGCGCCGCTTGCTCCAGGCGCCCTTGCCCTGCCCGCTCGCACTCGACAGCGCCAAGCCGCGCAACTGCCGCGCCGCCGCCCGCTGAGGTGGCCGGCCGTCGGCGCCACCCCCCCCACTATCCTCTTCGTCGCCGTCGTTGCCTCCATCATCGCCGCCGTCCGAATCGTGGCCAACGTCCGCAACAGCGGCAGTTTCGATGCCGTCCTCAGCGTCGGTCTTGCGTGATACTGCAGGCCAAGACATCCTTACCGGTCTGACCGCCCCATTGCTACTGCGTACCCATGGCAGACGGTGGACCGGCAATGACGTCGCCGCCGGAAGGGACGTTGCCAGGGGCGCAGGTATGCAGCGGGCTACCACCGCCGCCATCGCAGCCGCCGCCGCCACCCCGCTCACTCCGGGGGTTCTCTCCGTCGTGGAGATGGCAGCTGAAGCTTCCCGCCGGAGGCTCCTCACAGGGCGGCTAGGGAGAGACTGAAGTGGTGTCGCCTCGAGCGCCGAAGCTGACCTGTCATCATCTGGGCGACGTCGCTTGGTCGACCGCCGCGCCATGCGCGGCGGCAACAGCGAAAGCTCGGCTGGTAGGACCGGGTCTGCCCCAGCAGCAGCCACCCTGATGCTACCGCTTCCACGGTCCCTGGGTGGCGGCACAAAAGAGGGCAATGCTGAGAGTTCACGCGACAAGCGGCGGACTGGCGGATGTGATTCGACAAAGGATCCCACCACCCCAGCAGACAAAGCTGGCTGGGCGGTCCCAGCCGAGCGGGTGGGTGCCCTGCGACTAGACGGGGACCGCCGCGTAGCCAGAGCGGACAATGGTGGCAGCGTCGGCAGCGAGGGCGGCAACGACGGCGGGGCTGGGGGAGGTGGTGCCCAGCCGCTGCTGCCGCCATGTCTTCGGTCGTCACGCCGCCAGATGGAACGCCCTTGACTGCGCGTGCCCGTGGCCCCATTGCGGTCACCGGCGTGTCCATCCTGTGGCACGTCTCGGGCCCCGGCGACCATAGCAGCCACTCCTGACACAGCCACGGGTGCTGCGGACCGCGACATCACAAGCGCCGCTGCCGCCGCGGCCGCCGCGAGTGGAGAGGTCTCCCCATTCTCATCAGCCGGTGCTTCGGAAGGCTCAAGCCGCGCCCGCCGGCGCGGGCGCGACCAGTGGTTGGTAGGTGGCTTGCGCTTTTTCCCACCCGCGCCCGACGACCGCGCGGCAACCGCCGCTGTTGCTGTTGCGGGCGATCGAGACCCACGAGGAGCCTTGGGCGGTGGCGCCGACGACAACTCCGGCATGGAGGCGACCGCGGCCGCAGCTGGTGCCGGGGGGGACGCTGATGAATCAGGGACGGCCGCGGTCGCGTTGGGTTCCAGAATTTGTCGCGCAGCCGCCAGTACAGGGGCGGCCACGATTGCAGCGGTTGACGGCGCTGGTGACACTACCTGTGTAGAGGAAGCGGCATGAATGGCCGCGGCCGCGGCAGCAAACAGGTGCCGAAAGTCCGAGCCGTTCCATGGCGCGGCCTCGCCATCCCCAGGCGCGGCCCCGCCCTCCGGCACCACCCTGTCCGACACCACCACAGGCTCGATCTCATCGTCCAACACTACCACGGGCGCGGCGTCACCGTCCGGCACCGCCCCAGGCGCGGCCTTGTCGTCCGACTCCGCTGCAGGCAACGGAAAGGATGGGTCAGCAGTGGTGGCACTGGGGACCATGGCAGTCGCGGAGGCTGCGGCAAGTTCGACAGCCGCAGTGGCAGCGGGGTCAACGGCAGCCGCAACCGTGCGTCCGGTGGCCCGCACTCCTGCCGCAACAGGGGTGTCATCCACTGATGGGGGCGTGCCGGCGTCGAGTGCCAAAAGCTCCCGTAAGAGTGTTGCCTTACCCCGACCCCATGCCCGCCCCTGTAGCCGTAGCCGCCCCCGCCCCCGCCCGCCGCCTTGCCAACTCAACACACCAACGCTGCCACTCTCCGCCGCAGGTGATGGCCCATCCCCTACCGACTCCAGTGCCGCGCCCCTGGCCGTCGCGTCGGCCGCGGTGGCTACAGCAGCCGTACTGGCAGCATCCAACAACGACGCGGCGCCCAGTGGAGGTGCCGCCACGTCGGCGGAGGAGTCAGCTGAGTCGCTCTCGTCCGCGTCCGCGTCCGCTCTCGGGTCGCCAACGCCTGCGTCGGCCCCTTTGCCGTCAGCTTCTGCGCCCGCGTCTTCGTCGTCGGCGTTAGCGTCAGCGCCTTCGTCCGCATCTGCAACACCGGTTTGCCTGTCGGCAACAGCCTCCGCGCCTTCATCGGCGGCGTCTGCCTCAGCGTCATCGTCGCGGGTGCCTTTGCTGGCCGGCTGCACCGACCCCCGCCCCCGCAGGGCGTAGTGTCTCCTTGCTACGGAAGGGACGCCCGCTTTGCGCGCCACCATCCCACCACCACGACCACCGCGTACCACCGCCGTGGCGCCGCCGCTGCCACCGCGACCCGCCGCTGCGCCCGCTGCAACCACCGTCATGGGCGCCGCGGACGGCGGCGGCGGATGAGACGGCGACGCACCCCGACCGGCCGATGACGCTCGTTCCATCGACGCGGTGCCAGCCGCGCTCGCCGCTACCGCCACCGACATGGCCGCCGCCGCCGCCGCCGCCGCCGCCACCCCCGACACGGACCCACTCGCCCCCGCCCCACCGCCGCGCGACGAGGACCGTCCGCCCCGGGAGCGGCCGCTGCGTCCCCGCCCGCGTCCCCTTCCGCGTCCCCTGCTCGGCGGGGAGCCCGCAGAGCCGGCACCGCCCACCTCGTCGGGACTCACCGTGGACGCGTGCACCCACGGGTCACCCCGGCCGCGACGGCCGCCCTGCTCAAGCGGCCCCACCGCAGCCACGCTCACAGCCCCCTCTGGCGGCAGCGCGGCCGGCGGTGGAGGCAGCACCAGCTGTGCAGGCGCTGGAGAGGGGTCGGCAGAGGGCGCGGCGGCGGCGTTTGCCATCACCACCCTCGTCGCCATCGAGACACCGTGACCGCTACGGATGCCCTCCCCACCCGCCTTTGACGCGCCACCGTCAGCAGAAGCCCCCAGTGACGCTGTCGCTGCTGCCAATGGCAACGCGCGCGCGCGGCCGCCGCCAATGCCAACACCACCGCCGGCCACGGCGTCGAGAGGCGGGTGAGGCACACCCGCCCCTCCCCCACCTTCCCCCCCTGCCCAAGTCCCCCCCTCCAGCGCCGCCCGCAACGTCTCGACCACCGCATCCATTGACTCGTCGTCGACCGTCGCGTCGGCAAGGCCCGCGTTGCGACACCGCGCCGCCGCCTTGACCGCCGCCTCCCGTCGCGGACGCACCCGCGGCGGCACCGGCAACCGTGCGGCCGCGACCAGCTGAGGCGGCGGCACCGCTCCCACCGCCGCCGCCGCCGCTGCGACCGCCGCCGCCACGGCGGGGTCTGCCCGCGATGGCGCCCCCCCCCCCGCGCGGGAGGCGGCCCCGTGGACGGACTGGGGGGTCGTTGCTGCTGTCGCCGTTGCGGCGGCCGAGCCTCCGTTGGCCAAGCCACTGGACGGCACCCCCGTGCCGTCCTCTACCCCGACGTCAGCATCGTCGCTGCCGCCGCCGACGCTGCCGCCGCCGCCGCCGCCGACGCTGCCGCCGCCGCCGCCGCCGCCGCCGCCGCCGCCGCCGCCACCGCCACCGCCGCCGTCGCCGTCGCCGTCGCCGTCGTCCCCCGACGCGGCGCCCGCCGATGAGGCGGACTGCGAGGCGGGGGGCGTGTCGACGCCCGCCGCCGACCCCCCCGCTAGCGGGGCCACCATTGCGGCGGCGGCGGCGAGCGCACGGTCCACTGAGCCGGCCACGCCCGCCATTGAGCCGCGTGTCGTCGGCGGGGGGGCTCCGCCTCCCCCCCCCCGCCGCGCTGCCACCACCTACCCCACCAACCCACCCACCTACCCCTCCTCCGCCCGCTCGCCCGCCCCCGCGGCGGCGGCGACCGGGAGAGATGGGGTGGGGGGGGGGGCGGGGGCGGGCTCAACGCCGGCCGCGGAGGAGGCGAACGGCGGCGGTGAGGGAATGCAATGCCCGGCCGCGGCGCGGCGGCAGCCGCCGCCGCGGCCGGCGGCCGCCAAGGGCGGAAGCGGCAAGAGAGGGGGTGGGGGGGGCAATGCAAAACGCGGCGGTGCGGTTCCCGCCCACGGTTACGGCCGCCACCCGGTCGATAGGCACCAAGACCGCCGAGGACGGCCGTCTGGCAAGAAACAAGTCTGTGAAGGGGATGGGGCGAGGAGGAAGAAAGGCAAAAGGAATAGAGGGGTGGAGGGAATAGGTTGGAAGTCCAGCAAAAAAAAGCAGGAGAGGGGGGGACACGAAGAAGGTGGCCGACCCAAGCGGCAGTACGACAGAGGCCGTCGCGGTGTCGAGCGTGCCCGCCAAAAAGGTACCAACACGGTGGGCACGCCCGACAAGCGCGCGCGGTAGCGCTGGCCAAGCCTGCCGAGGTCACGGTGGGACGCGAAGCCCGTAGGGTCCGGGACGAAGCCCCTGCGACAGACACGAGGCCGCGGACTGGCGACTGGGCGGCCCCCCCCCCCAGCGTGCAGCACCTGGACCGCAAGAGCCTCCTGGAGCGCGCGCGCGGCCGAGGGCCTCCGGTCAACGTTTCAGGAGTGGGGCGTGTGGGGACGGCTCGATCAAACAAGTGAGAAGTCATGTGTGTCAGTAAATACATACTTACAAAGAGGCCTCAGGTTTGTGACATTTAGGGACAGAAGATACAAGAATGGGTGTGACCCCACCGCAAAGCTCAGGTACAGAGATGTTGAGTGATTCAATTACTTTACAATCACGTTTACTTTATATGATTACGTCACTTAAAATCACGCGTGTTTGATTGAAATCACCCAGATCTTCTCACAGTGGCCCCCCCAGGTGCCCACCAAGCGTCCGTCCAATGATTCCCCCCGTCTCTGACGTGCTCGACGCCGACGTTGCCGACGTCGGCAGACTGCCAGTGTGTCAACTCCCCCCTCTCACGTCCTCCTGACGTCGCCGCACCGTGATGGAGGCCCGGGTACCATGCACTCACCTGGCTCTAAAATCAGCGAACCAATGGGCTGTGACCTCGACCTAGCCTGGCAATATGAACGGTATTACGTGTTCGATCCTGAGCCATGGAAAGCTAAAGGTATATCTCACGCAATAAGATTTTTGTTGAAAAATTCGCTACAGTGGATGGGCGTCCGACTGAGACTCAAAACTTCGCAGAAAAATAGACGTACGCGCTCCGGTGCTGTATAAAAAAAAAAGAGCGACGACGTCTCGAGGTAGCCGGAGTCAGCGTTCGTAGCGATCTCGAGGGGTGCTTCGCTCCACGTCTCTCCCCACTTCACGACACATGTGATCCGAGTGAGGTCGACAGAATGGGGGCTACTTTATTCCGGCGAACTTCCGTTAAACGCTGTCGAGTCTGACGTCCTGGGTGGGCGGACGCCCGTAGTGATTGCGCGGGGTGACTGACTGCGGGTGTCGCGTTGGGTGGCGTCCGTTCTGCCTCGGTGGCGCGCGTTTCCCCCCCCCCATCACGTGCCCTCCCTGCTGCGACGCCCCCCGTGGGGGCAGCCGGATGCGCCCTCCGTCGCGCCCTCCGTCGCGCCCTCCCCCCCGCCCGCCACCCCCCGCCGCTGCCCGGCGCTCCCTCCTCTTCCTGGTCACCCTGTACGCAGGCGCGTGGCTGCCGCCGCTTGCGCTGCTTGGCGGCCTGCGCCATGCCGCGCTGCTGCCCAGCACGCCCGGGGCGCTCCCCCCCCCCCCCCCCGCGCCCGTTGGCGGTCTGACGACCTTTGTGCACGTCACGGACGTGCACTCGTCCGCCGCCGACGGCTGGGCGTCGGGTTGTGCCGGCGACGACACCCGCTGTGAGCGGCCGGTGTTGGACGACGTGGTGGCCGTGCGGGACGTGCCCTCCCGCTCGTTACCCCCCCCCTCCTCTCGCACGCTGCCCCTCCTTTCCACGACCCTCGCGCCGCCCCCTCTTCCGTCGCCGCTGCGGCGCGCGCTGCGGTAGCCCCCCCCAATCGCGCGACGGTGCATTGTTGCGTCCGTCTGTTTTGGCCGCGATGGAACTGTCGTCGAAACGATGCAGGACGGAGGATGCAAACGATAGCCGGAAGGCACATTTGACCAATTGCTTGGTACCTGACAGTCTCACGGTAGATCACTCTCGCTCTCCCCCTCCTCGCTGCCCTCATCCAAAGAAATCCCTACCTCAATCTCATCCACGTTCCTACCCTCGTTGAATGCCGCCTCAACCTCGGCACTCACCTCTTCCACACTTCGGTAGTACCCCTCCACTCGGATTGCATGGTCCTCATATCTCGCCCACACGTCAGGCGTAATCTTCGTGAACGCTTCCTCCGCCAACTCTCGGAGCGATACGAGGGAGAAGTCAGTATTCGCCCGCTTCAGGGACATCTTGGTGCTTCCCCATACCATTTCAATAGGGTTGAGCTCGGGGTGCGCGACGGGCGAAATCAAGACTGCCACGTCAAAGCGAGCAGCCAGGTCCTGGACCAGATACCGCGGGGCCGGTCGGTTGTCGTCCGCCTGCTTCTTCAGCTGCGCCCTCGTGCACGTGGTCCGCCAGTGAGGTCCCCAGTCTTCCCGGACCAGACCGTGCCGCTCCAGCCAATCGGCGTACTCCGCCTTGCGGAAGTGAAACAGGGCAGGGCGCGTGGCCTCGTTCCTGACCATGTGGTAGGGCGCTCGGTCGATCACGAGAACACCGCCACGGATCTTGGGTAGGACAGACTCCTCCAACAATCTCAGCCACGAGGCCGAGTTCATCTCGGAATGGTAGTCCCCGCCGTTCTTCTTGCCCACAAACACCCACGCTGTGGGGGTTTACCGCACCCCTCGGACTAGGGGCATGCCCCTTCAGGGGGAGGCGGATCGTGGCGACCTCTGCCCCTGACCAATCGGGGGCAGGAGGGGGCCGCTCCTCCCTCGGGAGGGGCACGCCACGTCATCCTCGCTGGATCCCCCCATGAATGGGGGGGGGGAGATAAGATAATATCGGGTAGAGCGATTACGCCCTCCCGATTGGAATTGGCCTTCTGGCCAGTGAAGGGAAGTTACCTAGGGCGGGCTACTTCCGCCCCAATCTGGCTGAGATTTAGTGAGATCCCTCCACTGAGCGTGTTTTGCGTGGAGAGATGTGTTGGAGGGCTCTGAGTGTTTTGATTGGGTGTTTAGTGTAGGGAGTGTTGGCCCGCACTCCGGGGTCCCACAGGGGGCCCTGGACCGGCGGGCCAAAGAGGGATATCTGCGCGTGGGGCTGTGCCCGTTGCTTCCCCCTCACAAAAAATCAACCTTGCGTTACCCTCGTGTTCCCCGTCCCGGACGCTTCCACCTTCGCGTGGAGCTCTACGTTCCGGCGGTTCTGACTCTAGGGTTTATACCCCGGGTTCCCCACCATTCTCCTTCAGGAGGATAAGGTACCCCGTTGGTGTGGGCTTACGCCCAGATAACCACCACATTTGGTGGAGCAGCAGGGGAGGGGATTCGCTCCGCCTTGTGGTGGAGTCTCCTCTCCTTTTGTTGTGTGGTTTCTTGGTCGTGTGCTCTGTGGTCGGGTTGTGACCCTTGGTACCTTTTCTTTCTAGCCTTTACAGGTGGGTCAAGATGCAGTCTGATACTTCTGCTCCTCCTCAAGGAGGAGGTCCTACACCTGTGGAAACGTCAAACGTGACAGCAGGCACCGGCGAAGCTCCCGGTGGCGCCTCACGGACCAACCCTGGTGTTGAGTCGGCCGCTCAGCGGGAACGCACGAGTTTGTCCCGCTTGGACCTGCCTCCGGGTGGAGTGCCAGGCGCCGGTGAGGCTCTCGGCCTGGCACATGCCACTCCAGGCGCGACCCCTGATGGGGAGGCAGCCCACGGCTTCGGCGACCGCTCTACCTTTACCTCCCGTGAGTGGGGGGCCTGGGCCTCACCCGCGGGTGGGGGTACGTTTGCATCGCCCACCCAGGACCGTATGGATACGGATAATCTTCGAGGCGCCCCTTTGGGGGGCGTACCCGCTGTGGGGGGGTCGTCCTCCGCGGCTAGGGGAACTGTTCCTCTGGCGGCTTTCCGCCAGATGTTGACTGAGGTGGTGTCACCAATCTCTGCTCGACTCGAAAAGGTCGAGGGTTCAATCTCTCGATCTGGTCGGCGGACTCGCCGCCGACCCCACGGTTATTCGCAGACATCTTCCTCTTCAGAGGCAAGTGATGTTGATCCTGAGAGGCGTGGGGCGAGGCGCTTAAGCGCTTCGACCCACCGCCGGGTGGCCCGTGTGCTGTCCCCCGGACGTAACGGGGAACCGGAGCGGGTTATCCCGCTCAAAATAATACCCGATGATGATACCTTTAAAGGTATCCTGGATTGCGAGTCTTATGCACTCGCCAATAAGAGCGTACGCTATGATGAAGAGATGGCTCACGGCTTAGGCCGGAAGCGCAAAGAGATATCCCTCACGTTTGGGCGTGACGCCCTCTGGGACGGGACCCCCCCTCTAGGGGTGTTCGAACTCCTAAATCGCTTCCGTAAGGCTAGCGATGACAACGACCTCTCAGAAGGTCGGGCTATGTACCTCCTTCCGGAGTTTACCAAAGGGGAACTCAAGAAGGAGCTCCTCTCCCTTATCCCCTCTAAGGCGGGGGGACGAGCGGGAGAGGTCACTTCGTATCTGGAGCTGGTTAACTGGCTCCTCCGCAGTTATGCGGACGAGGAAATTATATCATCCCAAGTGGCAGCGTTTAATAACGTTGCCCAAGAGGAGGATGAAACCGAGACCGCCTTTTACCGGCGCGTCCGCGACGCAAATGCGCTCTGCGGGTATATTCATACTGCGAGCCAACTTAAGGGCCGCTTTATGCAAGGGGTCTGGTGGGAGGTACGGACTGATGCCCGTGAATTTAATACACCAGACACGCCCATAGAGGCGTTGGTACGATATGCTCAACGCAAAGGCGACATATGTCGCCGGCGCAATGAGGAGCTGCGGGCCCAATGGTCCGCAGACGCCGCGGAGCGTCGGGCTCGGCGCAATGCCTCTAAAGGCATTGCAGCGGGGGTAGGTACTACCCCCAGCGGTTCCTCCGTACCTTCGTTGTACGGGGGGAAGGCCAAAGTTGGCACCGATTCGGGAAGGGAGCGTTCAAATCGCTACCCCTGCTTGGCTTGTAATAGCCATGAGCATTTCACGCGCCACTGTCCCGACCTTAGTGTCGAGACGCGGGCCAAGTTTGAAAAAGCCCGTAAGGAGCGCGCACGGATTGAGGGCCGTACCCCGCGGGGTACGGCGGGGACAGCGCAGCCCGTAGCGGTTGTCACTGAGGGGGGGCCTTCTGGCGCCCCTAAAGGGGGGCCTAGCTCCCACGGGAATACCGAAGAGCCAGAGGACTCTTCATCTGAGGATACCCCCTCCTCAAAAAACGATTAAGAGGGAGGCCTGATGAGGATGATTCCTCCCCCGGGGAAGAGGATGTCGTGTTGAAATGCATCTTACCCCGACCTCGGGGGGTGAAGCGTGAGATGGTCCGCCCTAAAGGGAAGGACGAAGCTAAACAAGCAGCTCGGATGGTGGCATTAGTGTCACCACCCACAGCTTATCAATTAGCCGTACGGTTTTTGTTACTAAGGGATATGAATGGGCGACGAGGGCCATCCTCGATACCGGGAGTGGCCCTTCATGTGGCAAAAACCACTCGCACACACGGCACCCAAGTTGGGGCGGTGTGCAAGGGCTGCCTCCCGTGTCGGGGGAACCGGAAGAAGTGCAAGTCGCACACACTCTGTCCCTGTTGTGGGGCAAACCCCCCACAAACAAACAAGAAGATGGTGTGTGGTCCAACAGTTTCTTGGTCGGGACGGGGACGCAGGGCCAAGCCCCGCTGTCCCTCCCCTTATCCCCCCAGGGTCCACTCAGAATCTCGCCACTCAGAATCTCCCACCCCAGCACCTGCCCACCGGGCCACACGAAAATTCAAGACGATAAATGCAGAAAACCCTCAAATCCAAGTTGGATTTACTACTAAGCTAACTATCCCAAACTTAGGGAATATGGACCCAAATGCAGGGGGAGGAACGGGTCAGGCTAGTGGCCTGCCGGCCCTTGCATGGCACGTGTTGCCCCCCTACCTGGGGGTCAATACTGCCACACTCCCCTCTCCTCAGTTCCGACCGACCCGGTCGGCCCTGTGAGGGGGTGCGTAAACGCACGTCTCGGCGTTGGGGGGACGCGACTTGCTGTCCCCCCCCCCGTGAGTACGTAACACGGATGTGGAGGCGGTCACGTTGACCACCCCTCTCCTCAAGCTTGCCCACTCGGCAGCTTGCTCTCCTCGGTTCACACCTCACCACCACCACCACTTCTCCTATACCTTACACGGGGCCGCCCCACGCTGGGGAGGCCACCCGTTTACCCACGATCCGAGTCCCCCTCAACTCGAGGCGGGTCTCGTGCCGCGATAGCCAGGGCGTCTCTCCCCAACTTGGGGAGAGCCGTGGCGCCTCCGGGAGTGGAGACGGACTCTCTCGATGAGCGTATGGAGGACACCTCCTACGGTGCAGCGCCTGCCGGGACTTCCGGCGGGGGCTCCGCGATCGCTCCGGGGGATGGGACTCCCGCGTCACCCGGCTTTGGGTTGACGGCGGGATCTCCCCCGGAGGCGGGACAAGTTGTCCCGCGTGAGGCCTTGGGGCGGTGGTTTTACCCCGCTTGGCCTCTATATGAGGAGGGGTTGATTGTTCTTCGCTATGGCCGACTTGGCGCAGCGATGGGTCGGGTATGGGACCGCCTACGGGAGAAGTATTCCCGTAGGGTCGGGTTCCCTGCCGGCTTCAGGACGGACCAGTTTGCCTTCCTGGACGACGAGGAGGTCGAGGACGTACAGCGGGCCAAGGCCATGGTAGACCGCGGGGGAACTATCCCGGGTCCCGGCGACTTGCCGACCTTTACTTGGGACGCGGTGGCAACTCGCCCCCCGTACCTTCACGAGGCCGATCCGCACACTCATCACTTTGATGTGCGGATGGAGAAGGACTTCCGGCGAGGTCCCTACTTGGTGGCCTCGGCTCAACTTGAGTTTCCTCAGCAGTCTGCTGCCAGTAAGGAGCAGTACTATCCGAAGAAGCCCGAGTGGTGGCCTCAAGTTGAGGTCCCCTACGGGTTCCCGGCGTTGCTGCCTCGGTTGCTGGACCACTTCGGCTCCGTCATGTTTACGGCTGGCCCTGATCACCTGGTGTGGGCCATGTTGGCCACCCAGTGGCTCCTTGAGGTCATGTCGACCTGGGTCTCTTGTGTTCAGCGGCGGGGGATGCTCTGGCATCTCCCCCTCCGGCTTATCCAAGGTTTGGAACAGCTCACCCCTCAGCTAGTTGCTGAGGGGTGTTCATCTGGACAACTCACTCTACTTGAGGAGATGCTCCGCCTCCACAAGTTTATCGAGTGGGAGAGCATTGAGCACAAGTTGCGCCGCCCCACTCGTGGGCCCAAGGACGATGGCGCACTTCGCCAGTTCGTGTGGGTCGCTCGTGAACTTCACGACGGCCGTGTGGTCCTACGAGAGGGGTTGGGCATCGGGGACTACCCGTATGCCCCGGGGGTGGATCGCCACACTGCGCCACCCCCGGACAAGCCCATAGTCATGGCGGTGCCCTCATACGATGACCACATGACTCAACCTACTGCGGGGGCCCCAAGTCGGGGTCGCAGTTACACCCGGGTCCCGCCACCTCGGCGGGTCCCTCCGCTTCCTCCTGTCCCCTTCCAACCACACGGGGACATCCCGATTAGCGTGGCCATTGAGTCGACCACCCCGGTGTCCCCCAACTTGGGGGCCACCCTCTTGACGGTATACCCCAAGTTGGTGTTACCGCCCACGCCTCTAACCTCAGAGATGATGATCACCACGTTGGTGCGCACCATTTCCTGGTTGGCCGCGTCGACCGCAACCCTCCAAACTTCCGAGACTCCTCAACATGAGGAGCGCGTTCGTACTGCAGTGGCGACCGCGAGTTGCGAGTCGGTGGCGGAGTTTATGACGGCCGAGTTGGCTCGCATTGGGGCTATTATGCCCCAGCCAGCCCCACTTGGGCGTGGCAAGCGTCGGGCGAGCCGGGCATACTCGCCTCCTCGCCGTCGTCGCCGTCACTCGCGGCGCTCTCCCTCCGTATCCGAAGACGAGTTGTCTTACTCCGTCTCGGAGTCCTCGACTCCGTCTGAGTCGGAGTCGGTCCGGCGTCTGCGTCGCAAACTTGCGCGCAAGACCAAGCAGAAGAGTAGCCACGGTCGGCGCCACTTGCGCGACCGTGAGGGGCGCGACGGTTCCGACTTGGAGCCGCCGCCCCCTCCAACGAGTGGAGACCGTTATCGGCGTGGGTCTCGCCGCTCGCCTCTGCGTGAGGGCGAGGGCCGTGGAGTTGGAGAGTCTAGCATGCATGCCTAGTTGGCAGCTGCCCTTGTTGTGAAAGTGTGAGGGTTAGGGCTGTAGTTAAAAGCCACTATGCGTACCACTTCGACTTGAAGCACTCTCTTGGCACTGTTGCTCGGCCTTCCCTCACGTTGAGGGAGGGCTGTTAGCGTCTATCTCATTCCGGGCCCAGTACGCCCGGACCTTCTCAGCGGGAAGGTCCTCCACATACTCCCACGTATCATCCTTGGCTTTGTAGCCAAACCAACGCACCCTCAACATGAGGCGGTCAGTGTCCTCATCCCATCCGTGGTCGATAAACTTATCGAACACGTACTCCTGCGGGCCCTGTTTGGCCGCAGGCAGTGAGGGGAGGCGCCACGCTTTCAAAGCACGCGCCCAACCTGGGTCGCCTGCAGGCGGTGGTGCAACTTCGACCACGTCCTGTCCGTTCACTGTGCGGACCCCATCGTCACTTTCGATGGTGAAGCGCCGCCCATCAGTACGAAGGACCTGGTACGGCCCCTTCGTCTGGAACACCAACTTACCCCCAGTTGGGGTGTGTGAGTGGACCAATACCCAGTCACCCTGCTCGGGGACATGCTTGGCGTTGCGCACCATTTTGTCAAAGGTACGCTTGTAGCGCTTTTGTGCTTTGTCCATCTCAGCCCTGACTTTAGGGATGAGGTTTTCAAGCCTAGCAGCGAACTCCGCCTTACTCTCAGTAGGAGTAGGCGTCCTGCCACCATCCTCCCTAGTTGGGAGCGACCGCCGCACGGCAATAGACCGCATGCGACGGGGGGTCACAAAAGCGAGGGGTACTTCCCCGGTAGATGAGTGAACCTGCGAATTGTAGGCAGTGGTCAGAATAGAAATGTATTGGTCCCACGTCTTTACGTGCTCACTCACATAATGGCGCAGCTGCCTAACAATAGTTTTGTTGAAGCGCTCCACCTGCCCATTAGTTTGTGGGTGGTAGGGGGTGGCATGGTTTGCCTTAACCCCCAACATATCCAGCACTCCCTGAAACAGTACAGACGCAAATTGCGGCCCATTGTCCGATAGGGTACTATCCGGAATGCCATACGCGGCAACCCAGTGATCTAGGAAGGCTGACACGACCGACATGGCCGTGATCTCTGCCAGTGGGATCGCTCGCGTAAGTTTCGTGAAGCGGTCACAGATGACCAGGAGGTACTGGTTGCCCTCCTCGGTCACTGGCAGTGGCCCAAGGATGTCTATCGCCAACGCGGCGAAGGGCTCCTTGGCCGGGAACAATAGCATAGCCGTAGTAGGCCGCCGTTCCATCAGACGGTTCTGTGCACAACTTGTGCAGGCAGCCACCCAACTGTAGATGTCCACCACCATGGACGGCCAGTAGTACCTGGTCCTCAGGGTCTGGTACAGTTTACTAGACCCCAGGTGTCCACCCGTGGGAGCGTTGTGCTCCCTCTCAAGGATACTGTCCTTGAGGGATGCGGGGACGACAAGTTGTTCGGTCCCCTGGAATACCCCCCTCCTCAGGAGGAGGCCATCATCTCCCAGAAAGAATCGCGTCTCCGCCACTGTATCCAGTGTATCCCTCTGCGACTTGCAGAAGGGATCTTCGGCCTGGGCCTTCACCACCTCGTCCAGGGACAGGGGCAAGTACTTCTTGTTCCCTGGCGCCTCGGGGTTCAACGCTTGACCCGAGCGTGTGACTACCCCCACGATGGGGATGTCTTCATCGACTAGGGTGGTGTCCAGTCCCTCGGTAGGTACCCGAGAGAGACCGTCGGCAAGGGCATGTTGCCTGCCAGGTCGGTACTCAATATCAAAGTTGAAGGGTGCAAGTCGCACCCTCCACCGGTTGAGACGAGTGTTCGTACAGTCCGTCTTGAAGATGAACTGCAACGCGCGGTGGTCACAGCGGATGAGGAACTTCTCACCCTCTAGGTAGTGACGAAGTGACGTCACCGCCCACACCACTGCGAGTCCTTCCAACTCGGTGACTCCGTAGTTCTTCTCGGCCGAGTTTAGCCCCTTGCTGAAGTACCCCACCGGCAAGTACTCCTTGTCCGGCTGCTGCTGAAGCAACACACAACCAAGTTGGTCGTAGCTAGCGTCCACATCCAGGATGTAGTGGCCTCCCAACCTGGGAATAGCCAAGATGGGGGGCTTCAGCAGAAGGTCCCGAAGAGTCTCAAAGGATTCCTGCTCCACCCGACTTGGGGGAGGCAGGTTCTTCGGTAGCGTTGAGCTCACTACCTCATTCAACGGCTTCGCCACCTTGGCGAAGCCCTTGGTGAAACGTCGGTACACGTTACACATCCCGAGGAAGCTCCTCATCTGGGTCTGGGTCCGGGGGTACTGAGCCTTACGGATGGCCCTCAAATTTTTCTCGTTAACACTGAGACGCCCCGGACGGACAACATGTCCCAAGTATTCCACCTCTTGAGTGAAGAGGTGGCACTTACTCGCCTTCAGTGACACACCGGCGTCAGCAAGTAGCTTGAACACCTGGCCAAGATGGCCAATGTGTTCTTCCGGACTTCGGGAGAACACAATGATATCGTCTAGGTACACGAGACAGATCTGCCACCGTACTCCGGCCAGAATCATGTCCATAGCGCGCTGGAAAGTTGCCGGCGCGTTACACAGGCCAAACGGTAGACGCTTGCACTGGTAGGTACCACAGTGACAGGTAAAGGTAGTTTTATGCCTGTCCTCCGGGGCAATAGGAGTTTGCCAGTACCCCGCGTTACAGTCCAGGGTAGAGAACACGTTTGCCTCCCCCAGAGAGTCCAGACAGTCGTCCATCCGAGGTAGCGGATAACTGTCCTTTACCGTGCTCTCGTTGAGCTTACGGTAGTCGATACAGAACCGGGGGGTCCCATCAGCTTTGGGGACGATAACCACCGGACTCGCCCACTCGGCGTTGCTGGCCTCGATCACATCGAGGGTCTCCATGCGAGCAACTTGCTCCTTAACGAGGGCCCTTGAACGGGGTCCTCCCCTATACGGTTGTTGGCGTATAGGGGGTGCACCGGGTTTCAACTCGATCCGGTGTTGGGTAGCTGTCATGAGTCCCAATTGACCATCCCACAACTTGTCATATTGGTCCAAGAGGCGTTCAACTTGAACCCTCAACCTGGGTGGAACACCCTCCATGTTCACATGGGGCCGAGGAGAGGCGGCCGACTTGGCTTGATGCTTCTCCTTTCCGGACTTCGGGTCGCTACTTGCGCCCGCGTTGAGGGTGACCGCTACTACCGGTCCCTCGTGTTGGTCGATATAGCCGAACTTGGCCCCCGACTTGAAGAACTTGGGCGTCGGGCTCAGGTTCATCAACTGGATCCTCCACGGGACTCCGGCTTTGGAGTCCATCGTGCCAAGGGCAACATGCACTTGGTGCTTGCGAGCAAGACGGGGGTTAGGGTGCACCAACCCGTTCCCCGCATAATCAGTTACAACATCCACGTGCGCCACCGAGTTGGGGGGCAACGTGACTTTACGGGCTAAACGCAGGGTAGCAGTAAACCCTTCCCTCACAGAACAAACAGGCTTCGACTGTGAGACTGTCACAGGAGCCACAGACTTTCCCTTACCAAGGATGGGGATAGTCTCCCCATTCATCAACTTGACCCAGTACTCAGGGCCACAAATCAAAGGCACTTGTGTAACAACATAAGGGGTACCCAGAAGCAGGGGTACCGATATATTCTCAACGACGCCATAGGTCACGTCGACCTCATGGGTCCCCAACCTAGTTGGTAGGGTCACGGCACCAACGATGGGAAGTACCCCACCATTGATGTCAATCATATGGTCAGCTTTGGACCTCCAGCGTTGGAGCTTCACCTCCTTTGGTAATAGCGACTTGCGTATCAAGGAGGCTCCTGACCCGGTATCAAGTACGATACGGGTACAGCATGCACGGCCGGGGGCAAGTTGCACCCGTCCAGCCACCTGGAAGTTCTCACCCGTCAGCACCGCGATGACCCGACGTGGGTTTACGTTCTTGGGGAGTCCTACCCGAGGTGGGCGGACCCCCTTAGGTCGCCGCAGTATCCGACACGGTTGATTCGTCCTTTTGGCCCACTTGGCCGAGGCGACCGTTGTGAGCCTCGGACGACCAGCTCCAACGGTCATTCGTTTCCCGCCGACTTGGCGTCCGAATCTGAGGGCTAAGGGGAAGACGACGAGTCCGAGGACGACGTGTCCGCCCCCTCCGCCGAGGGTGTGGCGACCGCGACTACCGGTCGAGACCCACCCTCGCGGCGTGAACGTACTTCGTTCGTAGCCGACTTCTTACTCGCATTCCTAACAAGTTGTTGGATGCGTTTACTCAACTTGGGGCAATCATATGCCCAGTGTCCATCGGAGTTGCAGTTCCAACACCGATGGTCAGCTCCCGGAGGGGTCTTCCCAACTGGGGAAGAAGAAGAGATACCTTGGGAAGTTCCCACGGCAGCTACCACCCTCTCCTTGCGGATTCGGCGCGCCTCTCTCAACTCTCTGGCCTGGCGCGCCTCCTCCCGTTCCTTGGCCAACTCGGCCTGACGCTCCTGGCGTTGTTCCTCCCGCAACTTGCGGTAGGCCTCGCCTCTGCGATAGGCGAACCTGGCCAACTCGGCCAGGGTCGCCCGGGTAGTGTTATGCTCCCGGGTCTCCATCCGGACTGACCAATGGAGTCCCTCCACAAACCGACTCTTCACCACAGCTTGTGGATGAAGAAACCCACAAAGATTGTTGAGCTTACGAACGCGCTCCGCAAAGGACAACTCGTCCTCCGCCTCTTCCTGATGGGCTTGCGTAAACTCCTCGACTTGGGAAGCCAACGCCGCTTCATCAACCATGGCCCTCAACAACCAGTTGACGAGCTCCAAATAGGACGTCACCTCCCCAGCGCCTCCACTTGAGGAGCTGGGCATGACGGACATAAGTTCTGTCCGCAGGTCTCCCTTCATAAACTCCTGTAGCATGTAAAAAGCCGTGCCTTCACTTATGGCATTGTCGTCACAGGCTTTTGTGAAACGACGTAGAAGCTCAAAGACACGGTGGGGGGGAGTTCCATCCCACTCCGCTTTGTGCCCAAAAAAGTGAAGTGCATTCTTTTTGGCACGGCCCATGGCTCGGGCCTGGTCAGGACCATACGCCACCGACTTGTTGTGGAGGGCGTAGGTCTCACAGTCAAAGATCCTCTGGTAGACCGGGTTGGCTACCTGGATCTTGGGCGGCACCTCACGTTGAGGGAAAAGCCGCTGTGGCACGGGGGTAAGTTCACCCTCAGTGCCTGTAGTCCGGCGCGGCGCGCTTGGTGTAGCCGCCGGTGCTGTCGGGGGGAACTCCCCTATGAAGGGCGTACGCCCCACCGAGTATGGTGTGGCTCCCTCGTTGGGAGTCACAGGTGTCGCCCCCAGTTCGGGGCGACCAGAGATAGGCGTAAGGGGGGATTCCCCCTGCGCCTGCGGGCTCGAAAGCCCCAATCCGGTCTGGACATTAAGGCCATCTGGCAAACTCGCTACAATCTGATTCAGAATAGTATTCGTCATCGTGACCACCAGGTCCGGCAAAGTCTGCCGCAACACATTGGTCGCCTCCCGACGGACAGTTTCCGCGAGGAGTGGATTGACGACTCCAGTTGAGTCTCGGTCCGCCTCCGGGAGTCCACCTGAGGGGTAACCACGTTCCTCAGGGGTCTCAACCGGGGGCGTGGGCGCAAGCCCATCGCCGACCAACGGAGGTCCACCGTCCTCCGAAAGCCTAGTTGGCGACGGCTCCATGCCAAAGTTGGCTCCAACCCGAGTGGAACCCGCGGGGACAGTCCTCACCCCTTGGGACGTTCCCGTTGAGTATACCACGCGGTGGCCAGACTTCGGCCCACCCACATCAGAAGTGTCACCCGAGTGAACTCCCGACTGAGTCGGGGTGGCCTGTTGCCCGCCCGCACTTCCAGTCCTGCTGGCTTGAGGGACCTCTAGTCCCTCAAGCCGTCCACTCAGAATCTCGCCACTCAGAATCTCCCACCCCAGCACCTGCCCACCGGGCCACACGAAAATTCAAGACGATAAATGCAGAAAACCCTCAAATCCAAGTTGGATTTACTACTAAGCTAGCTATCCCAAACTAAGGGAATATGGACCCAAATGCAGGGGGAGGAACGGGTCAGGCTAGTGGCCTGCCGCCCCTTGCATGGCACGTGTTGCCCCCCTACCTGGGGGTCAATACTGCCACACTTCACTCGTCCGGAAGCAGGCATTACCTCGGGGGTTCCCTATGGAACCCCTGGGAGACCTGGAAACCTTAAGGTTTTATGATGTGAACGGGGGATGGCTCCCCATAGTGGGAAGCGTCACCCTGGGGGTCTGTGTGGGAAAACAAATCTCATGCATATCCTTTGGCCTGGTTCCGAATATGTGCGTCCCTGTTATCCTGGGGAACACATTCGTGGACCACGAAACTAAGAGTATTAACTCGGAGGACCAGACGGTCATCCTCTTATCGGGGGAGACCGTCCCCATCCTGCGGGGGGTTCAGAAGAACCCCCGCCGCAAGCCGAACAGGGAGGCGGTGTGTGCGTGTCCCCGGGGAAGGAACGCCCGCCTGGTCCTTACCCAGAAGACGCTTATGCGTCCGGGTACGATTGCGCACGTTCAAGTGCGTGGTAACTTTCAAGGCCACGGATACATCCGTGGCAAGAGCACATTGCACTCCATTCATGGAGCGCAACTGGCCGAGGGGCCCGCCACGCTTAAGCCTGGCTAGCCTACTACGGTACAGGTTATGAATCCAACTAAGCGGCCGGTACGCTTATGTGCCGGCATGGCCATAGGACACATTACTGTGTTTGATGGCGTCAGCCAAGAGGCTTCCACCGAGGAGTTGAAGGATCCGGAACCGAAACCGGCTCCGAAGGAATCCTCCCTCGCCCCAGGTATAGACCTGGGGAAGGTGCCTGAAGGCCTGCGAGCGAAGCTCACGGCGCTTTTAGAGAGATATAATTCTCTCTGGGATGGCACCCTCGGGACTATCAAAGAGACGGTACACCGTATCCGGCTTAAACCAGGAGCGGTCCCCGTCCGACAACATCCCTATAAGTCTGGTCCTAGGACCCGGCTAGTGGAAGAGGAGCAAGTCCGATTAATGGACTCGCTCGGGGTCATAGAACCCTCCCACGGGGAATGGGCTAGCCCCGTGGTAATCGTCCCTAAGCCTGGGGGCGGCAAACGATTTTGCATCGACTACCGTCGTCTTAATGAGATGACGGTGAAGGATGCATATCCTATCCCGCGTATGGACGAGTGCTTAGATTCACTCGGGAACGCCAACGTCTTTTCGACGTTGGATTGTAATGCTGGCTACTGGCAAATACCGGTAGCCAAAGAGGACCGGCCGTTAACGGCCTTTACGTGCCACTCTGGCACTTGGCAGTGCAAGCGCCTCCCTTTTGGGTTGTGCAACGCGCCAGCCACCTTTCAGCGTGCCATGGACATGATCCTGGCAGGCGTGAAGTGGCAGATATGCCTCGTCTAGTTGGATGACGTTATTGTCTTTTCCAAGTCGGCGGAGGATCATTTAGAGCACCTTGAGACGGTGCTCTCCCTCCTCAAGGCTCATGGGGTTTCCCTCAAGGCCAACAAGTGCCACCTCTTTCAAGAGGAGGTCGACTACCTCGGCCATGTCATAAGACCTGGCCGCGTTCTCGTTAATGAGAAAAATACGAGAGCGCTACGAGGGTTGCAATACCCTCGTACACAAACCCAGATGAAAAGTTTTCTGGGGATGTGCGGCGTCTATCGGCGCTTCGTACGGGACTTCGCCAAAGTAGCGAAGCCCCTAACCGCGCTGACGAGTACCAAGCTTCCTACGAAGCTATCTCCCCCCACAGAGGTGGAGAGGAACGCTTTCGAGACGCTTCGGGGGCTGCTTCTATCACCCCCCGTATTAGCGATACCTCGGATAGGCGGCCACTATATAGTGGACGTGGACGCGAACTATGAGCAGCTCGGCTGTTGTTTTTTACAACAGCAGCCCGACGGGGAGTACCTCCCTGTAGGGTATTGTTCCCGGCCGTTGAATCCGGCCGAGAGAAATTATCACGTCACCGAGATTGAAGCGCTCGGTGTCGTATGGGCCGTGACGCACCTACGATCCTACCTTGAAGGGGAGGAATTTGTAATAAGGTGTGATCACCGTGCCCTTTTGTCGGTGCTGGCTACAAATAGCCCAAACATGCGGATTAACCGTTGGCGGCTTCGGCTGTCTGAGTTTACCTACAAACTCCGGTATAAACCGGGGGCCGACCATAAGGTGGCCGACGCTTTGTCACGCTTGCCCACGGACGAGCCTGACAAGGCCCCTATAGATGAGGACCTTCCGGTCCTCGCCACGGTGACCAGGTCTGCTCAGGCTTTGGCCGGGCGGAGCGAGAAGCATCGCCCTTTAGGGCCTATTACGGTAGAGGAGCTTATAAGAGCTCAGGCTGAGGACACCTTCTGCCTGGAACGGCGGAAGGAATGGGAGTCGGTACCTCCCCCTGACCCAAATTGGGCCAGGAAGGCTTTCTTCTTTGAGAACGAAGACGGAATACTATGCCGGAGGTCCTTCTTCCTGGACACCACTCAGATGGTGATCCCCTCATCTCTACGGGAGCGACTTATGACGTACCACTATGAATTACCATTGGCGGCCCATCCTGGGGCTCGCCGGATGTACGCCACGCTGAGGCGTGGGGTATACTGGCCCACCATGATTGTAGACGTGTACAAACACGTCTCCCAGTGCACGGGGTGTGCTCGGAATAGGCTGGATGAGCGTAGGCATACGTCTACGCTCAAGCTATTCCCAGCCAACGAGCCCTTCGCCAGCCTGGCGATGGATATTCTCGGACCCTTACCCGCTTCTGAAAACGGTAACAGGTTTATACTTGTTATGGTGGACCGTTTTAGTAAGCTCACCCGGGCGGTCCCCATGAAGGAGATTACCGCGGTGGCAGTGGCTTCGGCCTTTATTGAAGTCTGGGTAGCGTCTTATGGCATACCCGACTCAACGATGACCGATAACGGTACGCAGTTTGCTTCCGTCTTTTTCCAGGGGGTCTTAGGACTCCTAGGGATTGAGGCGAAGTATACGACGCCTTACCACCCCCAAACAAATGGGCAGGTGGAGCGATATAATCGCACTATTATGAGGCAGCTCCGGGTTTATACCGCGGAGCACCCAAAGGAGTGGGACCGTCATGTCTCACTCCTCACAACGGCCTATAACATCCAAGTGCATTCTAGCACTGGGCAGGCCCCCCTCATGTTTGTGAGCCCAAGGCGGCTCCAAACAATGGGGGTCGAGCGCCTCCCGAAGCTCCGTCCCCTTAAGGAGAAGGAGGACTTGGGGGAAGGCGAGGACGAGGACTCCCAGACCGCAGCCTTACGGTTTGTGGAAGACCTGAAGAGCATTATCCCCCAGGAGCGTAAGCACCTGGCCAAGGCGCAGGAGGCGTATAGGAAAACCTTTGACGCCACTGTCGCGGAGAAGAATAAGGACCTACGGGAGGGGGACTGGGTTTTCCTTGCCTCCCATACCCGTAAGCGGTCTAAGCTCGCTCATAAGAGCGTGGGCCCCTACATGGTCTTGAGGACCGATGGGCGACGTTTCACTGTGGAGACCCCTTCAGGGATCCGAACGGTAACGAGTGACCATGCCACTCGTGCCCCGGCACCCCAAGCAGGCCATCCTGCCTGGGCACGTGCCGAGGCAGCACGAGCCAACTTTAAAGTGGCTCAGCCCTCCCCGAGTACAGGGGATGGCAAAGAGTACGTGTTCGAGAAATTTGTGGACCACCGCTTTAATGCGGAGGGCGCGCTTGAATTGCGCATACGCTGGTTCGGCTATGGCCCCCAGGATGATACCTGGCGGCTAGCAACGGGTTTGCCGGCTGAAGCCGTGCGAAAATATTGCAGAAGAAGGAAGCTTAAAATTCGGGTTACCCCGAGTGGCATCTTCTTTTATGCAACGGCACTAAGAGGTGAGGGGCGGAAGCTTGGACTTTAATGGAAGTCGCACTCTCTAATCTCTCCCGCCGACTACGACGACTACGCTTGCCATCAACAGAACAAGGAGCACTCCACAGAGCACGATCACTCTGCGCTAGCATTGTGGGAAATTGTTTGCTTCACGACCGTAAGGTCGAGGGTTCAGGTTGATGGCGTCGGTCGTCAACCTCCCCCGCGCGGCTATCACCTTCGAGAGGAAGCGCAAGGCTGACGACGATGGCGGACGCCGTCGTCGTCGCCAAAACTTTTTGCGTCGACCCCATATGGGGTCGCCTTGCTAACGGCGTCGATGGCGTACGCCCCGACGGCCGTTTACACTGGTACCGTGGTGCCACTCGGCCAACTCACCTGCCAGAAGGGGGTGGTGGACGCGTACGTTTACACGTGTGCGTGGCTTGGCACGTGGCCGTCGTCACCCCCATGGGGGTGCACAGGCAAAGGGCGTGCAAGCAGAGTGACGGGAAAGGGTCATAAGACCCTCCCACAGTTGCCGCCCTTGACGGTGGCAACAACGACCGCTCGCCCTTGCCCTTGGTGTAGTCGTGCCGATCCTCGTCCATAGGGACGAGCGGTACGCCCAGGTGGGTGTCGACCCCATCAGAGGTTGACCCACGGTCACCCTCCAGTATGTCATCCACCCCCATAGGGGGGTGGTCTCCCGGAGAGGACATAGCGGCCGCCCAGAAGGGCGGCCCTGCGACAAGGAAACAGGCGCCCGCCCACAGCGGCGACGCGTCCGGCCAGAAGTTGGCCGCCCACAGAGGGGGGCGCGACGACAACAGGAGCGCCCGCCCTTGGTGGCGGCGCGATGGGAAGGAAGAGGTCCGCCGACAGCGGCGGCGCAGCCACGACGACAGCGCCGGCCCGCAGCGGCCGGACAAAGACTACGGCGACCGCCCACAGCGGCGCCGCAAGAAGGACGACAAGGCCGGCCCACAGCGGCCGGACAACAGCAAAGCCGCGCGCCCGCAGCGGCAGCGCGGCCACAACAACGCCGGCCCACAGCGGCCGGACCACAGGAAGCGGTGCCCGCCCGCAGCGGCGGCGCGCCGAGGAGGAGGTGCGCGCCCGCAGCAGCGGCGCACAGAGGAAGAGGTGCGCGCCCGCAGCGGCGGCGCACAGAGGAGCCGATGGTGGCCGCCCGAAAGGCCGGCACACTCCGAGCGGAGACCCCCCTTTAAAGGGAGGGGCGAGTACCGCGACGAGCCAAGGACGAGGTCCACAAGGAGGGGAGGGGTCACACTCTCTCTCCCCTACAGACCCCGCGGTTGCACCCTCGTATGAGGGTGCGAAGAGTGAAGACGCCCGGGAAAGCCCGGGTCGCACCCGTTCGGCGCAGGCCCGGTGCCCCCGGATGGGGGCACGTGGGTTGGCCACCCCGGGTGAAGAGCAGCAAGCAGGGGGTGCGTGTGTGCACCCCCCGTGCGCTCCGTCTGAGGGCACCCCCCTGAAGGGGACTGCCCAGGGCGGGGAGGGGGTGCGATGGCCGTCCCAAGGCGGCACCCCCTTTGAGGGGTGCGTCACACGACCCCTTCTCGTCAGTGTCGGCATATGCAACACGGGACGCGTGGCCTTAAGGCGTGGGGAGTGTGGGGGTTTACCGCACCCCTCGGACTAGGGGCATCCCCCTTCAGGGGGAGGCGGATCGTGGCGACCTCTGCCCCTGACCAATCGGGGGCAGGAGGGGGTCGCTCCTCCCTCGGGAGGGGCACGCCACGTCATCCTCGCTGGATCCCCCCATGAATGGGGGGGGGGAGATAAGATAATATCGGGTAGAGCGATTACGCCCTCCCGATTGGAATTGGCCTTCTGGCCAGTGAAGGGAAGTTACCTAGGGCGGGCTACTTCCGCCCCAATCTGGCTGAGATTTAGTGAGATCCCTCCACTGAGCGTGTTTTGCGTGGAGAGATGTGTTGGAGGGCTCTGAGTGTTTTGATTAGGTGTTTAGTGTAGGGAGTGTTGGCCCGCACTCCGGGGTCCCACAGGGGGCCCTGGACCGGCAGGCCAAAGAGGGATATCTGCGCGTGGGGCTGTGCCCGTTGCTTCCCCCTCACAAAAAATCAACCTTGCGTTACCCTCGTGTTCCCCGTCCCGGACGCTTCCACCTTCGCGTGGAGCTCTACGTTCCGGCGGTTCTGACTCTAGGGTTTATACCCCGGGTTCCCCACCATTCTCCTTCAGGAGGATAAGGTACCCCGTTGGTGTGGGCTTACGCCCAGATAACCACCACACACGCGGCACCGTCCACCAGCCCAGTCTCGCGAGAGCCCACGTGGGCCACAATGATGCGAGCGCCCTTCCCAGACGGCACGTTCAGGCGGGAGCGCGTGTCGCCATCGTTCCAGCTGCGATAGGTAGTCATGTTCTTGTTCAGCCACGTCTCGTCCGTGTAGTAGATCGTCCGCCCCTCCGCCCGGTACTTCCGCACTGTGTCGATGAAGTCATTCCGCTGCCGCCGCACCGACGGGCTCTCGCGGGCGACGTCGTAGTGATTGGGCCCCCGGCTAAAAGAGAAGCCAATGTCCTGGAGCGCTCGGTGTACTGTAGCACGTGTCCAAATATAGCGCTCGCCACCACTGCCCTCGGCGCCGCCAGCCGCATCAGGGCCGGTCTCCTCAGCACCCGAGAGGACTTCGAGAGTGCTTTCAAGAGTCGGGAGAGTGCGGTTGTGGTACTGCGAATAGATCGCCTCCCGCAAACGCGCTAGCTCCTCGGCTGGCACCCGCCGCGCAGACCGACGAGTCTCCGTGGGACCTTCCCCGGGCAGGGCCGCTCGGTGAACGTCGTTGCACACGCGACTCACAGAAGCGGTGCTCAGCCCCGTGGCAAGAGCGGTACGCTCAGCCGGCCGGTCGCGCAGCTCCGCACGTCGGTTGCGCATCTCCCGCTCGAAAAACGCACGCACACTGAGCACCACGGCGGCAGTTCCAGCGTGGATGCTGCGCAGTGCCCGAGCCCTCTTACCCCCTCCCGGTGCGGCGATCGCGCGACCTCGCGGCATCCTGACAGGTTGCCGCACAGGCTCCGGTCACGCGAGGGCGTTCCGCGACCACGCTGGCAGACCCGTCAGGCGGAAGCGCCGGTCAGTGACGTGGAGCAGATCTGTGGCAGCCGAGGGACAGTTTGGGCGGGCAACAGAACCGCCTGACGGGCGACCAGAAATCTTCAAAAAAAAAAAAAAGGCGCGCAACTGGTTGGAAATGTAGCCCCCCATCGATCTTCCGCACTTTTTGTCCGCCTGATCTGGGGCGAGATAAAAGCCGCACGGACTGACGCTGCACTGCCTGAAGTGCCGCACTGGGCATGGTTCCCGAGCAACATTGACGCGGCAACTTCGACACGAGCTTCGTAGCCCATATTGCGCCCTTTCGACATCGTCAGAACTTGGTTTTTGCAGAACATCGAGATTTTATTGCACACTGAGTCCGGAATGACGACGAAAACGATACCCTGATGTTCTTCCTCGACGTACGGCTGAAGTAAGTCGGAAGCGTACGTGGGCCGAACATACATTAAAAAAACCGCCCGTGAGTTCCTCTTTCGAATGGTGTGCCAAGCGGGTCTGTGCGGGGGGCACAAGTTCATCAGTACTGCCGTCAAAGGTGGGACGTTCCCATCGATCTTAATGCGTGAGATCCACCTTTAGTTTGCGGCTCTCGTGGCTTCGCCCTTCCGAACTGAGCCAACAGAATGCCAGAGCTGAAGGTGGATTATATATAGCTAGGCCGGTCAGAAAAGCCACATAAATTCGTCGCTAATAATCGTATCGAGCTGAAACTCTTTCACAGTACCCCTTGGTATGTCTCGGGACTGTGGCGTTGAAGATGACTTTCAAACTAGCCTGCAGCGTTGGTATGGCAGACGTATTGCGCTTCGTACCCTTCCTCTTGTTGCAGCTTCGCGGAATACTGCCAGCCGCCTCTGAGTCGCATGACATTGATGTGGTTTAGTACGCGATCCACTCGGACACGTGTCAGTATCCCTCGGAGGAAAAGGGACACGTAACACAGGAAGGGGAACTACGAGGATGGTATGCCTGTTGCCTCACGTGCCTCTCGGCAGAGCAAACAGATACGCACGGTAGTGCACACGGGGAAGAGGAAAGCAAACGCGCAGTTGTCTTTTTCCTGAGGGCGCGGGCCAAGGGCGCCTCGCTGTCCCTCTTAACGTGCATCTGGATGAACCTCGGCACGTTGGCCAGGTAGCCCCCCCCTATTCCCGAGTGGCCCCGACCCGAGTCTATCCTCGTCAGGTCGGGGGCCACTATCACTACTAATTCTATTCTCCCCCACTAATCTCACACTCCAACTCCCTCAAATCAAGTCCCTCACAAATATGCTAAAGCCCATCAGAAGTCATTCTCTCACGTGTGGGTAGCGTAGTCCACTGCATCCCAGTGCCGGGCACGGGCCATGGCCGCCAACCTTCCCCACACGGCGGGCGTGCTCTGGCACCTGGTGTCCCTCGGTCGCCACCCCGGGTCGATGCCACGTCAGGGCCAGGGATGCTACACTGCAGCCGGCCAGCCGCGACCGCCGTGGCTGCGTCGACGGCGGCGGCGGCAGCGGCACCGACGGTAGGATGTCGGGCAGTGGTGGCGGCTTGCGCGTCTTACCCCCGTCCATTGCCGTGGCAGGGGCAGCGGCGGGGACGATAACGCCCGACAGCGTCAAGAGCGTCGGCGGCGGAGGGTACCGCGGAAGCCGCGTCAGCCTCAGCGACGGCGGCAGCGGCAGCGGCAGTGGAGCGGGCGGCAGCGGCAGCGGCGGCCGCAGCGGCAGCGGTGGGCCCGCCTTCCTCTCCGTCTCGTCAGCGGGGCTGCCGCTAGTGGGTGTGGCAGTATTGACCCCCAGGTAGGGGGGCAACACGTGCCATGCAAGGGGCGGCAGGCCACTAGCCTGATCCGTTCCTCCCCCTGCATTTGGGTCCATATTCCCTAAGTTTGGGATAGTTAGCTCAGTAGTAAATCCAACTTGGATTTGAGGGTTTTCTGCATTTATCGTCTTGAATTTTCGTGTGGCCCGGTGGGCAGGTGCTGGGGTGGGAGATTCTGAGTGGCGAGATTCTGAGTGGACCCTGGGGGGATAAGGGGAGGGACAGCGGGGCTTGGCCCTGCGTCCCCGTCCCGACCAAGAAACTGTTGGACCACACACCATCCTCTTGTTTGTCCGTGGGGGGTTTGCCCCACAACAGGGACAGAGTGTGTGCGACTTGCACTTCTTCCGGTTCCCCCGACACGGGAGGCAGCCCTAGCACACCGCCCCAACTTGGGTGCCGTGTGTGCTTGTGGTTTTTGCCACATTTGGTGGAGCAGCAGGGGACAGAGGTAAACTTTACCTCCGGGTGTACCCGGGTGTAGGGGGCCCTCTGTCTCAGAGGAACGGTGGTCTTGGACCGTGTCATACGGATCGTCAGCCAACATGGCTAGCTCGGACCCCCCGTCGTCCGGGGAGTACACGGGTGACGCACGTACTTCAGTGCCTTTGAATACTGGTGAGACACAGGTGGGTTTACCTGGGGTCGCAGAGGGACTAGAGGTCCCTCAAGCCAGCAGGACTGGAAGTACGGGCGGGCAACAGGCCACCCCGACTCAGTCGGGAGTTCACTCGGGTGACACTTCTGATGTGGGTGGGCCGAAGTCTGGCCACCGCGTGGTATACTCAACGGGAACGTCCCAAGGGGTGAGGACTGTCCCCGCGGGTTCCACTCGGGTTGGAGCCAACTTTGGCATGGAGTCGTCGCCAACTAGGCTTTCGGAGGACGGTGGACCTCCGTTGGTCGGCGATGGGCTCGCGCCCATGCCCCCGGTTGAGACCCCTGAGGAACGTGGTTACCCCTCAGGTGGACTCCCGGAGGCGGACCGAGACTCAACTGGAGTCGTCAATCCACTCCTCGCGGAAACTGTCCGTCGGGAGGCGACCAATGTGTTGCGGCAGACTTTGCCGGACCTGGTGGTCACGATGACGAATACTATTCTGAATCAGATTGTAGCGAGTTTGCCAGATGGCCTTAATGTCCAGACCGGATTGGGGCTTTCGAGCCCGCAGGCGCAGGGGGAATCCCCCCTTACGCCTATCTCTGGTCGCCCCGAACTGGGGGCGACACCTGTGACTCCCAACGAGGGAGCCACACCATACTCGGTGGGGCGTACGCCCTTCACGGGGGCGTTCCCCTCGGAAACGCCGGCGGCTACACCAAGCGCGCCGCGCCGGACTACAGGCACTGAGGGTGAACTTACCCCAGTGCCACAGCGGCTTTTCACTCAACGTGAGGTGCCGCCCAAGATCCAGGTAGCCAACCCGGTCTACCAGAGGATCTTTGACTGTGAGACCTACGCCCTCCACAACAAGTCGGTGGCGTATGGTCCTGACCAGGCCCGAGCCATGGGCCGTGCCAAGAAGAATGCACTTCATTCTTTTGGGCACAAAGCGGAGTGGGACGGAACTCCCCCCCTCCGTGTCTTTGAGTTCCTACGTCGTTTCACAAAAGCCTGTGACGACAATGCCATAAGTGAAGGCATGGCTTTTTACATGCTACAGGAGTTTACGAAGGGCGACCTACGGACAGAACTTATGTCCGTCATGCCCAGCTCCTCAAGTGGAGGCGCTGGGGAGGTGACGTCCTATTTGGAGCTCGTCAACTGGTTGTTGAGAGCCATGGTTGATGAGGCAGCGTTGGCTTCCCAAGTCGAGGAGTTTACGCAAGCCCATCAGGAAGAGGCGGAGGACGAGTTGTCCTTTGCGGAGCGCGTTCGTAAGCTCAACAATCTTTGTGGGTTTCTTCATCCACAAGCTGTGGTGAAGAGTCGGTTTGTGGAGGGACTCCATTGGTCAGTCCGGATGGAGACCCGGGAGCATAACACTACCCGGGCGACCCTGGCCGAGTTGGCCAGGTTCGCCTATCGCAGAGGCGAGGCCTACCGCAAGTTGCGGGAGGAACAACGCCAGGAGCGTCAGGCCGAGTTGGCCAAGGAACGGGAGGAGGCGCGCCAGGCCAGAGAGTTGAGAGAGGCGCGCCGAATCCGCAAGGAGAGGGTGGTAGCTGCCGTGGGAACTTCCCAAGGTATCTCTTCTTCTTCCCCAGTTGGGAAGACCCCTCCGGGAGCTGACCATCGGTGTTGGAACTGCAACTCCGATGGACACTGGGCATATGATTGCCCCAAGTTGAGTAAACGCATCCAACAACTTGTTAGGAATGCGAGTAAGAAGTCGGCTACGAACGAAGTACGTTCACGCCGCGAGGGTGGGTCTCGACCGGTAGTCGCGGTCGCCACACCCTCGGCGGAGGGGGCGGACACGTCGTCCTCGGACTCGTCGTCTTCCCCTTAGCCCTCAGATTCGGACGCCAAGTCGGCGGGAAACGAATGACCGTTGGAGCTGGTCGTCCGAGGCTCACAACGGTCGCCTCGGCCAAGTGGGCCAGGAAGACGAACCAACTGTGCCGGATACTGCGGCGACCTAAGGGAGTCCGCCCACCTCGGGTAGGACTCCCCAAGAACGTAAACCCACGTCGGGTCATCGCGGTGCTGACGGGTGAGAACTTCCAGGTGGCTGGACGGGTGCAACTTGCCCCCGGCCGTGCATGCTGTACCCGTATCGTACTTGATACCGGGTCAGGAGCCTCCTTGATACGCAAGTCGCTATTACCAAAGGAGGTGAAGCTCCAACGCTGGAGGTCCAAAGCTGACCATATGATTGACATCAATGGTGGGGTACTTCCCATCGTTGGTGCCGTGACCCTACCAACTAGGTTGGGGACCCATGAGGTCGACGAGACCTATGGCGTAGTTGAGAATATATCGGTACCCCTGCTTCTGGGTACCCCTTATGTTGTTACACAAGTGCCTTTGATTTGTGGCCCTGAGTACTGGGTCAAGTTGATGAATGGGGAGACTATCCCCATCCTTGGTAAGGGAAAGTCTGTGGCTCCTGTGACAGTCTCACAGTCGAAGCCTGTTTGCTCTGTGAGGGAAGGGTTTACTGCTACCCTGCGTTTAGCCCGCAAAGTCACGTTGTCCCCCAACTCGGTGGCGCACGTTGATGTTGTAACTGATTTTACGGGGAACGGGTTGGTGCACCCTAACCCCCGTCTTGCTCGCAAGCACCAAGTGCATGTTGTCCTTGGCACGATGGACTCCAAAGCCGGAGTCCCGTGGAGGATCCAGGTGATGAACCTGAGCCCGACGCCCAAGTTCTTCAAGTCGGGAGCCAAGTTCGGCTATATCGACCAACACGAGGGACCGGTAGTAGCGGTCACCCTCAACGCGGGCGCAAGTAGCGACCCGAAGTCCGGAAAGGAGAAGCATCAAACCAAGTCGGCTGCCTCTCCTCGGCCCCATGTGAACATGGAGGGTGTTCCACCCAGGTTGAGGGTTCAAGTTGAACGCCTCTTGGACCAATATCACAAGCTGTGGGATGGTCAATTGGGACTCATGAGAGCCACCCAACACCGGATCGAGTTGAAGCCCGGTGCACCCCCTATACGCCAACAACCGTATAGGGGAGGACCTCGTTCAAGGGCCCTCGTTAAGGAGCAAGTTGCTCGCATGGAGGCCCTCGATGTGATCGAGGCCAGCAACGCCGAGTGGGCGAGTCCGGTGGTTATCGTCCCCAAAGTTGATGGGACCCCCCGGTTTTGTATCGACTACCGTAAGCTCAACGAGAGCACGGTGAAGGACAGTTATCCCCTACCTAGGATGGATGACTGTCTGGACTCTCTGCGGGAGGCAAACGTGTTCTCTACCCTGGACTGTAACGCGGGGTACTGGCAAACTCCTATTGCCCCGGAGGACAGGCATAAAACTACCTTTACCTGTCACTGTGGTACCTACCAGTGCAAGCGTCTACCGTTTGGCCTGTGTAACGCGCCGGCAACTTTCCAGCGCGCTATGGACATGATTCTGGCCGGAGTACGGTGGCAGATCTGTCTTGTGTACCTAGACGATATCATTGTGTTCTCCCGAAGTCCGGAGGAATACATTGGCCATCTTGGCCAGGTGTTCAAGCTACTTGCTGACGCCGGTGTGTCACTGAAGGCGAGTAAGTGCCACCTCTTCACTAAAGAGGTGGAGTACTTGGGACATGTTGTCCATCCGGGGCGTCTCAGTGTTAACGAGAAGAACTTGAGGGCCATTCGTAAGGCGCAGTACCCCCGGACCCAGACCCAGATGAGGAGCTTCCTCGGGATGTGTAACGTGTACCGACGTTTCACCAAGGGCTTCGCCAAGGTGGCGAAGCCGTTGAATGAGCTAGTGAGCTCAACGCTACCGAAGAACCTGCCTCCCCCAAGTCGGGTGGAGCAGGAATCCTTTGAGACTCTTCGGGACCTTCTGCTGAAGCCCCCCATCTTGGCTATTCCCAGGTTGGGAGGCCACTACATCCTGGATGTGGACGCTAGCTACGACCAACTTGGTTGTGTGTTGCTTCAGCAGCAGCCGGACAAGGAGTACTTGCCGGTGGGATACTTTAGTAAGGGGCTGAACTCGGCCGAGAAGAACTACGGAGTCACCGAGTTGGAAGGACTCGCAGTGGTGTGGGCGGTGACGTCACTTCGTCACTACCTAGAGGGTGAGAAGTTCCTCATCCGCTGTGACCACCGCGCGTTGCAGTTCATCTTTAAGACGGACTGTACGAACACTCGTCTCAACCGGTGGAGGGTGCGACTGGCACCCTTCAACTTTGACATTGAGTACCGACCTGGCAGGCAACATGCCCTTGCCGACGGCCTCTCTCGGGTACCTACCGAGGGGCTGGACACTAACCCAGTCGATGAGGACATCCCCATCGTTGGGGTAGTCACGCGCTCGGGTCAGGCGTTGAACCCCGAGGCGCCAGGGAACAAGAAATACTTGCCCCTGTCCCTGGACGAGGTGGTGAAGGCCCAGGCCGAGGATCCCTTCTGCAAGTCGCAGAGGGATATACTGGATACGGTGGTTGAGACGCGCTTCTTTCTGGGAGACGATGGCCTCCTCATGAGGAGGGGGGTATTCCAGGGGACCGAACAACTTGTCGTCCCCGCATCCCTCAAGGACAGTATCCTTGAGAGGGAGCACAACGCTCCCACGGGTGGACACCTGGGGTCTAGTAAACTGTACCAGACCCTGAGGACTAGGTACTACTGGCCGTCCATGGTGGTGGACATCTACAGTTGGGTGGCTGCCTGCACAAGTTGTGCACAGAATCGTCTGATGGAACGGCGGCCTAGTACGGCTATGCTATTGTTCCCGGGCAAGGAGCCCTTCGCCGCGTTGGCGATGGACATCCTTGGGCCACTGCCCGTGACCGAGGAGGGCAACCAGTACCTCCTGGTCATCTGTGACCGCTTCACGAAACTTACGCGAGCGATCCCACTGGCAGAGATCACGGCCATGTCGGTCGTGTCAGCCTTCCTAGATCACTGGGTTGCCGCGTATGGCATCCCAGATAGTACACTATCGGACAATGGACCGCAATTTGCGTCTGTACTGTTTCAGGGAGTGCTGGATATGTTGGGGGTTAAGGCAAACCATGCCACCCCCTACCACCCACAAACTAATGGGCAGGTGGAGCGCTTCAACAAAACTATTGTTAGGCAGCTACGCCACTATGTGAGTGAGCACATAAAGACGTGGGACCAATACATTTCTATCCTTACTACTGCCTACAATTCGCAGGTTCACTCATCTACAGGGGAAGTACCCCTCGCTTTTGTGACCCCCCGTCGCGTGCGGTCTATTGCCGTGCGGCGGTCGCTCCCAACTAGGGAGGATGGTGGCAGTACGCCTACTCCTACTGAGAGTAAGGCGGAGTTCGCCGCTAGGCTTGAAAACCTCATCCCTAAAGTCAGGGCTGAGATGGACAAAGCACAAAAGCGCTACAAGCGTACCTTTGACAAAAAGGTGCGCAATGCTAAATATGTCCCCGAGCAGGGTGACTGGGTGCTGGTACACTCGCACACCCCAACTGGGGGTAAGCTGGTATTCCAGACGAAGGGACCGTACCAGGTCCTTCGTACTGATGGGCGGCGCTTCACCATCGAAAGTGACGATGGGGTCCGCACAGTGAACGGACAGGACGTGGTCAAAGTTGCACCACCGCCTGCAGGAGACCCAGCTTGGGCGCGTGCGTTGGAATCGTGGCGCCTCCCCTCACTGCCTGCGGCCAAACAGGGCCCACAGGAGTACGTGTTCGATAAGTTCATCGACCACGGATGGGATGAAGACACTGACCGCCTCATGTTGAGGGTGCGTTGGTTTGGCTACAAAGCCAAGGATGATACGTGGGAGTATGTGGAGGACCTTCCCGCTGAGAAGGTCCGGGCGTACTGGGCCCGGAATGAGATAGACCCTAACAGCCCTCCCTCAACGTGAGGGAAGGCCGAGCAACAGTGCCAAGAGAGTGCTTCAAGTCGAAGTGGTACGCAGAGTGGCTTTTAACTACAGCCCTAACCCTCACACTCTCACAACAAAGGCAGCTGCCAACTAGGCACGCATGCTAGACTCTCCCACTCCACGGCCCTCGCCCTCACGTGGAGGCGAGCGGCGAGACCCACGCCGATAACGGTCTCCACTCGTTGGAGGGGGCGGCGGCTCCAAGTCGGAACCGTCGCGCCCCTCACGGTCGCGCAAGTGGCGCCGACCGTGGCCACTCTTCTGCCTGGTCTTGCGCGCAAGTTTGCGACGCAGACGCTGGACAGACTCCGTCTCCGACGGGGTAGAGGACTCCGAAACGGAGTAAGACAACTCGTCTTCCGATACGGAAGGAGAGCGCCGCGAGTGTCGGCGACGACGGCGAGGAGGCGAGTATGCCCGGCTCGCGCGACGTTTGCCACGCCCAAGTGGGGCTGGCTGGGGCATAATAGCCCCAATGCGAGCCAACTCGGCTGTCATAAACTCCGCCACCGACTCGCAACTCGCGGTCGCCACTGCAGTACGAACGCGCTCCTCAAGTTGAGGAGTCTCGGAACTCTGTAGGGTTGCGGTCGACGCGGCCAACCAAGAAATGGTGCGCACCAACGTGGTGATCATCATCTCTGAGGTTAGAGGCGTGGGCGGCAACACCAACTTGGGGTATACCGTCAAGAGGGTGGCCCCCAAGTTGGGGGACACCGGGGTGGAAGACTCCACGGCCACGCTGATCGGGATGTTCCCGTGAGGTTGGAAAGGAACAGGAGGAAGCGGAGGGGGCCCGCCGAGGTGGCGGTACCCGGGTGTAACTGCGACCCCGACTTGGGGCCCCCGCAGTGGGTTGAGTCATATGGTCATCATAGGACGGCACGGCCATAACTATGGGCTTGTCCGGGGGTGGCGCAGTGTGGCGATCCACCCCCGGGGCATACGGGTAGTCCCCGATGCCCAACCCCTCTCGTAGGACCACACGGCCGTCGTGAAGTTCACGAGCGACCCACACGAACTGGCGAAGTGCGCCATCGTCCTTGGGCCCACGAGTGGGGCGGCGCAACTTGTGCTCAATGCTCTCCCACTCGATAAACTTATGGAGCCGGAGCATCTCCTCAAGTAGAGTGAGTTGTCCTGATGAGCACCCCTCAGCAACTAGCTGAGGGGTGAGCTGTTCCAAACCTTGGAGGAGCCGGAGGGGGAGATGCCAGAGCATCCCCCGCCGCTGAACACAGGACACCCAGGTCGACATGACCTCGAGGAGCCACTGGGTGGCCAACATGGCCCACACCAGGTGATCAGGGCCAGCCGTAAACATGACGGAGCCGAAGTGGTCCAGCAACCGAGGCAGCAACGCCGGGAACCCGTAGGGGACCTCAACTTGAGGCCACCACTCGGGCTTCTTCGGATAGTACTGCTCCTTACTGGCAGCAGACTGTTGAGGAAACTCAAGTTGAGCCGAGGTCACCAAGTAGGGACCTCGCCGGAAGTCTTTCTCCATCCGCACATCAAAGTGATGAGTGTGCGGATCGGCCTCGTGGAGGTACGGTGGGCGAGTTGCCACAGCGTCCCACGTGAAGGTCGGCAAGTCGCCGGGACCCGGGATAGTTCCCCCGCGGTCCACCATGGCCTTGGCACGCTGAACGTCCTCAACCTCCTCATCGTCCAGGAAGGCAAACTGGTCCGTCCTGAAGCCGGCAGGGAACCCGACCCTACGGGGATACTTCTCCCGTAGGCGGTCCCATACCCGGCCCATCGCTGCGCCAAGTCGGCCACAGCGAAGAACAGTCAGCCCCTCCTCATAGAGAGGCCAAGCGGGGTAAAACCACCGCCCCAAGGCCTCACGCGGGACAACTTGTCCCGCCTCCGGGGGAGACCCCGCCGTCAACCCAAAGCCGGGTGACGCGGGAGTCCCGTCCCCCGGAGCGATCGCGGAGCCCCCGCCGGAAGTCCCGGCGGGTGCTGCCCCGTAGGAGGTGTCCTCCATGCGCTCGTCAAGAGAGTCCGTCTCCACTCCCGGAGTCGCCATGGCTCTCCCCAAGTTGGGGAGAGACGCCCTGGCTATCGCAGCACGAGACCCGCCTCGAGTTGAGGGGGACTCGGATCGTGGGTATACGGGTGGCCTCCCCAGCGTGGGGCGGCCCAGTGGAAGGTGAAGGGGAGGTGGTGGTGATGGTGAAGTGGGAACTGAGGAGAGCAAGCTGCCGAGTGGGCAAGCTTGAGGAGAGGGGCGGTCAACGTGACCGCCTCCACATCCGTGTTACGTACTCGATGGGGGACAGCAAGTCGCGCCCCCAACGCCGAGACGTGCGTTTACGCACCCCCTCACAGGGCCGACCGGGTCGGTCGGAACTGAGGAGAGGGGAGTGTGGCAGTATTGACCCCCAGGTAGGGGGGCAACACGTGCCATGCAAGGGCCGGCAGGCCACTAGCCTGATCCGTTCCTCCCCCTGCATTTGGGTCCATATTCCCTAAGTTTGGGATAGTTAGCTTAGTAGTAAATCCAACTTGGATTTGAGGGTTTTCTGCATTTATCGTCTTGAATTTTCGTGTGGCCCGGTGGGCAGGTGCTGGGGTGGGAGATTCTGAGTGGCGAGATTCTGAGTGGACCCTGGGGGGATAAGGGGAGGGACAGCGGGGCTTGGCCCTGCGTCGCCGTCCCGACCAAGAAACTGTTGGACCACACACCATCTTCTTGTTTGTTTGTGGGGGGTTTGCCCCACAACAGGGACAGAGTGTGTGCGACTTGCACTTCTTCCGGTTCCCCCGACACGAGATGCAGCCCTAGCACACCGCCCCCACTTGGGTGCCGTGTGTGCTTGTGGTTTTTGCCACAGTGGGGTGCTCGGCGTCGCCGGCAGCGACCGGGTGTGCGGCAACGACGCTGGCCGACCTCCCGCACGCCGCACACGGCGGCGGCAGCGTCGACAATGATGGCGGCGACAGCAGCGGCGGCGGCGGCAGCGACGGTGGCGACAGCGTCGGCGGCAGCGGCGGCAACAGCGGCGGCGGCGGCGGCGGTGAAAGTGGCTGTAGCGGCGGCGTCGAAGCCAATCCCACGCAGGGGGGGGGGGGGGGGGGGCTTCGGTCTGCTCACCAAGAGCGGGGGACGTGATGTGCGCGGCGAGTTTGGAGTTACGTGGAGCAGCGGCTCGGCTGGAGCGGCTCCCACGGCGTTGTCGTAAAAAACTGAGAGCGGGTTCGCGAACACCCCTAGAAGGTCCGCCACGGGTCAAGGAGAGACCCTCTAATTGAAGACGCGCCAACAGGCTCCTCCCCCCCCCCCCCTCCTACACCTGACACGACACCACGGCGGCGCCCGCGCATGCCCCGCGGCCGGCCTACCCCGGAGGCGCCCATCCACGACGAGTCTGTCATTACGCCGCGCCCGAGAGACAGCAGGGCCGCCTCCTCCCCGAAAACACTGGCCGCTTGCTGCCGTCGCGAGCAGTCAGTGTACTGTTCTGTACGTGTATATATAACAGTGACGTCGTCATCCGACGAGTCGGGCACGTGGTCGTCTGTGGCTACCAGAATGCTGCTCCGGTCCAGGCACGAGGCCCACTGACGCCCGTCTTTCGCTCAGCACAACGACCACCCCACGCGGACGTGAACCGCCTGCAGCCCACCGTGTTCGCATCCTGAGTTCGGGACTGGAGACCTCTGCGCTCCGTCCATTCGAAAGGGGTCTCTTCTGTGGTGTCCTCTCCTCCCCCCGCGGTCTTCGTGGGCATGCACGCCTTCTGAAAGTCTGACTGTCAAGAAAATCGGGGCACCCCAGTTCAGGGACATGTGGTATAAAACTCGATCCTCTCAGACACGTGTCAGTATCCCTCGGAGGAAAGGGACAGGTAACACAGAAAGGGGAACTACGAGAGTGGTATGTCTGTTTCCTCACGTGCCTGCTCGCAGAGCAAACAGATACGCACGGTAGTGCACACGGGGAAGAGGAAAGCAAACGCGCAGTTGTCTTTTTCCTGAGGGCGCGGGCCAAGGGCGCCTCGCTGTCCCTCTTAACGTGCATCTGGGGAGCCTCGGGAAGTCGGCCAGGTAGCCCCCCCCTATTCCCGAGTGGCCCCGACCCGAGTCTATCCTCGTCAGGTCGGGGGCCACTATCACTACTAATTCTATTCCCACTCACTAATCTCACACTCAAATTCTCTCAAATCAAATCCCTCACAAATATGTAAAATCCCATCAGAAATCCCTCTCTCACGTGTGGGTAGCGTAGTCCGCCGCATCCCAGTGCCGAGCACGGGCCACGGCCGCAAACCATCACCACACGGCAGGCGTGTTCTGGCACCTGGTGCTTTCTGGTTGCAGTCCCGGGTCGGCGCCAGGTCGGGGCCAGGGATGCTACAGGACACCCCAAATCAGGGACACCTCAGTTCAGGGACACCCTAGTTCAGGGACACCCCAGTTCCCCGCACCGACGCGACCTTCAGTGTGGGCACCGCCGGCGCAATGGACGTCTTCTTGGCGGCCTACCAAGGGTGGGACTGCCTGCGCTCTTTGTTGATGGCCTGGCCGCCCGGAGCTTCTCCCTCAGCGGCGAGGAAGACGAGCTCGACGGCTCTTACTACCGCGACGACCGCGGCATGGTGTGGAACGCCTTCATCCTTCACGTCTCGGCGGTGCTCATCGACGCCTACGGTCGCGCTAGAACAGCAGCATCGGCATAATGACCGACGCGGGAGCACACAACGTTTTTGTCGTACACGTCACATGCCGCCGACGGCGCGGTTGCCGTGGTAGGCGCCCCAACTGAAGCGCCGGCTGTGACGGAGGTGACGGCGTAGGCGGGGGCCTTGGGGATGGCCGCGGGGGCGGCCTCCAGTCGGAGTCTCCCGTCATCTACGTCTTTTTCTTCAAGGGCCACGGCCGGCGGTCGCCGCGGCGGTGGACGGTCGCCCAGGACCGACGAGCGTCCCCCATGGAGGTACAGGACTCGACGTGCGGCTTGAGAAAACCGGGGTGTACGAGGGAGCGGGTGGGCCCAAAGCCCTTCCCAAGGAGGCGACCCGTCCTTGCGCGGATGCCGACCACGTCCGCTCAGGTCCCGCTACAGTACTCCTCCGCCCGCGAAGAGGTCCGTGAACGCAACCTCCGGCACTCGTCCTTCGTCTGCCACATGATGTGGCCCACATCCCACGTGGCTGAGATCCAGGACATGCACACTCTATTATACCGCAATATTAGTCCTGACACTGTCCACAATCACGTATGTCCCTCGAGAGTACTGTACTGTGCAACCGTTGCAGGTCGACATGAGAGAACTGCGGGCTACTTTTACCGGCTGGGATAAATGCCTGGCCGCCACAGAAGGCTCCACCCGAAGTGCCAAAGAACCTCGGCCATCTTGTGGTTGAACGTCTATTTCAAAGGTGGCACCCTTCAATGCAAAATCATGAAATCTTGCTCGTATCGGATCACACAACAGACGGCGCCTTAGCATGCGGGGAGGCCCGTTGAAGTACGTACGAGCTGGTTTTTCATCCGGCCACTGCTCCCAGCGTTTGTGTATGTCTATTGCGCCTTTTTGGCAACCTCGCCACGTTGTAAGTCTGATACTCAGAAGCCTCGTAGCGACGAACGTGCAAAAAAACTCGTGCAGAACGTGCCATTGGATGTCTTGATGTCGCCTTCCAGGATGGAGAACGCATCTAAAAAGAGAGGCAGTGCGCCAGCTGTGATGCCCTTGCGATTCTCTTTCTTTTGGTGTGACGAACGCCTCTCGCCGATGGCATCTTCCCCTACGGGAAAAACGCTGGATGATGAGTTACAATGTCTGCCGGATGAGTCACCTCTCCTTTAATGGCCAGGATATTCGACAATGGGACAATACTTCAGCGTGCTGCCGTGCGTCGTGCAGGGTGCGGAGAGGCTTTTCGTGGAAGGGGAGCGGTCTGCGCGTCTGCCAAGTGCAAGGTGTGGCAGAACTGGCCCCACGCAGGGGACAGAGCGCGCCACACGGGGTCAGGAGACAACTGGTCTGACCCGTTCCTCCCTTTGCATTTGATCTCGAATTTCCCTAAGTCAGGGATACTTTGCTTGATAGTAAATCCAACATGGATTTGAGGGTTTTCTGCACTTTATCGTCTTGAATTTTCGTGTGGCCCGGTGGGCACGTGCTGGGGTGGGAGATTCTGAGTGGCGAGATTATGAGAGGACCCCGGAGGGATAAGGGGAGGGACAGCGGGGCTTGGCCTCGCTTCTCCGTCCCGACCAAGAAACTGTTGGCCCACACACCATGTTCTTGTTTCGTCGTGGGGGGATTGCCCCACAGCAGGGATAGCGTCTGTGCGACTTGCACTTCTTCCGGTTCCCCCGACACGGGAGGCAGCCCTTGTGCACCGCCCCAACTGGGGTGCTGTGTGCGCGAGTGGTTTTTGCCACACAAGGAGCCCCGTCGCCCACCAGCCCGGCCGTCTCCCCCTCCCTGAGGGGGCACAACCTCTCCCCCGGGCGTCTCCCCTCCCCCGGGCGTCTCCCTTCCTCCGGGCAGGGGTGGGACTGTGCCCCTGGGGAGGGCATCCGTCTCCCTCTGGGGCTGGTCTGTGGCATGAGCAGACTCCACTCCCAGTGGCCGCCCTTGCCGTATATCTGGCGCCTCCCTTTCACGTGCATGCCCTTGTCGCTCGTTGTCCCCATCCCTTCGCCTTCACTACCCTCCCCGGCCATGCCCTGGCATGCCATTCCCCCTGTCGCTATTCCCCCCCGGTCACCCGCCCCCCCTCCCACCCCCACTGGCAAATCTCCTCACCCCCGCCACCGCCTGCTCCACCCGCTCCCTTTTCCTGTTCCCGCCTTGGTTTGCCCTTGCGTCATTTTTTTCCCTCCCTTCTCCCCCCCCGTCCAAGACGTCCCAGACGTCCCTGCGCTTGTTCTCGGTGCCGGCGGCCATGATGCGTCGGCGTAGCGGCTGAGGTAGGCGTCGTGGGTCGCTACGAGGCGGGCGTCTCGCCCGTGGACGGTGTCGGTGAGGCAGAGCTTGAGGACGGGCGTGGGGCGGGGGGGCATGGCGCTGGGGTGCCGGGGGAGCAGGGCGACTGGTGTCTGGGGATGTTGAGGGGTTGGGAGTTGGTGGTGCTGTGGTGGTGGCTGGGGCAGAAGCCTGGGAGTGAGGGTGGAGGGGGGGGGGAGCGGATGGCGATAGCTGGGAGGCTGCTCGTGTGACAGCCAATAGGATCGCTGGGTTGTGGCAATCTCAGAGGCCAAAATACCTGGACATTGAGTCAAAACGACTCGATCGTCAGCTCAGGCCACCCGACTATTGCAGGTCTCCCAATTTTGTCCCATGTGGACAAGAACAAGAGCAAACTGTGTTTGACCATGATATGACTCAGATGCTGCCTCTCTGACCAATGACCGCTCTACATGAGGGTCTGTTGTTGTACGAACAGTGTGATCGGGGGTTCTCTCGGGATTTCTGACCTCTTCGAGGGCAGAACAAGCACCGGCTGAGCGCTTCGGACTGTTCTTGACAGAGATGACCTGAGATAAAGGGCCAACCGGCGAGATCCGATGAAAAAACAAGAGAGTTTTGACCAACCAGCGTTCGTTGCGAGAGCAGTTGCGGCCATAGCCAATCATCAGGTTCTTCCGACAGACGTGTTGCAGCACGCCATTGGTCAGCCCTCTGCTGCGAGCATGCGATTGGCCCTTGCTCTTGTACACTTGCTCTTGCTCTTGTCCGCATGGGACAAAATTCGGAAAACTGCAATATCCCGTCCTATTGACTGCTTATCGAGTTAAAACTGCCCTCAAAGGCAGTCATTTTTTCCCGTAGGGTTCATACACTTCTGCTGGCGCAAAGATTGGTGTTGCTCATCGGCCTTATTGCATGAGATGTGCCTTCAGGCGTGAGTACAGTACGCCCCAAGTCGGGTAGTACGTTTTCGCGAGGATAGAATAAGGATTCTGAAGTCATGCGCCACATATCCGGTGGGGATTTTCTTGTGGGACCGGTCAAACTTGAATCTGTTTGACTGGCACAATCTGACTGGCACAATCTGACTGGCACAATCTGACTGGCACAATCTGACTGGCACAATCTGACTGGCACAATCCGACTGGCGCAGTAAAACTGGCACAATCTGACTGGCACTGACTGGCTGACGCCACGAGACGCCCTTTCATTCCTCCACGCGTATGCGCGGCCTGACGGCACGAGACGCCCTTTCAATCCCTCCGCCCGCCCGCCAGTGTCTCTCGGGTGGGGAGGACGGGCCCCGCTGGGGTCTTCTGTTGGTGCGCAGCCACGATGGCACAGGCGAATTTGCCGGGACCCCCCACCCGTGCCACCGCGTCGTGATCCGTCTGCCCAGCGCCATCACGCCACCGCCGCTGCTGTCCACGACGCCATTGTCCCACGGGGAACCCCCTCTGACGGTATAATGGCGGCTGCCACTGGCAGAGGGCAGACGTCCCCGCCTTGAGGGTGCCGGAAAACAGGAGCGCTCGGGTGTCCCCCGTCCAGGTATGTAGACAGGTGCTCTTATTCCACTCCCTTCACACGCTGGGCAGGCTAGGTGTCATCTTGTGGGGGGATCCCGTCCGCCACCCGTTGCCCGCGCTGCTCGCGCATTCCATTCTCTTTGTGCGGCGCGCGGCGCCTCATCATCGCGTGCCACGCCTCTCTCCTCCCTCTCTCTGGGTGCGGTGATGAAGTGGCGGCCAGCGGAGTGGGGGGTCGCGTCCAACCGGTGCCTGCCGTACGAACAGCGCGACAATGGTCGTGCCGCCACACCCCCGCCGAGCACGCGTGCATCCACACACCACCGGAACCTACGATCTACCTTTAACGGCGATAGTCCACGTGCCGCCCGTGTAGCCACAAGGAGCCCGCCCCCTTCTCGTGCCGTCTATCGACCCTCCGCTCCATGTTGTTTGTGGAACCAATAGCTGCGACCCACGGTGGCGGGCGAGCCACCACCCCCGTCGGGAGCCAAAGCCCGTTTCGACGGAGGGTGTTCCGACTCACGCTGCGCATGCTCGCCGGCATTTACCCCTCCTTCCCCCCCCCCCCCCGCTCCCAAATTTTGCCTGCAGGGCTCCGTGCTGTCGCCACCTTCCATCTCCCCCTCCGCCGCTACCGCCGTTCCTGCCGCTGCCGCCGCCGCTACCGCGGCTCGCCATCCCCGGCTAGTGTCCCAGCACCACCGCGCCCCCCCCCCCCCCACCCCGTCTCCTCCGCGCTAGCCAGGCAGCCACGCCGTCAGCACGCCCGCACGTCGCGCGGGGGATGGCCCGCGGGCCCCGCGTGGGCGGGGGGGGGCGTGGCGAGCCCGCCGCCGGCGTGCGCCCACGCGGCGGTGGGAGGGCGCGCCAGCTGTGCTGTCCACGGCTCGGCCTTGCAGCACCGGGGTGGCGACCGCGGGCCAAAGGCGGCCGCCCGGCCGGTCTGGCTGTTGTTGTACACAAACGCGTGATTGGCGCGTGCTGCTGGGCCGTGGAGAGAAGGAGGGAGAGGGGGAGGGAGGGGAAGGAGAGGGGAGGGGGGGGCCGGAGGGTGTGTACGCTCGCCGCCAGCGCAGCATCCCCCCCCTCCACCTTCTGCCGGGCGGGCGCAGAGCGCAGGTGGTGCTGCCGTGGCCAGCAGGCCTGGCTTCTAAAAGCCCCCCGCCGTCGCCACCCCACCTGACAGTCAGGCGCCCCGCCAGTCGCCGGCTGCCATTCCCCGTCTTCAACGGCGCAAAGGGCGGCCCCTGTGCCCGCGGTCGGCGGTGCTCTTTAGGCTGTTGCGGCTTCTGCTGGTGCCGCGGAGGTCGGGCGCCCTTCTCCTCATTGTCCCCTGTCCTGTCCGTCTCCTCGCCCTGCTTCTTCCGTCCTACATGCTCTGTCGTTGTGCTTCCCACTTCCGCTAGCCCCCGTCGCTAGTACTTTCTCCTCCCGCTCCGCCCCCTCCCCCCACCCCTCCCCTTATCAACCCCCCCCCCCCCATCCCTCTCTCCCCTCCCTCTCTTCCGCCCCTCCGCCCCCTCCCTGTCGCGGCCACGATGGAACGTCGTGCGGACTGTGCACCAGTGGCGTGTCAGCCTTGGTACATGTCGTCACCCCTACGGACACCTGGCGGCGAGGCGTTTTGCCCATCCTCCCTGTCGGGGAACCCCTCCTCGCTCCCACCCATGCCGTTTCCACCACCGCCACCAGTGGTGGGACCACACTCGTCACGGCCGCCGACGGGCCGGCCGCCGGTGGGCGGCCGTGGGGGGTGGCCTGGCGCAACGCCCCATTCGTCGGGTCAGCTGTTTGGTGTCGCCATCGGCGGCGGCAGCACAAAAGACATGCCCGCTGCGCTGCTGCCGTCCCCGCCGCGGCTGCACCCGGTGAAGCAGTACCGGCGGCCCCCACCTGGTGGACTCAGCGGCGCCTATGGTGCTGCCATTTCGGCTGGCGGTAGTGGCGCTGCGTCGGCGGCAGGAGACACCCCGCCACCCTTGTCCCCAGATTCCGCTGTCAAGGCAGAGGCCCGTGCCGCTGCGCGCACTGGGACAGGGGTGGAGGGTGTGGTGAGTGGCTGGGCGGCCGCGGCGGCCGAGGTGCGCGCACTGACGCCGGCCGCTGCGCTTGGCAGAGCCGACGGTCGCGGTGGCGCAGGGAGCAGCAGCCGCCGCGGCGACGTGGATAGCATGGACACCGAGTCGCTGCTGTTTGGGGCACCCAGCGGCGGGGCGGCCAGCAGCGCCGGCGCGACCGAGTCGGAAAATGACGACGATGACAATGGGGCGGCCAGCGCCGGCCGCCCGTCTGCTGCGGCTGTGCCTCGGGCTGAGCGGGATGGGCCGCCGCTGGGGCCCCTGGAGATCCGTCGTCGCCGCGCGGCGCGCAACCGGGCGAGCGCGGGGCGGTCGCGGGTGAAGAAAAAGGCGGCGGCGGTGGCGCTGGAGCAGTCCCTGACCGGGGCGCGGGAGGAGAATGGGCGGCTCAAGGAGCGGATGGCGCAGCTGCTGGCGGCGCGGGCGCAGCTGCTGGTGCGGCAGGCGGGGCTGCCGCCGCTCGGCGGGGGGGGAAGGGGGGGGGAGGGGCGGCCGGTGGTTACCGACGGCGTGAGAGCACCGCCGCTGGCGACAGGGGGGGGCGTGCGGGGGGGGACAGAAGCGCCGCTTCGCCAGTGCCCCGCCGACGGGCTGGGCGGGTTGAGCTGAGGGTGGCGTCGCCCCCACTGTGAGACACAGCGTGTGAGACAGACATTTTGGCTGACGGGAACGGCGTGGGGGGCGGGGACGGGAAAGGGGGACGGGCACCGGTCCCGGCGGCCGTCGCGGCGGCGGTGCCTGGCCACACCAGCTTGTCGTGCCCAGCGGCCGCCGCCAGTCGGCAGTGAGTCTCGAGCGACCGAGTACCTAGCGTTGGGTAACAGAGACGGGGCGCTGGGCCCCGGGGGGAAGGGGTACGGAAATCGCCCTTGCACGGCCCTGACCCTGTCCCCTGCAGGCATGCAGAGGATGCAGACACCCCGCTGCCGACCGGTTCCCCAGGTGTGCCACAGCTGTGGAACCACTCGGCAGCGGGGCGTGCCTGCATCCTCCTCTTCATGCGCTGATGCGCGGCTGTCTGCGCAGACAACTGTAGCTACAGGCGGGGAGCATGAGTGTCTGACCCCTGCTTCCGCCGCCCCCTCTTGTCTACTTGCCCGCCCTCCGGCCCGCCCGGCCCCCGCCGCCGGGCCGGCAGCGCCGCGTCGGCCGTACCGCCGGCAGCGGCCCTGCGTGCGCCACGTCGGCCGATAGCGATGGCCTGTGCCCGCGCCGCGGCCACAAGCCCCACCACCCGGGCCTGCTGGCGCCCTACAGGCAGAGGAGCCAGGGACGGCACCCACCTTCCCTGTCACCCTCACACCCCACCCACCCCACCCCTCCCTCCCAGCCCGGCCCAACCACCCCCCCCTGAGCGCTGTGCTCCTTCCAGCGCAAACGGGCGGCGGTGCCCGTCTGCTCCGCCCACCCCACCATCGCCCCCCCCACCCCCCCTCAGCGCCGCTGCAGGCGCCACAGCGCGGCGGCGCCCGCGCCCCCACCCGCCGCCGCCGCCTCACACACCCGCCGCCAGCCGCCAAGGTCGTCCCCGCCGCCGCCGTCACCGCCACCCGCCGCCGCCGCCGCCGCCGCCGCCCGCGCCGTCGCCGCTGCCAGCGCCCGCCGGGCGGGGCGCAGCAGCGCCGTCGCCCGGCGGCGGCCGCTCCCGCTGCCACCGCCGCCACCGCCGCCGCCGCTGGCGCCGCCGCGGCCACCGCTACCACCACCAGGTGGTGGCACCCCCGCCCGCGCCGCAATGGCGGCGGCAAACGCGGCGCGCACCAGCCACGTAACCGCCGCCCGCGGGGGGGGGGCACCACCACCACCACTGCCACCACCACCGCCACCACTGCCACCGCCACTGTGCCCGCCGGTGGCGGCACCGCCCCACGGGCGGGGGCGCGTGCGCGCCACCGCCACGTCCCGGACGGCCGCGACGGCGGTGGTGACCGCCGCGGCAACCGCCGCGGCGGCCACGTCGCGGGGTGGCGGCCACGGGTGGGGCGCCACCGCCGCCGTCGCAGCGGTAGCGGCGGCCACGGCGGCGGCCGTGGCGGTGGTGGTGGTGGTGGTAGCCGTGGCGGTGGGGAGGGGGGGGGTGGCGGCGGGGATGGGCGGCCGCCGGCCGGCAGGGCGGAACGCCGCTTCCGCATGCACCAGCAGCTTGAGCGCCGACAGCAGCGCCGCGTCATAGATGGCCGCCGCCACCGCCGGCGGACGCGCCGTCGCCGGGTCAAGGACGAGCGCGTCCAGGCGGGGGCGGTACCCGTCGGCGGCCCGGGCGGTGAGGCCCGCCACCGCGGGGTGGGGGGCGGCGGCCGCCGCCGCCGCCGCCCCCCCGGCGCACCCCACCGTGAGGGTGTCGGCGATGCGAGCGCCCGCGTAGCGACCATAGTCGACGCTGACGGCCAGCGTGTGGGTGTTGATGCGGTAGCCGCACCACCCAAACGTCTGTGAGGGGGCCCGCTGCCGGCCGCCGCCGCCGCCGCCGCCGCCGCCCCCCCGGCCGGCGCGGGGGGCGGCGGCGGCCGCCGCCGCCGCCGCCGCCCCCGGTCGCCCCCCCCCCTCCCCCCCCTCTGCACCGCCGCCCAGGTTGTCCCACCCCTTGCCCGGCGCCACCGCCAGGCCGTGGCGGCGCAGCCGGCCGCCCCGGAGGGTGGCCACCACCGCCGCCACCGTCGCCGCGTCGGTGGAAGCGACCAGCCAGTCATCCACACGGCGGACGAGGAGGGTGGGGGGAGGTGGGGGTGGGCTGGGAGCCCCACCGTCGCTCCCACCACCACCACCACCACCACCACCACTACCACCACCACCACCACCACCACCACCACCACCGCTGCCGCATCCACTGGTGCTGCCGTCCGCGGCGGCGGCGGGAGCAGCCGGGGCGGGGCCGACGCGGGGCGCCCCCCAGGTGGCGCCCGGCCCGACGGCGGGGCCACGTCCATCCCCCCCCCCCCCCCCCGCGCGCGTGGCGGGGCCACCCACGTGAGCGGCCGCACGCCCGCGGCGAGGGCGGCCCCCACCTCGGCCGCCTCGACGGCGCCCAGGTAGGCGGTGGCAAGGGCGGGGGACAGCGGGCACCCCTGCGGCACCCCCCGGGCCTGCCGGTAGAGCCCCGCCGGCCGGCCGCCGCCGGGAGGGGGGGCGGTGGCGTTTGTGGCGGGACTGGCGGCGGCGGCGGCGGCGGCGGCGGCGGGCGCCACCCCCGCCGGCGCCCCCCCGCCGGTGCGGCGGCGGCCGGGGAGGAGGACCAGGTGCTCCCGCACCACCCCGGAAATGCCAGATAAGAGGGCGTGGCGGCTCAGGAACAGGGGGGTGCCCGTCTGTACCGCCACCGCGCCCGCGGCGGCGGGCACCAGCCCCGCCTCGAGGAGGAGGTGAAAGGGCGGTGCCGCGGGCGTGCCGCCCCCACCGCCCTCACCACCACCCCCACCACCGCCACCCCGACAGCCACGGCCACGACCAGGGGGGAGGGCGGCGAGCGTGGCACCCGCCCCGCCGCCTCCCGCGGCCGCCCGCGCCTCGGCCCACCCCCACACGGCGGCCACGTCGGCCGCATCAAGCGCCAGCCACCGGGGCGTGCGGCGCACCCGCCGGCCACTGCCGCCGCTGCCGCCGCCGCCGCCGCCGCCGCCGCCGCCGCCGCCGCCGCCGCCGCCGCCGCGGACAGTGCGGCAACGCCGCGGCGGCGGCCGCAGCAGCGTGTACCGGAAGACGGTGTAGTGGGGGGAGGCCAGGGCGGCAGGGAGGACAGCGTCCAGGAGCGGCGCGTGGGGGATGGTGTCGAACGCCGACGCAACGTCAATGGTGGCAAAGTAGATGGGCGGCGGCGGGGGGAGGGGGGGGGGGCCGCTGGCGGCGCCGGCGGCAGCGGCAGCGACAGTGGGGGGACGGGGAGACGCCGTCGCCGTCGCCGCCGTCGCCGTCGCCGCCGTCGCCGCCGCCGCCGCCGCCGCCGCCGCCGCCGCTCTTCCTGCTGCTGCTCGTGCTGCGGTCCCTGCCGACACGGTTGCGGCTGCGGCAGCTGGCGCAGCCGCGGCGGTGGCCACCCCCGCCGCCGCGCCCGTCGGCGCCCGCCGCCGCTGCCGCCGCGCCGGCGGTCGGCCAGCCCCCCCTTCGGCCGACGGGCGCTTGCGCTTGCGCGACCGCCCCACCGGCGGCGGGGGCGGCGGCGGCTGTGGCGGCTGTAGCGGGGGGTGCGCTCCCCCCCCCATCGCTTCGCCACCCCCCCAGTGGCGCTGCGGCTGCGGCTGCCGCCGCCGCCAGCGGCGGACGTCGGCGACAAAGGCGGCCCAGCGGGCGGCAAACTCCCCCCCCCCCCCGAGGGTGGCGCCCCACGGCCCCCCACCCGCCGCCGCCGCGCCGCGGCGGCGCTCGTACGCCAGCACCGCCCGGGCGGCAGCGACAAACGTGTGGCGTGCCATGCGCAGGGGGGGTGGTGCTGTCACGGGGGGGGCGTTTTGGCGGTGGGGGTGGGGGTGGGGGTGGGGGTGGCCTGGATGGGGCGGGGGGGCGGCCGCCGCCGCCGCCCCCGGCGCCGCAGCCCAAACGGCCGCCCCCATCGGCCCTGCCCCGCGGCCACCGCGGGGCACCCCCACCGTCGCGGCGGCCTGCACCAGGCGGGCGCCCCCTCCGGCAGCGACGGCGGCGGCGGGGACACCCGCCTTGGGCACCAGCCGCGCCCGGTAGACGGCCAGCCGGCCGGCGCCCCGGGGGGGCACGTAAAACGCTCGCCGCTGCCGCCACGCGGCGGCGGCAACGTCGCCGTGGCTCAGCGCCACCAGCAGCGATGGAGGGGGGGGGCGGGGGGCGCCGCGCAGCCGCCCCGCCGCGCCTCCCCCCTCGACGCCGCCGCCGTCGCCGTCGCCACCACCGCCGCCGCCACCGCCGCCGTCACAGCCACCACCACCACCGTCCCCTCCGTCACCGCCGCCGCCACCGCCACCGCCACCGCCGCCACCGCCACCAGTGTCACCGGCGGTGGCGGGGGTGTCCCCCCGCCCCTCCCGCCCCCCCCCCCCTCAACCAGTCGTGCCAGGGCGGCGGCAGACCACCCCGCCCACGCCTCGTGGCGGATGTACACGACCCGCCGGCGGCTGCGCGGCGGGTCGGTGGCGTGCCAGCCCGCCCGCAGCAGCGGCACGGCCAGGCCAGTCAGGAGCCAGCCGCCCAGCGCCGCCGCGTGGGCGGCCGCCCACACGGGCGGCCGCCGTGCGCGCGGCCGCGGTGCCGGCGGCGGCGCACCCCCACCCCCGACGGGAGGTGGGGGGGGGGGGTTGCCCACGGGAGGTCGGCGGCGGTGAGCGGCACGCCGCCCACCGCCTCGCCGGCGCGGGCGGCGGTGAGGCGCTTGATCGCCCCGTCGAGGGCGCGCCGGCCGGCGGGGCCGACTAGCGACGGCGGCAGCAGCGACCGCGCAACCGCCGCCACCGTCCGGCCCACCGTCGACCGGCGGGATGCCAGCGGCGCGCCGCCGCCGCCGCCGCCGCCGCCACCAACTCTGCCGTCGGCGCGCGGCGGACCACCCCCAGCCGATGCCGCCCACCCCCCCCGGTGCCGTCGCCGCTCCGCCCGCCGCGCCGCGGCGGCGGCGGCGGCGGCGGCCGCCAGCCGCCCCACCACCGCCCGCGGGCGCACCGCCGCCGCGCGGGCGCCCACCCCCGCAAGCGCCGTCAGCAGCCGCCGCCGGGCGTCGGCGGGGAGGCCGCCCGCGCCGACGCAGGGAGGGGGGGGGCGCGCGTCGGCGCGGGCGTGCCCCCCCCCGGCCGCCGCCGCCGCCGCCGCCGCCGCCGCCGCTGCCGCCCCCCCCCCCGCAGCCGCCGCCGCCGTCACCGCCGCCCCCCCCCCGCCACCTGTCCGCCGCGCACGCTTGCGCGGGCGGGGGCCCCCGGCGGTGGTGGGGGTGGCGCCGCCGCGGCGGCGTGCCCGGCACGGCGCGTGGCGGTCACAGGCGGGGTGGAAGATGGCGACGTACAGCCGGCGGGCGCCGCGGGCAGAGCCGCCGCCGCCGGCGGTGGCGAGCGGGTGCCCGCCGGGGAGGCCCGCCGCCACCCCCGGGGGGGGGGGGGGGGGCTGCGGCGACGCCCCGCCGCCCCCGCCGCCGCGGCCGCCGCCGCTGCTGGTGCCGCTGGCGCCGCCGGCGGAGCGGGCGCACCGCGGCGACGTTTTCGGCGGCCCGCCGCCGGTGCCGCCGGTGCCGCCGGTGCCGCCGGTGCTGCGCCCACCGCCGCGGGGGGGGCGACGGCGGCAGCACCGGCAGCGACGGCGGCGACGGCGGCGGCGGTGGCGGCGGCAGCGGCGGCAGGCGCGCCACCCCCGCCCCCCCCCTGCGGGGGCCGCCCGCGGATGCGGCGGCGTCGTTGGCGGGGGCGCCCCCCCCCCCCCCCCCCCCCCCCGTGGGACAGGCCGGGGGGGCGGAGGGGGGGGGGGGCCGCCCCCCCCCCCCCCCCCCTCCCCCCGCTCCCGCCCCCCCCGGGGCGGGGCCCCCCCCGCCAAGGCGCGCCGCCGCGGCGGCGGCAGTGCCGGTGAGGAGCAGCCAGCCGCCGCCAACGGCGGCGGCGACCGCCGCGGCGGCGAGCGCGTGGCCCAGCGCCACGTGGCCGACGGCGGCCAGGGCGGCGCGCCACCAGGGGGCCCCCGCCACCGCCGCGCCGCCGCCGCCGGCAACGAGGGCGGTGGCGGCGCCGCCGCGCCAGCCGGCGGCCGCCGCCGCCCGCCGGCTGCCTCCCGCACCACCCCCACCATCGCCGCTACCACCACCGCCACCACCACCACCACCACCACTACCAATGGCACGGTCGGTGGTGGCGGCGGCGGTGGCGGCGGCGGTGGCGGTGGCGGTGGCGCCCCAGCCGCCCCCGCGGGCCTCCCGCCGGGCCACCCGGCGGAGCACCTCCGGGAGGGACAGCATCGGGGCGTCAAACGCCTCGGCCGCGTGGGCGGGGAAGGGGGTGGCGAGGGCGGGTGGCACCCCCGCCGCCGCCGCCGACGCCGCCGCCGCCGCCGACGCGTCCACCACCGCGCCTGCCGCCGCCGTCGCCGCCGCCGCCATCGTTGCCCGACCCGTCGCCAGTGCCGCCGCCGGTGCCGCCGACCGTGCCGCCGGTGGCGGTGGGGGTCGCACCCGTGGCCGCCACGAGGCGGGCGGGGGGGCGCCGAGCGCCACGACCGCCGTGGGGGGGGGTGGCAGGGGGGGGTGGCCGGGGGGGGCGGCCGGGAACAGGGCGGTCAGGGGGACGCTGTGGGGCAGCCGGGGGGGAGGGGGGGGGGAGGGGGGGCGGGGCTCCCGCTGTAGCCGCCACCGCCGCCAGTGGCGGCGGCGGCGGCGGCGGCGGCGGTGGTGGTGATGGTGGTGGTGGCGGTGGCGGCGGTGGTGGCGACCGCCGCGGCGGGTGCACCGGTGGCGGCAGGGTGGGGGGGGGCGGCGGCCGCCGCGGCGTTACCCCCACCGCCGCCGCGGCAGCCACGGCGGCGGCGACGGCGGCGGGGGCGGCTGGCAGCAGCGGCGGCCGCCATGGCGGCGGTCGACGCCGCCGCCGCCGCCGCCACGGCCGGCGGGGGAGGCGGTGGGGGGGGCAGGGAAGCCGGGGGGGGCATCGCTGCCGCTGCCGGGAGTGGGGGGGAGGGAGGCGGGGGGCGGGGGGGGGGGGGAGTTTTGCGTACGACAGCGGCTGAGAACAGGTGGAACAGAGGTTGGGGGCACGGCCGAGGGGGAATGGGAGAGACATGAGTGGGGTCAATGGGGGCAGGGGAGAGCAAAGGGGTGTTGTTTAGTGCGAGGCGCCGCGACAAGGCGGCCGCGTCAGCGCGGTGGGGCACGGAGCGCCCACGGCTCGATGGCGCGAACCGGGGATGCCCGCGGCAGCACCCGGCGTTGCATCCTGCCACGTGGCGGTGTTGCACCCGTCTGCCCGCTGGGGACTATCCCCCGCGCGCGGGGAGAGGGACGCGGGCGTTCCCCCGTCAACCCCTGGGGGTGACCGGGCGTGGTTCGGCACCTGCTGCCGCGCGTAGGCATGTACCACGCTGGCTGGTTTTGGTCGGGGGTGCTCGCCAAAGCGCCGCGGCCCCTCCTACGCTGCATGGGCAGCGAACAGCCATGGTGGTTTTGGTCGGGGGTGCTCGCCAAAGCGCCGCGGCCCCTCCTACGCTGCCCATGCAGCCATGGTGGTTTTGGTCGGGGGTGCTCGCCAAAGCGCCGCGGCCCCTCCTACGCTGCATGGGCAGCGTAGGAGGCATGGGCAGCGTAGGAGGGGCCGCGGCGCTTTGGCGAGCACCCCCGACCAAAACCACCATGGCTGTTCCCACAAGGAGCGGGTGCAGCACCCGCCGTCTCGCACCCCCCCACGGACGTACGTACACTACACTAGCAGAAAGCACTGGGTGGGAGGGGGTCGATGGGGGAAGGGGAGCAGTATGTACCCTCACCCCCACCCCCCCGTGGGGGGGCGAGCAATGGGCATCGCCTTGTTGAGGGGGCGCGAAGGGGGCACGGCGGCGGGGTGCGCCGCTGACGTTGCTCGGATCAAGCAGTGGCACCAGTGGCGAGACCGTCTGCGAGGCGTGTGGTGCATGGGTAGAGTGTGGACGGGGGGAGGGGGGAGGGGGTGCTGGTGGGCACGGACGCTGTGGGCAAGGACGGTCTGCCGCGCCAGACGCAGAAGGGAGGGGGCGACGAGAGAGAGGGGGGGGGAAGCAAGACATCGAAAAGAGAGCGGAAAAGGATCAGTGAACGGCGTGAACACAAGGCCCCTGTCGTCTCACCAGGCGTTGTTTCCAAGGTGGAAAACAAGGAGGAGCAGCGGGGAGGTGGTCGAGCGGGGAGCCAAGGTGGCCGTTCAACGCGCGGCGACGACATGGGAGGAGCAGGGAGGTGGAGCGGGGAGCTAAGGTGGCCGTCCAGTACGCGACGACGGCGCCCCGTGCGGCAGCCCGCCTAGCAATAACAACGCACGGCGGCGTGTGCACTACGGCGGTCTGCTCGCCCACAGCCTGTGGTGCCTGAGGCAGCGGGCCGATTCCGCCAGAGGATAGTCTCTAGGTGGGGCAGTCCCCGGTATGTACATATTTTCCACCTGCTTCACCCCACAACGGAGGAGGCCGGCGGCACTTGACCTTGCACCCGGCGGGGAGAGCAAGTGGGCTGGGGCGACCCGGTCATCGCCAGTCACATCCAGCTGGTCTGGGGGGAGGGGGGGGACTGCCGGTGCCGCACCACCGCTCACCGCCCGCCAGTTGGTGTGCGCCGATCCAGGGCACGGCGGCAGTGCCGACGGCGCGCGGTGGCCGCCGCGGGGCGCGGTGGAGATGCCGCCAGCGCATACTGCAGGGCGCTACCTCCTACAGGTGGCGTTTCGGCGGCGAGGGCGCCGTGCAGGCTTGACGGCGGCGAGGACGCCGTACAGGACGACGTGGCGCGGCACCCCCTCCGCCCCCTCCTGCGCCGCGTGAGGCGGGGAGGGCGCCTCTGCGACTTCCAACCGGGCTCGATCGCTGGATCACGGCGCGCGGCGGGGGGGCAGCTTGACAGTCGCGCCCACCTCTCAGCGATCGATTCGACCGAATATTGAAAGATGCGACAGAACCGGTCCAACCGACAGCACCGTTGGTCCCCCCGCGCCCGATGAGGCGTGCCATTATTGGCCACACTTGCCTGACGTCGAGCGCAGTTGGCCAATCAGTCCTGGCTTTGGCGGAAGGCCCAGGTCACATCCGGAGCGACAAGGGGATCCGTCATCCTGCTGTGGTGCAATCCCAATACTGCGGGAATTTCTCTCCTCTGAGCGGACGTAGTGCATTGGGTCACTCTGAGATACATAGGATTGAGATCTGTGCGTACCTATCAATATACTATACACCGCACGGCAACCACCCCGCGTGACACCCACAGACTCAGAAAGGGCCCGGCACTGGGCACCCGTCCATATTCTTGACCTACGTAAGACAGTGGACCGGCGGACCCGACCTTGGCCGGCATCGCGTAGAACGGCCTGGCCCTCCGCGCCCGCCATCGAACCTCCCACGGCTCCTACGTGGGACGCACAACGGCTGACGCACTCCTTCGAGGCCTGTCAAGCTTGGCCCCGGCCTCGAGGGCTCGCGTCGCTCCCGGTGCGCTGCCGTCACACCGGCGCCCTGCCGGCCGCCTCTATCGCTGCCTCCTTTGCTCCCCCCCCCCCCCCCAACCTCCTTTCCTGTCCCCAACTTCTGCCTCCGCCTCCCTCTCCGCCCACCGGTCCTCTGGCCCAGCGGCACACTGGGCACGAGGGGGGTGGCGGGTGCGCCTCTGGCCATGGCTGCCGGCGATGGTGCACTGGCAGCGACGGCGCCTTTGCCGCTCGCGGGCGGCGACGACGGCGGCGGTGATGGCGGCAGCGCTTGGATGCAGGCAGCGCGCGTACGTCGTCGGCGGCGTGGCCGCGTCGGTGTTCGCGGGGGTGGCCGTCGCGTTGAGGCGGTGCCGGTCCAGGCGGCGCTGCTGGTGTTGGCAGTCGCTGCCCTTGGTGTGTATCGGTACGTGGTGCCGTCGACATCGGCGTCTTCAGGGGCGGTCGCGGTGCCTGTGGCTGGCGACGGGGGGGTGGCAGCAGCCGTGACCGCGCGCTTGACCACCGCAGGCCGCCAGGAGGCGGCCCCCGCCAGCGCAGAGACCGACTCGTATGGCGGCCTCTGCACACCCGCCGACTCGTTCCTCAAGCGCCCCGCTTCATTGGGCCTCTACATTCCTGGCGTGCTCTTCCTCTTCCTCGGCCTCGCCATTGTCACAGACGATTACTTCGTGTCGTCGCTGGACCGCATTTGTGAGCAGCTGCGTCTCAGCGATGATGTGGCGGGTGCCACGTTTCTCGCGGCCGGCAGCTCTGCGCCTGAGCTGTTTACATCGCTCATCTCTGTTTTTGTTACGAAGGATGAGGTAGGTTCTGTGTGTGTGGGGGGGTACCTCGCCGTGAATTTTGGGGGAGGCTTCGGGGTGGAGCGGGTGGGGAAGGCGCGCAAGCATGTCTGACCTGTCTATGCCTTTGCGTCGGGACTCTTTTTCCCCTCTTCCCTTGTGCATTACAGGTTGGCGTTGGCACCATTGTCGGCTCGGCTGTCTTCAACGTTCTTGTGATTGTTGGTTCGGCGGCGGCGCTCGCTGGGTCGGTTCTTCAACTCGACTGGCGTCCCCTCATGCGCGACTCCTTCTTCTACTTCATCTTCATTGCGCTGCTCTTCTTCTCTCTCATGGGCACCTCGCGTTCCGAGGCCACCTGGTACGAAGGGCTTGTTTTAGTCATTAGCTATACCGGATACATCGCGTTCATGAAGTGGGGCAACAAGCCTTACATGCGCGCAGCCAAGGAGTGGAGTGACAAGCGCCGCGCACGCGCACGGGCGACGGCCAACGCGCGCGACGTGGAGGCTGCCAACGCCAACGGGGACTGGGCAGCCGGGTCCACCGTGGCGGGCGAGGCGGCCGGGCCTGTGGGGGGCGTCGCCGCTGCGGACGGCGCAGCGGGCAGGGCGAGCCTGGCCGACGACGTCGATGCGTGGCGGAAACGCCTTACCGAGATGGACCTCCTCGACGCTTCTGGCGTGCCGACGTTTCCCCCCGGTGGCGCACAGACTGCGCGGACGTATCTCCGCAAGGCGGGCATGGTGGCCATTGCGATGAAGCGGCTGGAGGCGGCGTCGTCGCTGTCATCGGGAGATGGCGCCGCGTCCCTTACCGGCCGGATGCCGTCAGTGTCTTTTTCCAACCCGATGGGCGCGAGCGACGGCGGCTCGGCGGCAAGCGACGGAGAGGATGATGATGAGGATGGTCCCACGCTGCTGGGTGTGGCCCGCCCATCGTCGGCGTTGGGGTGGGTACTCTTCCCCGGTGTATGGTTGTGGTCCACTGCGTTTCGGCTGACCATCCTCAACTGCGCCAGAGACAAGTGGGCGAAATGGTGGCCCGTCACCTTCCTCGTGTCGGTGGCGTGGATTGGGGGCATCTCGTACGCTATGGTCGAGGCCGCCCGCCATGCCGGGTGCATTGTCAACATCCCCGCATCGGTGCTGGGCCTGACCGTCCTCGCGGCGGGCACGTCGGTCCCCGACGCGCTCGCATCGATCACCGTTGCCCGGCAGGGGCGGGGGGATATGGCCGTTTCCAACGCCCTAGGCAGCAACGTCTTTGACATTGGCCTCGGCCTGGGGATCCCGTGGTTCCTCGGCCACCTCATTCTGGGCGAGCCACAGGTCATTCCTACCCAGCCCGTCAGTAGCATTGTGGTCCCGGTGGTCATCCTGTGCGTCGTCCTGTTTGCACTCCTGGCGCTGCTGGCGGTCAACCGGTGGCGGATGGGCAAGCTCGTTGGGTTTTTGCTCATCGGTGGCTATGGGTTGTTTGTCGCCTACGCTCTCATTGCAGCGCTGGTGTTGAAGTGGGTGTAACGACGAGCGAGGCGGGGGGGGGGCAGGTGAGGCAGGGCGGGCCAAGGAGTGCGCGCCCCTGACGCCAAGACGGACAACACTCGCAATGCAAAACGACTTTTTTTCCGTAGTCTTGGCCGGAGGGAGGGAGGGGGTTTAGGGGGTCGAAAGGCACGACGGTCGATGCGGCGACTGGCCGAGGCGGTTGCCCGGTTGCGGCGATCCGGTGCCAGATCCGGACAAGTGGCGACGGCCCCCCAACATTCACCGCCGCTCACACTCGGCCCACCAGCACCCCCTGGGCCCTTGGATGGGGCCGCTGCCGCCGCCGCCACTGCCGCCGCCTCTGTCGCTGGCCGTGCGTGGGCTGGGAAGCTTGACGGCCGCCCGTCTGCACCGTGGCCGCCACCAGACACTGCTTGTGCAGCGCGAGGGGTACCTGCGGCCTCGTGCCCCCCCTCCCCGATTATTTGTCTTTTGGCTCTCTTGCCCGCTCTGGTCCCCCTCGTCTCCGTTGGTTTCTCATTCTCTTTTTCCACCCTCTCCATCCCACTGATGGGCACCCCGGAAACAAGAGTTGACGACGGTGGCGGGCGCTGCCGGCGGTCTTTTTGCTCCTAAATAGGTCTGTGCCGACGACCTAGGCTTTGGGTAGCTCACCACCGCCGCCCTCCCGACCTGATGTTGCGGGCGCTTGGTCGGTAGGTCGACGCAGGATGAGCGTCTCAGGCCAACACGAACTGTACGTATGTATATATGTACGTGTGGCCATTGACCAGAGAGCGTATGGTGGCAATGCAGTGAGGGGTGGCAGCGTTGCGGCGGCGCCCCGTACAGCAGCGGGTGCCCTGCCAAAAGAGGCGCGAAAGCACTGCGCGGGATCAGTCCCCTCGATTGCCCGTCGGTAGCGGCGGCCACGGTGGCGCCGCCGCTGCTGGCGGCGGGTGTGCCGCCACGGCCGCGGGCGCCGGCCCGCCACAGGGGAACGGCCACGCGAGGGGTGGAGGTGGCCCTTCTGGCGGCATAACCCGCGGTGGAGGATGACACACGGCCCGCGGCACCGGCCGCCACAAAGAGTCGTCCCTGCGCGTCGCAACCGGACGGGGCGGCCCAGTGCAGCACCACGCGGGGGGGTGCGGGCGGCAGTTGCGCCGGGGCGCGGCGCTGCTCCTCCATCGCCTGCGTGGGGCGAGCCAAGATCGACGGCCACGGTGAGGAGAGGTACTGGCGGCGTGGGTGCCCCTGTGAACGCCGCCTGCGGGAGGGGGGTTGACGGCGCCAGCTAACGCGCTGGAAGGCGGGGACGGGGATCGCCACGCAGGCTAACGGCGTCCCCTTGCCGTCGCTTGGACCACCTGCAGCCGGCCGCACGACCAATGCCGTCAGTACGGCGTCCTTGTCACTTTGTCCTATAGAGCCCAGAGGTCATGATGTCGGGGCGGTGGGTGGGCGTGGCGGTGGCAGTGGTTGGCGCCACCGCCTCGTACCGGTGCAGAGCGCCAGACGGCAGGGCACAAGGTGGTCAGTAAGGGACGCGAACAAGGGGTGGTGGCGGACGATGGGCACCACCGCCGCCGTGAGCTCGTCGCTGTCTGGGGGCGGGGGCGGGGTCACCCCCAGTTAAGGCGTGCCCAGAGCGGACACTAGAGTTCAGAGCGATTCCGGATCAGCCATTGGCCCAGAGCGCTGTGTCAGGAGCAATTATAGCATATACTGAAAGTTGTCACACTATTCCAGGGTTCAAGCGACGTGTCTGATGAGAAATGGAGCACAGCTGCCTGGGGCTGCTCTGGAGGGCCTCTTGCGTGGAAAATCGACATGGAATCAGCACATTTCTTCTCAATGAAAAAGCGCACAGTGCCTCACGGGCATCGCCACAGCAACGACGAAGTCACACAAGACAGCCCAAGGGGGAGCAGGTCCTCTAAGGCGGAAGGGGATCGTTGCACGGGAACAAGAGCAGCTCAGTTATTTCCCCGCATCCCAGAAGGTCTCTTTCATGGGTTGGTCGTCGTATCTTCCTCCTCGGCATGCGCGCAAGTCGCACACGGGGCACCCAGGGGAACCTGAGCGAAGACATGGGAGCCCGGAAGATGTACAAAGGAATGTCCAGAGTACACAGGTCATGTGAAAGAACAGCCAGTGTATCTTTAATCGTCAAGCAAAATGGCAAGGCACATTTCCTCTGCAGCAGCGAGCAAGGCATCGTCGGCCTCTGCTTCGGCCTCCTCCGCTGCTGCTTCCTTGTCCTTTCGCTCTCATGTCCGGATCTGACCGTGGGCTCTGGCAGGAGCAGGTGGGGCCGTTCGATTTGCGCTGTGGATCAGACGGATTCCCAGGAGAATTGTAAACTTATATACAAGTGCGAGAGCCCCTGAAAGTTGCATTCGCGCGCGGACTAATTGCCGAACCACTTTGAACCATTGACTTTTTATGCATGGAAAAAATGGCTCTCTTTACGGGGCATTTTTATGTGCTACGGAAGAGATACGGCTGTACCTCTTTTTTCTCTTGTTGTTTCTTTTGTGTTCTTGCTTCTTTTTCTCTTGCTGCGTATGGTCGTATATCTTTTCTCTCGTCCAACCAGGAAGCCGTATCGAGAGAGAAGTCGCCCGAACGTGGCACGTGTTGGATGTAATGCAATATTCCCTCTGAACTCTAATGTCCGCCCTTAACTGGGGGTGGGGTGGGGGGGGCGCAGCGGCCGACGGTGAATGGGGGGGGCGGGTGGCGAGTGCAGATGAAGCAGGTCGTGGGGGCGTCGCCAGACCCCCTTCTTCCCAAAAGAATTCGTCCAGACCACCGACCTCATCAGTAAAGTGCGCCACACCATTGAGGCCCCCACGTACTGTACGAGCATACGCACGTACTTCAAAGTACTGTACTTTACCCCGGCCTTGAGAGACTGGCCTTTGCCTCACGATCCGGCGATTCACGGTCGTGGCTCAACAGGGTCAACCAACTCCACTGCTTACACTTGCTATCACTCCTGGTGCGGTGTAGTGCCGCGGCTCTCGAGGCTTTACCGTGGTCACGAGCTTCGAATCCACCCAGGTATGCAGAATATTCTCCATCAACTTTATTTTTGTGGCTGAATCTCGAGCCATTCACTGTTCTTGCCCCTCCTGATTGGTGTGTCCATTCTAGTTGTGGCCAATGGGGGGTCCCCACCAGGTTGACTCGGACCGCCCGACTCCCCGAACTCTTTTGGGTAGCTTGTGTTGTGGGAGGGGGGGGTGGTCGGCCGACAGAGCCAGGTGGGCACAGAGCGGCTCGGGTCTGTCGTGGACGGCAGCTCCACTCCCCCTTCCAAGCCACTGGCCCGGCGCGGGGGGTCGGGCGGCGGGGTCGTCGATCGGAGGGGCATGCGTTGCGCTACCCACAGCTGGCACCCGCGGGAGTGGGCCGGCGCTGGTGCCACCGGGGGAGGGGGGACGCCCTCGGGCGAGGTGAGCGACGCCAACCAGTCCCCCCAGCCACAACGTCATGCCGGTGGGACGCGCACCCCATCGTCCGTAGTCGCTGGGTGCGCCAGTCGGCGCCACGTCTACGGCGCGACGTCGGTGGCGGAAGCTACTGCAGTGTCCCCTACTGTTCCTGCCAAGGGGCCCCCACCCTGCTCCGCCCCATCTTTCCTGTCGGCATCGTCTCTCTCGGCATCGCATCTGTGCCGGTGGGGAGGAACACCACATCTTGCCGTCTCTGTACACGGTGCACCATTAGCCGTCCGCTCCTTCCCATCCCTTCTCGCTTGTAGGTTTCCCACTGCTACTCTCGGAGATGTTCTCCCCGCCGCTTGGCACCCCTGGTGGTCCAGCTCTCTCGCCCCGTTGCGGCGCGTCGTCCCCGCGATGGAGCCACCACCCCCCTCCTGGCTGGTCTTCCGCGTCGTCTGTCTCGTCGTACGACAGCCATCGGCCGGCGGCCGCGTCGCCGCCGCCGCCGTCGCCTCCACGGGTGGCCGTCCCGCCCACCGCGCCGGTCGGGCCGCTTCCTCCGTTGGCGCCGCCGCGGCCGGCGCTCCAATTCCCCGCCGACGTGGGTGGCGGCGGCACCGTGCCGCGGAGGCCGCGACCGTCGGCGGAGCATGTGTGGTCGCCACCGCCGGCGCTGTTGCCCCCCCCCGTCTCGACACTCGCATCCCCGTCGTGCTCAACCGACTCGGTGCTGATTGACTTTGCGCAGGAGGCCCCCACGGCGGCGGCGGCATGGCGGTCGCACCAGGTCATCAAGGGGGAAGAGGAGGGGGACGAGGAAGACGAGATTACGGCGGTGGTTCGGCGGCCGCCAGTGTCGGCGCCGCCGGCAGCCACGGCGGCCACCCTCGACGAGTGGACGTGTGAGCTGTGGGAGGACGACCCGTTTGCGCGCTTCAACGGACGGTCTCCTGCGGCGTGCACGGGCCGCCCGCGGCGGTCGGTGGTCGCATCGTCGTCGGTGCCGTCGCCCGTCGCGGCGGCGCTGCTGACGCCCACGCCCGCTGAGGCGGTTCTGGCGGACGCTCACCGGGAGGTGGCCAGCCAAGTGGACGTGCTGCAGGCCGTCCGCAGCACGTGGGTGTCACTGATGTACATGGCGGCGGGCCAGGCGGCGCCCTGAGGGGGTGATGGTTTTTGTTTCTTACTTTCGTGACTGGGTGGTTGGAGAGGTAGGTAGGCAGCTTTTTCCGTCTAGCTGTTTTTTTTCGTCTGCAGTTGGCTTCTGCCACAGCCGTTGATGGGGGATAGTGAGTGCACCGGCGTACCCACAGAACGCCCGCAAGACCCCTATAAAGTGCCCACATGACGCTCTCAGAGAGCCCACAGAGCACCCACTGCACGAGTTTGCAAAATGGCTGTTTCTATGTTTGTACATATGTCCGTACTGCATGCGGGGGTGGTCTCACGAGCAACCCTACTACGAAGATTGCCGTTCTCCGCTGCGTTTTACTTGACCCTTAGGCCCTCGCGCGACAATGGAGACGGACGCGTAGATCTACGCTCCATTGAGCAGTCGCGAGAAGGCTGCGTCGCGGTTGTCGCACGCGCTCTCTTGCTCGGTTGGGGGCTACTTTGCATGGCTGGGATCAGAATAGGGTTTGGATTTACGAGGTGTGATCGCTGAGCGGGGTCATTGGGTTGGCCCGGGCTGAGTGCCCTTCGTGCGAACGCATGTAGCAAATGAGACGCCTGTCTGGTACATGCAGCCGTGCTTTACCCCGTCAACCATACTGTATCGGCCATGGTGTCTCGGCCAGATGCTCGATCGGCGATCGTGCAGGAGTTGTAGTTACCTTGCCGTGGTGCTCTTGTTCCTCATGCTGTCGTTGATCGGCACCTCGCTGGGTATGTGGTGTCTCTTTTTTAGCCTTTGCGTCGACTTGTCTCGCTTGCCCACTACTCCGCCCCTTTTAGGCTGCTTACTAGTCCAACACCCTTCCCCCCGTTGCCACTGATGAACATACAAAACTCATTTGCTCTCTCTACTGAGACAGGACTCCTGCACTGTGGAAAACACCAAACATCCGGAATCAACTATATATGTTCCTGAGGCGACGCCTTTGTCCCTGCCACTTCTTCTGCTGCCGATGATGATGCGCAGTTTCACTGACTTGTATCCGTCATCGTGTCGTTTGTGTTCATCGTATTCGTGTGCGTGCCTGGTTGATGCTTGCATGGGGTACACGGCCGTCGGTCTCATTCGTTGCCTGGTTAGAGCTTGGGCGGAGTTGATGGAGAAGCATTCCCGTTCTTGTGGTCACATGCTCCTGTACTGTAGTTGTAAATGTCAGCGTGCTTTCTTTCATCCTCCTCTATGAAGCTGCCTTTTTAGTGGGATGAGCTCGGGTGCTCCCACCCGCCGCGCGCGCAGAAAGCACTCCACTCCGCGACGACATCATGTGGTCAGGGCTCCTCTACCCGAGCCACATGGCAAGCTGTGTCACTACAGCAGCGCAGCGGACTCGCGCTGCCCCCTCTGGCGTACCGCCGTGCGGAAGTACGGCACCTTCGCCCCTTCAGCCAGATTGCTGATGCCGGACGCAGTCGCCCATGCGCCCGCCCTTTAGCCTTCACCCCCTGGCACCACCCGCACATCTGTCCAGGCAACGTGGGCCACCCCCACCCCCCCCCCCACAGCACCCACCCACCCGCCCCGTCCGCGTCAGCCGACATGACGCGGCCGGGGACGTTGCGGGCGGCCGCGCCCGCCGTGCCCTCCGCGCTGGGCCCCGCCACGGTCTCGACGGCGTCGCCCTCTTGGGGCGGTGCCCCCCCCCCGTGCGTAGCCGAACCCGCCGGCTCGGACGCCGCCACCACCTCCCTCCCGTCGGTGGTCAGTATGACCGCCTCGTTGGTCTGTGCCTCGGCCATCGCCGCCGCCCGGCGGGCAGAGTCGGGGGGGGACGCAAGGTCACCCGAGCGGCGGAGGTGCGCGAGCGTGGCAGCTACAGAGGTGCGACCGACGGAGCCGCGGGTGGGAGCCGCCACCGCAGCCGCCGCCGCCGTCGCCGCTGGTGCCACCGGGGGCGGTGCCGCAGCGGCTGCGGCCAAGCCCAGCGCGTGGGCGGGTGCCCCCCCAGCTCCGCCAGGCACACCCCCTCCGCCGTCTGTGGCCGCGCCCCCCCCCACACCGGCCGCCCCGCGTAGCACGCCGTCGTCGCCGGCACCGCCCGGCGGCAGGGGCAACGGCGGTGGCGGCGGCGCCCCCACCCCATCGGCAGCCGCGGCGGCAGCGACGGCCGCGCGCAGCTCGTCCCGCCGCCGCTTCTTGCGTGCCCGGTCGCGGACGTTGCGGCGGGAGCCGGCCGCGGGGGGAAGCGCCGGCGGGGCGCCGGCCACGGCGCCGGCTGCAGCGGCAGCGGTGGTGGTGGCGGTGGTGGGACCACGGGGACGGCCTCTGTGGTGAGCCGCGACGGTGGCGACGGCAGCAGCGTGAGCGGCGGTGGCGGCGGCTACAGAGGTGGGTGCGCCGGAACGGCCGCCGCCCTTTCTGCCCTTGTCGCGGCTGCTGTTCCTGCTGTCGCTGTCACAGCTGCTGCTGCTGTTGCTGCTGCTGCTGCTGCTGCTGCTGCTGCTGCTACTGCTGCTGCTGCTGCTGCTGCTGCCGTTCCCTATGGAAGGGCATGGCAAAGGGAGAGACGAAGAAGATGACGACGATGACGTTCCCAGCGGCGGCGGTGGCGGCGCCACGGCCTCACGCCGGCGCTTGCGCGCTCTCCCCTCCGCCCCCCCCCCCTCCCGCACAGCGGTCACCTCATCCCCATCGCGCAGCAGTACCGCGGGCGCTGCTGGCGGCAGCGCCGCCCCCGCCAGGCTCAGCGCCACCACCCCCCCCGCCGCCGCCGCCGGCCGCGAGGGAAAGAGGGCGGTGCCCACCGACGCGGCCACGTCGGCGATGGTCACCGCACCGGGGGGGAGGAGGTGCCACGACGCGTGGGGCGGGTGCGCGTGGCGCACCAGGATGCGGGCGGGGGCGGCGGGGGGGGCGAGGTACGGCGGCGGTGGCTGCGGCAGCGCGTGGGGATGCCATCCCCCCCTGCCGCCGCTGACGCCGGCGGCGGCGGCGGCAGCACGCGGCGCGGCGGTGAAGGGGAGAAATGGGGGGGGGTACCCGCCAGGGGGGGGCTTGGGGTGAGGCATGGAGGTGGCGAGAGGGTCCTTGGCAGGGGGGTTGCGGGGGGGGGAGGGGGCGAGGCGCTGAGGGAACGAGGACCTGCCGGTGCGGGGCGGTCAGATGCGCGTCCGAGCCGGTGCGCTCGACGCCTCATTGGGCAATCAACGAACAATCGTCCCTATTTTCTATTTTGTGCCGCGCGAGCTGGCTTGTGACTCGCGACCAGGCTACATGTTCTGTGTACGTCTTACTTTGCACCAGCCGGCGAAGCAACGAAGACGGTCTCCATCCGACGCCGGCGATGAAGAAAAAGAAAAAAATAGACGATGAGGTGTGCCATTCTACTGTACTCTGCCTGTTATGTTGGCCGTCTACCCCACCCTCTGTGGGGCGGACGAGACCTCGCCTCGTCCAAAGCCATGCAGACAGTCGCCTGTGTGCATGCAACGCGCTGTCGTGCTCGGCGTCGCCCCGGCGGCGCTGCGTGGGGGAGGAGGGGATGGTTTGGAACCAGCAGCAAGCCGGGAAGAGCTCCTTCCCACGGTGCAAGGAATGTACTAGGCTGATTCGCAGAAAACGGGGCGATACTGGCCGCGCACGTCAAGTTGAGGGCGGGTTCAACGGTGCACGCGGTGCGGCGCGATCCGGCCACTAGAAACCCGGGGGGAGATGGGGTGACCGGGGAACAGGGGGGTTGAGGGGAAAGCGGAGGGAGAGGGGGGTGACGAGCAGAGCAGCGACAGAAGGGGGACGAGCTTGGGGCCAACGATCTACGGCCGATGGCTGACGAACGGCTAACCGGCCCAACCCTACTTTCCCCGCAGCGAGCAAGCACGTGGCGGCAAAAAGAGCCGAAAGGAAAGAGGATGGAGAGGGTGTCGGGAGGTCACCAAGGGAGAGCCCAACAGGGCAGAGGGGGTCGTGCCGTCGTCAACCATGCCAAGAAAAATTCAACGCCGTGCGTGTGGGTTGCGTGTCTATTGTCAGCCACCTCCATACGCGGGAATGCTCACGACCACAGCGTCGTGCGGACGTAATACAGACTACGTTGTAGCACGCGTGGCGAAGGCACGGACGGAAGGCGGTATCCCCATGAAGCTAGACAGCGGGGTCGTCAAGGCACAAGGACGTCATCGCAGCGGGTCACCCCACGCGACGGAATAGGGGGGGAGGGGGGGTGGCGGAAGGGCGGCTCCAATGGCCATCCCACCGCGCGGCCGCCCTCGTTTGCAGCAATGGGTGGACGTCCAGCAAGCGGCAACCCTGATGCCCCTGCAGGCAGGGGACCGTGGAAGCCCCGACCAGCCGTCATGCACCACTCAATTCTCAAAACATCGTTGCCGGCATCCCATGGCGCAACGTCCGATTCTGACCCCCCCCCACACCATCGCCCCCTCTCCCTACCCTCGGGCTGACAGCACAAGCATCATCTGCTACGTGCGCCATCACGCAGACGCCACATAGGCAGCAGCACCCCCGCGCACGCGGCGGTGGCCGCAAGGAGGACGGCAAAAAATGCGGGCCACCCCGCTGCCTTGATCACCAGCGTCAGCGGCCACCCCGCAAACGCGGCACCCGTGTAGCTGACGACACCCAGGAAGCCGAGGGCGGTCGCGGTCGCGGCACCGCCGCTAACCTCGGCACCAATCAGACCAATCAGCACCTGTGGGCCATTGACGCAAAAGCCCAGTGCTGCGAGCGCGGCGGCGGTGGCGAGCGTGCCCCCCGGCGGGCACAGAGCAGCACCGACAAGCGCGACAATAAGGACAGCTAGGTAAACCAGCGTGACCGCGGCGCGACGGCCCCCAGCAGCATCTGACGCAACGCCAGAGCTAAACGCCCCAGCCACGCCGCTGAGCTCAAGGGTGGACAGCAGCACCGCCGCCTGGGCAGCGTCGAAGTGCTTGACCTCCACCAGTGCAAAGGGAAGCCACGTCTTGAGCGCCTGTCGCACAAAGTAGAGAAGAAAGGAAGCGGCCGCGAGTGTCCAAATGGAGCGGCTGGTGATCACCCGCTCGACCGTCTCGCGCCACGCTGGCCGGGAGGGGGTACCGTCGGCAGCAGCGGCGGTCGCTGAGCCGCCGCCGCCGCCACTGGTGGTCATCGCAGCACGACCAGCGCCACCATCCACCGCCCGTGCCCGCTTCGGCGGCGTTGTCGGTGCCGGCTGCGGCCACGACACAGACCACCCCGCGTCGCCAGGGGTGTCTCGCATCAAGGGCAGTGTCAACACGGCGAGCGCAACAGCAAGCAAGCCCGGCACCAGCAGCCCCGCGCGCCAACCAAGCGTCCCCGCGCTCAACAACCCACACAGCAGCGGAGCAGCAAAAGCCCCAAAGTTGGCGGACGTGGACCACAATGCCCACCACACACCCCGCTCCTCAGTTGGATACCAAGCAGTGAGGAGCCGTGCGCAGGCGCCCGAGCCGGCCCCCTGCACCAGCCCATTGATAGCATACATAATGCACAACGTCGGGACGGAGCGGCAAAAGGCAAGCGCCACGTTCGCCAGCCCCGCCGCGAGCAAGCCAAACGCGAGCGTCGCACGCGGCGAGCGACGGTCCGCAACAATGCCCGTCACAAGCCGGCTGCCACCATAGGCAAAGGGAAAGACCGACGAAACAGCGCCAATCTGAGCGAGGGAGAGACCCAGCTCGGCACGCATCAAGGGGGCAACAAACGTAAAGTTGGAACGCAGCAGCACGTACACGGCGTACGAAATCCCAATGCAGCAAAAGATGCGGAGACGGGTGCGACGGAAGCGCAGCTGGTCCGCCGACGACGCAGACGCAAGGCGAATGCGGGAGGAGGGGATGGCGTCAGGCGCGTCAGCGGCACCGTCGTGGAAGGCACCCACATCATAGGGCACGGGGGCCGTCGCGGCGCTGGCAACAATCGGAGTAGCCGGCGGCGGCGTAGTCGCCGGCACCTGGTTAGTGAACGTAGAGCCACTGTTGGTGAGCACCGCATGGACACCAGCACCCTGGCGGGGCGGTGGAGACCCCCAGCCAGAGCTGCGGAGCCCCCAAGGCGCGACGGCCAGAGGGGTACCGACCCGCCTACGCACAAAGCTCGTCGCTCGGAGGGGAAACCGCCTGGCCGCCCGTGGCGGACATGGCGTCGTCGCTGTCGTTGTCGATGCCGCACAGACGAGGCCACCCGCTCGCACGCCGGCAAAGCTGGCATGCACTGCAAATGCGGGCGGCGCCTTCGTCTTGGTCGTCAGACCCATTGTGGTGGCCCTGAACGTGAGTGTGGAACGCAGCCGAGGCTGCTGACGCTGTCGCTGCCGCTGTGGCAATGCACCGTAGGCAGTAAGCAGCCCGTAGTTGTCAGGTCTGGGAACAAGGATGAGGGGGGAGGTGGGGAGATCGTCACCAGCAGGCAATGAGAACAGCCGTGGGTAGCCGGGGATAGCCAGGGATGGCTGAGGATAGCTGGGGATGGCAGGAAGGGACGGTGGAGGCTGAGCGGGAGGCGGCCCGCACACCAGTCTGAAGAGCAGTGCCGCGCGGGGGGTCAAGGCGCTGCCCCGGTGATGGGGCCACGCCCGCCGCCGGCATGAGTGGGGGTGTGCCGTCGCGGACCGCTCGTGCACCCCCGTGGGCCCTGCAAATGCACGCGTGCCACAAGCGGCTGCGTGGGGGGGGGTGGATGCGGCTGGGGCACCGTTCAGCGGCCACGCCGCGACGAGGGGCTGCCCTCGGGAGGGGTCGGGGAGCGCCTGCCGCGCATTGGGGAGTTGGCTGGCCCTCCTCGTCCAGCCAAGGCCCATCTCAGACCGCCGCCAGGCACCGTCGGGGCCCTGGGATCGATGAAAAGACCAATATTCGTGTGAGCCAAAGCTTCCAACGACCGAAACTGGCCATGCTTCCAGCACGCGAATGAACCGAAACCCCTCTCGCCCCCTCTCAACGAGAAACTGTTGGACCGGTGAGTGGCGGTGGGCCTCTGATCCCAGCACGCAGTGCCCCCCAAGCCACGTTCGCCCCCAACCTCCACTGCCCCGCCGAAAAGTGCCTCCATTGGCACAGCAATGCGCCCTGTGAGGCCAGGGCACTGGGGGGGGCGCCGGCGTCGACTGAGCGCCGCAGCCACAGGGCAGACCGCGGTAGCCCGGGTGAGTGGCGCGTGCGCCGGCGTGGTCGACGACGGCGGTTGTGGTGTAGGCGACGGCGGCGGCGGCGGCGGCGCCAGCAGCCGACGATGGGGAGCGCCACGGGCTGAATCTTTGGGGGACCCTCTGAGACCCCCAAACTCTGTCGTTTTTTTTTCTGCCAGGTAGGGTCTGGGCCCCCCAATTGGAAGATCGGGCGGCGGTTTCCACGAGGGCGCTGAGATTGAGAGTGCCGCCACCCCGTCAAACCCGCCAGCGAGTGCCCCACTCCCACCGGCGACGGCGGCGGCGCGGCGGCGGCACAGAGCAAACTCGCGGCTGAAAAGCGACGTGCCCGCTGGGGCATTGTTCTGCGACCCAGAGCCCACGGTGGCCGTCCAACGCTGGGGGGGGACGGGAACGGGAATTGCGTACCTCCCGCGCTGGAAGCGAAAAAGACGCTTCGTGCTGTAAGCCCGCGGTCAGGTACGCGAGGCGATGAGCTGGGGCTCGCTTCTTGCGCCTGCAGGAGCACACCCATGCAAGCATGCAAACACGCATTGCGGAATGAGGGGGAGGATGGAACAGAATGGTCTTGATGACCACTATACCTGGCCGGCGGATCACACACAAGTCGACACGTTGGCGGGAACGAGGCCAGCGCGCAAAGCATTGAAAACGCTTCAAAAACCTTCCGGAAAAGCAGTCGCCTCGAGCCCTTGCCTGGTACTTCTCTCGGTGAGTGAAGTGCGTGTTGCCTGACCAGCGCACCATGGGGGGCCACTAAACACATTTCAAGTCCGTAGTTCAGCTCAACTCTTCTTGGTAGGTTCCACACGCTGCGTCGAGCCGCTTCTTCTCTCTCCCGACAGCAGCGTCCTCCCCCGTCCCCCAGTCGCTCCTTTCGCCGTTCGCTGACGCACGCATGCGGCTTGGGCTCGAGGGCCAGGTAGGCATGCCGAGCGCCACTGATTAGTTGCCGCGGTGCTGGCGACGACATTTCTTCTCGCCTGCGGGTCTGTGTGGCCCAGCGCAGCCTGCCTTACTCTTCCGCGCCGCTGTGTGTCCTGTCTCTTCCTGACAGTTTGGCGCTCGTTTTGTTTGCGCTTGTCCGTGCCCCTTGACCTCACCCGTCTTCATGCTCGGTGCCGCTTTTTGTACCAACGTTGGGCTTCCGATGTTTACTACCGCCCGCCTGCTTCGTCCGGGGCTGGCGTCGGCCGCTTGCAGGCGTCCCTCGGGGAGGTGGGCCTCAACCATGTCGACTGCGACTCCGACTGGAGATGCGCCGGCGGTAGCGCCCTCCTGTGTTCCTTGTGAAGGCATTGGATGTGCGTATTCTAGTTACCTTGTTTTACTCTTGGTGTGGATACTCTGGGCTCAGTTTGCAACGAAGTGGCGTGGGACGGGAAGCGAACTGAGTGATGATATTGACGCAGGCTTGGCCAGAATTTTCTCTTCCTCTCTTTTTTTCTCTCAGCGACTGTGCGAATGGGCGGTTGGCGTTCACTTTTTTCAGCTGCCATGGACGCGGCAGAGGTCCTCAAGTCTGCCGCTGTTCGCCTGCCTGCCTGGCAAGTCGCCGAGGACGGTCGCTCCCTCTCTCGCACACATCAGGTTGCTTCTTTTGTCGACGGACTGAACTGGTTCAACGCGATCATGCCGATTGCAGAAGCCGAAGGCCACCACCCGGACCTTTCTCTGGTTGACTGGAACTGCGCTTCGGTACGGCTGAGCACACACGTACGTTCCTTGGTCATTCTTTCTGGTCTTATCTGCAGTGGTCGTTGACGGCCTGGATTTCAGGTTGTCATGGTGTGCTGCCCTGTTTTTGTTTCTTACTCTGTCTCATACCCTTTTCTCAGGCGGGTGTCCATGCCGATCTGCCTCCGGTTCTGTCTGTCTTCCCTCCCTAGGCGCTGCGAGGTGTAACTGAGAATGATTTCATTGTGGCGGAGCGCATTGAAGCGCTGCCAGTGGTACTGAAGAAGGCTCGCAAGGCCAAGAAGGCGGCAGAGTGACGTTGCGTTGGTCGCGGTCATGCCGGACACGGCCACGCTGACACGGTGCTCCCACTAAGGTGCCGTCGCTGCGGGGCAGTAGCTGTCCGTGTCTGGAGCCCTGTGGCGCATTAGCAAGTAGTAGCCGCTGTCGGTGCGCCCGACTCAGGGTCTTTGGTGCTTGGTCGTTTCTTTGACCGCCGCCCGTTGTTGCACATCAACGTGTTTTTTTTTTTCACGAGCATCTTCAGCAGAGTTTCTGCGCTTATCGATTGACGCTCTTGGGAGAGCGTCAATCTGGGCCGCCGCTGGCGGGGAGATGGCGCCCTCCCCATCCACCCCCGTCGCGGCTCCGCAGTCGCAGGGGGCCCCCATGAAAGAGGGGGTGGATAGTCCAACATGTTGGCGTCGTGGTTAAGGCACCCATGTCAAATAACGACGGGCTTCTACGTCATCGACTCATCCTTCGTCACTTCTTCCGCAGCACACCAGCGCTCGTGTCAACCTCCCCCTCCCGCCTCGGTGCATCCCCTCGCCCTTGCGACCGGCCTCACGCCGACAGTGAACGTACCCACCCTTCGCGCCACCGTGGCCGCACCCTCACATCCCCACCCCTACTCTACTTTCTACCGGCGGTGCAGCTTAAGCCGCACCGACGACAGCGCGCGAGCAAAAGCCCTGCTGCTGCTGCCTCCTCCTGTCGCGGCGCGAGGTAGTCCGCTGAGTGGCGGCCGCGCGAGGCCACGGGAGCTGCCGACCCCAACGCGCGGCGGCCGCAGCCGTCGCTCATCCGCCCCCGCCGGCGGGGCGCCGTCGCCGAACGGGGCACCGCCGGTAAGGGGGGCGCTCGCGCCGCCTGGGGCGGCGGCTGCCCCGTGTGGCGCGTCTTGCTCGTCCAACCCGCGCGCGCTGGCCAAGGGGGCGGTGCGCATTGACACGAGCGCCTCCCCCGCCAGGTCGGCCTCGTCCAGCCCCCCCGACCGGTGACCGCACTCCCCAGCCGCGACGCTGATGCGGCGGCCGCCCAGCCGCCCACTGGCGCGCCGACGCCCCCCATCCACGACGGGGAGGTGGGCCGAGGATGAGACGCTCCCAAGGTCGCTGCTGCTCGCGCTCGCGGGCACCGCGGCGGCGACCAGCGGCGCGTAGGCTGAGAGAGTATCGGCCGACGCAGACGCAGACGGGCCGTTTGCCTCGGCCGCAGTCGCCGCATCCGCAGCCGCCGCCATCGCTTCCTCCCCTCGAGACCACCGCGACGAGCGCTCACGTGACGAGGACGTCCCCCCGCCCCCCCCCCCCCCGCCGTGCGACGACGCCCACGGGCGAAAAGGGAGAAGGCCGCTGCCACCGTGGGAAGCCAGGTGGGAGAGGCTGCCACGCGAGCGACGGGCCGCGGGGACCGCCGCTGCCACGGCCGCGACTGCCGCCACAGCCGTGGTCGCAGGCGACAGATGTGCCCCGGAGGTGCGGGAGCGCTTGGCAGTGCTGTCACCGGCTGTGCGAGACGGCCCCCCCACGTCCACCACAGCCCCCACCGCTGGTACTTCGGCCGCACGCCGCGCTCGCCAGTGGCGGCGGTGAAGAGAGAGCGGACGGCGGCTGCGAGCAGCCGTCCCGGTCGTGCTAGACGACAAGGAGGCAGTCTTGCCCTCGTCTCCGTTGCCGTCAGCTGCCGATGACGCTGCCGGCAGCGGGGTGCTCTTAAATAAAGACGGCGCTGACTGGTGGGCCGACGAAAGGGAAAAGAGGCCATCGAGAGGAATGGGCGACGGCGGACGCAGTAGGGCAGGTACGGCTGCAGGCGACGGCGGCAGTGGAGTGGCGCTGGCAGGCGGCCCGGGCGTGGCTGGCCGCGGGGCGGTATGACCAAACCGCCAGCCAAGAATGCCACGGCGGGTCTCCGCCGGTACAGCTTCAGAGGGCGACGACGACCTTGATGGCGCCGGCGCCTGGTCCTCCGACGAAGACGACCGCCGTGGGGAGTGTGCAAACGGCGAGGGCAACGATGCCATTGACGTGGGCGACGGTGGCGCGCGGGGGCGAAACGCAGCGGCGGGTGACCGGCCGCTGTCGCTGCCGCCGCCGCCGCCGCCGCCGCCACCACCAGAGCCACTGGGGCCGCCGGACACATCCACCACGTATGCTGGGGGTGCGCCCCGCCCTTCAGCACTTGCCAGTCGTGCCGCCCGCCAGGCGCGGCGTCGCACCCGCACCCGATCTGTCACCGCGGGTGAGCTCCCGGCGGTCCCAGACGACGGCGGGGGTGCGGCGCTCGACCCCGCAGCTGGAATAGAGCTCCAGCTGTCGCCGCCGCCCGTAGTGGCCGGCGACGGCGGCGCAAGCGGAAAGCCGTCGCCGATAGGAAGAGGGGAGAGGCTCGGGGAGACGCTCCCCGGCGGTGTCAGCGGCTCCACCCGCACTAATGGGGAGGGGGGAGGAGCGCGGTCCGCAGAGCCGCCGCCGCTGCTGCCGCGCTGCCACCTGAGGTGGCGGGCAATTGACAGGCCGGGAAAGCCAGGGATGAGGGGCATGGGGGGGGGGGTACGAGGTGCGGCAGGAGGGGTGTCCGATACAGGCGCCGCGGTGCCGCCGGATCCTTCATTGGAGGCACTCACCGCCCGTGCTACGCTTGCAAGGACGCTCGCTTTCTGCATCGGAGGCCCAGGCCCCTGGATGGGTCGGGGCACCGCCAGATTCACCGGCACTGGCCGCACTGCCAGCGGTCGCACTACCCCCACCAGGGGTGGCGGATAGGCCGGTCGCATGGCGCCGGCGGGTGGCGACGGCGGTCGAAAGCGGCGGATCCGGAAGGACGGATCCACCACACCCCCACCCCCCAGCAGCACACCCGTCGGCGGCGACAGCGGCGACGGCAGCGGGATGGGAGAACGTGACCGCACCGTTGCTGGGGACAATGTCGGAGGGGCGGACGGTGCGCCTTTGGGGGAAGACGCGGCCACCCCCGGCCAAGGCGCGCCCGAGACATTGCAAGACGCCGAAGACGCAGGCGCGCTGCCTGGATGAGGCCGTTTGCAATCCATGCTCTTGCGAGCAACAGGGCTCACCTGCTCCCTCCTCGGGCCCAGTGCAGCAGGAGAGAGAAGAAATGGTGGAGGCATCAGCACCATCTCTCCCTCCTCCTCACCCGCCGACGAAGAGGCTAGCGTCGCCAGAGACCCGGACGATGGCGACGGCGCCATGGACGCAGCCCAGGACAGAACGGAGCGCACGACTCGTGCACTCGAGGCGGGCGATACCGGAGGGGATGGTGCCCGCCGCGATGCCGAGGAGACGGAAAACCGCCGGCGAACTGTCGACTGTGCCGGACGCCGCTCACACACCCGGTCCACCGACGGCGGCGGGAGCTGCGGCGGCGGCGGCGGTGCGGCGGGGGCAGCTGCCGCTGCAGCAGCTGCTGCCATGGCCGCTGTGAGGCGACCCGCAGCAGAGTGCGTGCGTCGGTGAGCCGGGCGCTGAGGTGGGGTGCCTCCACGACTGCCGCCACTGCCACGGATGCCGCTACGACTGCCGCCGCCATCTCCGCCTCCTCCACTTTCGTCTTTGACATTGCCACCGGCACCGTTGGCGTAGTCGCTGGCGCCGCCGTCACCACCACCGACATGACAACCACCATCAACACCGCCGACATGAGCGCCCCCGCCACCACCACCGACTGCCAATGCATCATCAAAGCGACGCGCGACGGTTGCTATGGGCCGCGGCCGAGGAGAGCACACGCGGTCAGGCGACGGGCGGGACACAGCGAGGGCCCCACCGACGGGGGAGGGGGTCGCCATGGGCGGAGCGGTAGGCGGCGCCCTCGGACCCGCGGCGGCGAGCGTCAGACACGCCGACGCCGAGTGGGTGCGCCGGTGCAGCGACCGAAAGGGCGGCCCAGCCGCCGCAGCCGCCGATGCCGCCGCCGCCACCGCTGGCGGCAGCGGCGGCGGCGGCGGCGACGGCCGGTCCTCGCGGCCGGCGGCGGGAGCCGCGGCGGGTGCGGGGGGTGACCAGCGTGTCGGGCAGCCCGCCAAAGGCGGCAGCAGTGGCGGCGGCGGCGGCGGCGACGGCAGTGGCGGCAGCGGCGGTGGCGCCGACGGCGACGGCGACGGCGCCGGCGCCGGGCGGCCCCCCCCGCCAGACGTGCGCCGCCGCCCTGCCTCGTCGGGGGACGGCGACGCCCAGTGGGCGGGCAGGGGCGGCGGCACCAGGGCGGGGGTGGATGTGGTCCGCCGCCCTGCCGCGGGGGTGGTGCGCAGGCCCGCCACGTGGGGCAGCCGCAGTACCTGCGGCGCGTCCTTGCGCCGCCGCCCCGCCCTGGGGGTGGCGTGACGTCGGAGCGGAGACCGGGGCGGCCCAACGGCGGCAGCGGCGGCGGCGGCAGCGGCGGCGGCTGCACCCTGCTTTGCCGCAGCCGCCGCCGCCGTCGCCGTACCTCCGGTGTGTCTGCCGGGGGGGGGAGTTCCTTGTCGCGCGTCTGCAGGCGCGTCGGCAATGGGTGCCCAGCCGTCGGCGGGCAGCGGGGATCGCGGCGGCAGGGCCGCCGACCGGAGGTAGACGCCGCTGCCGACGCTCCCCGGCGCTCTCATCCCCTCCCACCCGTCGTCCTCACTCAAGGCGACAGCGGCGGCCGGCAGAGCGGCTCCTGCTCCATCAGCAACCCTGTCAGCGGCGGCGGGGGGGGGCGGCGGCGGCGACGGCGGCGGTGGGGGAGGCGGCGGAGGTGGGCGGAGGTCCGCGTCGGCTTCCTGCCCTGTCAGCCACTCGGTGGGCGGAGGCTCTTCAAGGGCAGACCCCACGTGTGCCGTCGTCATGGCGGGGCTGCCGCCGCAGCGGCTGCGACGTCGCCGTCGGCGGTAACGGTGGCAGCAGCAGCCGGTGGCGGCGGCGGCGGAGGCAGCGGCGGCACGCGGCGCGCGGCGGCCGTCGTGCCGCCTTGGCACCCGGCACCCCCCTGCAGGCCTTTCACCCCGACAGCGATTTGCAGGCCGCACCGGACGGGCGCGTGGGCCACGCCCCCACGGAGCGCCGCCACCCCGCAACACGTAGGCTGGGACAGCCCCGGTGGCTATGATCCCCCCACGCGACCGGCGGGGGGCCCCGGGGACGGGGGCAGGAGGGCGCGCCGCGGCGTAGGTGTGTGTATGTATCGGGGAGGCGTGCTGGGTGCTGGCACCTCTGCTCCGCGCCTCCTGTGACCCCCCAGTGCCCTCGCGTTTTTTTTGATGGGCGGGGGGGGGCCTGCTGGCAGCCTCCACCCAGGCCGCCAGCCAGGGCAGCACGGCCGCCCAACCACCCCCCGCTGCGGGTGTGTCTGGGGTTTGGGCGTTTGTGGGGCGCTGGGCAGTCGTGCGGTGTCAAGCCAATCGATGAGCAATCCGGCAGGGCAGTTGGCGGGGGGGGCCACCACAAACCCGCGTATTGGGCCCCGGTGGCCCCAACGACCCCCCCCCGCGCCACACCCACCGCGTCAGCCTATCGCCCCCGCGTGTGGGGGAAAGGCGTGGTGCCAACGCAGCCTCTACGCCGAGCACGCACGCCCACCCGCGGACGAGCGTGCCACGCGCTCTCCACCGGGAGTGGAGTGGGCCTGGCGGTTGTGGGCGGGGGCTGCGGGCACACGCGGCGGGCACGCGCGCGCGCGCGCCCCCGCGGCGGTGCTGGGTGGTTCATCAGGCGGCGCGCGCACCAGCGCAGCACTGCTTGTCCCCTGTCAAGAAACAAGCCCGATTTTGGCCAGATCTCTTGCTTCGTTGTGCAAATTCTTGCCCTGCTCGAGCAGGAAAATGAACGGCTCGAGCAGAATTTTGCTTTTCTGATCGAAGGGATGGGCTGAGGCCAAAGAATCTCCCCCAGGATGACCGACACGACGGCCGCTGTCGGTGTTCTGTGAACCAATGACAACAGCGGTGGCGCTGCTGTTTGCTGGACGAAGCGGTCCATTGGTCAGAATTCACGTGGTAGATGTCGAGCAAGGCGGAGAGATTTTTCCGGGCAGACCCTGGAAACATGTCGTCGCGCAGGTTTTCGCTTAACTAGTGCGAGAGATTGCGCGGTTTTTAAACGCGTTTGTATAAACACTGCTCCCAAGCGTAGCGATGGTCGGTCGCTTCTTTGCGCTTCAAGAGAGTCCTCTCCTGCCCCGTGCGCTTCCGGTCATACCAAGGGAGGTAGCGACCAGCAATCGCCCGAGCTGTTATAGGCAGAAAGCAAGAAACGGTGGTAAAAGCGGTGTATATGATGCCTTGAGGGGGGGTCGATGCAGGTTTTACGCAGGTTTTTGCTCGAGAATTTCCCAAAAAAGCAAGAAATTTTTGACAGGCGATAAGCAGTGCTGCGCAGGTGAGGGGCGAAGAACATCGGGAGGCCGTCGGGGCCGAGGGAGGGAGACCGTCCGCCAACCGCCCGATCACCCGGGGAGGAATCTTTCACTCCTGCGGGGCCTGGGGTGGTGCCGTTTGGACCCCGGCCCGGTGCAGAGTACGATGTGTTGGCGGCCATGACGCAGTCGACAGCAGCACGGTGAGTCGGTGGCCGTGATCACCCACCAGTGCTTTGCTTGGGGACCTTTTGTGCCCAGTTTCACTCCGTCAGCACAGTCTCGGGAGGTTGGGGAGGCCTGGACGACTTTTCTGGACGTTCCACCCCCCCACCAGAGGAAAGTAGGAGTCCTGTGACTGTGTCGTCTCCGTCGGTGGTTGCTCGAAGCCCCAAAACTCGCCCCATCATGATGATGCTTGTTTGCCCTCTGGCGCGAAAGGCGCACTCCTCGACCGCCCCCCCACCGGTGATTGGGGTGCACCTCGACAACGATGATATGCTCGACTACTCCAGCGGCGACTGCTGGGAGAGCGCGCTCTTGGCAGCGAATGCCGGTGCCCGCCCAGCGACGTCGGCGCATCCGCGGCTGCCCCATCGCCCCTCGCCCTTCGCGGCAACCTTGCTTGTCCCTCCTCTTTCGTGACAGGAGCGCCTCTCACAGCGTGTGGCGGGCTGGGGGGGGGCGGAGGGGGCAGGCGGGGCAGGGGGGACAGAGCGGGTCATCCTCCGCCCGGTTGTGGCAGCGGCTGGGCCAACAGCGCACTGGCGGTCTTGGCGTCGCCGCGGGAGAGTGTGCCGCGTGGAGGTGGCTGCAGCGGTGGCGGCGGCGGCGGCCGCGGCGGCGGCAAAGGCGGCGGCGGCAAAGGCGGCGGCGGCGGCGGCAGCGGCGGCGGTGGCAGTGGCCGTGGTGTTGCCCGTGACGGAGCCCCATCCTGCGCCGAGATCATCCCAGAGGAAGAAACACGCGGAGCGCGGCGAGGCCTATCGGTACAGTACGGCACGTGCGCATGACTGTAGCCACCGAGGTAGTGAAAGTCACACTGCTTGTCTTTTCAGGCGCGCTATCAGACAGTGTTGGGGAAGGAACGAGTACAGGAAGCAGCAGCCAGGTGTACTTTCGCGAACAAGACTTGACGAGCAGCGACGCTGTGGAAAAGAAAAGGAAGGGGCTGGAGAGCAGGGCCGTTCAGGAGGCTGACCTCTCTAAGGGCGAAGGTGCAGGCGCGCAGACTGTGAGGAAAAGACTCGTCTTCTTATTGCTCTCCTCCCACCGCTACCCCCCGTCTCTCCCTCACTGCCCATATACCCAGAGGCTCCCCCAGAAACGGGGGAGCGTCGACCCTTGCGCGCGCGCGTCGCGCGCGCGCCCCGCGTTGCTGCCCCACTCTCCAGTGGCGCCCGTTCCGGTCCTCCCGCGGTGCCCGTGCACCGCCTCTCCTCCTTTGTGCCCCGTGGCCGCCCGTGGTCACACCGCCCATTAGGCAACGGTCGCGGTCACGTGGCGGCCCGGGGCATTACCGGCGGGAACGGGCGCGTGCCAGCATGGCCTGCGCCCGAACCGCCGCTTGATTATTCACACAGACCCGTCGCATGACCGAGGAACGGGGCTGCGGCACTGTGGCAGCGCAGCGCGGTCGCAGCGCAGTGGGTCTGAAGCCCTGTCCTTCACGCGAGGCGATTTTTCGTGTTTGGGCGTGTACACACGTGCTTGCACGGCCGAGCAGGGGTGTGCACGGGACTCAAATTTGTGCAAGGGTGCACATTTCCCCTGTTTAGGTGCACAATTCACTGCATTTTGCACCGAAAAATGCTGCAGGCGCGTGGCGGATGCTGCATGAAGCCTGCATCCAGCGTGCACGTTCGTGCACAGAGCGTGCACTGGAGATCGCTCAACTCGGGAAAAGGAGAGTCGCTCGGCTGCACTGGCGTGCAGCGGCATGCCACTGAGTACGCACTGCAGATGGGGCGCGCGGGTTGCTCTCACGAAGCACGTCGTTGTAGAGAACATGAGCTTTCGCACAGGTCTGCAGGCTTATGCGATGCACGGTCATGCTAGATTGCACGGGATCTGGTGCAGGGAAGTGTAAATTGCAAACACGTTTTCCGCTTCCATGCGGCGTGTCGCCGCGAATCGTGAAACCATATGGTTGCATGTATGTATGCACGATTGCACGTTTTTTTTTCACGACATGCTCCAGGTGACAAAAGGCGACAATTGGCGAAGGAAGCGCCGGCGAGAAAAACGCTCTTCACGCACACCTCGACAAGGTCGTTTTCATGCTCCTCAAAAAAATGGAGTCTCGCCGGCGCTTCCCCTTCTGGGGGGGGCCGTAGCGGGGCAAACGTGCAGTGCATAAACGCGGAAAAGGACGTTCTTGGGCCCTTGGGGCCACATTGCAGTGCACGTGCAATGGGCCGCGCACGCCGTTCATGTCAAATCGGCCGTCTGTAAGGGACAGGGTTTAAGACCCACTGCGCAGTTCGGCCGTCGTACACTAAAATCAGGGACACCCGACTTCAGGACGATCCACCTCAGGGACGACCTACTTTAGGGACACGCCGCTGCAGGGACCCCCCAGTTCAGGGACCTCCCAGTTCTGGAACACCCCCCCCCCATCGACCCTGAATGTGGAGGCCACCCACTGGCGTAAGCAACCATCCAGCACCCCCACTGCTGGGTGGGTGCACCCAGAGGACGTGTCCCGCGTTTCGCTGCGGAAAGACTCTCTCCTCGACTGAACGACGCTTCCTCACCGAGCCGCCGCCGTCGTCACGCCCCACCCCTTAGCCTGTCTGGCCCATTAAACGGCCACCTTGGCAGCTGAGGTACTTCTCTCTGTCTCCTTCAGAAAAAAAAACACGGCTGGAGAGAGGAGAGTGAGCTCGTTCTCATGATGTTTTTTATTTTCTTCGTCTGTTAGTGAGTATCTCGTAGCCCGGCCGTCAATATCGGGCCGCCACGTGTAATGCTCCCAAACGGGCCAGCTCTGCAATAGGCATCCAGGGCCAATCACAAGGCTGATAAGTGTCAAGAGAAGTCACATGGCCACATTTATTCTTCCCTCATTGGCCCCACCTCTGTCAACGGAAATTCTGCCAATCCCATACGCATCCGCTGGCGCTGTGCGCCAGCCAGCAAACGCTTTTTTTGGACCGTCTTGATGGGGCCGCGGACCCGCCGGTCCCTCGTGATGAGAGCTTCTCGAGCGCGATTTTCCGTGCGCTGCTTCTTGTCCGCTGCCTTTTTGCTGCCTCCGTTGCCTTGTCTGCGTCAGCCTGCAGCTTCCCATTGAGTCCAGAAACAACAGAGAGAAGCTGGGAAACCAGGTTTTTACCAGAGAGAGTACGAAACAGCTCGCAAGCGCGCACGACCGGGTCCGTGGAAGGAGGCGCCGGCCCAGGCGGCGACACACGCGGGGTCCCCCCACGAGTAGATGCCTGCTGCGGGGCCGCATCAGGTCCATTGGTAGATACAGCAACGCTGCTGGGTCCAGCACGGGTAGGCGGCATAATTTGGTTAGGGGGGGGGGGCGCGGGGCGGAGTACGTGAGGTAGGATGGGGAGAGAAACACGGACGGGTGACCAGTGCTGCAAGAACCGCGGCAGAGTAGGAGAGATCGTTGCCGAAGTGGTCAATTTGGGCGTACACGTGGCCACGTGGAGTGGCCGGTTTAGGGGCAGTGGCTGTTTATAGTGCGTCCCGTAAAAAGTAGACGTGCACGTGTCGTGATCATGTCAAATATCGGCCACTGGACCAATCAAACCCACACTGCACGACCTGTGCACGTCCACTTTTTACGGGACGCACAATAATGGGCCAGACAAGCTACATGCCGCGCCGAGCCTTCTTCGCGCTCCACCTGCGCCGTGCCCCCTAAACCGTCGTCACGGATTTCCCACATTAGCGTTGTAATATGCTTGCGTGTCGCCTTGCGCACCCTCCCACAGCTGCCGCTGGCCCACATTTTGGGTCTAAAATCATGCAAGCGCTTGCACGCGCGGGCAGGGGATCGCTGCGGGCATGCGCTTTTACACCAGAAAATAGGTCGTGGCTGACGCTTCACATCCATCTCGTCGGGGCATGTCGCAGTCGTCCTTTTCCGCTACGAGCAAGCGCTCGTAAAAGCATGCAGAAACGTCGCTACAAGCTCTTGCGCGGTTTGATCAAGCTTGAGCACGCCTTTTGTGGGACGTGGCCCGCACCGCCACTTGCTGCTCCCTGCGAGATATTGTGCTTCGCAAAAAAGAACCGAGGCGTCGACGAGCATTTGGTGGACTCGAGTCGCCAGCACGCTCGGGGAGTGAGGGGCGGGAGGCTGGCTGAGCGCGTTGTGATTGGGCGAGGGCGAGGAGGAAGGGATCAGGGCTCTGATGAGGGGCCACCGGCGTCTCTCGTCGCCACGGCTTGACGAACCTTGACCCGTACTTTCTATCAACCGGGACACCTCGTTGCCATTACGTGCAGAACAAAGAGGTGAACGGCTTCATTGCGAGCCGCTCATTGGACGACGGCCGCGAATAAATTCGTTGCCGGGCGGGAGATATTTTGCTTTTCTTTTGCTCTGAGCAAGTTTTTGCACGAAATCTGCGCTGGCGAGCAACGTGGGGCACTTAAGACGGAGGTGCGCACATGGCCGCGCATGCGATTTTACAAGAAAAGCAAGAGAATCCGGCCTTGCGCGCGACGACGGTGAAGTGGGCACAGCGCTGTGCCGCAGGCCCCCCCAGACGAGAGAGCCGGGTTGCCGAGGGCGGGGCAGGGCCACACCGCCGAGGCGGCCGCCGTCGTCGTTGGGTGCAGCCTGGCCGACAGCGTCCTGGGGGGCGCACCCCGCGAGCAGCCCAGGCCCCAGTCGCGGGTGGTCGACCCGTGCCAAGTACGCGCCGGCAGTGTTTTGCGGCGCTGAGGGGTGGCGCCAGGAAAGCGAGGCACCGCGGAGGCCATGACAGGCTGTCATTGACAGCAGAGGGGGCCTGCCCAACGGGTTGCACATACATACTGTGCGTCCCGTAAAAAAGTGGACGTGTACGAGTCGAGCAGTGTGGGTTTGAGTGGTCTAGTGGCCGATTTTTGGCACGATCACGTTACGTATGTATGTACACGTCCACTTTTACGGGACGCACAATAGGTACATGATCACACGGGTGCAGTCACATGGGCAAAGAAGCAGTTGGAGCGAAAAAACGAGCGGCGAGCGCCAACGGCGCCGGCTATGGCCCAGGGCCCGGCAAGCCCACCCCCGCGTGCCCCATCCCGCTCCCTCGCGGCCCGCCCCTGCCACCGCCACCTCGCAGACCAGCGGGCACTCACTTGCGCTTGGCCTTTGCCTTTCCCCCCTTGAGGCGCGCCCCCTTGGCACCCCCCCCCTTGATAAACTGTTTCGCCGCAGCCGCGTCGTCCGCGTCGGACGAGTCGGCGTCAGACGAGGCCGCCGCCTCCTCCGCGTCGTCCACCACCACCTCGGCTGCGGTGGCGGCGACGGGGGTGGGCTTGGCCGCCGCCCCCACCGCCTTGACGCCAAAGTGCGCCGCCGAGACGGTCGACCGCGCGTGGTCGCCTGCTGTGTAGGCGCGGGTAAGGGCGGTCTTGACCTTGGCGTCCACCTCATCCATGGGGGAATTGCCCTTGGCGTGGATGCACAGCCCGACGAGCGCCTCCACATCCTCCCGGTTCATGTAGTAGGCGTCGAGGACGGCCACGCTCGTCGCGATACCCGCCGCGCCCAGCGCGGTGAGCGGCCGCACCACCGCAGCAGTCAGGGCGGGCACGTAGTCGAGGCGGAAGGCGCGGGCCGACTGGGAGCACCGGGTACCCGCCTTGCACCGCATCTCGAGCTCTTTGACCAGCCGTACATTCTTGCGCTCCGTGCTGTACTTGCCAAGCCAGGCGGGGAAGGCGGGGCGGGCGCCAATGTAGCCGGACACCATGGCACCCGGGCGGATGGCGGAGAGGATGCCCGACGCGGGCATCAGGTCCCAGCGCTGCTCGGAGCGGACTATCTGGTTGACCAAGTCCCCTTCCGAGATGCTGTCCGCTGCGGCGGCGAGGAGGTGCGGCCGGCCGGCGGCGCCGCTCGCGTTGGGGTAGTTCTCCTGTACAAACAGGGGCATCAGGTCCGAGTCAAGAAAGAAGTCGTCCAGGCGGTCATTGACGGACCGCCCAGAGCGGCCGTCAAAAAACTCCTTGAAGAGCTCAAAAGGGGAGCGCTCAGTGCGGGTCTTACCCTCGGCCTTCATACGCTCGGTGACGTCGGTAAAGGAGAGCGTCTCAGAGGTGGACCGCCACGTCTGCAGCAGGTTGATCATGGCTCGGATGTCGCCGTGGCACGACTCGGCCAGCTTCTCAGCGGTCTGCGGGTCAATGTGACGGTAACCTTCACGCATGGCGATCTCCATCAACCGAGAGCGGGCCTGAGCCACCATCGGACGGCGGAACTTGAGCTTGTAGCAGTGGTTCGCAAGCGTCCGCACCTTTTGCGCTTGGTCATCGTTGCAGATACAAATGATGGGCACCTGCGTAGCGGCAATCACCTTGATCAGCTCCTGCATGCCGCCCCGGTCGCCACCGCTCATGCCGTCCACCTCGTCCATGATCAGCACCTGTCCATTGGGGTAGGGGTTGGTAGGGGGCGGCACCGCCCGGGCCTTGCCCTTGCGCCCCCGACCACCTGCCGCCGCTGCTGGTGCCCCGGCCGCTTCCCCCGCCTTTGGTTTGAACGGAAAGAAGGACGAAATGGACGACGACAGCACAATGTCCGCGACCGTCCCCGCAATAGCAGCCTTGTTCCGCGTATCCGACGCGTTCATCTCATGAGGCTCGTAGCCACACGTGCGGGCCACCACGTGCGCCATGCTCGTCTTGCCAATCCCGGGGGGGCCCGCCAGCAGCGCCGCACGGGCGGCGTTCTCAGGCGGCTTGGGCGCCCCCCGCTTGGCGGGTCCCCCCCCCCGGGCGGCGCGCGCGAGGCGCTCCGTCGCACGGGCGGCAGACCAGCCAGAGAGCCACGCCTCGAGGTCCTTGGCCAGCTTGGGATTGGCGACCAGGTCTTTCATCGTCTGGGGCCGGTACTTGTCCACCCACAGCTCCGAGTTACCGGCCGCGCCAGGCGGGCGGGGCGCCGGGGGGGAAGGGCGGGCTATAGGTGCAACCGCTGCCGTCGCCGCGGCCTTGCGCCGAGGCACAGGCACAGCGTCCTCCTCGTCTGCACCCTCATCCATCCCGACGGCAGGTGCTGCGACCGGCGGCTCTGCCCCCGGCCGCGGTCCATCGCCAGGCCGCGTGCGCAGCAGCTCAAACAACCCGTCCTCGTCAATGACCGCTGGCGCCTTGCCTGCCGCGCGGAGCTCCTCAAGCTTAACCAATTTGGCCTTGCCCGGCTCGTCCCCCATCAGCGCGTGCGTGACGTTGCGCGACAGCGCCGACACAACGCGGGCACCATACTGCTTGCACAGGTTGGCGGCCTCGTCCCGATAAAGCGACTCGAGGACGCCGGTGAGACAAAAGACGAGGCCCCGGAGGCAATTGGGTGCGCCCTCGGGGACGTCCTTTTCGCCAGCCCGGGGGGGGGCCCCAGAAATCCACGGCGCGCCTGTGCGCGGTTTCTTTGCCGCGGGGGGGGCCCCTGTGCGCCCGCTTGCCATTGGTGCCGCCGCCGCCGCTGCCGCCGTCGCGGGCTTGACGTTGTCCACGCCCGCTGCCGCTGCCGACCGCTTGGGCACTCGCGCCTTGGCCTCTGCCTTTGCAGACGGCTCAGCCTTGGGTGCGGCCCCTGCGCGCCGCTTGGCCGTTGCGGCCTCCGACGCTGGCGCAGCCGCCGCTGCCGCCTTGGTCGGCCGCCCCCGCCCGCGCTTCACAACGACAACCTCTGCCTCTTCATCCGAGTCCACATCGACCACCCCCGCCGCTGACGCCGCTGCCGCTGCTGCCGCTGCTGTTGCCGCCGCCGCCGCCTTGGTCGGCCGCCCCCGCCCGCGGGGCTTCGTCACCACCGCCTCCCCGTCCGAGCCGTCTTGCGCGGCAGCAGCGGCGGCGGCGGCAAGGGCGGCGGCCTTTTTGGGCGCCGCCTTGGCGCGCCCCGCCCCCGAAGCGGGACCAAAGGAAAGGCGCGTCTGACCCGAGGAGGTGCCCGTCAGCCCAATGGTGGCGACCTTGCGGGACGATCCTTTGGGAGGCATGGCGACGGCCAGAGGGGCGACGGAGGCAGACGGCAGATGCGACCGCAAACGGCGAGGGACCGACGACAACCCCGGAAGCAGCGCAACACGGAAAGAAGCAGCCCACACCACCGGCAGCCCCGCAAACCGAACGGGCGTCGCTTGTGAAGGCGCAGAGGGGGTGTACTGCGAGAAGACGATGCTTGGAGCGACGGGTCGCATGAGCGCGGGATGGCCCAGTTCTGAATCTTGGGCGGGGTGGCGCGAAAAGACCCGCAGGCGTGCGTACGGGAATGACACACCCAGTACAAACCCCCTTTCATCCCAGGAGCCTTCTCTAGTGCTGTGCGTAACTAACCAAGTATATCAGTTAGTTATTGAGTCAATGCCAACGCAGGTTCCATGAGCAGGCGACGTAAATATTTTCCAGACGGAATTTTCATTCCTACCAAGAATGTTAGTGCTACATCGAGGCCTGCATGCCCCCCGGTTCGTGCACTTCGCACCGCGACCACCGTTGCATCCGCAGGTGATCGACTCGGCGTCGGCCTCGTGACGTGGTCATTTGTTTGTTGCGGTCGTCGGCGGCGGCTGCACCTGCCAGAGGCGGACCCGGCATGGCCCATCCGCCGCGGCTGGAAGAGGACCGCCAACTGCCCGCACTGGACACAGCACGGTGCCGCCTGCGCTCTTGCTGGGCACTGGTACATGAGCCGGAAGGATGCAAGGCGGGCCGGCCTGGACTCCATCCGCACCCGCGACGCACCTCACCTCATCCTGCGGGGAAGGGCATCCTCCCCCCCCCCTCTCTGGCGCTTCCAGCATATCTCTTTTTTTTTTGCGTATTTTTGTGCATTGCGGCGCCTGGCCGCCGCTCTCTCCCCCCCCCCGCTCCCCACACTGTCGTGCGCGAGGACCTCGCTCGGTGGCATGGCTCTCTCTAAGCGCCTGGGGGAGTTGACGTTGCTGGCGGCCTGACGGCGGTGGTTCGTCGTGCGCACACACAGCGCACCACTCGACCCGCGGGGCGCGTGCATCCCGCCTGGGGGGGGGGGGGGGGGGGGGGGGGGTGGCCTCTCCGGTGGGGAGGTGGGACCCTTCCCGCGTCACACCCGCGCCGCGGGGGTGACGTCTGTCCGGCGCACCCAGCGGCACAGTCGCACCTCAGCCACCGCCTCCGTGCCGTGGCCGCCCGCGGACGCTACCGCCACCGCGGTCAAGGTGGGGAGCTCCCGCAGGGGGCGGCGTGGTGGGTCAAGGAGGACTGGACGGGCAGGTGTGGTGGGGGGGGGGGGGGGGGGGGGGGTGTCGCGGCGGGTGGGGGTAGGCCATGACAGTTGCGCGGGGGGGGAGGAGGAAGGCCGCCGCTGCCGCCTCTGCCGCCTCTGCCGCTGCCACTGCCGCTGGCGGTGCTGCTGCTGCCGATAGTCCGTGGGATGACGGCTTGTCGTTTCGAGATTCTGCAGGCCGTGGCGTCGCGGAGCCCGTGTCGGAAGGCCTCGTTCGCACCGACGGGGGCGACATGAGGTCCCCGTCTTCCTCTGCCGCCGCCGCGTCGGTTGCCTTCTCCTCTCGACTGAGCCGGCGGAGTGTAGAGACCCGCGGGGACGGTGGCTCCCGCCGCAGCAGCAGCCGTCGCAGTGACGGCGGGAAGGGCAGCCGCGCCAGCAGCGACTTTGCGGCAGCCGGGCGGGCGCCCTCTCGGCGCCTGGTGGCGGGCTCTAATAGGCGGGACCTTGCGCGCGACGACCTGTCTGACTCGTATGCGTCTGAGCATGACAACAGCAGCGATCAGTCGTCGGACAGCTCTGGGGGGAGCTCGGACGACTCGGCGTCGGTGCATGAGGTGGACCTCCCGGACGTGGCGGAGCCGGCCTCGGTGTTTCCCCAGTTAATGGGCGCCGTTGCGGGGACGAATACGCCGGGCCCGTCTGGCGCTTCCACGACCACCTGCCCCCCCGTCGCGCCATTATGCGACGACCAGACCAACGCGCAGTGGTTGTCGGACGGCGGCGGCGGGCAGCCACTGTTCACGACGCTGTCGGTCGTTTTATCCCCGGCTTCTGGGAGCGCTCAAGAACCGCTCGCGCTACGAGATATGGGTATGGCTGGCCGGGGACGCCACTGCTCGGACGCCCCAAGCGCTCAACCCGCTCCGGTGACGCGGGGTTCCTCTGTCGCGATGGACCCTGCGGCGGTGGCGCCGACAGCAGGAGAGGTGGCGGGCTCTGGCAGGCGGAAATCTCATCGCAGCCGGCGTGTCTCGGCGTCTTCGTCAAATGCACAACCTCCACCGTCTCCTGTGAACATCTCTCCGAGGGAGCGGTCCCGCTCTGCGTGGGACGCGTCACCCGTGTCGCCGCACCGCTCCGCGACGCCTCTATCCCCCCGCCACCGTGGTCGCCGGTCTGGCGGCTCGGCTGCACTTTCTCGGCGCGGGGCCAGCGTGGACCTGCTGCCACCGTCCGTGGTGGTCTCCCTGGACATGCGGGCGTCGTCGTATGCAGAGGAGGCAGAAGGGCCGGACCATGAGGATAGTGGAGTGTTTTTGTCTTCACAGGCGTCCTCGCCCCTCGCCGCGGCCATTCATGCGTCGCAGCTGGTGGGGGCGGGGAATCGCTTCTCCATTGCCGCAAAGATGCGACGCTCGCCCAAGGCAGTCCCGACTGCTGCAATCAGAGGCACCGGGGTGGTGGGGGAGGACATGGGCGTGAGCCGTTCCCTGTCCACGACGAGCAACCAGAGCGGTGGCGGCGGTGGTGGTGCGGAGACCAGCAGCGGTGGCCTGCAACAGCGATTGATGGGTGGCACCCGACGGAGCGGCGGCGGTGCAGACGGTGGCGGTGGCGAACGGCCATCAACGTCCTCTGGGGGGACCTTCCGTAGGGCACCAAAGCACTCGACACTGGGTCGACCGTCGAGCCCTGACGCGCCCTCGTCCGCTTCGGGTCTTGCCGTGGGGAGCAGCGCGGCGGCAAGCACCGCCGGGACGGGCGTTGTGCCCCTGAGCCTCGCACCAGGAACAGCTGGAAATGCAACGGGGGCGCCCTCGGCGGGCACTGGCAAGGCAATGACGGCGGGCAGTAAGCCCTTCTTTCGCCGATTCTCCAACGCCCGGCCTAGTGCAAGTGGTACGAGTGCGCGACCACGCGGCGACACATCTGCTGGGGGTGGGGGGCCGGGGGTAGCAGCTGGTCGACCCTCTGCCGATGGCTCATCGCTGTCAGGGACTTCGACGTTTGGCGCCACGGACAGAGGTACCCCGGTCGCGACTGGCGGTGTTGCATGTGTGAGCCCCGTTCCCTATTCGCCTTCTGAAGAAGCCTGCCCGTCTTCCAATGGGACGACCACGTCGACGCTCGCGTCGGCGGGGGCGCGCAGCCGGCGAAAGATTGCCAAGGTATTCTTCTCCCGCAAAGCCGCCGCTGGCACGCCGTCTTCCAGCTCTTTTCTTAACGGGTCCTCTGCGAGCGTTTCGACACCGTTTACTGGAGCGCAAAGTGGCCCAGGTGGCGCTGGTGGGGCAGAGGAGGACGAAAGCTGTACCGCCTTTACTGCGGCTGTGCCTCCATCAACAGCCCTTGCCGCGGTCTCGCGAGTGCTGCTGTCCGCCGGGTGCGACATGTCAGTTAAGCGGGACCGGACGGTGAAGGTCAAGGTGGATGCCCCTCTGGGAGGTGGTCTGCACCTGCACGTCAATGTACTGCTGGAGGGCGTCGCGGTGGCTGGCGACCCACCCGGGACACAACAATCTCCAACCACGTACGGAGAGGGGACGAGCGCCGAGACTGGATCGGGCGAGGCGCAGGTTATATCTGCAACTCTTGTTCGCTTGGTGCGCTCCCGTGATGACCGGGGGCGCACACCCCAGTCTGAATTTGTAGCCTTCTTCCACGACTTCCATTATGCGTTTGTGCAGGCGACGCTTAGCCGAGGCGGGCCTTGATGGAGGGCGCGGCTGGACTCGGAGGTTGAATGGGGCCTTTCTCCGTGTCTGAGCGTGTGTGCGGATGGCAGAGGGGTGGGAGGAGGTGTGGATAGACTACTGTGTGCCGCGGCTGTCGTTGTTTACTCATTCTGTTTGACACGGCAACTCCGTGTCGTTTGTTTACAACGGCACGGTTCGCTTGCGCTTGATGCTAGCGTGGCTTTCCCACTCCTCTCCAGTCACATCGGATTGTGCGGGAAGGCGCACCTCAAGCCAAAAGCCACGCGAGCGCACCATGAGCGTGCGCAGGAATTCTGCTGCATCCGATCAAGCGTGCATGAATCATAGTCGATGGGTGGGGCGCGAGGATGATGAACAAGGCCAGGCCAGCATGGCGCAGGTCAGCTGCGGCTCGGAGCGCGGAAGGCGGTGAGGAGAAAAAAAAAAATAGGCACCGGGCGGGGACACACCAAAAAGATAAAAGGACGGCGTGGAGGCCCATCAAGCAAATAAGAAAAAGGGGAAGTGACGGAAAGAGGAAAGCCAAGAGAGTCGTACGACGCACCTAAGCGAGAACTGCACTACCCCCACACTCTTGTGCCCACCTTTTGTCTCACAGCACTGGCGACCAAGCCCTACCGCTCACACCGCCTTGGTCGGGTCAAACTTGCGCGGCGGGCCGGGCAGCACGGTCGGCTTGTAGCCAAAAAGCTCAAACGGGCTCGGCGGCTTGGCCGCGCCGTCATCCTTGGCAGCCGCCTTCGGGGCGGCAGCCTTCTTCTCGGGTGCCGGCGCTGCCTTGGGCGCCGCCTTCGGTGCCTCCTTGGGCGCCGCTGCCTTGGGCGCTGCCTCCTTGGGCGCCACGCTGGCGCCCTCGGTAATGTCCTTCACGGGCGCGCTGCTGCGAGCCGCGCCGCCGCCGACGCCACCGCCCTTAACCGAGCCGATGAACCCGCCGGTGGGGTTCCACGTCCGCCCACCGAGCGCACGAGAGGCCATCACGTTGGGAAGCGTGCGGCCGTCATCGCGCGGGCGCAGAAGGTGGCCAACCGCGCCCGCGACAGCCACGGCGCCAGCCGAGACCACCGACGCACCGCCCAGCGCAAAAGACGCCATTTCCAAGAGGGGAGTAGGGCAGAGGGGGTTGGAGAATAGACGATTCAAGTGGGAAAGAACGGTGGACGCGCTGGGTGGAGAGAGGAACACGGTGATACGAGTGGACAGAAGACACGCACGGCGATGTGTTGGGCGCGGTGTCGGTCGGCGAGGGCTGAGCTTGCGAGATGGGATCGCAGTCCTGACCACGAATGCAGGACCTGCTCAGCAATCCCCAGAATGATTGTCTCGTGTCAAGGAGCTCGACGGAGATCTCGCAACCGCCATGACAATCCGCAGGAAAGTGATTTCAATGACGTGTAGTGAATCAAAGACTGCATAATCTTGCAGCAATTCGCCCTGTCCCAGTGCTGAGCACAATTTGCTGAGGCCCGTTCGCAGATCCGCTTCTTGAATACATACACCTATACATACATATCGCTGTCATAACGCCAGAGGAGTGTCACGGCGCAGTGCCCACTAAACCGTCGTCGCGCGCAAGGCCGGGTTCTCTTGCTTTTCTTGTGTAATCGCTTGCGCGGTCATGTGCGCGCCGCCGTCTAAAGTGCCCCACGTTGCTCGCAAGCGCAGATTTCGTGCAAAAACTTGCTCAGAGAAAGAGAAAAGCAAAGAGTTGCAGCATATCTCCCTCCCAGCGTTGAATGTATTCGCGGCCGTCGTCCAATGAGCGGCTCGCAATGAAGCCGTTCACCTCTTTGTTCTGCACGTAAAGGCAACAGAAGTGGCCCGGTTGATACAAAGTACGGGTCAAGGTTTGTCAAGCCGTGGCGACAAGAGACGCCGGTGGCCCCTCATCAGAGCTTTGATCCCTTCCTCCTCGCTCCTGCAAAATCACAAGGCGCTCAGCCAGCCTCCCGCTCCTCGCTCCCCGAGCGTGCTGGCGACTGGAGTCCACCAAATGCTCGTCGACGCCTCGTTTCTTTTTTGCGAAGTACAATACCTCGCAGGGAGCAGCAAGTGGCGGTGCAGGCCACGTCCCACTTTTGTGTGCACGTAGCGGAAAAGGACGACTGTGACATGCCCGGACGAGACGGATGTGAAGCGTCAGCCACGACCTGTCTTCTGGTATAAAGGCGCATGCCCGCATCGATTCCCTGCCTGCGCGTGCAAGCGCTTGCGTGATTCTAGACCCGAATTGTGAGCCAGCGGTAGCTGTGGGAGGGTGCGCAAGGCGACACGTGTAGCATCCCTGGCCCCGACTTAGCACCGACCCGGGATGGCGACCAGAGGGCACCAGGTGCCAGAACACGCCCGCCGTGTGGTGATGGTTGGCGGCCGTGGCCCGTGCCCGGCACTGGGATGCGGTGGACTACGCTATCCACACGTGAGAGAGGGATTTCTGATGGGTTTTTGCAAATTTGTGAGGGACTTGATTTGAGAGAATTTGAGTGTGAGATTAGTGAGTTGGAATAGAATTAGTAGTGATAGTGGCCCCCGACCTGACGAGGTAAGGCTCGGGTCAGGGCCACTCGGGGGTATGGCGGGGCTACCTGGCCAACGTGCCGAGGCTCCCACAGATGCACGGTTGGAGGGACAGCGAGGCGCCCTTGGCCCGCGCCCTTAGGAAAGAGACAACTGCGCGTTTGCTTTCCTCTTCCCCGTGTGCACTACCGTGCGAATCCGTTGGCTCTGCGAGCAGGCACGTGAGGCAACAGGCATACCACTCTCGTACTTCCCCTTTCTGTGTTACATGTCCCTTTCCTCCGAGGGATATTGATACGTGTCTGAGAGGATCGAGTTTTATATACCACAGACTCCAGCTCTGGCGTTAACCGAGCGGGAGGGCAAGTTTGTCCTAGAGACTGACGCCTGTGGCTTCCAGGTAGGGTGCTCTCTACTCCAGCAACAACCTGATAGGTACTTCCGCCCGATAGGCTACTACAGTCGCGTCCTGACTCCCACCGAGAAGAACTATTCCACAACGGAGCGCGAGTGCTTGGCGGTCGTCTGGGCTTGCTTCCTGTTACGCCCCTATCTGGAAGGACAAGAGTTCCTCATCCGGACGGACCACGCCAGCTTAAGGTGGCTGCTATGCATGGACAGCAGCCAAGGAAGGGTCGCCCGGTGGCGCCTACGCCTCTCGGAATTCAAGTACAAGGTGTGCACCAGAGCATGGAGGGAGCACCACTGCGCCGACACCCTGGCATCAACCGGATGTATGCCTCGATGCGGCGGCAACACTACTGGGAAACCATGGCAAGTGACGTCCACAAGCATCTAGAGGCTTGTGTCTCCTGGGCAAGCAACCGGTTGACCCAGTGGAAGAAGACTTCTAAGCTCCGCCTGTTCCCTGCGGCGGAGCCCTTTGCAAGCTTAAGAATGGACATCCTGGGGCCCCTACCTGAGACATCCAGTGGAAACATATACCTGGTCATCATCTGTGACCGGTTCTCCAAGTTCACCCGAGCAATCCCGCTGAGAACCTTCATGGCCCTGGGTGTTACGTCGGCCTTCTGCGAGTACTGGATAGCTGCCTATGGCCCTCCAGACTCTGTCTTAACCGACAATGGCCCCCAGTTTGCATCCCTGTTCTTCCAAGGAGTCTGTGACCTGATGGATATCAAGAACTTGTTCACTACGACGTGTCACCCACAAACGAACGGCCAGGTGGAACGATTCAACCGGACCCTGGTGGACATGCTGCGGCACTACGTTGAGGAGCATCAAGAAGACTCGGACGAGCTCCTGGCCGTCCTCACGCTAGCCTTCAACTCTCGTGTTCACCGGACAACAGAAGTCGCTCCACTTGACTTTGTCACCCCAAGGCGGCTGACCAACGTCTCTCTGGAAAGAATACTAGACGGTCTCTAGCCTGCCCTGAAGTCGCGTCCCAAGGCAAAGGACGAGTTCCTGGAACAACTGACGCTCCTGCTCCCATGAGTCAAGGAGTCACTCGCGAAGACCCAGGAGCGATACAAGCGGGACTACGACAAGGGTGCTCGGGAGAAGAGCAAGGAACTGGGTGGTGGCGACTGGGTTTTCGTGGACAATCATAGCAAGAACCGGATAAGCTGGACTCCAAGACAGACGGGCCCTATGAGATTCTGAGTACAGACGGCTGGACATTCCTTTTAGACGTGGATGGCTCCCCGTACCGTGTGAGCAGCGACCACGTCACACGAGCTCCACCGCCAAGCAAACGGGACCTGACCCGGCGCAAGCGTGCCGCAGTACCCTGGTTATCCCAAGAAGAAGGCCGAGAATATGTCTACGTCAAGTTCGTTAACAATGCCTGGAGAGACGGGCGCTCGTACCTACGAGTACGCTGGTTCGGTTTTAACCCGGCTGATGATACCTGGGAACCCTCCAACCGGTTGCCCATTGCGGATGTTTGCGCCTACACGCGGCGGAACGGGATTGAAGGCACCCCGGTGGCCAGAGCGGGCAAGATCCTGGAATCGGACTCGGAGGATGACGAGAAGGAAGAATTTGATCAGGACCTGCGGGACGAGTCGAGCTCACCCGCGATGGACGCGGAACAAGAAGATTGAGAAAAAGGGAACGGGTGTATCAAGGAAAACAAGCAATACAAGCATAAAACTACCGGAAAAGAAGCAAGCACCCGCTCGAGCAACCCTTCTCTCCGCCTCTTCCTTCCTCCCTTCTCCCTGGACTCTCACCCTCCTTGCCGCCCAGTGCTACTCCCGGCACGGACGCTGCGCTGCGGGAGCGTCCTCCAGCGCCGCCTCCGCAGCACGACGGGACCCAGAGGACGACGGGATGACGTAGTGCGGCGGGCGGGGCGCTTTTACGTACTTCGCCATCGGAACAGCACCAGTAGTCGCCGGGCGCAGTCGCTCCTCCAGATACGCCTGGCGGCGCCCCGGGAAGCTAGTGAGGCTCCTCGACCAACGCTGGGCCAAGCCATGCCGGGTCAAGGTTTCCAGAAGCTCACCAACCACCGGACTGTCCGACATCTGGCCGCCATCCACGCAAGCAAACACCTGGTCGACCTAGTTGTTCAAACGCTGGCATACGTGCCTAGCACCAAGGAAGACCCGACGCCCTCGACCTGCACCGGAAGACGGCCCAGCTGGTCCTCGATCATGCCAACGTCGGATTGGTCGCACGCCGGGCCACCTTGGGTCAGGTATCAGTCGGGCACCCGAAAGCGGGAAAGGCGCAGAGTCGGCGCCGGGATCTCGAACCGACCCGAGGTGGCCACACCCGGACGGCTAGCATCGGCGCCGGAAACAGGAGTCCTCAATTCGAGGGTGAGCACCGAGCCACCACCCGCCATACAAGGCGCCCGAGAAGGAGCGGCCGGAGTAGTAGGCGACCGGATGACAACGCCAAGAGCCGCAGCAGACAAGCGCGGTGCCGGAGGAGCCTGGAGCACCGGTACGGGTCGAGCTGGGCGCACACGCGCCGGCGACGGCAAAGGCGAATCAACCGGTGCGACAGACGCAACTGGAGGAATTTGAGCCGCTGCAGACGCCCGACCGACCGCTGCGGCCCATCCCGACTCTTGCACTGGCGGCCCAGTCGGCAGAAGATCCAGGGCGGCCGGCGCAGGAAGACCTCCCTGTGGCAAAAACCACTCGCACACGCGGCACCCAAGTTGGGACGGTGCGCAAGGGCTGCCTCCCGTGTCGGGGGAACCGGAAGAAGCGCAAGTCGCACACACACTGTCCCTGTTGTGGGGCAATCCCCCCACTGACAAACAAGAAGATGGTGTGTGGGCCAACAGTTTCTTCGTCGGGGCGGGGAAGCGAGGCCAAGCCCCGTCGTCCCTCCCCTTATCCCCCCAGCGTCCCCTCAGAATCTCGCCACTCAGAATCTCCTACCCCAGCACCTGCCCACCGGGCCACACGAAAATTCAAGACGAGAAATGCAAAGAACCCTCAAATCCACGTTGGATTTACTACTAAGCTATCTATCCCTAACTTAGGGAAAAGGGACCAAAATGCAGGGGGAGGAACGGGTCAGGCTAGTAGCCTGCCGCCCCTTGCATGGCACGTGTTGCCCCACTACCTGGAGGTCAATACTGGCACACTCCCCTCTCCTCAGTTCCGACCGACCCGGTCGGCTCTGCGAGGGGGTATAAGAACGCTCACCGCGGCGTTTGGGGCGCAACTTGCTGTCCCCCCGGTACCTCTTGCGTTGGAGGCAGTCACGTTGACCGCCCCTCTCCTCATGCTTGGCCACTTGGCAGCTTGCGCTTATCGGTACTCACCTCACCACCACCAACACATCCCCTTCACCTTACTCCGATCCGCCCCAGGCTGGGGAGGCCACCCATCTTCCCGCGATCCGAACCCCCCTCAATTCTAGGCAGGTCTAGTGTAGCTGCAGCCGCGCTGCCTCTCCCTAACTTGGGGAGAGCCCTGGTGACCCAGGGGTTGGAGTCTGACTCCCTGGACGAACGAATGGAGGACAGGTCTTACGGTAGAGCGCCCGCAGGGACTTCCGGCGGGGGCTCCGCGGTCGCTCCGGGGGACGGGATGCCCGCGTCACCGTCTTTGGGCTGGCAGCGGGATCGTCGGCGACCGGAACCACTGTATTTCACTGCATGTTTTCCTGTATTCCAACGCCTGTTTGAAATGCAGTAGATACAGGCAGATGCTTGCAACTCAGGCACCGAAAAAGGGCAGCAAGAATGGTGTGATGCACCATACACCACGTGTATTGCATCCCGTAACACACCTCAATGCAAGCTAGATTGCAGTGTGAAACACATAGAGTTGAATAGGCCACTACAGTGCGTATCCGGCACAGTCCGGACGACGCCGGATGACGGCCCTTTTTATTCCGGTCCTTGTGGAATCGCTCATCCATTTTTGTTCACTTTAGTAGTTACTCAGCACCTTCTCAAAGCATTCGGACACATATTACAGAGGTGGGCCACCTGGAGCTGCCTGATCAGGTGAATAGACACAGGCACAGACACACACCAGAGACAGACACAGTCACAGCCACTTGCCGCATCGACGTCAATGCCTCGCCGCGGTGTCTGCGCCGCCCCAAACACCCGCCGTCCCTGACACAGTGGGCAGACACACCGTTCAACGGATCCCGCCAGACACTCCGCATGCCTGCTGGTGCTCCCACGCGCGGCCGCCTGTACTCGCCGTCACCCGACGCACACAACTACGCCCGCGGTCTCCCGCCCACATGTCCTCCCGTACCACAGCAGGCGCATCCACCCGCCGACGCACCCACCTAAATCACCACAGCAGCTGCGTCGGGCTCATCCATCCACATGCACCACTCACGGCATACTCTGCGCATACCTGATGGGTACACAGAAAGACCAAGGGGAGGAGGGAGAGGGCGCCGGGGGGTGTGAAATCGCGTGGTGGGGAGCCAGAAAGCCGGGGGCGGAAGGGAAGGGAAGAGAGGACACCAGCGCGGTAAGGATCACATTGAGAAGGAACTGCGAAAGGTACGTAGCGGGCAAAAAACTCGTGAATATCAAAAACATGCAGGTAATTGCAAGCCAACGCAACGTACATGCAGGGAAATGCAAGCCAATGTAGCGCATGACATGGAACTGTGCATGTAAGGCACCCCCATGTGTGTCGTCTTCCTACCGCCACCACCACGGCAACTGCTACCCTCCCACACGCCCTCTCGTACCACCGCGCGAGCAGCCCCCCGCGCAGACACCCATGTACATCACCGGAGCAGCCCCTTCCAGCCGATCCACCCACATGCACCACCCATGGCATCCTCCACACATACCTGAGTGGTGGACAAGAAGAGTGAGCGGAAAAGGAAGAGCGTGGGTGCGGGGAAGCGGGAGAGGAGGTGGAGGGAAGCGGGGCGGGCGCGAGGGGTGGAGAGGGTGGGGGGTTGGGGGGGGGGTATGGGTGCGGGGAAGTGGGAGAGGAGATGGAGAGAAGGGGGGCGCGGGGGGTGGAGACGGGGGGGGGTGGGGGGGGAGCAAGAAAGGAATGGGACACGACACGGTGGGAGAAGGGGCAGTCCGGGAGAGAGCTTGCAGGGGATGGAGGAGAGTTCGAGCAGGGCGTGGAGGGGGGGGTGAGGTGGAGGCAAGGCGGTGAGTGGAGGGGGCAATGTGTGGCAAGCCCGGTTCGTGCTCCACACGCATCCAATGGCGTGCGGTCTCCACCGCAGCGACGGTAGCCACCAGTTCATTCATTGGGCGCCAAGTGGTGGTGGCGGATTGCGCTGATTGGTCAAGCAAACAATCTTCATATGGAGCAAGCCCGTGCAAGGATCTGCCCACTCTGTTCAGATTCTGTAAGAGTTCAACAAAAGATCCTGTACTTTCGCACACGGCAAGTTAAAATACTGACGAAAACGTACTTGAAGCATCCCCAATTTCGGAATGCTTGAGCATTCTAACGTAAGTCATGAAGAGAACATGCGGAAATGCAACGTTTTCAAAACATGTCATCACATCGACCAACCAGAACTGGATGGTGCCCCTATGCAAATTCACGATAGTGGTGTCGAATGAGACTTATCATGAACAATTAAGGTCTACAAACTTTCTCGAGAAGAAATCTGAAGTGAGACCGATTTGGTAGCTTGTCAGTCCTCCATGCCCCTGCGGGATACTTTTTCACGTCGCAGTAGCTTGCCCGGGAGCGGGGGATCACGCTGTCGAATGAGCCCAGCGTCTTGCTCCCGTCGTCATTCGTCCTCCCGAACAAGTTCCAAGAGCTGAATTGATGTATTGAGAGCCCTTCTTGGAGGGGGGGTCAACATGAGCAACTGGGAGGGCTGGGGGGGCGCGGGGGGCCGGGGAGGCAGAGAGCTTTCGGAGCTGCGATTGACTACGATTTGAGCTGTCAGATGAGAATTCTGGGAAAGAGGGGTGGGGATTGCTCAGGACGTCGCAAGGAGAGGCGATTCGGTGAAATCTTCAATCATGGACACGCAGACGTACAGGCTCTTGCTCTTCGCTGACTGCACCAAGTCGACAGTCCTCTGACTCGGGCCCAGAAGGCACCGTGCCCCTCCCCAAAGACGATTCTAGGGAGGTGCTTCGCGTGGTGATGTGGGAGGGGTGCGAGCCGGGAACTGGATCATCACTTGTGGAGGATCTTGGTGCGATTTAAGACAAGCTGAGTCCAGAATCAGCTCACTGGCGTTAGTAGATGCGCAAATGAGCATGTTCAGGAGGGGATGCCAAAAAGTAGCCTGCGTGAATGGAGGCTCGGGTGAGGCTGTGTGGTCAATCAGATGTCCTGAAACGTCCGGACCGCGCGATCTGGTCGGGTCGGAAGAATTGGTGGACTCTTCAGCGATGTATTTTGAACGAAGACAACACGGGCGGCCGGGCGTGTAGGCGTGGAGAACGAAAGGTCGATGTTTCGTCGTCCGTGACTCGACCAGCTGGTCCGATGCGACTGTCGGAGACGCGATGGCCAGTGTGTGACGAGCGGTGATGTGCATGAGGGATCTGTGTTGCAGGGAAATACAAGAAGATGCGGCGATACACAAGTCATGACAAGTATTGCAGTGGTGCTCTTTTTACATCAGTGGACGGTCTTCGCGTGATGTTGCAGTACGTTGCAGTGGAAAATTGTGAAATACAACGCCATGCAGTGTGTGTGTTTGAGTTGCATGTGGTTCCGGTCGCCGACGATCTCGCCCGGAGGTAGACCGCGTTGCTCCACGGGAGGCCTTGGGGAGGTGGTTCTACCGCGCTTGGACCCTGTATGAGGAGGGGTCGACGGTTCTCCGCTGTGGCCGACTTGGCACAGCGATGAGTCGGGTATGGGACCGCCTACGGGAGAAGTTCCCCCGTAGGGTCGGGCTTCCTTCCGACCTCAGGACGGACCAGTTTGCCTTCCTCGATGAGGACGAGGTCGAAAGTGAGCAGCGGGCCAATACCATGGTGGACCGCGGGGGTACTATCGCGGGCACTGGAGACGTACCGACTTTCACTTGGGACGCGGTGGAAACTCGCCCTTCGTACCTTCGCGACGTCGATCCGCACACGCATCACTTTGGTGCGCGGATGGAGAAGGACTACCGGCGAGGTCCCGACTTGGTGACCTCGGCTCAACTCGAGCTTCCGCAGCAGTCATCTGCTAACAAGGAACAGTACAATCCGAAGAAGCCCGAGTGGTGGCCTCAAGTCGAGGTCCCCTACGGGTTCCCGGCGATACTACCACGGTTGCTAGACCACTTCAGGTCCGTCATGTTGACGGCTAGCCCGGACCACATGGTGTTCGCCATGTTGGCAACCCAGTGGCTCCTCGAGGTCATGTCGACCTGGGAGTCTTGTGTCCAGCGGCGGATAATGCTCTGGCATCTATCCCCCCAACTTATCCAAGGTTTGGAGCAGCTCACCCCTCAGAAAGTTGCTGAGGGGTGTTCATCGGGACAGCTCACTTTACTCGAGGAGATGCTGCGTCTACATGAGCCCATCGACTGGAAGAGCATCGAGCACAAGTTGCGCCGATCTCCCCGCGGCTTAAGGACGATGGCACACTTCGCCAGTTCGTCTGGGACGGTCGTGAACTTCACGACGACCGCGTGGTGCTCAAGGAGATGTTGGGCATCAGGGACTGCCCGTATGCCCCGGGGGTGGAACGCCACACTGCGCCTCCCCCGGACAAGGCAGTCGTGGTGGCTCCTCGAGGTCATGTCGACCAGGGAGTGCTGTGTTCATCGGCGGGCAAAGCTCTGGCATCTATCCCCCCGGCTTATCCAAGGTTTGGAGCAGCTCACCCCTCAGCTCGTTGCTGAGGGGTGTTCATCGGGACAGCTCACTCTACTCGAGGAGATGCTGCGTCTACATGAGCCCATCGAGTGGAAGAGCATCGAGCACAAGTTGCGCCGATCTTCCCGCGGGCCCAAGGACGATGGCACACTTCGCCAGTTCGTCTGGGTCGGTCGTGAACTTCACGACGACCGCGTGGTGCTCAAGGAGATGTTGGGCATCGGGGACTACCCGTAAGCCCTGGGGGTGGAACGCCACACTGCGCCTCCCCCCGATAAGGCAGTCGTGGTGGCCGTGGCCTCCCACGATGACAGCATGACTCAACCCACAGCGGAGGCCCCGAGTAGGGGTCTTAGATACTCTCGGGCTGGGCCTACTCGGCAAGCTCCTCCGCTTTCTCCTTTTCCATTCCAGCTGCACGGGACATCCCGATATGCGTTGCTGTTGAGACATCCACCCCGGTGTCCCCCAACTTGGGGGACACCCTACTCACGGTCTACCTCAAGTTGGTACTGCCGGCCACGCCCTTGACCTCCGAGATGATGACCACCACGTTGGTGCGCACTATTTCTTGGTTGGCCGCGTCGGCTGCAACACTTCAAGTTTCTGAGACTCCTCAACTTGTGGAGCGCGTTCGTACTGTTGTAGCAACCGCGAGTTGCGAGTCGGTAGCGGGGTTCATGACGACCGAGTTGGCTCGCATTGGGTCGACTGTGCCCCAGCCGGCCCCACTTGGGCGCGGCAAGCGTCGAGCAAGCCGGGCACACTCGCCTCCTCGCCGTCGGCACCGGAACTCGCGGCGGTCTCCCTCCGTGCCGGAAGACGAGTTGTCTTATTCCGTCTCGGAGTCCTCTACCCCGTCGGAGACGGAGTCGGTCTGGCGTCTGCATCGCCAACTTGCGCACAAGACCAAGCAGAAGAATAGCCGCGGTCGTCGCCACTTGCGCGACCGTGAGGGGCGCGACGGTTCCGACTTGGAGCCGCCACCCGCGCCGACGGGTGGGGAACGTTATCGGCGTGGGTCTCACCGCTCGCCTCCGCGTGAGGGCGAGGGCCGTGGTGTTGGGGAGTCTAGCATGCGTGCTTAGTTGGCAGCTGTTCTTGTTGTGAGAGTGTATGGGTGAGGGCTGTAGTTAAAAGCCACTCTTCGTACCACTTCGACTTGAAGCACTTCCTTGGCATCGTCACATGGCATTCCCTCACGTTGAGGGAGGGCAGAAAAGGTTGATATCATTCCGGGCGCAGTACGCCCGGACCTTCTCAGCAGGAAGATCCTCCACGTATTCCCACGTATCATCCTTAGCTTTATAGCTGAACCAACGCACCCCCATCATGAGGCGGTTAGTGTCCTCATCCCAGCCGTGGTCGATGAACTTATCGAACACTTACTCCTGCGGGCCCTGTTTGGTCGCAGGTGGCGAAGGCAGGCGACAAGCCTTCAGCGCACGGGCCCAGGCCGGGTGGCCTGCAGGAGGTGGTGCAACTTCTACCACGTCCTGTCCGTTTACTGTGCGGTCCCCATCGTCACTTTTGATGGTAAACCGTCGCCCATCCTCACAAAGCACCTGGTATGGCGCCTTCGTCTGGAACACCACCTTACCCCCAGTTGGGGTGTGTGAGTGTGCCAGCACCCAGTTACCCTGGTCGGGGACGTGCTTGGCGTTGCGCACCTTCTTGTCGAAAGTACGCTTGTAGCGCTTTTGTGCTTTGTCCATCGCGCTTTTGCGCTTTGTCCATATCAGCCCTGACTTTAGGTATGAGTTTCTCGAGCCTGGCAGCGAACTCCACCTTACCCTCAGTTGGAGTAGGGGTACTGCCATTGGCCTCCCTAGTTGGGAGCGGCTGCCGTTCGGCAACAGACCGCACGCGACGGGGGGTCATAAATGCGAGGGGTACTTCCCCGGTAGATGAGTGAACCTGCGAACTGTAGGCGGTCGTAAAAACAGAAATGTATTGGTCCCACATTTTCACGTGCTCACTCACATCGTGGCGCAGCTGTCGAACAATAGTTTTGTTGAAACGCTCCACCTGCCCATTTGCTTGTGGGTGGTAGGGGGTGGCATAGCTTGCCTGAACCCCCAACATATCCAGCACTCCCTGAAACAGTACGGACGCAAATTGCGGTCCATTATCCGACAGTGTTCTGTCCGGGATGCCATAAGCGGCAACCCAGTGGTCTAGGAAGGCTGACGCGACCGACATGGCCGTGATCTCTGCCAGAGGGATTGCTCGTGTAAGACTCGTGAAGCGATCGCAGATAAGCAGGAGGTACTGGTTGCCCTCCTCGGTCACTGGCAGGGGCCCAAGGATGTCCATTGCCAACGCGGCAAAGGGCTCCTTGGCCGGGAACAGCATCATAGCCGTAGTATGCCGTCGTTCCGTCAGACGGTTCTGCGCACAACTTGTGCAGGCAGCTACCCAGCTGTAGATGTCCATCACCATGGACGGCCAGTAGTACGTGGTCCTTAGGGTCTGGTATAGTTTACTAGACTCCAGGTGTCCACCTGTGGGACTGCCTGTTCTCCGGGTCTGGTATAGTTAAATAGACCCCAGGTGTCCACCTGTGGGAGCGTTATGCTCCCTCTCAAGGATGCTGTCCTTGAGGGATGCGGGGACAACAAGTTGTTCAGTCCCCTGAATCACCCCCCTCCTCAAGAGGAGGCCATCGTCTCCGATGAAGAACCGCTGCTCCGCCACCGTATCTCGGGTGTCCCTCTGCGACTCGCAAAAGAAGTCTTCGGCTTGGGCCTTCACCACCTCGTCCAGGGACAGGGGCAAGTACTTCTTGTTCCCTGGCGCCTCGGGGTCCAACGCCTGGCCCGAGCGCGTGACTCTCCCCACGATGGAGATGTCATCATCGACTGAGTCAGTGTCAACACCCTCGGTAGGTACCCGAGAGAGGCCGTCGGCTAGAGCATGTTGCCTGCCGGGAATGTCCTCAATACCGAAGTTGACAGGTGCCAGTCGCACCCTCCACCTGTTGAGGCGGGTGTTCGTGCAATCCGTTTTGAAGATGAACTGCAACGCGCGGTGGTCACAGCGGATGAGGAACTGCTCACCCTCTAGGTAATGACGAAGTGACGTCACGGCCTACACCACCGCGAGTCCTTCCAACTCGGTGACTCCATAGTTCTTCTCAGCCGAGTTCAGCCCCTTGCTGAAGTATCCTACCGGCAAGCACTCCTTGTCCGGCTGCTGCTGAAGCAACACACAACCAAATTGGTCGTAGCTAGCACCCACGTCCAGGATGTAGTGGCCTCCCAACCTGAGAATAGCCACGATAGGGGGCTTCAGCAGTAGGTCCCGAAATGTCTCAAAAGATTCCTGCTCCACCCGACTTGGGGGGGGCAGGTTCTTCGGTAGCGTCGAGCTAACTAGCTCATTCAGTGGCTTCGCCACCTTGGCGAAGCCCTTGGTGAAACGTCGGTAGACGTTACACATCCCGAGGAAGCTCCTCATCTGGGTCTGGGTCCGGAGGTACTGAGCCGTACGGATAGCTCTCAAGTTCTTTTCATTGACACTGAGGCGCCCCGGACGGACAACATGACCCAAGTACTCCACCTCTTGAGTGAAGAGGTGGCACTTACTCGCCTTGAGTGACGCACCGGCGTCAGCAAGTAGCTTGAACACCTGGCCAAGATGGCCAATGTGCTCCTCCGGACTTCGGGAGAACACAATGATATCGTCTAGGTACACAAGACAGATCTGCCACCGTACTCCGGCCAGAATCGTGTCCATAGCGCGCTGGAAAGATGCCGGCGCGTTGTACAGTCCAAACGGTAGTCGTTCGCACTGGTTGGTACCACAGTGACAGGGAAACGTAGTTTTATGCCTGTCTTCCGGGGCAATGGGAATTCGCCAATACCCCGCGTTACAGTCTAGGGTAGAGAACACTTAAGCTTCCCCCAGAGAGTCCCGACAGTCGTCCATCCTAGGTAGGGGATAGCTGCCCTTCACCGTGCTCTCGTTGAGCTTCCGGTAGTCGATACAGAACCGTGGGGTCCCATCAACTTTGGGGACACTGACCACCGGAGCCGCCCACTCGGCGTTGCTGGCCTCAATCACATCGAGGGCCGCCATGCGAGCGACTTGCTCCTTGACAAGGGCCCTTGAACGGGGCCCTCCCCTGTATGGTCGTTGACGTATAGGGGGTGCACGGGGCTTCAACTCGATCCGGTGTTCGGTGGCTCTCATGAGTCCCAACTGACCATCCCACATCTTGTGATATTGGTCAATGAGGCGTTCAACTTGAACCCTAAACCTGGGTGGAACATTCTCCATGTTCGCATGGGGTCGAGGAGAGGCGGCCGGCTTGGCATGGTGCTTCTCCTTTCCAGACTTCGGGTCGCTACTCGCGCCCGCGTTGAGGGTGACCGCTACTACTGGTCCCTCATGTTGGTCGATATAGCCGAACTTGGCTCCCGACTTTAAGTACTTGGGCGAAGAGCTCAGGTTCATGACCTGAACCCTCCACGGGACTCCGGCTTTGGAGTCCATCGCGCCAAGGTCAACATGCACTTGGTGTTTACGAGCAAGACGCGGGTAGGGGTGTACCAACCCGTTCCCCGTATAATCAGATACAACGTCAGCGTGCGCCACCGAGCTGAGGGGCAACGTGACTTTACGGTCTAAACGCAGGGTAGCAGGAATCCCTTCTCTCACGGAGCAAACAGGCTTCGACTGTGAGACTGTCACAGGAGCCGCAGAATTTCCCTTACCAAGGATGGGGATGGTCTCCCCATTCATCAACTTGACCCAATACTCCGGGCCACAAATCAGAGGCACTTGTGTAACAACATAAGAGGTACCCAGAAGCAGGGGTACTGGCTTATTCTAGACTACTCCATACGTCACGTCGACCCCATGGGTTCCCAACCTAGTTGGTCGGGTTACGGCACCAACAATGGGAAGTACCCCACCATTGATGTGAATCATGTGGTGGGCCTTAGACCTCCAGCGTTGGAGCTTCATCTACTTGAGTAACAGCGACTTGCGTATCAAAGAGGCTCCTGAACCGGTATCAAGTACGATACGGGCACAGCAGGCCCCGCCGGGGGCTAGTTGCACCCGGCCAGCCACCTGGAAGTTCTCACCCGTCAGCACCGCGATGACCCAACGTGGGTTTACGTTCTTGGGGTGTCCTACCCGAGGTGGGCGGACTCCCTTAGGTCGGCGCAGTATCCGGCAGGTCCGGTTCGTCCTCTTGACCCACTTGGCGGAGGCTGCGGTTGTGAGCTTAGGACGGTCAGCTCCAACGGTCATTCGTTTCCCGCCGACTTGGAGTCGGAATCAGAGGGCGAAGCGGAAGACGACGAGTCCGAGGAAGACGTGAACACCCCTTCCGCCGAGGGTGTGGTGACCGCCACTACCGGTCGAGGTCCACCCTCGCGGCGTGAACGTACATCGTTCGTAGCCGACTTCTTCTCGCATACTCGCGGTCTGAACGAGTTGTTGACTGCGTTTACTCAACACAGGGCAATCATATGCCCAGTGTCCATCGGAGTTGCAGTTCCAACACCGATGGTCAGCTCTCGGAGGAGTCTTCCCGACTAGGGAAGTAGAAGAGGTACCCTGGGATGTTCCTACGGCAGCTACTACCTTATCCTTGCGGATTCGGCTTGCCTCTCGTAGCTCTCTGGCCTGGCGCGCCCCCTCTCGCTCCTTGGCTAACTCGGCCTGACACTCCTGGCGCTGCTCCTTCCGCAACTTGCGGTAGGCCTCACCTCTGCGGTAGGCGAACCTAGCCAACCCGGCTAGCGTCGCCCGGGCAGTATAATGCTCCCGGGTCTCCATAAGGACTGACCAATGGAGTCCCTCCACAAACCGACTCTCCACCACAGCTTGGGGATGAAGAAAGCTCCAAAGATTATTGAGCTTACGGACCCGCTCCCCAAAGGACAACTCGTCCTCAGTCTCTTCCTGACGAGCTTGCGTAAACTCCTCGCCTTGAGAAGCCAACGCGGCTTCATCCACCATGGCTCTCAACAACCAGTTGACGAGCTCCAAATAGGACGTCACCTCACCAGCGCCTCCACTTGAGGAACTGGCCACGACCGACATGAGTTTTGTCTGTAGGTCGCCCTTGGTAAGCTCCTGTAGCATATAGAAATCCATGCCTTCACTTATGGCATTGTCGTCACAGGCTTTTGTCAAACGACGTAGAAACGCAAAGACACGGAGGGGGGAGGTTCCATCCCACTCCGCTTTGTGCCCAAAAGAGTGAAGTGCATTCTTCTCGGCACAGCCCATAGCTCGGGCCTGAATGGGACCTTACGCCACCGACTTGTTGTGGAGGGCGTAGGTCTCACAGTCAAAAATCCTCTGATAGACCGGGTTGGCTACCTGGATGTTTGGCGGCACTTCACGTTGAGGGAAAAGCCGCTGAGGCAATAGGGTGAGTTGACCCGCAGTGTCTGTCGTCTGCCGCGGCAAGCTTGGTGTAGCCACCAGCGCTTCCGAGGGGAACTCCCCCGTGCAGGGCGTGCGCGCCACCGAGATTGGTGTGGCTCCCTCGTTGGGAGTCACCGGGGTCGCCCCCGGTACGGGGCGACCCGAGACAGGCGAAAAAGGAAGTGTCCCCTGCGTCTGCGGGCTCGAAAGCCCCAAGCCGGTTTGGACATTAAGGCCATCTGGCAAACTCGCCACAATCTGATTCAGGATGGTATTTGCCATCGTGACCACCAGGTCCAGCAAAGTCTGCCGCAACACATTGGTCGCCTCACGACGGACAGTTTCCGCGAGGAGTGGATTATTGACTCCAGTTGAGTCTCGGTCCGCCTCCGAAAGTCCACCTGAGCGGTAAACACGATCCTCAGAGGCCTCAACCGGGGGCACGGGCGCGAGCCCATCGCCGACCAACGGAGTTCCGCCGTCCTCCGAAAGCCTAGTTGGCGACAGCTCCAAGCCAAAGTTGGCTCCTAGCCGAGTGGATCCCGCGGGGACAGTCCTCTCACCTTGGGACGTTCCGGTTGAGTGTACCACACGGTGGCCAGACTTCGGCCCACCAGCATCAGGGGTGTCACCGGGATGAACTCCCGACTGAGTTGGGGTGGCCCGTTGCCCGCCCGTACTCCCAGTCCTGCTGGCTTGAGGGACCTCTAGTCCCTCTGCGACCCCAGGTACACCTACCTGTGTCTCACCAGTAATCAAAGGCACCGGAGTACGTGCGTCACCCGTGTACTTCCCAGACGACGGGGGGTCCGATCCAGCCATGTTGGCTAACGATCCGTATGACACGGTCCAAGTTCATCGTTCCTCTGAGACAAGGGGCCCCCTACACCCGGGTGCACCCGGAGATAAAGTTTACCTCTGTCCCCTGCTGCTCCACTTAATGTGGCAAAAACCTCTCGCGCACGCGACACCCAAGTTGGGCCGGTGCACACGGGCTGCCTCCCGTGTCGGGGGAACCGGAAGAAGTGCAAGTCGTACACACACTGTCCCTGTTGTGGGGCAATCCCCCCACTGACAAACAAGAAGATGGTGTGGGGGCCAACAGTCTCATGGTCGGCGCGGGGAAGCGAGGCCAAGCCCCGCTGTCCCTCCCCTTATCTCCCCAGCGTCCCCTCAGAATCTCGCCACTCAGAATTTCCCACCCCAGCACCTGCCCACCGGGCCACACGAAAATTCAAGACGAGAAATGCAGAGAACCCTCAAATCCTTGTTGGATTTTCTACTGAGCTAACTATCCCAAACTTAGAAAATATGGACCCAAATGCAGGGGGAGAAACGGGTCAGGCTAGTGGCCTGCCGCCCCTTGCATGGCACGTGTTGCCCCTCTACCCAGGGGTCAATACTGCCACAGTATTCCTCGTCCTGGCTACTCGGAAAGTCGACGGTCAGTTTGTCGACGGTCCAGACCATCATGAGGTCCGGGAGAAGCCAGAGCCGGTTGGACACCAAGACGTCGTGGAGGCAGTGGTTGGCAGCTAAGACCGCCAGATCGGAGGTGTACATCATGTACGGGATGGAATGGAAGAAGCCCTTGATCGACGCGTGGTTCTGGGCGTCCTGGAAGTACCACGTAAAGGGGATGCTTGACGGAGCGAACCCGACCGGGATCTCGATTTCCTGCTGCTGCGGGATGACCTTGGGGTAGTTCGCCGCCTCGTTGGCCTTGTCAAGCTTCCAGAACTCCTGGTGGTTGCAGCCCGCGATGAAGTCCCGCTGGCGCCCACGGCGCTCGCATTTCTCCCGCGCCGGCCACAACATAGAGTAATTCCGGGTCAAGAACGGCGGCTCCAGAGCGACCATGCTCGGGCGTAGGTCGCAAGTGAGACTCCCCGACCTCTTGAGCGCCTCGTCCCAGACCTTGAGCGCCCGACGGACGTAACTTCCCACTCCGGCCACCGGAGAACGGACGCAAACACGCGGCGCTCGGTCAGGGGAAGATCCTGCACCAGCGCGAAGGGGAGATCCTCCAGACAAGCAACCCACGAGGAGCCCGAAAGGCTCTGGGAGCGGGCTTGAGCCAAGCGCATCTGGTCCGCCGCGTGGAGACGCGTTTTGTCCATCTCCGTCAAGACCCCGCGCTGGAGTTCTTTGCGCCAGATATCCAGACAATCTTGCTGGCACTGGGCCGCGCTGGCGTGCCGACCACCGCGGAGTAGCGCCGGGCCGCCAGAGGATCCTGCCCAAGAAGCATCTCCGGGAGACCCGCCGGGGGGGTCTCGACCGGGCGCGACGCTAAATCCGGGGGCACTCGATCCGTCTCCGGCGTGACGACCGGCGCCGGCACCTACATCCGAGGAACCGGAGCTAGGAGAGGGGTACGGCCAACCGAGCTCTCCTCCGCAACACTCGCCGCCGGAGCCACGGGCCCAATTAGGATCTCGGAGCTGGGTATGTCGTCCAGATTCCGGGGGAACGGGAAGGTCAAGGTAAAGGAGGGGGGGGGGTGCAGGGCTGGAGAAGGCGATCACGCTCAGGGGGAAGACGCTCGACCTCGGCACCGGTGTGGACGTGTTCGAGGTTGTGCACAGTGGCACCTGGTAGGGCCCGAGGACGTACCGGACTAGGGAGGGAGCTATGTAGCGTCCCTGGCCCCGACTTGGCACCGACCAGGGATGGCGACCAGAGGGAACCAGGTGCCAGAACATGCCCGCCGTGTGGTGATGGTTGGCGGCCGTGGCCCGTGCACGGCACTGGGATGCGGTGGACTACGCTATCCACACGTGAAAGAGGGATTTCTGATGGGTTTTTGCAAATTTGTGAGGGACTTGATTTGAGAGAATTTGAGTGTGAGATTAGTGAGTTGGAATAGAATTAGGAGTGATAGTGGCCCCCGACCTGACGAGGTTAGACTCGGGTCGGGGCCACTCGGGGGTATGGCGGGGCTACCTGGCCAACGTGCCGAGGCTCCCACAGATGCACGGTTGGAGGGACAGCGAGGCGCCCTTGGCCCGCGCCCTTAGGAAAGAGACAACTGCGCGTTTGCTTTCCTCTGTCCCGTGTGCATCACCGTGCGTATCTGTTTGCTATGCGAGCAGGAACGTGAAGCAACAGGCATACCACTCTCGTACTTCCCCTTTCTGTGTTACCCGTCCCTTTCCCCCGAGGGATATTGACACGTGTCTGAGAGGACCGAGTTTTGTACCACAACACGCAAGCATATCACACCGCTAAAGTGGGAAATCCGCGACGCTGGTTTAAGGGCCACAGCGCGGGGATGTGGCTCGTCACGGCGTGCCGATCGTTGGTATTCATCCGTACGACAGCACGCTTGCATTTGCGTCTGTACGTTCAATTTGTGCTCAGATCACTCAGAGCAGGCTGGGACATGGGCGGCGATATAACCAGGGCTTGTCCAGTGTATCTTGCTCAAGCGTATACGCGCGTACTCTTCAAGCGTAGTTAGGGCACTCGTGCCATTTTCGTTCAGCATCCGGAATACTCACTTGCTTCATGAACGTGCTTTCACCATACGCTTGCATGGAAATCGCCCGAGTATTGGCGGCCAGCACTCATAGGAAATTTTCTCGGCCCGTGATACGTGCAGCTCGAAAACTCAAGCGTAGCACGACCCTGTCGTTTCGGATTCTGATGTGTTTTCGCTCCTCGAACCGACGCCTCCAAGGCGCACCCACCACGACAACCCTGGATGCGTCGCCGTGGTCCCTTGGGCCCTCGGGGCGGTCCCCAGCGCAGCACTGCTCAATCGCCTGTCAAACATTTCTTGCTTTCTTGGACAACCCTCGAGCAAAAACCGCCATACAACCTGCATCGACCCCCCCCTCAAGGCATCATGGACAGCGCTTCCCCCCCCCTTTCTTGCTTTGTGCCTATTACACCTCAAGCGATCGGAGGTCGCCACCTCCCTTAGTATGACCGGAAGCGCAAGGGACAGAAGAGCACTCTCGTAAACCGCAAACAAGCAAACGACCATCGCTTCGCTTGGGAGCATTGTTTATACAAACGCTTTTAAATACTGCGCAATCCCTCGCACCGGTGAAGCAAAAACCAGCGCGACGACAGTTTTTGAGCGTCTGCATGGAGAGATCTCTCCGGCTTGCTCGACGTTTACGTCGTGGATTCTGACCAATGGAACGCTCCATCCAGCCAACAGCAGCGCCACCGCTGTTCTCATTGGTTGACGGAACACCGACAGCGGCCGTCTTGTCGGTCATCCTGGGGGAGATTCTTTGCCATCGGCCCATCCCCCGATCAAGAAAGCAAAATGGTGCTCGAGCGGTTCATGTTCGTGCTCGAACAGGGCAAGAATTTGCGCAACGATGTGAGAGATCTGGCCAAAATCGGGCATGTGTCTGACAGGGGATAAGTAGTGCTGCGGAGGGTGGGGCGGGTGAGGGGCTGACAAACCTCTTTGCAGCCTGCTGATGCGAACGAAGGTCAGGCAGAGCTCTCGGGCAAGCCGAGACCGATGACATCCACTCTTGCCAGCGCTCATGAACCACCTGGCTCTGGGATGTCCCCTGGAGTCGTGACAACAGACGAGCGTAGCGCAAGATCCCGTGCTCCCTCCGATTGATAAGCATTCAGAAGAGCCATCAGAGAAGGGAATCCAGTGGCAAGAAAATGCAAAGTGCAGTACACTTTCGTAAATTGACCACGTTTTCAAGCGCTGGATACTATTGCAGTACTCGTACGGTTGCCAAAACATACTGCTGGCTAGTACGCTGGTGAATACACATGACTCCGGTCACGGGCGCCACTACGCTTGGCGAGTGTCGGCTGGCTGACAGTAAATACTCGTTCCCCAGCCACGACTCCCAATACCATACGCTGGACCAAAACTGGTTCGCTTGACAGCCCCGGGATATATCGGTACGACATACGCGAGCGCCTCGCGTATTTTATAATGTGAAGACGCCCACGTATCGCCCTCGACCTGTCAGAGAGGTGTCATGTTGATACGAAGCGGATTTTCAGATCTCCTGGGCCCGTCTCGGCACTGGGTGGCGGGGGGCTGGGAGTGCGGGGGTGGGAGAGTCAGGGGCGGGGGGCCGTCCACCAGCGTACGGGGTGACGGACGCTGGCTCTATTTCGTAGATTGTCTGTTCTGTGAGCCACATCCTCTATGAGTCTCAGCTGCTGCGGGCCCACCCGCCCACCGTTTGCGGGGGCGGGGGAGCGAGCCCTGGAGTGCGCCTGGCGGCACCCGCCGCTGCGGCGACTGGTGGAGGTGCGATGGGGGGGAGGGGTTTAATGCAGGATGGTGTTCCCCTCACTGTCGCAGCAGCCGCGGGAGCTGGGAGGGCGGGGAGGCGTGTGACGACCGGTAGGAGGGCGGCCGTGACCGATGTGCTCAGGCAGTGCCGGCGTGGCCGCGGGGTGAGCTTGAGATATTGATAGCTACTCAGAGCGGAGCCCGATCCGCGCCCGCCGGGCACCGCCGCCCCCTCTGTCGGCGGGAACGTCTCACGGCGAAAGCGTTTGAGCCTTTAGGAAGTAGACCGCGTGCCAACTTGGTGACCGCGCGGCGCCCCGTGCCAGTGGCTGTGGCGCACACAACCTGCAGCCAGGCGCATGTACTCTTCCTGCGAGGTAGGGAAGAGGGGAAGAGTTGTGCACAGTAGTGGAGTTGCAGGCACGTGCGGAGAGACATGCCGAGGGGGATAGGGGGAGAATGGAGAGCACGTAGCTGGGAGACCGAGGGCAACGATATTAGCAACGGATTGAACAGGTCGCTGCTTACTACTCAGTCCAGCGCATACATTGGGAGCGGCTCCCTTCGCCGCGCACGCCACGCACCTGTAATCGACGTGCCTGGTCCCTTCACGTGTACCGCCGCGCAAGCGCGATGCACGTAATGCTGGCAAGGCACGCCGCTTGTTTGTCGACGTTCATTACTGGGCGCTGCAGGCGCTGAGAGGCACAGGCCCCTGCCGGTCAGTGATTGTGTCCCCCACGCTCCGTCCCGTGGCTGCAGGGCCCCCCACAGCCGCCTTTGCCGTCGTCGCGGCCGTCTCCGCAACTGCGCTGTCAAAACGGGGTCGGCGGTGCCACAACCACAACACGCCCACCCGTAGTCGACGCCGCTGGGGCGCCACACAGGTGCCACGCTCATCGCAGCGAGTGGCCACCCGCGCGATATGACCTCCGTTGGGCAAGAAGCGCCTCGTCTTCGCTGCTGTCACGGTCACTGCTACCGCATCCGCCGACGCGATGTCAAAGGCCGCCAGTCTTTTGTCCCGCCAGCGCCAGCTGCGACTCTCCAGTGCCAAACCCCGACCAATATCCGAGAGGCAAAAACCACTCACGCACACAGCACCCAAGATGGGGCGAAGCACAAGGGTTGCCTATTCTGTCGGGGGAACCGGAAGAATTGCAAGACGCACAGACGCTATCGCTGTTGTGGGGTAATCCCTATCGCTGTTGTGGGGTAATCCCCCCACTAGCAAACAAGAAGATGGTGTGTGGGCCAACAGTTTCATGGTCGGGGCGGGGAAGCGAGGCCAAGCCCCGGTGTCCCTCCCCTTATCCCTCCAGGCTCCTCTCAGAATATCGCAACTCAGATTCTCTCACCCCAACACCTGCCCACCGGGCCGCACCAAAATTCAAGACGAAAAAATGCAGAAAACCCTCAAATGCATGTTGGATTTACTATCAAGCTAAGAATCACTGACTTAAGGAAATTCGAGATCACATGCAAAGGGAGACGCGGGTCAGACCAGCTGTCTCCCGACCCCACTTGGCGCGCCCTGTCGCCTGCCTCGGGCCGGTTCTGCCGTACTCCCCTCTCCTCAGTTCCGACCGACACGGTTGGCCCTGCGCGGGCGTATAAAAGCGCGTGTCGCGCTTGCCGCGACTCGCTGTCCCGGGGCACGTCAGGTTGTCGTGGAGGTGGTCACGTCGACCGCTCTTCTCCTCAAGCTCGCCCACTTGGCAGCTTGCACTCATCTAAGCGCACCATATCACCATGTTCCCCCACTTCCGCACAAACACATTCCCATTCTCTTACCCTGGGCTACCCCAACCTCGGGAGGCCCCCTGTCTTCCCCAGATCCGATTCCCCCTGAACTCGAGGCGGTCCTTGGGCAGCTTTTACCGCGTTTCCTCCCCCTGACTTAGAAGCAGCCACTCTGAATACGGACTCTGACTCCCTTGACGACCGTATGGAGGATACGCCCGGCGTGGCAGCACCCGTTGGGACTTCCGGCGGGACCTCCGCGGCTGCCTTGGGGGATGGGCTGCCTGCGCTGCCCGACGGCTGGTCGGCGGCGGGCTCTCTTCCGGAGGTAGGCCGCGTAAACTCCACGGGGGGACCTGGGGACTTGGTTTTACCCCGCCTGGCCACTATATGAGGACAACCTGACTGTGACCCGCTGCGCCCGAGTTGGGCCAGCGATGGATCGCATCTGAGGGTGTCTTCGGGGGAAGTTCTCCGTAGGGTCGGCTTGGCGTGTGACATCAAGACGGACCAGTTTTCCTTCCTTGACGATGAGGAAGTCGAAGATGTGCAACGGTTCAACAACATGTTGAAGCGCGGGGGTAACACCGAGGGTTCCAGCGACATGCCTACCTCCACGTGGGACGCGGTGGCAACTCGCCCTTTGTTCCTTCGTTCCTCCGACCCGCACGTCATCCACTTCGACGTGCGGATGGTGAAGGACAACGGACGAGGTCCCGACTTGGTGACCTCTGCTCATCTCGAGTTCGCGCACCAGGCGCCGGATACCAAGCAACAGTACTACCCCAAGAAACCGGAGTCATGCCCTCAAGTTGAGGATCCCTATGGGTTCCTTGCATTACTGCCGCGCTTAGTCGACATTTTTGGCTCCATCATGTTGACGGCTAGCCCGGACCACTTAGTGTTTGCCATGTTGGCAACACAGTGGCTCCTCGAGGTCATGTCGACCTGAGTGGCTTACGTGCAGCGGCGCGGGATGTTCTGGCACCTACCGCCACGCCTGATCCAGAGCTTGGAGCAGCTCACCCCTCAGCTAGTTGCTGAGAGGTGCTCGTCCGGCCAGCTCACTCTACTTGAGGAGATGCTGAGGCTCCACAAGCTCATCGAAAGGGAGAGCATCGAGCACATGTTGCGCCGATCTTCCCTTAGGCCCGAGAACGACTGCACACTTTGCCAGATCGTTTGGGTCGGACGAGAACTTCACGACGGCTGGGTGGTACTCAAGGAGGGGTTAGGGATCAGGGACTACCCGTATGCCCCGGGGGTGGATCGCCACAATGCGCAACCCCCGGACATGGGGACGGTGTTGGGTGGGGCGACGTAGCAAGAGTACATGGCGCAAGGCGCCTTAGCGGCCCGAACTCGGGGTCGCGGCTACCCTCTGGCTCCGCCTATTCGGCATCCCCTTCCTCTTCCTCCTGTTCCCTGATGGCCGGAAGGGCACATCCCTGTCGCAGAACAGGCCCCACGAAGGCGTCAGGGCGCGGCACGCGGGGTCTGGAGACAGCTGGTCTCACGCGTTTCTCCCTTTGCATGTGATGTCGAATTTCCTTAAGTCAGTGATTCTTAGCTTGATAGTAAATCCAACATGCATTTGAGGGGTTTCTGCATTTTTTCGTCTTGAATTTTGGTGCGGCCCGGTGGGCAGGTGTTGGGGTGGGAGAATCTGAGTTGCGATATTCTGAGAGGAGCCTGGAGGGATAAGGGGCGGGACACCGGGGCTTGGCCTCGCTTCCCCGCCCCGACCATGAAACTGTTGGCCCACACACCATCTTCTTGTTTCGTCGTGGGGGGAATTGCCCGACAGCAGAGATAGCGTGAGTGCGACTTGCAATTTTTCCGGCTCCCCCGACACGGGAGGCAGCCCTTTTGCACCGCCCCAACTTGGGTGCTGTGTGCGCGAGTGGGTTTTGCCACACTTGGTGGAGAAGCAGGGGACAAAGGTAAGGTTTACTGTAACGTTATGGCCCTATCGGACCCCACAACCACCACACACAGGAAACCACAGACTGGCCAGGAAGGAACAGGTAAGAGCCCATACGTGGTCCACTCGCCCACCCCGTCAGAGGTAAAGGTAACAAGGACAAAAGCCCGAGGGAGCAAGAACCCAAAGCACTGTTGATTTTACAAGATGGCCCCGGGGAGACCCCGGAGCTATCCTCAAGAACCTCCCCCCGCTGGCCCCTCCAGGGGCCCAGAGCGGGGCCCCCAGAGGGCGCCCCCCCGGCGGGCCTAATGCCAGCAAGGCATCGGCCACTCACCGGGCCAACTATCGAAAAGCAAGCGAAAATCTCCCCACACACAAATGTCAATCCCCAGAAAAAACCCAGTGGGAAAAAAGGGGAAAGACACGAAATCACGCAAGGAAAACAAATACGAAAATCAAGTACACCACAAAGGGGTCAGCAAGCCCACAACCCGGGCAAGTCCTCCAGTCGGGTGGGCCAATCAGGGCTCCGGGTGTGTCGCCACAACACTGGGCCACGTGGCCAAGGATCCCCGGCCAGCGTAGGGTTCCACGTACCACTGCCGGCCGGGTCCCAAGTCACCTCACCGAGGGCCCGCCTGTCCCCAAAGGCCAGAACGCCACCAGGCCCCCTCACAAGGGCCGAGCGTCCCGCCAGCCAGTTGGGTCCAATGCGTCAGCGGGCCGAGGGGAGGGACCAGTGGAGATACCACCGGCTACCCACGCGACCAAAAGGGGTCAGATGGACGGTCCAGAACAGAGAGAGGCACAGTCTCGCGGTCCGCAAGGGCCAGATGGAGTCCGACCGGGACACCACGCGCGGAGGGAGAAGAGTAGAGAGGGGAGGGGGAGTGGGATTGTGCGAGATGCAGGAGAGTAGCGAGGGGTGTAGGGGGTGCGTGTGTGTGGGGTGTGCGTGGGTGTGCTGTGTGCGCCGGCGTGGCCCCCGCCCGGTGTCTGCCTGTATGTCCCCCCCCCACCCCCTAGGACGCAGCGCGTTAGGGGTGGGGGTGAGAGGCGGCACGCAGGGGGCCGCGCCAGCGAGAGGGGGGACAGACCGGGCCAGAACCGAGGGTGGTCACTACTTAACCGGACCCCCTCTGGTCCAGCGTGGTCATCTCTTCCCCTGGCCGCCTCACCTGTCTCCTCGTGTCCACGCTGGCCCCGGCGGATCCACCTTTCCCTCGGGGTCCTCCTCCTCCTCGTACCCCTTCTCCTCCACCCTGTCCACCTGATCCACCTGGTCCACCATTTTCTCCTCCTCCCCTCCACCTCGCGGTGCTGATCCTTGTTGGCCCTGACGGGCCCGTGTAGCGGGACAAGATGGACGTCGACCGGGGCAGCGGGACCAGTTCGACTCAAGGGCCCACCGGGGGCCACGACGACCATGCCGCGGATCAAGAGGAAGAAGGCGCGGGCCAGTCGTACGTCGACGTGGTCGGTATGGTCCCGGAGAACTTCACGCCCGGGGCCCGCGAAGCTTGGGGTGGAGAGCAGGCCCGTGGCTGGGTCACGACGACTTCGGCACACGCTACTTTCCGGGCCATCGACGGGCCCATGGTGGGGAACTCCTTTCGTAAGCAGATGGCCAAGTTGCCCGAGGCGCGGGTCCCGATGAGGGCCGACCGGGCCAACTCGATCACGGTGGTCCGCCACTCCGGCGAGGTGGGCTACGTGACCCGGTACAAGGATGTGCGTGCCAAGATGGAACAGTTGGGGTCTCCTATGCCGATGGCACCCATGGCCCAATACGTTCTCGCGGCCCCCCCCGTTCCTGGACCACGACTGCTTCCAGGCGGACCCCAAGGACCTGGTTACGAATCGTCACCACCGGGACAAGATGGGCTTCCTCGTGGACTACCACCAGCAAGAGTTCCCTAGCTGTCCCGTTGGCGTCAGGGCCCTTCATTACGTGCGGGTCCCTCACTGGTTCAAGGGTGTCGACATTCCGATTGGGTCCGTGATCGCGCTTCCCGTGGTCCATTGCTACTTCCGGGACATGCTAAGGGCCAACGATTTGTTCACGTGGAACGTCTTCAAGTCCGAATGGGTCGTGACGGCCGGGGTCTTCCTGCTCAACGAGGCCCTGTGCGGGGCCAAGGCTTGGCTCTACTCTCGGACCTTGCGCACGTGGATCCGGCGGGTGACCCCGGAGTTCATCTGCCAGAACCGTGACGGGCCAGTCGCCGCGGCGGCGAGGGACCTGAAGGCCCTCCTCGACTTGCTGGACCAAGTAACCCCTGTCGCCGGTCTGGAGGCCCGTCTCCTCCGTGAGCGTGGCCCTGATCGGATCCGTTCGACATGGGTCAAGGTCTCTTTCGAGTCGGTGGCCGGGGTCTGGTCAGCAGTTGTCCATGAGGACTTGACCCCGCTGGCCCTTCCGTATTCTTCCGATGTTCTTGAGAGCCGTACGATCCTGGCCGGGGACTGTGATGCGGGACCAGCGGATCATTCTGGCTCCCTAGACCCGGGCGTCCGCCATCTCGGGGTCTCGTCGGGGTCAACTGGTGGTCGCCGGACTCCCGTGTCGGGTCCTACTGTTCTTGTAGCCAACCTCCTGGGCCACGGTGATGTCCCGGATTCGGACCTGGCGGAGCTAGAGTGGCAGCTCCCCCCCTTGTCCGCGCTGGCCCTCCGAAGTCTTATCGGCGGATCCGTGGGGCAGTTGGAGTCGGCCCGGGTGGGCCCAGTGGTTGCCGCAAGCCTTCACACTTTGGTCAATGTTGGGTCACGTGTGGCCAAGTGGACCCGAGCTCAAGCGACCCTGGACACCCCGGACTACAAGGCCCTCCTGGATATCGTGGACCGTAACGGGTTACGTACGGACCTGGCCCATGAGCTGGGCGAGGCCACCAAGATGGCCCAGAACGAGTGGCGGGGCGAGGCTCCGGGGTCCCGTGTGCGTGGTCGGGACGATATGGACCCGGAAGAGGATCCGCGTGCGGAGACTCGTGGCCGTTACTAAGCAATCTTTGTAGTCTGGTGGGACGTCATCTTGGCTGTCCCTTTTCTTCTTTTTCTTCTTGAGTGTGCTTGGCCCTCTCTCCATGATATTGTAATCCATAAAGGTCCGTCTTGCGTCTTATCCTCTTGTAGCAGTGGGGCCTAAGTGGTCTTGGAGCATACCGGGTCTTTGGGGTCGAGAGGGATTTGTGGGAGCCGGACTTGAAGGGGTTTCAAAAAATAGGGTTCAACATGGATAATCTTGAGGTACTCCCCCCTTTCTCTTTTCCCATCCTCCTGTCAAGTACTGACCCCCTCGATTCATATATAAGGGGTCCTGATACCCATAAGGATTACCTTCATGGGGGACAAAGGAGAGAGGTCAAGCTCTTGCCCATAGATCTGCACCAGGTTCCAGGCACCAGGGCCACACGGAATAGATGGCCTTGAAGGGTTCCAGCAGGGCCAATGCCTGTTCCTCTTGTATAGGGGGCTCTGTCCCAACACGTAGGCAGTACTGAGTCACCTTGGCCCTGTCGAACTTGTGCCACGGTTCCCAAGTGTCCTCTTCAGATGTGTAGCCCCACCACCGGACCAGTAGCCAAAGGTTCCCCTCCTGGTCCCGGTCGTGGCCCACAAAACGTTCCCACACGAACGAAAGACCAGTGTCATCGTGGTCCAAAGGCACTACTGGCTCCTGCGGGCCATGTATCATAGTCGAGGAATCAAACTGGCCTGCAGGGGTCGGGGCGCGGGCCACGTGATCACTGCTAGCACGGTCCGGGTAGCCCTTGGCCAGGACAGTGAACGTGTGACTGTCCCTCTTGAGGATCCGGTAGGGGCCTTCGACTTTCTGGTCCAGCTTCTTGCGGTCCTTGGCATGAGTGTCCACGTAGACCCAGTCTCCGGCTCTTAGGGCCTGATTGACCGTATTGACCCGTCTATCATAACTGTTCTTGTACCTTCGCTGGGCCATCTCGAGGTTCTTGCGGACCGTGAAGGCCAAGTCACGTAAGTGGGCCCGTCTCTGTTCCCGGATCTCTCTCGCTGTCCCCTCTAACTTCTTGGGATATGGGGACTCGGGCAGCCGGTCTAGTGCAAACGTGCGGACCCTCTCTGGGGTCACAAACTCAAACGGGGCCACACCTGTGCTCTGCTGGGGCCTTGTGTTGTACGCCACGGTCAAGACTGATACCAACTCGTCCCATCGGTCCTGGTGGTCCTCGATATAGGTCCGAAGCTGGGCCACAATGGTCCTGTTGTACCGTTCAACCTGGCCCTGCGTCTGGGGATGATAGGTGGTCGAGGTAATATGCCGGATCCCAAGCATCCCAACGACTCCACGGAAATGAACTGAGGTCAACTGGGGCCCGTTGTCGGTCAGTAAGGTATCAGGTGGCCCATAAGATGCGACCCATGTATCCAGAAACGCCGAGACCACAATCTCTGCGTCTTGGTTCGGGATCGGGACCACCCGGGTCAGCTTAGTGAACCTGTCAACGATGACCAAAAGATATTCGTTCCCGTTAGCTGTCTCAGGGAGGGGACCAAGTAGGTCCAAACAGACGTCCGTAAAGGAATCAGTGGCCGGAAAAAGGCGCAACAAGTTGGTCCTACGCCGGCCCTGAACCTTGCCCTTGGCACATGAGGGACAGTTGGAAACGAAAGAGGCCACGTCGGCCACCATAGGGTCCCAATAAAAGCTCCGCTTCATGGACGTGTACATCTTGTTGACCCTGGATGGCCCGCGTGTCCCGGCTCCTGTTCCAGCGTAAGCACTTCCTTCTGTAGGGCCTTGGGAACAATAATCTGGACAGCACGATCCAGAGGGGCCAGGCGGACCAGTAGACCGTTCGGCGTCTCTCCGAAGCGAGACTTGGGGTTCCGGTTTATCTCCACTCGGATCTCCTTGCACCACGGGTCCATTGCTTGGCCCTGGATGATCCTCTGGACCGAAAGGGGCGGGTACCTCTTGCTAGTCTTGAAGTTCGGTCGGGTCCAACCTGTCGCGAAGTTGGCCAGCGTGAGCAGGGACGGGATCTCCTCCGGTATGGGCCTGTCGTCGGCCCCGGTCGTGGCCAAACGGGACATCACGTCTGCTGCGTGGTGGTGCTGGCCCGGCCTGGACTTCACGGTATAGTTGAACTCAGCGAGTCGTAGGCGCCAACGGGCCAAGCGTCCATGGGCCCCGTCCATGTGGAGCATCCATTTCAGAGCCGTGTGGTCCGTCCGGACAATGAATCGGGTCCCTTGAAGGTACGGTCTCAAATGAAAAAGGGCCCATACAACGGCCAAGCATTCCCGTTCAGTGGTACTGTAGTTCTGTTCCGCACTGGTCAGTACTCTACTCCAGGATCCAACGGGCCTGTAGGCTCGGTCCTCCTGTTCCTGTAGCAAGACGCATCTGTGGCAGTATTGACCCCCAGGTAGGGGGCAACACGTGCCATGCAAGGGGCGGCAGGCCACTAGCCTGATCCGTTCCTCCCCCTGCATTTGGGTCCATATTCCCTAAGTTCGGGATAGTTAGCTTAGTAGTAAATCCAACTTGGATTTGAGGGTTTTCTGCATTTATCGTCTTGAATTTTCGTGTGGCCCGGTGGGCAGGTGCTGGGGTGGGAGATTCTGAGTGGCGAGATTCTGAGTGGACCCTGGGGGGATAAGGGGAGGGACAGCGGGGCTTGGCCCTGCGTCCCCGTCCCGACCAAGAAACTGTTGGACCACACACCATCTTCTTGTTTGTCCGTGGGGGGATTGCCCCACAACAGGGATAGAGTGTGTGCGACTTGCACTTCTTCCGGTTCCCCCGACACGGGAGGCAGCCCTCGCACACCGCCCCAACTTGGGTACTGTGTGTGCGAGTGGTTTTTGCCACAGCATCCAATCTGGGCCGCGCTAGCATCGGTATCAACAATGTACTGGCCTGTGCGTCTCGGTAGGGCCAGGATGGGAGTGTGGGTCAGTCGGTACTTGAGCTCCTCAAACGAGTCTGTCTGGGCCGGAGTGAACGGGGGCAGAGGGTCAGGGACCTTACTACTCGTCATGGCCAGAAGAGGACGGGCCACCTTAGCGTAGTCCTTGACGAACCTGCGGTACACGTTTCACATGCCCAAGAAACTGCGCAGGTCCTTCTTGGTCCTTGGGGTCTTGGCTTGCCTCAGGCCCACAAGGTTCTTCTCGTTCACTCTCAGTTGGCCCTTGCCGACAATGTGGCCCAGAAGCTCGACCTCGTCGTGGAACAGAAAGCACTTGCTGGCCTTGAGGGACACGCCTGCCTTGGTCAGCAGCTGAAAGATCTCCTCTAGATGGGCCAAGTGTTCCTCACGGGTCTTAGAGAAAACAATGATATCATCAAGGTACACGAGACAGGTCTCCCACTTGACCCCGGATAGGATCATATCAATGGCCCTTTGGAACGTAGCGGGAGCATTCGTCAGGTCAAAAGGGAGTCGTACGTACTTGAAGGTCCCTTCGTGACAGGTAAACGTGGTCTTATCCTGGTCCTCAAGGGCCACAGGGATCTGCCAGTAGCCCGCGTTAGCGTCCAGCATAGAAAAAACAGTGGCCTCACCCAGGAAGTCGATGCAATCGTCCATCCTGGGCAGTGGGTACGTGTCCTTCACCGTGATATCATTGAGCCGTCTGTAGTCCACGCAGAATCTTGGGGTCCCATCGGCCTTCGGGACCAGTACGACGGGGAAGGACCACTCCGCCTGTGAGGGCTCAATGACTCCAAGGGCCGATTGCTTGGCCACCTGTTCTTTGATCAAGTCCCGGTGATGCAGGCCAGTGCGGTACGGTTGGGACCTTATAGGCTTGGCCCCTTCGGTCAACGTGATACGGTGCGGCGTGATATCCATCTGGCCCAACTGACCATCCCAGAGTCCCTTGTATTGGTCCATCAGGTCCCGGACCGCTTCATGTAGGGCCGGGGGGATCAGCTCAAAGGCAACTCTAGGCATAGGGGTCTGGTCAGCAACGACCGTACTGGTCCGGTCCGCGGGTCGGGAAGTGTTTCCAGGTGGACCCTTAGTATCCATCGATTCCGCTGGCTGCGCTGCACGCGACGTGGTCCCTTGGTCTTGACCCAGGGTGGCCACGGTGTTGGCCCCCTCACTGGTCAGAGACAAGTCCCCCAAGGGAACCTCGTGCGCAGGGCCATTGTAAGGGATTGCTAGCCCAACAGCAAAGTTCTTAGGAAGATTGACTGGCCTCTTGGAAATGTTGGTCAGGTAGAGTCGGAAGTCCCATCGGTTCTTGATAGTGGCCAAGGCATTATGTAGCCGCAAGCCCTTCCTGGCCAACTTGTGGGGCCTCTCGTACAGAAGGCACCGTCCATTGGTCCCGCAGCGAACGTAGACCGCCTGGACCGACTGAGGAGCCAGCGTCACTCCCTTGGACAGGTACAGAGCGCTCGGGTCAAAGCGGACCGGGTTCCCCTTAACGGGTAGGGCCTCCTGTTCCTTACCTGACCACGCACGCTTGGCGTACGACAGGGTCCCATTGTCCCAAAGGACCGACTCTGTCCCAGGATAAATGGCCTTGACGTGGGCCTTCTGGTAGTCCATCCCCAGGATCAGCGGGACCGAAAGGGCCTTGACGACCAAAAACTCGAACGCCATGGCCTTTTCATTCACGATAACGGTCAGCTCCACGATTCCACGGGCCTTGAGCAACTGGCCCGACGCATCACAAACGTGGGTACGCTTCGGGGCCCTGGACGACACCTCCCGCCATCCCTCCGGCAGGACGTCCTCGCGGACCACACTTGGCCCCGCCCCGGTGTCCAGGATCGCTGTCGTCTCCCTTAAGTCTTCCTGGTCCAACCGGATCCGAGTGTCCACGGCAAATTTTCTCTTACGCAGGACGAGCAGTGTTCCCTTGAATCCATACTGTCTCCTCATGCCCAGGCGACGTTGGAGCCATGACTTGGCCCTTCGTGTCAGATGAGGGGAGCATGAAGAGAGTTCAACCGATTTCTTAGTAGGCAAAGTAGATACGGGTACAATAGGGCTCTGAAAGATCTTCGAGAAGCCCAAAGCAGAAGCAAACGAGCATGTACTGTCTGGCCGATGGCGGGGAGGGGACCGCTTGGATCCTCCTCCCCTTACTCTTTTCCCGAAGGGCCAGAGCTCCCGGGTATAGTCGTATCATGGTAACTCTGGTCCGGTTCATCATCTGACTTGTTGATCCCTTCACACAATGCTTGGACCATAGCGACCCGGACCTGGCGATGGAACCGTCCGTCCGCGTTAGCATCGGTCTCCGTGGTCTGGCTGCGACCTTGAGTGGCCGAGAGGAACATGTCTCGGGCCTGAGAAACCGCCTGTCGCTGGGCCTCAGAAAGAGTCTTGCACTGATGGGCCATGTGGCCCGACTCCCAGCACAGGTAGCATCGATAGGGTCGGCGACTGTCCATGGTCCGGATCCCAACGAGTCGAGGGGTCTCCGAATAGAATCCTTGAGTCTGGCCCGCCTTGGTCTTCTCGATTTCCTTGTCGAGGGGCCCCTTGAGGATCGTTGGAGGGGCCATAGGATTCACAGTCAGCAAGGCCGGGGGGTCCAGCACCTTCTTCGGGTTCAGATCAGTGGGCCGTCGAACTGGTCCCGTCACGGGGGCCTTGCTAGAGGAACCCGCCGACTGGGCCACAATGATCACGTCCCGGGCCGCCTTGTACTTCCCGGCCGTGAACGTGACCAGCTGTTGATAGGTTCTCTTGGGCCCGTTGTAGACAAAGGCATCGGTTCGAAGGTATTCCGGGAGTCCTTGGATCAACTGTTGCTTCATGGTCCCTTCCGTGTGGATGTTCCCACACATCTCAGTCAGGCCCCGGAGACGCAGAGCAAAGGCTTCAATGGTCTCATCGGGTTCCTTCGTGGCCCTGCCAAACTTATCCTGGGCCAGTGCAAGGGCATGGGGTTCCGCATAGGTCTCCAGGAACCAGTTGATGGCCTCAGGATAGCTCGTGATCGACGCCCCACCAGAGGCGCTTGTCGAGTCAGGGAGGGCCCGTGTGTACCGAAGCTCAGCGTCGCCGGAAAGAAAGTGAGGGATCGCATATAGGGCCATACCTTCCGAGACCCCATTATCATTACAGGCCTTAACGAGCTTACGGAGCCAAGTGAACACCTTCAGGCCCTCTTTACCCGAGAAATGTGGATACCCAGCGAACAAGTGCTTCATATTCCGGGCCACGCGACCCATCTTCCGTGCTTCTCGGGTCCCATAAGTGACCTTCTTGTTCCTCAAGCGATACGTCCGGTAGTCCAGCACCAAAGAAAAGCGATCATCGGAACAGCTGATAACATCTGGCCCACGCGTCGTGTCCCCGAACGTGGTCAGATCGTCCTCATCGAAAGCAGATGAAAGAGTGGTCCCAGAGGAAATAGAGGACGTGGAGGACCCATGCGAACGGTGACGACGGGACCGACGACGAAGGGAACTCGAACGGGTCGAACGGCGCGGATCACGTGACCCATCCTGGCCAGCAGGGCTCTGACTCAGGGCCTGGGACACGGTGGCCAAAATCTCATCTCGGAACGTCTCAAGAGTCGTACGAATCTCTTCGGGTCCTGTTGAAGTGGTCACCGGCAGAACTTGGGTCCCCATCGCGGGACCCGTAGCTTGACGCGAATCCTGGCCCATAGGGGCCCGAATCCCGCCCGGGGGCGCCGTACCCCGGCGAGGAATGCCACTAGTCCCGCCTCCGCCGCGGCCACCGGGAACAGAGGTCCCACGACCACGACCAGCGGGGGTCACCATTGACGTGTCCGAGGGCGCACCACGGCCCCGCCCACCAGGGGTAGGGTCCGTCATGCTGGCCCGCGGCAATCGACCTTGCCCAATTGATCTCCGTCACAAGAGGGTCCAAACGGGTCAAACGCCACAGAAAATGGGGAAGGGCTGTCCCGATACGGGAGAAGTAGTAAAGCCCTCCCCTGCTGCTCCACCATAAATGTAACGTTATGGCCCTATCGGACCCCACAACCACCACACACAGGAAACCACAGACTGGCCAGGAAGGAACAGGTAAGAGCCCATACGTGGTCCACTCGCCCACCCCGTCAGAGGTAAAGGTAACAAGGACAAAAGCCCGAGGGAGCAAGAACCCAAAGCACTGTTGATTCTACAAGATGGCCCCGGGGAGACCCCGGAGCTATCCTCAAGAACCTCCCCCCCCTGGCCCCTCCAGGGGCCCAGAGCGGGGCCCGCAGAGGGCGCCCCCCCGGCGGGCCTAATGCCAGCAAGGCATCGGCCACTCACCGGGCCAACTATCGAAAAGCAAGCGAAAATCTCCCCACACACAAATGTCAATCCCCAGAAAAAACCCAGTGGGAAAAAAGGGGAAAGACACGAAATCACGCAAGGAAAACAAATACGAAAATCAAGTACACCACAAAGGGGTCAGCAAGCCCACAACCCGGGCAAGTCCTCCAGTCGGGTGGGCCAATCAGGGCTCCGGGTGTGTCGCCACAACACCGGGCCACGTGGCCAAGGATCCCCGGCCAGCGTAGGGTTCCACGTACCACTGCCGGCCGGGTCCCAAGTCACCTCACCGAGGCCCCGCCTGTCCCCAAAGGGCAGAACGCCACATTTACCTCCGGGTGCATTCGGGTGTAGGGAGCCCTCTGTCTCAGAGTAGCGGTGGTGTTGGTCTGTGTCGTGCGGATCGTTATCCAACATGGCTGGATCATCGTCCGGGGGGTACACGAATGACGCAGGTACTTCAGTGTCCTTGAATACTGGTGAGACACATGTAGGCGTACCTGGGGTCGCAGATGGCCTTCAGGTCCCTTCAGCCAGCAGGAATGGGAGTCCAAGCGGGAAGCTGGCGACCCCAACTCAGTTGGGAGTTCATAAAGGTGACACTTCCGAAGGCGGAGATCCAAAGTTCGGCTACCGAGTGGTGAGTCCTGTGGGGACGTCCCAACGTAAGGAGGCGTCTTCATCAGGAAACACTCGGGCTGGAGCTACTTTTGGCATGGAGCCATCGCCAACTAGGCTTCCGGAGGACGGCGGACCTCCGTTGGTCGGTGATGGGCTCGCGCCTTCGCCCTCAATGGAGACCCCTGGGGATCGTGGTTACCCCTCAAACGGTCTCCTGGAGGCTGACCGAGACTCAGCTGGACTCGAAAACCCTCTCCTGGTGGAAACTCTACGTCGGGAGGCGACTGATGTGTTGCGGCAAGCATTGCCGGAACAGGTGGTCACGATGACGAGTACCGTTTTAAATCAGATTATGGCGAGCTTGCCACTTCTTCTCAATGTCCAGACCGAAATGGGGCTTTCGAGCCCGCAGACGCAGGGAATACTTCTCCCTACGCGTGCATTGGGGCGTCCCGAGCAGGGAACGACCCCTGTCACTCCCAACGTGGGAGCCACGATGACGTCCGCAGGTCGAACGCCTTTTACGGGGGCGTCCCCAATGAGTGCCAACCTTTGGTCTTCTTTCCTCACAATTACACTTCGGGACGGAGCGGTTGCGCTTGTGGCCGTGGGAATTGCCGTGCTGCATTCATTAGCTGCTGAGAAATGGTTTGATGTTTCTTTTGCGGTTTGGACTCGGACAAGTTTGGGCACAAGCAGAGCAGCTGCGTGATGCGCAATTTTGAGTGTCGCCGGATGCTGCCGCGGGGTCACGAGTTCGGTCTTCCAGTCGCGAGGTCGTGGTGCGGCAACGCCAGGTGCATCTGCCGTCACAAACGCTGCAGCGGATATGACCGCCCCGGGCATGACGTGGACACTCTCGCGCTCAGTCCAGAACGATACAAGCTGAGCCCGGCGGGGAATGGGACGTCAATCCTGAGCAAGACTTGCACCAATGTTCTGAAGAGCGACGATTTCGCTTTTGTCAACGTGGACAACGTCTAGGCTGCAAAGATGAGCGAAGGGGTTCGAGACGGTTAAGAGGCGAGGTACAATGCCCGCCAGCTGAAAGCTTCATCTGTCGGTGTTCGGTCGGGCAATCTCTTTGCGGTTGGCCATGCATCAGCGGACACCATCAACCAAATTGAGCAATCTGAGATCAAGTCCAGCACTCTTCACAAGGACAACAAGCGGGCTCATGATCTGGCTACAAGGGGCCGGAAAGCCGGCATGAGCACCATATAAGCTGCGCCAGCTGCGCCAGAGCAGATCCGTCGCGAGACTGGTGGTGGCCCAGCGACAACGCCGGCTGCAAGCAACGTCGGATCTCTATCTTCTCTGCAAGCACTGGCTTTGTCAGCCCGCCAATCAAAGCGTGGCAAAGCTGACGCCTTGGCTGTCGAGCTTCGAGGCAAAATGCAAGCCCCTCGGGTGTCGACGAGGCCTCTCGAGCGGGAAGAGATTGCGGAAGAAGACAATCTACGTGGCTGGGAGGCCGGGAAGCGGGCTCAATTTGCGGCAACGCTTTCATCAGTCCCTTGCACTTGTAGGGTTGCTTGGCCATCTCGTTTTGTTGCTGAGCACGCTCTGGCAACCGTGTTTAGAGACGATTTTGCGCGAACACATGCACAACTGACTGGTCAAGTTGTTACAAGTGCGTGCGACTCGCACTTGACAGGATATGCGTTGATGTGCGGTGCGTATTCTGCTGCTGATCTTGCAGTTCTCCACATTTTGGCCGATCCGGACAAGAACGAGAACGACAGTCCAATGACCAATGACAAGCCTCACAGGATGCATCTCTGACCAATGAGAGCCCCGAATCAGCATCCATTGTTGTGCAAACAATAATATCTGCGACTTTTCCGGGACTCCGAGCACATGGAGGGGAGAACCCGAGTGGAACAGACACCAGGACAAGCTGGACAACAGTTCCGGAGAGGAACCAGCCGATGTGGGGGGAACCTTCGGCGATCTCAGCCGAGAGAACGACAGTGTCTCGACCAATCAGCGATTGCTAAGAGGCCTTCGTGGCTGCTGCCAATCATCTGCTCAGGGCGATCGGGCCTCCAGAGCACGCAATTGGTTCGCCCTCACCTGCCAGCACGCAATTAGCTCACACAGTTGTTCATGCAGTGTTGTTCTTGTCCGGATCGGCAAGAATTGAGAGAACAGCAAAATGCGGAACAGCTGTGCTCGTGGCAAGTTAAAGAAAGTGCCACTGCGAAGGCTTCACTATTGGCTGTATTTTCGGCCTTGGTTGAAGATTTTGTCAATACTCGTGCTAAGAATTAAATCCATCTTGTTCGTTTTGACCCTCCCGATCTTCTTTGCGGATGCGTTGAGTGTGGTCCGGGGGGGGCAGCGCGCCGCGCACCGCCGCTCCCCGACTGGGCGCCGTCCGATTCTTGGGGGGGGGAGGAGCACAGTCATTCACATTTACGACCACGGGGGAGGGGGAAGTGTCGATGTGCTGGGTGTCGACTGGCGTGCCCGTCTTCTCAGCGGCTACTGGCAACGAGCGACGGAGTGGACCGTATGGGACCTGGGGGGAGGTCGAAAGCGAGGCTGTACCCGCTCCCGACCGGCCGATTGCCGCCGCTCGTCACGGGCACGGTTGCTACCCATGACAAAGAGGTTGTTCATGAGGAGTTCAAGCGGGGTAGGACGTGGGTATGAATGCCACAACCGGGTGCAATTAGGGCGGAAGTACGGTGGTGATATGCAGCGGAGAACAGAACCCAGCCAGGAATGAACGAGGTGGACAGCCGCTGAACCAGAAAAAATGAGGAGTGCGAGAGTAGGGCTGACGGAGGGACACATGGAGGAGGCCTGTCAGGGCTCCCGCAGACAATAGTTGGTGGTACGGGCGGTGACGGTGCGCTGAGACACACGGGCTACGCGTCGGGGAGTTAAGTGAAGTCTTGCAGCCAAGATGAGAGGCAGGAAGCAGTTCGCAGCTGTGTCGACGTAATAAGTATTCTAAGGCTCTACTAGTACAGTGTTACTATCAGGCGACCATTAAGGTCGACAACGATCCCCCGCAGGCCCCTGCTGTATATATATCTCCCCCGCTTTCCGGCACCGCATGGATGCACCGTGGCCTGCAAGCAGATTGCACCATGGCCTGCAGGCAGACTGCACCGTGGCCTGCAGGCGACTTTCATCATCCAGCCCGAGACGGCGCACGAGAACACAACCGACACCCATCATGCTGGGTCACGGCAGTCTCCCTTTATCAATAATTGCCGGGCTGTGGCTGTTTTCCCCCACTATCACGGCACCGCGCCTGACCCTCAGGCGAAAGGTTGCTCGCGCAAAACCAAGGTGTGATCAAAGTAAGCTCGACTTGTGCTCGCGGCGCCTCCCCGCGCCCTCACGGCGCTCCCCCCGCCCTCTCCGCAAGGGACAGACCGAGTGCAAGTGAGTAAAGGCCATGGAAAATCGCGACACCCACACCCTCCCAAGATGGTCGACCGCCCGGAGCAGGCCCTCACCCGCCAGCGGCACGCGAAGGACCTGAATCAGCTCACCAGCGTCGGGCTGCTGCAACACCCCCGCCCCCGACCCATTCCGCTCGTCTGCTTCGTCTACATCCACCGTGACCAGCACAACTTCTTCATCTGAAAGGCCCGTGGAGGTGCAGGTCGCGGGCGAAACGCCCACCACCGCCGCTGGCCGCCGACCCCGCCACGGCCGGGGGGGCGGCCTTGTCGATGGCCTCGGCGTCGACGCCGCCATGGGCACCGTGTATGGCACGGTCGTGGGGGGGGTGGTGGCGGTGGTGGAGCCCCCCGGCGTGGTCGTGCCGCTGCTCGCCACGCCGCCGGAGGCGGCACCAGCTGCCGTCCTCCCCCACCTGTGGCTCTTGCACAACTGCCATGCTGTGCTGGTAGCCGCACTGATAGCAGGCGGCACCCCCGTTACGGCGGTCTATTTAGGAGGCAGCGGGGGAGCCGCCGTTCAAGTTTGCCAGCTACTTCGTCTTCTCCCATGTCCGCAACGCCTGGGCACGGGCGGTGAGTTCCTACTCCTATTGCCGCTCGCACGCTGTGCATTACAGCAGCTGGGCCGCCTGGTGCGCCGACCCCTATATCGATCGCGGCTTCTACCCAGTCCCGGCAGCGACGTTGGTGGTCGAGCACAACGCACTTCCCTCGACCAGACGGGGCGTCAACCAGCACTGGGCGGCACAGCTCCCCCGGCTGTGCATCTCGCCGGGTGAGTGCAGGGTCGATTACGTGGGCCGCACGGAGGAGCTGGGCGCCCACCTCAACATCTTCATTGACGTGTACATTAAATTCATCCACCTCCGTCGCCCCCCTCATTGATACCAGTGGGCGTGGGAGAGGGCGAATGCGGGGGAGGTGAGGGGGGGAGGGTGGGAGGGGCATTCGGAAAGTCGTGGGAGGAAGGAGTAGAGCGCAAGGGGTGGCATACCGCTTCCCGCAGGCGCGCGGCAGGCAGGCGGTAGTAGCCCGTCTTTATGTACCTCGGGTCGACCATTCTCTGAACAGTCGACCACTCTACAGGGCCGTGAGCTGCGATCTGGCCACCCCGAGCGACTTTTTTTTTTACTTCCGAACGCCATGTTTTGCACAAGGACCGAAGCCTGTTCTCGGCCGACGCCCCGCCTCCCCGTAGGTACTAGTAGCCTCCTCCCTCACGCGTCCTGTTCGTCCGCATGCCTCACAACGCCACACGCGGATGCATAGCGACTTGCCCCTCCCCATCCTCCCCCCTCCCTCTCCTCGCCTTCTCGTGCAGCCACCTGCAGGGGACAGTGTCCCCCGGCAACAGACGGACGGATGCATGGCGACCTGCCCCTCTCCATCCCCGCCTCCCCCGAAGCCGCCACGTGCACGGATGTTTTGTCGCGGCCCCCTCCGACGCAGCCTCCGAGTGGCCGCTAGGCTCCCCACGCGTCCCGCCTGACCAGAAAGGATGCCGCGCGCGTGCATCACCGTCCGCCGTCGTCACCTACCATAAACGCTTTTACGCCTTCTGCTCCTCCCGCCGCCCGCTCCGACAGTATTCCCCTCACAGCCTCGTCCACCATGCCTGCGACTCGGAAGCGGGACCCCAAGGAACGTGAAAGAGGCAGAGAGCTAGCCAAAATGCAGCGCCTGGAGCGCAAGGCTGCCGCCGCGGCTCTGGCAAGACGACGAACGGCGGCCGTGGCCGCGACGATGCCGCCAACGACTTCGACCAGCCACTACGTTCCAGTCCCTGGCTGGCAGCTATCCCGTCCCGGCCTCTGGCCGCCGCCCCCTGCCGCCCTTTGGCCGCCCCCCCCCCGACTTGCCCCTGCCTTGGCGTGGGAAGCGCCGCCGCTGAGTGGGGTCCGTGGTGCGGAAGCTGCCGCTGCGCCCCCCCCCCCGACTGGCTCCTGCCTTGGAGTGGGGAGCGCTGCCGCCAAGTGGGGCCCGTTCCGGGACAGCTCGCGATGCGCCCCACCCCCGACTTGCTCCTGGCTTGCCGTGGCCAGTGCCCCGGCCAAGTGGGGTGGGAGGTGGCGTAGCTGGTCCTCCGCCTCTTTTCCGAATTGCTCCTGCCCGGAAATGGGAAGAGCCGCCGCGAAGTGGGGTCCGTGGTGGGGAAGCTGGCGCTGCACCATCCCCCCAAATTGCTCCCGCCGTGAAACAGGGAGCGCCGCCGCCAAGTGGGGACCGTGGTGAGGAAGCTGCCGCTGCGCCCCCGCCCCGACCTTCTCCTGCCCTGGAATGGGGAGCGCCGCCGCCAGAGGGGGTCCGTGGTGGGGAATCTGGGGCCTCGCCCCCCCTCCGACTTTCTTCTGCCCTGGACTGGGGAGCACCGCCGCCAAGTGGGGTCCGTTCCGGAACAGCTCGCGATGCGCCCCGCCCCCGAATTGCTCCTGCCTTGGCGTTGCGAGTGCCCACGCCAAGTGGGGTCCGTGGTGTGGAAGCTGCCGCGGCGCCCCCCCCCCCGACTTGCTTCTGCCTTCAAGTGGAGAGCGCCGCGGCCAAGTGGGGTCTGTGTTGGGGATGCTGGCGCTGCGCCCCCCCCCGGACTTGCTCCTGCCCTGCAATGGGGAGCGCCGCCGCAAAGTGGGCTCCTTGGAGATGAACCTGGCTCTGCGCCTGCCCCCCGACTTTCCTTTCCCCTGGAATGGGGAGTGCTGCCGCGAAGTGGGGTCCATGGTGGGACAGTTCTCGCTGCGCCCCCCTCCTAACTTGCTCCTGCCTTGGAGTGGAAAGAGCCGCCGCCAAGTGGGGTCCGTGGTCAAACAGTTGGCGCAGCGCCCCTCTTTTAACTTGCTCGTACACTGGAGTGGGGAGCGCCGCCGTCAGGTGAGGTCCGTGGTGGGACAAGTGCGCTGCGCCCCCCCCCGACTTGCCCCTTCCCAGTAACCGGGAGCGCCGCCGCCAAGTGGGGTCCGTGGTGGGAAAGCTGGCGCTGCGCCACCCCCCCGACTCGCTCCTGACCCGGAAGAGGGAGCGCCGCCGCCAAGTAGAGTCCTTAGTGGACAAGCTGGCGCTGCGCTCCCCTCCCGGCTTACTCCTGCCCTGGATTTGGGAGCGCCTCCGCCAAATAGGGTGCGTGGTGGGGAAGCTGGCACCGCGCCCCCCACTCGACTTGCTCTGGCCCTGGAATTGGAAGCGCCGCCACCAAGTGGGGTCCGTGGTGGGGAAGCTGGCGCAGGGCCCCCTCTTCGACTTGCACTTGCCCTGGAATGGGGAGTGCCGCCGCCAAGTGGGGTCCGTGGTGGGGAAGCTGGCGCTGCGCCCCCCCCCGGACTTGCTCCTGCCGTGGCGTGGGGAGTGCCCACGCCAAGTGGGGTCCGTGGTGCTGAAGCTGGCCCTGGGCCCCCTCTTCGACTTGCACTTGCCCTGGAATGAGGAGTGCCGCCGCCAAGTGGGGTCCGTGGTGGGTTCGCTGCCGCTGCGCCCCCCCCCCGGCTTGCTCCAGCCTTAGAGTGGGGAGCGCCGCCGCCAACTAGGGTCCGTGGTGGAAGAGCTCGTCCTGCGCCGCCCCCCAAACGTACTCCTGCCCTGGAACGGGGAGTGCAGCCGCCAAGTGGGGTCCGTGGTGGGGAAGCTGCCGCTGCGCCCCCCCCCCGACTTGCTCCCGCCGTGGAGTGGGGAGTACCCCCGTCAAGTGGGGTGCGTGATAGAGTAGCTGGTCCTGCGCCTCCCCCTCGAGTTGCCCCTGCCCTGGCATGGGGATTGCCCCCGTCAAGTGGGGTTGGTGGTGGAGTAGCTGGTCCTGCGCCCCCCCCCGGACTTGCCCCTGCCCTGGCATGGGGGATTTGGCCGTCCGATGAAGTGGGGGGTGCGGTTGCTGGTGCTGCCCCCGCTCCCTGACCTGCCCCTGCCCTGCCGTGCGGGGCGTCGCCGTCCAGTGGGGTGGAGGGTGGGGTATCTCGTGATGCCCCCTACCCCGGGTATGTTTCAGCTCTTACGTGGAGGGCGCCACCGTCCAGTGGGGTTGGGGGTGGGGCAGCTGTTGCTGTCCTCCACCCCGCATATGTTTCTGCCCTTACGTGGAGGGCGCCGCCGCAAAGTGGGGTGGGGGGTGGGGTAGCTGTTGCTGCCCCACCCCCTCCCCTGAACCTCCCCGGCGGTGCTGATGTCGCTGCGGGCGGTGCCCCCCCCCCCCCCGCCGACCTCCCCGGCGGTGCTGATGTCGCTGCCGGCGGTGCGGCCTCCCCTCGTCCCTCACCGTGTGCTCGCGTGCTATGTCCGGGGACGTGGAGTGCGGTCGTGCATTGGCGCCGCGCGGAGGCGCTGTCTACATGCGAGGACTGGCACAGGTGGGTGCGCGGCGTCTCCCTGGCAGCTGTCGCGGAGCAGCGAGAAGCGCATTGACGAGAAGGGGAGGCGGCGGCGGTGGCCGACGCCGTTGCGGCAGATCCACACCGCGGGGGCGGGAAAAATCGCATCGGTCTACCTGATCATCAACGGCGACGGCGACACGTACGTAGGCCAAGCTTGGTAAGCAGAGACGGGCGAGGCAGCATGCGACACGCGCTTTCGCAGCCACATGCACGGCGGGAAAACGAAGTTTGACAAGGACCTGGCGGCTGATGAGGCGGAGTCGCCTGGCACGTGGGCGCTTGAACCTCTTCTGTAGGTCTTTGGGGTCCGGGGCAGGGTCATCCTGCAGGTCATCGCTGATGCAATGGAGAACGCGATTTGGCGCCGTAGTTTGTTGTGCGGTTGGTCTCTGCGCAACCGCAATTCGCCGGCGCTCCGAGCTGTGCACGGAGGCACTGCGCGCGATGCCTCTTCATGGTCGGAGCTGCAGCAGGCACTTTTAGCACACCTGGCCGAGCACGGCGACGTCATCGTCGGATCCATCGCGCATGACGCGCAGTACGGCCAGGGAAGGGCACTTGGCGCCGCTGTATATGCACTACGGCTCTGCGGGCCCACTCGCGTGGATCCGCTCCGGCGGGCTTGGCTGGATGCCCTGGGGTGGGACTGGCGCGTCATCCTGGACGCTGTCAGGGAGCGCAATGCGCACCAGCGGCACCGCAACCTCGTTGCCGATGTGATCGCCTTCGTGCGGCAGCATGGCAGAGTGCCTGACGCGACGCGCGGAAGTAAGACAACGCGGCGTACGACGCGGAACGTTTGCTGAGGAGCCGGATGACGAACGTCACCAGAATGACGGGTTGGAGTGAGCGGCACGTAGCCGTTTTGGACGCGGCGTGGCCTGCGGCCACGAGAGGAAGTCGGTTCCCGCGGTCGTTGTTGTGGAAGCACGGTCTCCAGCCGAGAAAATGACGGAGGAGAACATCGACGTATATGTAACTAGCCATGCCCGGGGAAGGGGTTTGGGGGGGGCGGGTGCCTGGCACCTTTCCACCCCCATCCTCCCCCGTCCCCCTTCCCCACACTTTGGCGAAATGGCCTCTCGCCGGGATTGCCAGTCGCGCACGACAGTGGAGGCAGCGGGGGTGGCGGCCGCGGCGGTAGGGGTTTTGGGACTAGTCGCCTCTTCCGCGGGGGGCGCGGTGGGGATCGCCGCGGCAGCTTGGGCGCTGGCTGCTTCTGCTGCGGAGGCGGTCTTCCTGGCAGCGGTCAAGGAGCTTTCTGCCACGCTCTCGCTGTTTGTGCTGCGCGAGGGCATCTTCGGGGCGACTGCCGCCACGCTTGCCACAGCGGCCCCGGGCGCGGTGGCCGCTGCGGCGGTGGTGGACCTGGCCGCTCATGTGGGTGGCATTGGCACGGCCTGGTCGTCGTCAGTCGGGGGTGTGCCGCACCGCGTCTCCACTCCCTCTGCCGCCGCGGTAACCTCGTTGGTCGCCCGCCTTGCTACGCCCGCGGCCGCGGGCCTCGTGGCCACGGCTGTGGCGGGCACCGCCGCAGCCGCAGCCGCCCTAAAGCCCCTCCCCGCCGTGGCAGTGGCGGCGGCGCAAGTGGGCGCGCGCGCCGTCGTGGCTGCCGCCGCCATCGCGGCGGGGGTGGTGCCGCGGCCGCCCGCGGGCTCCCTCGCCGGCGCGGCCGCTTTGCTGGCGGCGGTGTCTCTGCTGGGGGCCGCATCCCACCGGCTTTCACCTCCTTGCCGCCCTGCAGTGCGCCATCGACGTCGCCGTGGCGGCCGTCCCCACCGTGCGTGCCATAGGTGTGGCAGGCGGTGGTGAAGAGGACGCCGTCGACGGGGACGGGGAAGCCGTCTTGCTTCATCCTAAGCAACCCAATCCACCGTGTTGCGCACCAGCGACCCTTGACTTGCCCTCCTCGTGCATGTCATTTTCCTACTTTTTACCGTCTGCATCCTTCCGGCCAGCCCCGCCGCGACCCTTGCCCTGCAGCCGTCGTGGTGGGGGTGACGACGCCGGGCGCGGCGACGACGGGCACGGCAAGGGGCCGCGGTGGCGGTGGCGGCTGGCTACCTTCTTGACCACCCTCCTCCCCCGTCGCTGGGACTGGCGGCGCCCCTGCATCGGGCTTGCGTATTCACACACCGGCGCACCCGGTTGCAAACGGCTGGCGGCTGGCCACTGGCGTGGGCCCGTTCCTGTTCTCTTCCCCCCCCCCCCTGCGCTGGCGTGCTTCCCCCCGCCTTTGGCCATTTCGCGCCCGTCAACCTCCCCCGTTGCACCGTGGCGGACTGCTGGCCGGCCGTCGCCCTGCCCGGCCGGGCGTGACCCTGCGGCACAATGAAGCGCCCCGGCTCCAAGACGGGCAGCTACTGGGGCACCAAGGAGGAGGTGGAAGCTGAGTATGGGGCGTGGCACGAAGAGCCCCGCTACAACCACCGCAGCGGCGGTGTCGGCCGCCCAGGCCCCCCCCCCTCTTTCCCATCGGTGGTGGCGGAGCTGGAGCTCGCCGCCGCCATCACCCAGCCCCCGCCGCAGTCGTCGCCGCCGCCGCAGCCGCCGCGGTTGGGGGCGGCAGCGACGCCGGTGCCGCCCCCCGGCGAAGTTGGTGGCGTGCCACAGCCGCCGCCGCCGCCGCCGTCGTCGTCGTCAGCGTCGGCGTCGGCGTCGGCGTCGTCGACGTTGGCGTCGTCGTCGTCGTCACTGTCGCCGCCCGGCCCGCTGGCGGCGTCTGGGGTGGCGGCAGCGGCGGCGGCGGCGTCCCCCCCCCTTCTCGTCGTGGCCACGCCCGCGCACGACGCGGTGTGCGTGCGGGTGCGGGCGTTCCTCCGCCGCGTCGCCTCGGCGTCGGCGTCACCGACTTCGACGTAGCCGCCGCCGTCGGCGACCGCGTCGCGCGGCCGCCTACCCGACGACGCGCTGTCGGCGCGGCTCGTCGCCATCGCGAGTGGCGAGTACAAGCTGCTGCCGCCGAGTGATCGCCTCGGCGTCCTCGGCATCGTTGCGGAGGACATTCGCCGCTTCGCGGCAGACCTGCAGGCGGCGGCGGTGCGGCTGCTAAGCGCCACGGACAACCTTGAGGGCCGGGCGGCGGGCGTCACGCCCGCGCAGGCGAGCGTCCGTCGGGAGCGGCTGCGCTACGCGGATCGCGCGGCGCGCATCGCGCTGTCTCCGTTCTACACGACGCTCCTGACGCGCCTCGTGGCGGCGCCCGGCGGGTTAGCCTTCCTCATCAACCTCCGCGCGGGCATTATCTCCACGTCCCGCGACGCGCCGACGCCCCCGCCCCGCACCTTTCTCACCGAAGTGACGGCCGCGCTGCGCATGTGGTTGTCTGTCGGCGGCCTGTCGCTGGCGGCGGAGACGCCTTCGTCGCCGGCGACGCTGCTGCAGCGGCTCGCAACCGTGTCGTCGGCGTCGTCGCCGCAGCCGGTGCGGGCGGGCATGGAGAGTCTGTGCGCGCGGCTGCAGAACCCGCGCATCCGCGCCAACGCGCTGATGCACGCGGGCATGTAGGGCGTGCCGCTGGTGTCGGTCGAAGTCGCCTACTTCTTCAATATGCCTGTGACCGTTACGGACGTGATTGCGGAAGCGCCCGCGGCGGCCGGAGCGATTATGGTAGTCGAGGTGGTGGTGGTGATTGTGAAGGTGGTGCTGGTGATGGTGGCGGTGGCGGTGGTGATGGTGCGGGTGCGCCCCCCCAAATGGCGGGAAGACCAAATTGCCTTCCTCATCGAGCTCCCCGTCCATCATCATCATCCCGTCCTCTTCGTCGTCCGAATCGTCCAGCAAAAAGCCCAGCGAGTTGGGCACCACCTCCCGCGGGGACGTGACGCCGAGAAACACGATCAAGAGCAGCGCAGCCAGCATGCACCCCTGCAGCTAGTCCGTGGCGATACACTCGAGCCTTCAGTGCGCCAGTGCCGCCGGCAGCGCCAGCGGGGGCGGCATGAAGATGGCGTGCCACGCCCACCACGTGCCGAGCGGGATCGCCGTGAGCCGCGCCGTCACCACGAGCGCGGCGCGGCCGGGGCGGCGGCCTCCCGCCGCCGCCCGCTGCGCGGCGCCGGTGAGCAGCTCCGGAACGGGCAGCATCGCAGGCGTGTGGGTTGCGCACAGCGGCTCATAAAGGACAAAGGGCGTGTGGCACAACTCGCAGTCCGTGGAACGAGACTGCGCGAGCCACCGGGAGAGGCAGTCCTCGTGGGTGAACTTGATCGACCCGGCCCAGTGGCAGGGGTGGAAGAGGGGGCGCCGCGGCTCCGCACCACCGCGGCAGATGCGGCACTCGGGCGCCCCCGCGTCCGCAACGTCGTCGTCGGTGAGGGGGGACCCGCGACGCGCCGACGCGCCGCCGACGCCGCCGACGCCGCCGACGCCGCCGCCGCCGCTTCCACCGCCGCTTTCGCCGCCGCCGCCGCCGCCGCCACCGCCGCTCCCGCCTGCAGGAGCGATGCCGTCCACGTCAGCGTCCGAGGAGCCCATCGACACGCCTGGCACGGTTTGCCGCCGCCACCCGTCGGGGACCGCCGCCGCGGCGGCGGCGCCGCCGCCGACGCCACCGCCGTCGGGTTTCATGCCGCGCGTGGGGGGGGTGGACGCGCCCGACACAGTGGTATTGGCGGAGAGGTCAGAGCCGCGCCGGAAGGGAGGAAGGCAGGAGCAAGACAGCGGGACGCGTCGAGGCGGCACCACGCCGGCGACGGGGCATGAGGTGGGTGGGCGGTCGGCCGCTGACGAGGCGCGTACCCGCGAAGCGCCCGCGCCATCGCCGCGCGGAGGGTGAAGGAGAGGGCGCGGGCGGCGAGCGCGAGCGTCACGTGGGCGCGGAGGCCAGCGGCGCTGGCGTGGAGGACCGAGTCGGCCGTCGCGGTACCTGCGCGCGAGGGAGGAACGAGATGCAGGATTCGTCAGTTATCACGAAACAAACACGTAGTGCGTCGGGCACTGTTGCCACGCTCCTCTCGAGAAAAAGCAATATTCTATCGAGATAGGGTGTGCCACGCAGTGGACCACTCAGCTCAAGCATCTGATTGGTTAGGGCTCCGGGCCCGGACATTGCCTGAATAATACCAAGGACCAAGCAACATCTTCTGGTATTACTGTATCAAATTGTAGAAACGTACCGCAGCCACACCTGTGACCTGGCTACCTTCCCTTGCGAGCCAACGTAGTCAGCCCCAATCGTCGTCCGCTTCACGACGGAAAAATGCAGATTCCCAACGGTGTCAATCCACGGCTGACAAACGTCTAGGTTGTGCACCGACACCATCAGAATCAATTATAGCATAGGGTCATAGTATGTTATAATATGTTATAATATGTTATGTTAGTATTCAAACATATACAACATATATGCGTTAAGATAGGTTAAAATGGATTTTTTTATAACATTATATATATATGTATCAACGCCACAAATGCAGTACAATAACGATGCACGTGCAGAACAGTAACGATGCACGTGCAGTGCGGGCCTCACCTCCCTCCCACGCCCGGGTGCGGAAACGCGTGGCTTCGACCAAGCCGCCGTCGCTCATCCGCCAAGCCCTGCACCGCGTCGGCGCGCAAGTCCGCAACGACCCCGTAGTGGTCACTAGGGTACACTCCGTCAACGTCTGGGTGGTCAAACACGACCCGGCAGCGGAGCACGGCGCCGCGGCCGTCGGGGGCCGGCGGCGCCACCCAACAATAATCCAACCTCCGGTCCGGCTCCGTCTCGAGCGTCGCCGCCGGGTTGACCGATGGCACGTACGTTTCGCCAGCGGCAGCGGCAGCCACCGCCGGCGCCGACCGCTGCGCAGCCTCCCACGCGTCCGTCCACGCGGTTGCGACACCCCCGATGGTCGCGTGGCCGCGCAAGAAACGGAGCTCCGTGGACCCGGCTTCCGCGTTGAAATCGCCGAGGAGCACCGCCGGGAAGAGCCGCGTGTCGCCGTGCGCCGCGCGGAGGATTGTGGGCGTCATGGCGGCGGCGAGGCGGCCGCGCGCGGCCGCCCACGCGTCGACGGCAACCACCTGCGCTTGCCGCACGGGGCTGTCGTGGAGCTGCCAGTTAAGGTGGATGGTCGTTACCGACACCAGCCCGGCGGGTGTATGCACAATGGGATTGACCGTTGACCGGCGCTCTTTGGGGGGGAGGAGGGGAAGGGAGGACGTCTGGCCGCCATTGACGGCACCGCCGTTCAAGTCATCCGCGGCCTGCAACCGGACGGCCTCGGCGGCAGCATCCACTCCGGCGGCGGCGTCACAGACGGTTGGGGTATACCCCCCTCGGATCGGGGCTCCCACGCGCCGAGCGCGCACGGTAACGCCGTTGCGTCGGCCGACACGATTGGGTGCCGCGCGGCAGCGGCGTTGCCAATGACCCGCGATGGGTCGCCTCAAAACGGGCTCGCAGCCCCGTACGCCACCGAGTGGAAGCCGAGGCCGTCGAGGAGCTCGTGGCACTGGTCGTACAGCCGGGCGCCGTCCCGGGCGAGGCACGACTCCCGGGAGGTCACTGTCCGAGGAGCCGTCGACACTGGAGAGGAATGGGGTGGTGCTGCCGACTGCGGCAAGTGGGTCACGGAGCATGCCGACAGCGACGCGTCTCGGAGCACCCATTGCAGCGCTAGAACGCCAGGTTGAAGAGCGGCGATCCACGCGGGGAGACCTCTCAAGCGAGCGGCAAATGTAGGCCCCCATGCCGTGTACCAAACGTTGATGGTTAAGAAGCGCAGAGCCTTGAAGACTTCCATAACGTCCGCACATGGGGCGGGAGGGGGGGGAAGGGCACACCAGCGAGCTGCAGAGAAATTTGTGAAATGGTCAGGAGTGATAAATGTTACATGAGCTGATATTGTAGTCACTGTCAAACCAGCACCAGGCGTACAAGCACAAGAAAGAGAACAGGGTACCCGTGCGCGGCGCAAGAGCAAAAGGCAGTGAAGAGGAGGTGAGCAGCAGAGCGGGCAACGTGGAATATACCCAGTGAAAGGTATCAATTCGTTCGGTGATCACGGAAATTGAATTGAAATTGATCGTTTTTGGTGAGAATATACGTTTTCTGCTAATATACAGAAGTCCAGAGAACTTTTTTTCTCTGCACTGTCTTTTTCTTTTCTTTCGTTATACACGATTGCCTCTTTAAGCCGCTCGCCATTCAGACAGGTCCTTCATGCTTTGCTACGGAGCGTGAATCGTGGGAGCGGACGCACACATTCTCATGGTCTTCGTTGTGCATACTTGTTGCCAAGCAACGCCAGTATTCTGCTCATGGCCTTCGAGATATGGACCTTGTAACAAACCCCAGAAACGCTCTCGTGTCACTCGTCGGAAAAACAGGCGAGCGTCCCACAGTACCAACACTGCTTGGTTTCTTTTTTTTCCAAAGTTCTTTTCACATAAACGGCACTCCTCATCAAATATTCTTGGACCCCTTGCATGTGCTCAATTCAGTCACACCTGCCTTAGACAATGACGCCTCTTCCCCCCACTTGCCGCTCTGTACACACCAGCTGCTGCCATGTAACCGCATCAGGCGCAGCAGCGCGCGAAGGTGAAGATGACAAGCCCCAATCCACTCACCCCCGCAGCGACAGCAGCTGTAGTACCCGCCGGACGCACAACGGTGCGTAGACGCGGGTACACCCGGTCATAGCACCCTCGCGACGTTAAGTCGCCCGCTTTCGGCCGCAGCGTGCAGTTGGGACACACCTGAAGCTGCCCGCTCGTACAGCTTCCGTCCGCTATCGCGGTCGAGTCGCAGCCCGCGCACTGGTCATCAAAACAGCCGCGGCATTGAAACTCTCGCTCAACGTCGCACGCCGAGAGAGGTGCCGAAGAGACGGTCGTTGCCCAAACGTCACTGAAGAAGGACCGCGTGTCGGCATAGTCAATGCCGCCCTCGGAGATGGTCAGCAACACGGTTGCGGAGAAGGTCATTGCCGCGACAAGCACATTCATTGCGAGCACGTAGATGATGGCAGAAAAGAGGGAGCAGCAGCCTTGGCCGACAGCAAGTATGCCCATAATGGCCAGGACAATGAGCCCAGCGCCGGCGCACACCGATATGATGCCAATGTAGACGTTGGCAGCAAGAACAGAGCCGCTGCAGTCAAGGCTGCCATACCCGGCGTCACTCTGGTTCGCAATGGCCCACGCGCCGGTCGCGTTGAGCGCCACTCCGGCCGCAATCGTCAACACTGCAAACAACGTGTAAAGGGAGCCGAAGAAAGCCCCCAACTTGCTGTTCCGCGGCGGGGTGTCCCCATAATCGCTCTTCGCGTCTCGGCCGAAGCCGCGGCCCATGGTTCACGAGAAAAAACGAAGCAACAACACGATCCACAAAGGTGTGCGAGAACGCGGCAAGTACATGCGAGGATGCGTTCAGGCACCACCGGTCGCGGTGAATACTGCTTAGTAAAGATAGCGGAGACACTTCGAGAGGTGGCACAAACGCCCTGCCACTGCGCGAGACCACTGATTAGCCACCTACTTCTCAGCATCGTGCCACTGCTGAGGAGCTTTGCGATGCGCACGCCATGCCAGGGCCGCCACTCGAAAGGCTCCAAAGCATGAGATCTGGCTCTCCTGTATCCACTCCTTCGCGTCACGGCAGCCCTTACAGCAGGGATCAGTTTACGAGCAGCTCCCGTCGACCCCATTTCGAGAGCAGTGCACCAGGAGTGTTTCCGGCCCATTCTGCCAAGTCGTCGGGTCATTGCCCTCGTTAGGCCTGGCCTGACTGTTGCCATAAGGGTCACAAAACGCTGCAGTAAGGTTGCCGCACTGGTAGACTTAACCGGTAGACGATATCGGCAAATCGCAACATTTCGTTCGGTAGACGGTATCATTTATTTTTTGAGAGCACGATATTTATCGGTATGGACCATTCATCAGAACTTACATGAGAGGGGGCCGAACAGTCATAGAATCACTATGTCCAGAAGCCTTCAAGATGCATTTGGCGCTTGTTTCATGGACTGGTATATGATGCATAGTGAGCGTGTTGCCTCGAGGCGCACTGGGCCTCAAGACGCCCGGGCTTCGTGCCTGGCTCTCTGACACCTGAGCAGCGAAGTTGGCGTCGGCAGTCTGCTGACTGAGAGGTCAATCAAGTCAGTGAAATCGGTGCTACTACCATAAGCACAACTTCGAAGATCAACGTTGTTTGAACTATTCATGTGTCGATATACCGTCAAAAAAATGGGGAAATCGGCAAGTCGACCGATAATACTTGTTTTCAATCATTGCAATAGAGATCTGCAACCGTACCTGAAGCGGGTCATGTGTGGACACTTGCGAGCGGACCGTTACACCAGCATCAGCACCCCCCCGAGCGGCGGATCTGTGAACTGTTCAGCAAGGGCCTCAATCCAGACTCATTGGAGTCAGCACGCAGTGTGCTCTCCAGCTGGACCCAGGCAGCGCCTCGCCTGGCTGTGTAAACACAGGCTGTCAACAACGACGCTCTGGTATTGCTTGTTGCCCAATTCTGTCCTCTCGGCGCAGGATAGTTTGTGCGTTTCCATTGCAGCACGAGTTCTGATTGGACGAAAACCGCGACACCAATGCATATCGAGCCCACTCACTTCGCAATGCGCCCTAAGGACCGGTAATCGCACATCCGGCACCTTCTTGGATCTGAACTGCTCTCGATGTATCTGAAGAAATATCAACATCGAAGGATTGTGTACTTGTCTGCGTGCAGAGAGAAGAAAAAATAGAAACAACCTCAAGAGAACGTGAGATCCCGATTGTGCAATACCGATATGAACAAAGTTGCTAAGATCAATATATATGTCATATTGGGTGGTGCGTATAACAAAACATGGGGTTGTAGCTCAGTGGTTGTCACGTTCAGTGCCGCTCCAGAGTGCGCGCTTCGCATAACAGTTCGTGAGTGCGCGAGGTCCAGGGATCGATCCCCTGCTGCTCCATACCTTCTACCCCGTAAGGGAGGCTCATCACGCTCGAAGTTGTACGACATACAGCACTGCGCATGGTGCAGTGCTTTGCTTGTACCGTGACGATGGTCTGAAGCCCGTATTTCCGTGAAAACGGCTAGCTCAAGGCTGAATGCGGAATCTCCCGAAGCATGAAGAATACCAACGAAATTCATGTGACAGTATCACGAAGTCTCGAAGGATATTAAGTTCGATGCAAGCAGCCCTGCGGTGGGACACGCCGGAATGCACTGCGTGCAGTTCGAGCACGTGATTGATGGCTACCGACGGGTAGCCCCCAAACACGAAGCGTGCACGACGTGCACATGTGTGGCCAAGAATGCGTCGCAACCACGGTCCTCTTAGGCGCAAAGAAATGCTCCCTCTACTACCTCCACGACCAGACTTTTTCCAGAGAAGAAACACAAGCCGGCCAGCGCCCGGCGTTTCAAGCAGTGCCTACGGCTTGCATTGTGTGCACCCACGCCACAGCAGCGTCTCCTTCAGTCGTCGCAAGCGTCATCCCCCCGCAGCCGCGGCCCGTCGCTCTCGTCGGCCGCACCTCCCCTCCGTGTGCTCTCCACCACGTCACTCACCCTTTCCGCGGCATCACGCCCGTGGGGCCCGTCGCCGACGCCGTCAAGCACCCCTCCCAGGACGTCCCCCTTCACCACGCGCCCCCACACGCCCACCCACCCCAACCGATCCGCCCACAGCGAACACCCCTGCAGCGTCTGTGCGTCACCGACGACCACCACCCCGCATTGCACGCGCGTGAGCGCCATGTTGGCCGGCCGCGCGTCGGCCTCAAAGCCCACGCGCGCCGCCGCGCCGGACCGCACCGTGGAGAAAAGGATGAGTGCCTTTTCGCGCCCCTGAAAGCCGTCCACCGTAGCCACTTCTGTGCCCGCCGTGCTCGGCGAGGCGGCGAGGGCGCGGACGAGCGCCCGGGCCTGCGCCGCGTACAGCTTGGTGATGCCCATGTCGGCGGGTGTTAATGGCGCCGCCGCGCCCCCACCGCTGCCGTCAGCGAGAACTGCAATATGTGCCTTGAAGTACACAACAGGTGTGAATGTCGACGCCGTACAGGAGAACTAGGCGAACGTAATTTTCTCTAGAGAGTCGGGTACTTGGAAGGGTTGCGCGGAAGTCGTAGCCTATTGCACTAACCGTGATCCCCGCGCAAGACTTAGCCGCTTGCACCCGGTTTATGGCTGGCAGAGCACGACAGGCGTCTGTCATGCTTCTATTCCCCTCGAGAGCGCTTGGTGTTGAGCTCGGACCAAGCACCTGAGACATGTTGGAGAGCGATAAGCAAACGGATCCAGGATCGGACTAAAACTCCTCAGATTCCAGTCCCGTTTACGCGAAAAAACCCAAAAATAATTTGAATGTTTCCGAGGGCTGCTCACTGAATAATGCTGAGACGGGCTTCTTGAGGTCGTGAGCCAACATCGTGGCTCGCCCCTCAGCTGAGTATTGCAACTATGTCGGGCGGCTTTGGCCTCTCGCGTGCGTGCGTGTCACGCACGTTCAAGTTCCGACAAGGTCGGGTGCTCTCCATCGTAAAATTTGATGCAGATCATGGTGTTTGATGCTGGTTTGGACGTGTGATCAACGTATTTGATTCTGTTTTGGACGTGTGATCGACGTCGGTTAGAAGCACGATCGATGGAGATCGCCGGGGAGCCTAGCTCGGCACACCTAGTTCAGGGCGGTCTTACAACTTTTTGGAATTACATGGCCACGTAAGTTATTCCAGAGCCCAAATTTGAAGCAGACTATTTCAGCTCCATTCCAGAGAGTGTAAGGCAGTCCTCCTCGGAACGCGGCCGTCGTTCCTTACTTCTTTCTCGTCTTTCAGGCCCACAAGTGCGAAGAAGGACGTTTCCGTACCTCCCGTGATGCTATCTCCAAGCAATGATGGTTCCAAGAATGACTGTTGTGCCGTATGAGACCATGACAAGTGAGATAAGTGATGGGGTGGATATGTACGTTACATCGACTTTTGACTATCAGCTTTGCACACTTCTCCCAACGTTTAAGACTGCTTCACGAGGATGCAGAACAGCCTGCTGATCATTTTTGTGTCGTCGTCTTCGCATTGTTCGCCATGCACTTCGCTATCAATGTTTCTTCGAAGGCACTTGCTGGATGCACAGAGAGCGGGCTGTCGGATTCGTGAAACATGCGATAAAAAGAGCGCCACTTGCCTATATGGGAGCAAGGTATAGCCCTGCTGGAAACAGAAATACGTCTCATATGTGCGACAGATACCGCTGCAATCTTCCGTTGTCCTGTCATCGACGATGCAGTTGTTGTGGAGAGCGTGCGAGCCGTGGCCACCAAACAATTCGAAGAGACGGTCAACTGTATAATATATGTTCCGGAAGTGACTTATTGCGCCGAGGATAATCGAGCCACAAACGCTCCCAGTCAGCAATGCAGCGGGGAGGGGACGCCACGTGAATGATTGCTGATAAACACAATCACGCAACGTTCGATTTCCAGGATAGAAGCCTGAAAATAAAGGATCATCCAATAGAAAATCATTGTGCATGCTGTTCTTCAAAGCGCGCCAATGGGACGCAGTGGGTGCGTTTGAAAGGCTGTATGTCCGCAGAAGGGTGATTGTATCTAGGGGTGACGCACACAATCTGCTCCCCCTGATCCGCTTTGTATGGACCAAACAGCATTGGGAACTCGTTTTGTGTGTGCGCTCGGACAGTGATGATGACCCATTCCCATTATGAATAGGACGTGAAATCGATGCCGGTCTGACGCTCGATTCACGTAACTACAGGCCTGCGTTTGGGTTCTGGTATTCAGAAAATGGAAGATCGAGTCAGAGGCCTGCACGTTGCGAAAACGTGTTAGTTTCAAACTTGAATTCAGAATCCTGGGAATTATTGCTGGCTGTGCCATCAAGGGGCCCGAATACCGGGAGTGTACGACGATTTTTCGTGAGGCCACGTCTTCATCACTCGTCTTGAACGTGCTTCCGTAGAGCCGACCTCGGTTGACTCACATATTTTCATCGAACTAAAATATACATAGAAAAGGTCCAGCTGTTTTGGACAAGTATGTCATACATACATATGGTGCGTTCGCCAAAAGTGATACACCCGGCTTTTTCCAGGCGCAAACACCCTCAATGCTCACAGTGTGCTGGGGGTGGCCCGAAAAATTTCTTGGCTGACGTGCTGACCAGGCCTCGCACGAGACGCGTTGTCACGTGGTGAGCCCCTCATTTAGACCTTCCCGACGTCTTCTGTGGACCAATGCCTACGGCAGATCCCAGAAAAATGGACACATCGCTCTTTGCTTCACGAACAACCCCTCTCAGAAGCGGCCAGAACCGCAGGTCGCTGTTCGCGAAGTCCCCGAAAGTTGACAGGAGATGTGCGCACGAGTGGGAATGCCAGGACCTTTGTTGAATGTCGTGCTTGTCGCTGCCCGGAAACGAGCACTGAGGGGGTATGAGTGGCTCTGTGGCTTGGTGAAAGGGTCCAGTTCTTAATTGAAGGCTACTTTCCACGAATTTGCTGCAGTACTTCGGCTTCTCTTCTCTCTTCGCGAAGCAATGTTGGCACATCCGTAATTAGGCCCCGCAATTCATTCGCTTCAACGCGTCATCCTCTAGTACGCTTGCATGAGAGCCACGAATATCACATTTCAGAGGCGACTATCTCGGCTTCGATGCTGACTTCGACGTCGACAACCTTAGCCAGTGAAGGGTGCAATTCTTAATCCTGGCGTGCAAAGGCGCGGATGTGGTGGCTGACTGCTGCGCACCGCAATCTCAGCAGCGCTTTCTCAATCTCGATCCAGTGCCCCGTGCTGTCATGGGTGGAGCGTAACCACTTGTTTTTTCTCATAGTCTCCCTCCTCCGTCTCGTGAGGCTGTAGGCCAAAGATGATTTCCATCGGCCACATTCTTTTTGAGATGAAGCGTCTGGCATGGCCACTCTGATTGAGCCAAGTCCCCACCGGCGCGCACTTAGCCAGGTGCTGTGCACTCAGCCTCTCGTCCCACAATAGTTCAAAACTGCTTGCCCCCAGAACTGGTACAAACGCTGCCCAACAGTCCCGGATTCTTTAATAACAGACCACAAAAAAAGACAGCTCACGTATCCCCACAGAGAAAAGGGTCCACCATTCGGATGACGGTTACGGGGGGCGTGGGAGCGTATCGGTCAACGACCAGATGCGAGACCGCCGTCGCGGCAGTGCAATCTGCTGCCGTGCTTTTATTGAAGCAAGTCAACATTGCCGAGGGCTCATTGTGTTGAATATTACCATCCCCAGGAAATCTGACACTAACAAACATTGTATGATCATATGAAAGACACCACCGAAAAAAACATGCCATTACTTCTTTACCTCCGCGCAAAAAAAAAAACCATAACAGAGCCACAATGAACGCAACGCACTCAGCACCGCAAGTCAGAAATATGGCAATAAAGAAAGAGCCATATAGAAAGGAAGGAATGGTACGGATGTGAAAAACGATATGAGGAACAACAAAATAACAACACTGAACGCACACATTCCCACGGTATCCGCCAACATCGAGGGAAGCAGCAAAAGCGTACGCAATTGCAGCCTGATAGAGCAATAACCATTACAAAACGAAATAGCGCCAGGGAGGCTGAATATGGCGAACAAACAGAGCGACGACAAAAAAAGGAGCTCAAAAGAGAAAAAAAAAACGGGGGCGGCGCCGGCCGGCGGGAGCGGCGGCGCCTGACGGGAGCGGCGACGGCCGGCGGGGGCGGCGACAGCCGGCGGGGAAGGCGCCGGCCGCCGGGAGCGGCGCCGGCTGGCGGGGGCAGCGACGGCCGGCGGGGACGGCGTGATATTGATTCGCACGGTTGTTCCATCCTGTGTGGCAGGGATTTGTTGGCCCAGCATTGGTCACGAATGTTGTGGGGGCTGTGACCGTTATATATGATTGGCTCTATTGGAAGGTGAGCGATTCACAGTTTCAGTTGAGCTGTTTGTGAAGCGAAGTGCAGCCAAGGATGGGTTGTCCCTTTTTGGGGGATCTGCCGTAACAACCACATTCAGCTCCGCCGGAATTCATACTTCTCGGACCGCAGTTTCGTAACCGGCTAGTGCGGACGCTAAGTGAAGCTTGCATGGGGGGTCGACGATACGAGAAAGACTGTGCCAAGCGTTACAAGCCATCCTTTTTCAGATTGTATTCCTGTTTTCTCAATTCTGGCCGATGTGATCGAAGTCAAGGTTAAGATCAAGTCCTGGAAGCAACCTGTTGGCCATCCATTCAGCTGGATAAACCCAGCGGACAAATGGGAAGTTGACCGGAACCCAGTCTTGACTTTGATCAGATGAGACAAACTTGAGAAAACAGCAATATATTGGCATGATAGTGGCACGTGGCCTAGCTCCGATATTTCGTAATATCTCGTCTTAGTGAGGACATAGCTGATTGGCCAACCTGTCGTTTGAGAGCGAGACTCTCGCGTGTCTTAAAGCTCGTTTTCTGGTGGTCCACCAGAAGCCGGCTCACAGGGGTCAAGAACGACAGTGACCCGGCGTTGTGCGTGCTGACACTATCATGTAGGTGATCTAGGGGACCCTGTTCGAGGAGGACCGCATCAAACCACCTCCGGTCCACAAGTAGAAGAAAAAGTCGGGGTGTCTCGTACAGCCTTTGCTCAGATATATGATGTTCACTTATAAAACACCTGTCATGTAAATGAGCACATCTCGATCGCCCTCGCGTCGGGCCCAGTGACACATGCAAAATACTTGAATTCAATCAAGCTGGAGCAGTACGCGATCGAGAATTTGATTCTAGTAAACCCACTGGCATGAATCGACGAACTCTGCAGAAGCCTCTCTGGCGACGGGAGATGGATGTTTGATGGCATAATTGAGCGCTACTTGTGTCTCAGGGTTTGTAGAGTCCACGATCGATCCTCCAATGTGCCTCGGCGAGTGATGATTTTGAGTGAGATTGCTCAATACGCTGTAAGTTACTCGGTGGGCTACAAAGTGCGCCATCCTGTTTACATGCGAGCAAAGACTGTATGGTACGTTGCACAAAAAAGATACATCGAGCATTACTTTCTTTCTTCTCCGGCGTTGTTCGGGCCACACCCCTCGGCCAATCAGGTGCCTCGGGAATTTGCCCCGGTGTAATGGACTGGTCCTGCTTGATGGTGGGCTCCTTTCGGGTGTGGTGTGCACGCTCATTAGTCAGGCTTTTGGGAAAGTGTGCAGGGTTTTGACGGCCGCCGCGGTGGCCACGCCAGGGGTGTCGCCGGTGCTGCGGTCGGCGTCGGCGACGGCGGCGACGGTGGCGACGGTGGCGACGGTGGCGACGGGGGTGGCAGCGGCGGCGGCGGCGTCGGTGGCGACGGCCGTGGCGGTGGCGACGGTAGCGCCTGGGGCGGCGGTGGCGACGCGGTGGCGGGGGCGACGGCCGTGGCGGTGGCGACGGCGGTGGCGACGCGGTGGCGGGGGCGACGGCCGTGGCGGAGGCGACGGCGGTGGCGACTGGGGTGGCGGTGGCGACGGGGTGGCGGGGGCGACGGCGGCGGCGGCGGCGTTGGTGGCGACGGCCGTGGTGGTGGCGACGGCGGTGGCGACGGGCGTGGTAGTGGCGACGGCGGTGGCGACGGGCGTGGTGGTGGCGACGGGGGTGGCCGTGGCGACGGGGCTATACGTGGCGACGGGGGTTTTGGTAGCTTTGGCTGTGGAGTGGGGGGCTTGCGTTGGTGGCGGTGGAGACGGAGAGCTTTTTCTGACGGTGGGGTCGGCCACGTGTTTGGGAGAGGGGGGGAGAGGTTGGCAGTATGCGGGGGGGGGGGGTCGTGGGCGGTGTGATTTATGTGACGGGATGGGAAGCGTAGGTGGTGGCTGTGTTGCTGGTGGGGTTGTTAGGGGCGGTGATGCCGCCAGCGCTGGGTGAATCGCCGGCGTCGGCACGATTGTTTTTTTATAGTAAAGGAGGGCGGTCATGGGTGCCTTGTCGACGATGTCATAGCCAGGCAAGGTATCCCAGAATGTCTCGTGCAGGAAATCGGTGGCGGGAGTGTGGGGCGCGGCGGAGCAACGCACAATGCATGCAGACTACCCCCTCTCTTGCACCCCCGCGCAAAAGAGAACAGGCGCTTGTTTTCCCTATTTTCTTTTGCGCCCCGGCCCTAGACCACAAGAGCCAAGCAGACCGTCGCGTTCCGCTTTTTCTTTTTTTTCCCTCCCGTCTGCCTCCCATTATCATCCCCCTCCCCCCGCCTCGCCCACACGCCCGGGGTGCGTTTTCCTCACCCTGGCACGCCCACCACAGCTCATCTAACGTTGAGGCTGGCGGCACCTTCTCCCTGGTTACCCCGTCCCCCCATCCCCCGAGCCACGTTGGATGCACTGAGGCTGGCACCCCCTAAGTCGCCAACAATGGACCTGTCGTGCCAGGCGGGAGGAAAGGGTGGAAGGGGTTGCTTGGCACTGGCTGGCGGGAGGGGCAGGACGATGAGAGGGAACCAGAAGGCGAGAGAGGCGCTCTCCGCTTCCTCATCGGGGACCGTCGGGGCGCACGCTAACGGTCTCGAAGCATGACTAACGCATGAGCACCAGTCTTGCTCATCGACCAATCACACGAGCGCATTGGTTGGAACTATTTCCTCTCGCGAGACCATTTTATACACGAGGTCTCGCGAGCGAAAAAAGAATCTGAAAAAAGTGCCCTCCAGCTGTCCCCGCGAAGCTCCCCTATCTCGACTACCCCCCTTCCAAGCCTCAGTTAGCACATGGGCCCGAATCAGCCCCCGAGCAGTGCAAATCAATGCGAAAAGAAAGGCCCCATTTCAGGTTCGTCAGCATCTGGTCCACTCAGGGTGTCCCTCAGAGCGGTACACAAACCAGGAGACCCAAGGACCTCATTAGTTCGCAAGGACCTCTATGATCCTTCTGTCAGCATAGCGGCCGTGGACCCCGTCACGGCCGATGTCCTGCCCGGGCCCGAGCCGAGAAAAACCTCGATGTATCTTTTTTCTGCAACGGACCATAGTTGGTGGGCGCACCATAGATGTTGGTTTTTTTCACCGCCGGCAGGAGCTTGTAGTCCGTTTCCAGCTATTTGGCGAGATACAGTGTAACTCAGCTTCCCATTGGCTGACGCCAAGTAGACGAGCTAGATTGAGCCTTCTCGTACTGGTGGATGCATAGGCACCCATCGAGAGCGACGAACAGCAATGCTGGACAGAATCCGGTCAAGTTCATCGGTTCTTTTCCTGAACACGAGAGGCAACAGTTTTTCTCGTGGTCGGGCGTTGCTTGACAAGCGAGTCTGTCCAGCAATTTGTTGCAAGCACACGATTGCAGCGACAATCGTGAAACAGCTTAGTGCACCTGCGTCGCCGCTGCCTCTCCCACGGTGCGCGACTCCATGTGCACCATGTTTGTGACGGGGCGCGCGTGCAAGCACACGCTACCAGACGGCTGCTGGTGGGGGGATCCGTGTCCTTGTTGACCTCTGCCCCCCCTCCCCAGCATGTCGGCACCGAAGCGGCTGCGTGTGGGGGGACCTGATGTCAAGGCGGCATCAGGGGGTGGCGGCGCCGAGCATGACGGTGCGGGGGGCTGCGGAAACAGTCGCGAGGCGCCTGTCACTACCGGCGGTGCCAAGGAGTCGACAAGCCGTGCGCGCTTTGCTCATGAGCCCGCTGGGCCGGGCGCTGGACGGTTGGCGTCGGCTGGAGCGGCTGGGTCCGCGTCGTCATCGTCTTCGGAGGAGTCTGTGCCGGAGCCATCTGACCTGCAGGAGCAGCTTCGTATCTTGGCGCAGCTCCAGCAGCGCTTACTAGACGGGGCGGGCGATGCGGGCAGGCAGGGGCATGCCAAGTCAAGGCTGTCCGAGCTGAAGTACCAGATAACGGTGCAGAGGAAAAAGGTTCATGCGTTGGTACCTACCATACTCTGGCCCCTCTTCTCCCGCAAGGCTGCTCTCTACCTCCCCACCCCGGATCGTATCGCCGTGCACGACCGGCTGCTCCTGCCCAACCCCCTGCGGGAGAGCATCCAGGACGATGGGCGGGATTGGGAACAAGTGCTTCATGCGGTGCGGTCGCTCTTCACTTTCCGCGCCAACAAGCGGGTTTTTGGCTCCGTCGTCGGCTTTCCCGGGATGGGCAAGACCTACCTGTTTCGACGGCTGCTCCACTCCCAAGGTATCTCGTCGCCTGCCACAGCATCTGCCGCTTCTGCATCCTCTGCTTCCTCACCTACTCCGGCAACCTCCGCTTCTGTCCCTGTAGCCGCTGCCACATCTCCGGCGGCCCCCACTCCTTCCGCGGCTGATGACTCGGCCGTGCTGTCCTGGTGGCGTTCACTTCCCGTGTTCGTCATCTCCTTTAACGGCATCACGGTTGCGTCTTCCGAGGACCAGTGCCTGGCGGCCTTTCACGAGCAGCTGCCGGGGGTGGTACGCCTGTTGCACAGCGAGAGCTCGAAGCTGGACGGTGGTCCGTCTTTTTTGGCCTTCCGCACGGGTGTGCTGGAGCTCCTCACAAGCCGTGGCGTGACCCCGAGCACCCTCTTGTCATTGGCTGACTACGTGATGCTCACGCGGTGCCGGAAAAATCCTTTGTCGACCAAGGACGTTGACGGCATTATGCTTGTCGACGAGCTGGTGCAGCTGTCGCGGGTGCCGCTGTCGAGTCCGGCGAGACTGTCGAGTCGTCACGTGCAGCCCGGCCGTCAAGGTCAAGTGTCGTCGTCCTCAAGTGGTTCGCCTCGTAGCGGTCCTGCGTCATTGGCTGTTTCTCACGGGCCAGTGCCGGCGTCGGCGTCCTCTGAGCCCGTGCCTGTTGCTGGCCGACCGGCGGCGAGCCCTGCGGGCCCCACATTTAACTTGGAGGCGGCAGAGAAGAGCCGCAGCGCGCTGTGTGCGTTTGCTGGAAGTAACGCCCTGATGCTGTGTGTCACCTCCCTGTCTGAGAGCTTCGTCAATCGCGAGTCGACGGCGTCTGGGTCTGTGCCTGTGCCTATTGGTGTCTTGCAGCTCGTGGAGGAGACCCGCGTGGCCCGCGCAGTGGGTGTGGCGCTTGCCAACCGGAACATGGGCTTCCAGGTGACATCTCAATCCGGTGTGAAGAGCATTTTGTCCCCTGAGACGGTCGGGGCGTGCCTGGGCGTGCTGGCTGGCGGCCACCCCAGAGCGGTAGAGGTCCTCCTGAGCTCGATCGAGGCGAGTCGCGACGGCGAACCGTTCCTGGGCAAGTTGCTCTCCCTGCTGGACCCGACCCGCCTGTCTCTGGCTGCGTCAAGCATCTGCGTGCTGTGTAACTACCCCGTCGTCATCGCTGTTGGGCTGCTGGGATACGAGGTGGCTCCAGAGGTGTCGCTCTGTGGGGAGCTGTCATGGGACCACGTGTACGCACGAGGGGCGCTGACAAGGGGTGTGCTGCACCGCGTGAACGGCGGTGCCTCGAGGGCGGCACCCCGCCGCGGCGTCTCAGCTGGCCCGGTCTACTCCACCCGCGTGAACGTAGCTTTTCTCCTCGAGGTATTGAACAGGAAGAAGACGCCGCCGACCGGCTGCACGGCGCAGGGCGGACGCTCCCCGGCGAACGCTGTGGAAGACGAGGACATCTATCGAGCTCTGCAAGGCGTACGCGCTGCCTTGGAGACCGGGGACGTGTCGATGGCCTGGGAGCGGTTTGCCTTGCGTGCGCTCACGGCGGTGAGCCAAGCGCGGCGAATCTGCTCCCTGAAGCTGCCCGACCTGGTGCGGGATGGGCTTCGGCAGCCCCTGCTCCACGAGACGACTCTTCTAGAGATGTTCCCCGCCTCGCCACCATTTATGAGTGCCGAGGAGTGGCTGCGCGAAACCCAAGTCGACGCGTCCCACGCGTTTGTTGGCGTCAAGCTGTTTCGCGGCTTCGACGAGCTGCTGCTTAAGAGCGACGAGGAGCTGCTGAGGTACGTATGGCAGCCAGACATCCCCAACTTCCCAGCGGTCGACGGCGTCATGTTCCTCCGGTGTGCTATGAGCAAATCTACTCAAGGACCCCAAGGCAGTGAAGTCGTGGCTGTCTTGCTGCAGTTCAAGCACAAGGCGCGCATCAACATTGAGCGGGACGTCGTCCAGAGCGCTTCTTCTGCCGCAAAGGGCTTCAAGGCTGCAGCCGGCCGGTCGACGTGGGCTCGCCGGGTTGTGTTTGTCGTTTTCTCGCGCTGGCAGCTGCCCTCGGAACCGGAGCTGGACTTGACGACGGGGACCTCTATCCCTGTGATTGTGGTCGGCGAGTCGGAGATGCACGCCACATTTGGACCCGGGCTCCACGCGTTGGTGCGTTCGTCCCCCATTGCGTTTGGCACGCAGGTGGTCGACATTGCGAGCGGGGCATTGCGGACGGATAGCGACTGATCAGCGCTTTCATGGGGCCGGCGGCGGCGGCGGCTCGTCCTGAGCAGCCCCCGGGGGTGATGAATGGTTTGGAGTGTGACGCCGTGGAGGGGCGGCGCCGCGGCGGCGGCGGCGGCGGCGGCGGTGGGGGGGGGGGGGGGGCGGCGGTGGCGGCAGCGGCGGCGGCATCAGCGGCGGCGGCGGCAGCGGCGGCAGCAGCAGCGGCGGCGGCGGCGGTGGCGGCAGCGGAGGTGGCAACGGCTGAGATGGCAGCAGCGGCGGCAGTCCTGGCGGCGCCGCCACCGCGCCGTGGACCGCCCCGCCTACTCATCGAGCGGCGGCGGCAGCGGCCGCCGCGTCCGGCGGCTCGGCAGCGGCGGCGATGGCAGCGGCGGTGGCCATCGTGGTCGCAGCGGCGGCGGCAGCGGCGGCGGCGGTGGCGGCGGCGGCGGCGGCAGCAGTGGCATCGGCGGCCTGCTGCCCCGCTCTCCTTGCACACCCCAGCGGCAGGACGGGGCAGGGGCCGGCGACTGGCCTATTGTGAAGCCACCTGTGCCGTATGCCGCGCACGCAGAGTTGGGAACAGCGGGAGGAAGGGTCCCATCGTACGGTGGTTGCGGCGGGAAACCCCGGCGGGGCCGTCCCGTAGCACGCCCGCGGCGGGCGCGGCGCTCGGCGGCCTCGGCGCGGCCCGTCTGCGTGCGGGGGCACGCGCTGCCTGTTCCAAAGTTGATTCCATACTATTATACCCCTGGGCGACACGCGACTTTGACCCGCCATATCTTCGTCGCAGAGGAACTGCTGAAGACGTAGCCTTTTTCACTTTGTAGGTGAGGTCTTATGCTCTCTTTAGTGCTTCCTGTAAAAAATGGATGTTGACGGTACGTGAAGGTGATGAAAATCGCTGTCTGGACCAATGGATCCCACCTCTCACGTCCCTTCAACATCCACGTTTTACAGGAAGCACAGTAGCGCGCTTCAGACGTTCCTCAGAAGCGTTTTTTTAAGGCACAGTCATCCACGGTGCCCAAATGATAAAATTGAAACGTTGCAGAAACGTGTCTCATATATATTCATTTGAGCCACTTAAATCACACAGTGCGTCGGACAGCAACAACCCCCAACCCAAGTATGCGGCTCGCACGCCCCAGTTCAGCCGAGGTGAATGGCTGTTGTGGTCACCATGGGGTTGGCATTTGTTGGCGGGGCTGTGGTCTTCCGGGCTGCTTCCCCCTCTTGGCCCGTGCTGCCGCGAGTGGTGGGCTTTGGCGGAGTGTCCCGGGAGGCACCCTTGCGCCCGCAACCTGCGTCGCTGCGATTGCTGCGGGTGGCGTCAACGCGAGACTATCCTCTTGCGGCTCCCTTGTGTGCAGTGTCTTGTTCCCTACATCGAGTTCAACCGTCGTCAAGTGTGCCTCCGTGGTACGGCTGGGTCACTCACTCCAGCAAATACCACTCGAGTTTGTGCTCTGTGGCGCAGCGAGTGAGGGGGAATGATAACTGGCAAGAGGGCGACCGCCCCTCGGACGCCAAGGTCCAGTGTGCCCAGTGCCGTGACAAGGAGCGGCGGACGAAGCGATCGGTGCCCGTTGCTGAGCGTCACGAGCGCCGGCACATACCGGACCCCACCACTGTACATTTTTTTCGTTGCTCACGCACCCTCTGCCTGTGTTTTGCCGCGCTTTTTCCCGCTTCTCATTCTTCGAGATCCCCACCACTGCCGCAGTACTAACTGGATCAGGTACGTACCCGTATCGTTGTGTTCAAGTACTTGTGCTTGTACTCGTACGCCTCGGTGTTTTCGAAGCAGATTTTCGAGATGCTGCTGAGAGGCAAGGTCTCATCACTCGCTCAGCAATACGGGCGCGGGCTCGGTCAGCCTGTCCGACTGCGCGCAAGCGACGAGCAGCTGCAGTCTGTTGCTGATGCGGCGCTCTTCAATGTGCTGGTGCCCAGCTCCGAGACCCCCCGAAAACTCATCGTCGTCGGGGGGCCACATGGTGTTGGCAAGACGCGGCTGGGATATGAGGCGCTGGCGATGGCGGTGGACCAGTCGGGGCCCCTCTTCAACCAGCTGCAAGATGTCACTGGCTCTCCCCTGCTCGTGGTACCTGTCTACATCAACTTCTCAAATGGCTTCACGGTGCAGAGATTGATTGACCTGACCATCGGGGTCAGCACGTCGAACCGCCTTGGTGCTCTCGTCGCGGCTGCTGTACTATCTATGTCCTTGGAGGATGTGAACCGCCTTGCTGATGGCTTGCAAGGACTGGCCGTCGACGACGTCCTGGACGCCATCTTGCTCGGCGTCGTCGCGGAGAGTTGCGCCAGACGGATTGCCGGTGTCTCTGCGGAGGAGGACGAGGGCTTGCAGCGGGAGCCGATTGTGCTTTTTGCCGTGCACATGGATGAGTACCAGCTCTTCTCGATGGAGTTGGCGGGCGAGAGCGGCTGGAACAAGCAGTCTGCAGCGACCGAGGTTCGCAGGATGCTCTCCCTCATCAATAACTACGTCATCAAGGCTGGCGATCGGGCAGACCTCCCTGCTCGTGTTGCTCTACTTCCCGTCGCGACGGGGACGCCATATGACGGCGTGCACATCCTGTGGACCAAGATGCTCACGCCCCAGTTGTTGCTGCCGGCGGACCTGTCCCTTCCCGATGCCGAGGGCCTCTTTACGGACCACTTGACGAGGAGTCCGCCATTTATTGGACATGCCCGTCTTGTCAGGGGCGCCGTGGATTGCTTGGCGGCCAAGGTGACCATGCTCGACGTGGACCTGCGGCCCCGATGTGTTGTGCAACTGGCAGACCAGCTGGTGTCCCTGACGCCACGTGACGCCAGCGCTCACGATGCCCTCAGGGCAGTCCACTGGCACGATCTTGCAACTGCAGTGACTTCCAGCATCATCCAGCCCATCACTCCGGACGCCGGCAAGCTCTTGTCGCGGCTGTCGCTCTTCCGGATCCCGATCAAGTTTTTCTTTCTCGAGGGCGATGCGCTGTCCTACTTTGAGAGGGTCGTGCGGTTGGCTGAAGCTGTGGGACATCTACGTCTGGGTCATTTACCCGCGTCTAGCAATGTGGACGAGTACCGCACCGTGAGTCTACCGCTTTAGCAGCTGCGCAGGTGGGGCCTCGACAAGATGCTACCTCCACGTCTGATGGCCGTACCCGTAAGGCCATGGTCGGCGGATGACTTTGAGGACCTGGTGGCTCATTACCTTTGCGAGAGGATGAACTTCTTTGCGACCTACTTTGAACAACCCGTGCCTTTGGCCTTTGTGCTTCCCGGGGCGCTGGGCAGACGGGCGGTCAAGTCTGTATGTGTGTCGTTGCACGGCCGGCGAAGCGTGTATCGCGAGCAGTTCCAGTGGCTCCATGCCAAGACGGACCAGCCGGCCAAGATGATGACCGTGTCGGCCGTCAACGAGGACCTGACCATGCGGCCACCGCCGGAGGTGGTGCGAGTCCAAGCAGCTCCTGCCGAGGACGAGAAGCATGAGCAGGAGAGCTTTGTACTGCAGGAGGGGGTGGACGACGGACCTGATACCGAGCCTGGCGACTCCGAGGAGAACCAGCAGAGTGTCCCCTTGGCCGAGGACGTGTTCGAAGCCGATCTGCGGAGGCCCGCTGCACCTGAAGATGCCGCAGGCGCAATCAACCTGAAGGTGCAAAAGCTGCAGTTTGAGGCGTGTGACCTGTCGACTGGCGTGTTGAAGGCGTGCCGCAACAACGCCCTGCTTGACGTGCGCCTGTCCTTGCCGCTCGCTGCGCAACGTCGAAGCTGCGTAATGACTGATGAGCTCAACTACGCGCTGGCCGTGGACGCGCGCACAGCGACAGCTCGAGTACAGAGAGATCTGGTCAGTCCTGCTGTGGAGTCGTCACCGGGGCCGCACCTGCACATCTACCTTCAGATCAAGCAGACGAATGCCGGAGTCGCTGTGACGCAAGGCGGCATCTCCACTTGGTATCAAGAGGCTCGCGCTGCCACCATCAAGTAGCGCACAGGCGGCGATCACACGCTCTTTGTCTTCTTCACCAACCGCCATCTAAGGGCTCTGCCGGATTCGTTCTTCACTAAGCGTGCGGACTTGCTCGTGGTGTCGCGGGACCAGCTGTGCGAGGCCCTCAGCCCTGTGTTGGTCCGCCGAGCGCTGGTCGCACAGCTTTGAAGCTGACGGTGGCACAGCGGCAGCTGTGTGACGCAGTCGCGACACTGCGGGCGGCGGGCGGGGGGGGGGGCGCGGCGGGTGGCATGCATCGCCCACGGGGTCATCGGCGCTAGGGTCGGGGCTGGTGGTGAGGGCGGTGGAGGCAGTGGCAGCGGCGGCGGCGGCGGCAGTGGTGGCGGCCGCGGTGGCGGCGGCGGCGGCGGCGGGCACTCCTACCCTAATCCCGTGCTGCCCCCTGCTGTATTCTTTCCTTTCCGAGGCGGTGCGGCGGGCGTATGGAGAGGCCCTCCTGTCCACGGCTAAGGACCGGTACGCCCTCGCAGTGCTGCATGTCGCTCTTTCTGCTGGCGGAACCACCCGCTGCGTGACGCGCGTGGCCGCCATCGCCGAGGTGGCGGCGGCGCGGTGCGACGCGCGGCGGACTGCTACTATTCGCCTGCCTGCGGCCGCTGTCTATGGAGGCAGCGCCTAGTGCCACCAGGTGGTGGCGCTTGCGGTGCTCCCCTACCGGGCGTCAGCGGACGCGGGCGCCTTTTCTGCGGCGGCGGTGTCGCTGCTCGGTGGGGGCGCTGCTGGTGAGGGCGCTCCTGGCGGCCATTGTCGGCTAGATCAGGGACGAGGCGGCCGCGACGGGGGTGCTGACTACCGCCCTGCCCGTGCTGCATCGCCACTCGCCGGCGGCGGCAGCAGAGGCAACGGTTTGCCCCTCGTCGCGGCCGCTGGCGCCGGCGTCCGCGCCGGCGTCGTGATGGGCAAGCGGTGGCAGTGGCGGCGGTGGTGGCGGTGACCGCGTCGGTGGTAGTGGCGACGGCGGCGGGACGTCGACCGGTGGGGGGGGGGGCGCGACGGCGTCCGCTTAGTCCGTCGCGTGTCCCACCACGCGGGGGGGGAGATCGCTTGGACCGGCCGGGGTGGGCTGCGGGGGAGGGGCGGGAGGGGGGAAGCGCGACCGTCCGCGCCGCCCGGCCGCCCGCCGGACGGCCGGTGGCGACAGGTCCCGGCGGCGGCGAGGGGAGGGGGGAGGGGGTCGGACGCGGAGCGGGGGGCGGAGACGGACGGGGCCGACATGTCGGAGAGCTGCGCCTCGAGGGCGGCGGCATTTCCAGCGAGCTCCTTGTTCTCCTGCGGCCAGGGGACGGCCACCCCAGCCGCCCACTTCGCGGGAGTTGCGGAGACGCGCCACGGGCTTGCTGCCGCGGCGGCGTCCCCCCAACGACGTCGCCGTGGACGCCACAGAGGCCTGCGCTCGGATGTCCGCCAGCGCGCGCTGTCAGCGCAGCTGCCAGCCCGCACCGCCACCCGCGACAAGGAGCGGCATTACAAATACCCCCACAACCGACGCTCACCCCGTCAAAGACTGCGCGCGGAGCGACACAGGCTCTCAACGCCGTTCGTTTCCAACACGCCAGCCTTGAGGCCCGCGGAGCGGGTGTGTGTCACCGCGGCGCCCTTCGCCCCTCTCATCCAGGGCGTACCGCCCACAGGTCTCGGTCGACCGCCTCGGGGGCTGAACGAGTAAGCGGGGAAGGGCGCGCCACCGATGAATGAGGCCGGCGTGCAAGTGCGAGGGAGACTATAAACACTTGGGAGGAACCGTCTGAGACGCAACCCTTGGCGGTGGGGACCGACCATGCGACAGGCCAACCCGAGTTTGGCCAAGCCAGATCGCAGGGAGGAGCGCCGGCGGCGGCAGCGGCGGGGAGGGCGGGTTCGGCGGCGGGCGGCTCGGCGTCGGTCACGTCCGCCACTTGCAGAGCGAGGAGGGCCTGCAGGGCGGTCAAGCCGCCATCCGCGGCCGCCTCCCCCCCCCGACCCGGCGCTGTCGCGGGCGCCTCCGCCGCACCGCCCGCCCCCGCCTCCCCCGCCGCGACGATGGTGGTGGTGGTGGTTGCTACCGACTCCGCCCCGTCCACCGTATCGGTTACGAGGACAAGAATCCCCCCCGCCCCCGCGATGCCTGCCGCCGCCGCCGCCGCCGCCGTGTCCGCAACCCCCCGCGCGTACGTGGCGCGCGCAAAAGGCAAGTGGACGACGTCCATACATGGGGCGCTGAGCCCAAACTTTTCCCACATCTCCCCGGCCGTCGTTGCCGCGTACCGGTCCAGCGCGTGGTGCGCGAGGACGTCGGGCAGGCGCGCGCGGCGGATGCGAGCGGCCGCCGCCTCGGCCGCGCCCGTCGTCAGCCGCACGCAAAAGCCGCGGAGGGCGCCCCGCGCAGGGGCGCCACCATCCCGTGGCGGACCATGCCGCCCACGATGGCCGCCCATGTCGCCCCCAGCCCCCGTTCCAGTCGACGCCAACAACGGTAGCACAGGCAGCGGTGGTGAGATGAACGCTGTCCAAAGATCCGACAGGCGGGGCAAGGAAATCACGCCATCAGCCGAGTTGGCGCCCGGGGAAGAGGCAAGGGCGAGCACATATGGAAGGGGAGGGGAGGAAGGATGGCCCACAGAGCCGACACCGGCCGCCATCACCTCTGCGCCCCCCGCCCCACCGCCCCCCCCACCCCCCCCTCCTCGTTTGGCAGAGCACGGGGAGCGTCAAGGAACTCCTGCCCCCCCCCGCACCCCCGCCCCCGCCGTCGCCACCCCCCGCAAACACAGGGCAGCCACCACCCAGGCGGCAACCGCCCCCACCACGAGCACCGCCGCCACCGCCGCGGCGGCGGAAACGACGCGGCGCCAGCCGCCCCCCTTCCCCCCCCCCACACCCGCCCCAGCCACCCGCCCGGCGGCGGCGGCGGCGGTGGCCGCTGTGGCGACCCCAGCGGCGGCGGCGGCGTCCTGGTCAGCCGACGCGGCGGCGGCGCGCGCCGCCTTGGCGGCCGGCGGCACGCGGCGGGCAAGCAGCGCCGCCACCACCGACGCGCCCCACAGCCACGCGGCGCCGTCAGCGAGGCCCCGCGCGGCACGCACCGGCGGCGGCTCGCCCAGACAAGCCAGGGGGGGGGGGGGGTGGTGGCGGCGGCGGCGGCGGCGGCGGCGACGGCGGCGGCAGCGGCGGCTCCCCCCCGCCGCGTATGCCGTGGCCGCGCCGATCGCCGGGAGTGGGTGGGGGCGGCGGCGGCGCCGCCGAGCACGTGGGGCGGGCCGCCGCGACGCCGGAAGCGGCGGGGCGCCGCCGCGGGCTGCCCGCCGTCGCGCGGCGGCTGCGCGGTGCCGACAGCGGCGGCGGCGGCGGGAGGAGGAAAGGGAGGAACGCCGTGCGGAGCGGGCGGGCAGGACGGTCCCGGTGTCGGCGGAGCATGGGGAAGGGGGGGGGGAGGTGGGCAGGGGTGAGGAGAGCGGCGCCGTGGACGTTGCGATTGTCGTCCAGCGAGAAAGTGGCACGAGAGCGAGAGGATAGCCTTGAGCGCAGAATGGGCCCAACAGCCAGGGTTGTGATACGATAATTGTACATGTTATCAACAACCATTAAATTATCAACAATTATAGAGGTCGGGAAAAAGCGGGTTGATAAGTGTCACCACGTGTTTACACGTGTCTGTAGGACACATGTGTGGCGCTCTACTTTAGAACACTCATTATTCGGCTCTGAACATTTCTGAGCTGGCACTACCACGAGATGTGCGGCACCGAGAGCTGTCGATTGGGCCGCCTCTTTATGTCGTCGGACGATTTAGAGAAGGTTTGATTTCGGGGGGGGGGGCAACCTTTGATAAACGGCTGCTGCGCGGAATATCCGAAAACGTTTCCACTATTTTAGGGATTCCCAACCGAGTTTTGCTAGCAGACCTGGAGTTAAGTATAATCAAACCCCTTGAATAAAATACTTGTGTTAGAGTAAGTCGTGAAGGAAGTATCGATAACTCATGTGGTCACAGCCGTGGCAGTCAAGACCGGCCGAGCACGCCCCACCTTGTCGGTTGTAGAAGGCTGGCAGCTGGCCGGCCCCGAACGGCCGTCAAGACGCACTTCCTCGTCATGCGCTTGTGGTTCTGACGACATGAGCGTTCTCATTGGCACTTTTTCTTGGTGTCTAGACACACTTTCCAAACAATGGTCCGGACAGGTGTTCTTCGGGGTGGGCATGTCACGACTCTACACAACCTCAGCAACGACCGAACACACCAATACGAAGTGTCACTCACGAGTGGCAAAAATCTTCAGGACGCCTTAAAAAGGGTCGCTCAGAATGCTGGTGGAGTCAGCAGCTTGAGGAAAGAACCAGAAATGCCTCATCGATGCGCTCTTCAAGGCACCTTGTTTAAATCATCTGGAAGAACGCTGAGCCTGACGAGGTTTAACCCTCTTGGTCGTCATGAACCACATCTGAGACATCTTGAGAGCGTATTGGACCATCCTCGGTAGCAAACGGATACACGCTGCCGCTATGGGCGCACGCAGCGCCACAAAAAACGGACAACACGACGTCTGATGGGGACGGCCACAAAAAAATGATAGTTTAATTTGGGGAGCACAGGCCATCCAGTCTCGAGTGGCACATGAATGATGCAGTTCACAACGTGGTTTTGTCGTCGATCGGACGGGTCACTGTAAAACTGCAGTTCCGGGCGGCGACAGCAGACTCAAGATATTGTGTCGCAAGACTCACTATTAGACGTCTCGGCTCCTGCAGTTCCAGCAGTTGTCTCGTTTTCTGCGCTTGTATCCGCGTGGACGTTACCGATCTTCGGAAAGGGAGAAATATTCATATAATGCTGCATTCGCGCCGGCTACTCATTAGTCGGAGTTCCTCTAGCGAGACGTTGCTGTTCTGTTTATGACAGAAAGCCAATGGCTATCCCAGATCCAGCCAGAAAAGGGCGTAATTGCGTCACAATTGAAGGTGACAAGGCGTGATCGCACGTAACGTACCCCGTTTCGGTGCGTGATACCCAAGCCAACCTGAAAGCGACCCAACACACTCTTTGTCGTTGGTGCACATCGTGCACGTGCGTCTGGAGCGCCTCGGAGCGTATAACTAGTTGTGTATGTTGTTGGCCGATGAATTTTAACGCACGCCTTTTGCGTGCGTGTCGCGCCCCATGTAGCACACCTATATGTTACAAGAGGAATAACTTTAGCACCATTTATCTCGTCTGAGGTCAGCTCTCGTGATTCTACTCGAACTCCCTCAAGGCACCTTGTAGGTTTCACGAGTGGTCAAAACACATTGTTGAGCAATAAAACGGGGGTCGTCGCCCTCTTCTCGCCGGTTGTGCAGCGCGTGATCTTTTCGCTTGTGGCGCCCACAGCAGACCGCGATGGGGGGGGAGGAAAGCGCGGAAGCAAAAAACGCAGGTTGCATGACGTGACGCTGGGGTCAAACACTACCCGATAGAGCTCATCGAGTGCCGTATCTGCGTATGCCACCTGATAAGATCCACTGCCATTGGATAAGGACGATGAGAACAGCCCAGTTAGAGAAATGATCGGTTTTGGACTTGTGGTACACGAATATAGTGGCCAAGAATTTAGATTCTCGTCACGGCCTTCATCGCGTCCTATGTGGCTGGTGCGTGACGTGTGATCAAGGTCTCATCACACACGGAGACGGCGGTGGGGGCTACCTCGCCCTGCCATGCCGCGCTGTCACCCAATCCCGCCGCTTTGCGGTCGCGGCTCGCAACGACAGCCGCCGCCGCGACGGCAGCTGCGGCAGCAGCTGCCGACCAGGTGCCAGGACACGCCCGCCGTGTGGGGATGGCTGGCGGCCGTGGCCCGTGCCAGGCACGGGGATGCAGTGGACTACGCTACCCACACGTGAGAGAGGTACTCCTGCTGGGTTTTTTCATATTTGTGAGGGACTTTATTTGAGAGAACTTGAGTGTGAGATTAGGAGAGAGAATAGAATTAGTAGTGATAGTGTCCCCCGACCTGACGAGGTTAGACTCGGGTCGGAGCCACTCGGGGGCAGGGGGGGGCTACGTGGCCAACGTGCCGAGGCTCCCCAGATGCACGTCAAGAGGGACAGCGAGGCGCCCTTGGCCCGCGCCCTCAGGGAAAAAGACAACTGCGCGTTTGCGTTCCTCTTCCCCGTGTGCACTACAGTCCGTATCTGTTGGCTCTGCCAGCAGGCACGTGAGGCAACAGGCGCGCCGCTCTCGTAGTTCCCCTATATGAGTTACTTTTCCCTTTCCCCCAAGGGATATTGACACGTGTCTGACAGGATCCAGTTTTATACCACGCAGAGATGCCGGGGGTTACACCCAGCCCGCCGGTACAGACGGCAGAGACGTCGGGTCAGTATACCCCTCTGCCCCAGCGACTATTCCTTCAACGTGAGGTGCCGCCCAAGATCCAGGTAGCCACCGCGGTCTACCAGGGCAACTCTGACTGCGAGAGCTACGCGCTGAAGAACAGGTCGGTAGCGTATGGTCCTGTTCAGGCCCGAGTTATGGGCCGTGCCAAGAAGAACCTAACTCACTCTTCTGGGCACAAAGCGGAGGGGGATGGAACTCCCTCCCTCCGTGTCCGAGGCGCTCGTCTCCATGTTTACCGACCGGGCCAACTCGATCACGGTGGTCCGACACGCTGTCGAGGTGGGCTACGTGACCCGGTACAAGGACGCGCGGGCCAAGGTGGATCAGTAGGGGTCGGCGATGCCTATGGCAACCCTGGCCCAGTACGTCCTTGCGGCTCCTCCCTTTCTGGACCAGGATGGCTTCCAGGCGGACCCAGAGGACCTCTTGACCAATCGTCATCATCGGGACAAGATGGGCTTCCTCGTGGACAACCATCAGCAAGAGTTCCCTAGCTGTCCCGTGGCGATCAGAGATCTGCACTACGTACGGGTGCCACACTGGTTCAAGGGCGTCGATGTTCCGTTCGGGTCCGTCATCGAGCTCCCCATGGTCCACTGCTACTTCCGGGACATGCTAAACAATAGCAATAGGCAAATTATCTGTTCACGTGGAATGTCTTCAAATCCGAGTGGTCCGTGACGGCCGGGGTCTTCTTGCTCACCGAGGCCCTTTGCGAGGCCAAGGCTGGGCTCTTCTCTCGGAACCTGCGTATGTGGATCCGACGCGTGACCCCCGAGTTCATCTGCCAGAATCGATACGGGCCAGTTGCGTCGGCGGCTCGGGACCTCAAGCCTCTTCTCGACCTGCTGGACCGAGTGACTCCCGTCGCGGGCCTGGAGGCCCGGCTCGTCCGTGAGCGTGACCCTGACCAGCTCCGTCAGGGCTGGATCAACGCTTCCTTTGAGTCTGTGGACGGGGTCTGGTCGGCAGTGGTCCATGAGTATCTGGCCCCTCTGGCCCTTCCGTACTCTTGCGATGTTCTTCAGAGCCGAGCTGTTCCAGCCGGGGACGGTGACGCGTGGCCAACTGATCACTCTAGCTCGGTGGACCCGGTCTTTCGTCATGTACGGGGTGTCGTCTGGGTCTACGGGTGGCCGGCGAACTCCCCTGTCGGGTCAGGCTGTTCCTGTGGCCAGCCTTCTGGTCCACGGTGATGTCACAGACTCGGACCTGGCGGACCTCGAGTGGAGGTTGCCCCCCTTGTCCGCGCTGGCCCTTCGGGGTCTTGTCGGTGGGTCTTTTGGCCAGTTGAAGTCGGCTCGGGTGGGTCTAGTGGTCGCCGCCAGTCTTCACAGCCTAGTCAATGTTGGGTCACGTGCGGTCAGGTGGACCCGGGCTCAAGCGACTCTCGACACTCCGGACTACAAGGCCCTCCTTGACATCGTGGACCGTAATGGGCTTTGTACTGACCTGGCCCATGAACTGGGAGATGCCTCTATGATGGCCCATGACGAGTGCAGGGGCCAGGCTCCGGGGTCCCATGTTCGTGGTCGGGACGATATCGACGCAGAAGAGAACTCCCGGGCGGAGACTCCTAACCGCTACTGAGGGGACATTGCGGTCTTGTGGGCATTTGTCTTGCTTACCTTCTTCTTCTTCTTGCTTTGTCTTTTGCCTTTCATGTTGTAGTCAATAAATTTCCATCTGGGGTCTTACTTTCTTGTCCCAGAGGCGCCCCACTTATCCTCATTTCTAGGTCTACACCCTGACTATTTCGCATTGAAAGAAGACTTGGGGAGCCCGGACTTAAAACAGTTCTACGTAGTGTTAATATGTTGCGGGTCACTATAGAATCCTCATCTTTTTTGAGGTCCGTCGACCAGAGATAGCGCCTCCTGAAGATGGTGCGTTCTAAAGTGACCGCGAGGACGGCAAGATCCCAAGGATGAGTAGTTATCGTGCGATTCTTCAAAATATCCGCGTGGGTGACAGAGCAGTACAGTCCGCGTCGCCGTTGCGGCGGCATCAGCGCGCGCGCGCCTAGCGAGGTGGCGCTCGCGGCGGACACGTTGGTAATTGTGGCGGCAGTCTTGACTGGGCGACCAAGCTGGCACCTGGAGACGCTGTTGTGGGCGGGAGCCTGACTACCCCCCATAAAAGAATTGGGACTTGTTGGTACCGGGGCACGAGTCCATGTGCAGACGCAGCTCCCGAACCAGAGGCAACGGCACGCTTGAGAGACCAGTGTCAGACGCGTCGCGTCCACAGCTATCGCTCTCACTGGCAACGGACCGAGGTGGGTTGTTGCCGTTCGTTGCCGCACCGAGGGAGTGCAGGGAGGTCGGGCCTCGCAGGCGGGGCGCCGCCTCGGAGGCCCCTGCCTTGGCTAACGGGCTCGCTGGCCCCAGCTCCATTCGCGTGTGCTCCTACAACGGCAGCGGGAGCACTAGTCGGGGGGTCAGCCATAACAGCACGAGGAGCATCGGTCCGAACTGCGGGTTCGCCTGGCGGGAAAAATGCGCGGCAGCTCTGGAGCGGCGCTGGCTGAGATGTGGCGCCATCCAAAAGTGATTCTTGTATGAAGATATCCGCAAGTACCATTCTAAGTACGGCAGCACCTCTAAAGCGTTTGCACTTTTTTTGAGCCAACCTAAAGTGCACAAAATGTTCAAAACATGTACTTACGCCCGTAAAATCCGAAATATTCGTGCTCTCTTGGAGAAAAGGGCACCGTTGGTCAGCTCTCGCAGAGGCCGTTCGAGTGGTGTGTCTAATTCAAGAATGTTCAGAGCCAAGAAAGATGAGGATTCTATAGCGACCCGCCACATATGGAGTTGCCAAAGGCACCCCTCCTTCATTGGGGGTCCAACATGATTCACATATAAGAAACCTTGTGTCCATAGGGACTACCTTTCGGAGCAAAAAGGAGAAGGCTCAGCTCTGGCCCATAGATCGGCACCAGGTTCCAAGCACCAGGGCCACACGGTATAAATGGCCCAAAACAGTTCCCGCAGGGCCACTGCCTGTTCTTCTTGGATAGGAGGCTCTGTCCCAACACGTAGGCAGCACTGGGTCACCATGTCCCTTTCGAACTTGTGCCACGGTCTCCAGGTGTCCTCCTCAGAAATGAAGGCCCACCATCGGACCAGTAGCCATAGGTTTCCCTCCTGGTCTCGGTCGTGGCCCACAAAGCGCTCCCGCACGAATGAACGGCCAATGTCCTCGTGGTCCAAAGGCACAACTGGCTCCTGCGGGCCAAATATCATAGTTGGGGAAGCTAACTGGCATGCAGGGGTCGGTGCGTAGGCCAGGTGATCACTGCTAACACGGTCCAGGGGACCCTTGGTCAGTACCGTGAACGTGTGACTGTCGCTTTTCATGATTCGATAGGGACCTTCGACCTTCTGGTCCAGCTTCTTACGGTCCTTGGCGTGTGTGTCCACGTAGACCTCGGAGAACCCCAACGCAGTTGCAAACGAGCAGTTACTATCCCGACGATGGGGAGGAGACCGTTTCGATCCGCCCCCCGTTACTCTTTTCCCGAGGGTCGTGGCTCCTGGGGACCGTCGTTCACTTGGTACGCTTGGTCCGCCTCGTCATCCGAGAGGTTTATCCCTTCACAAAGCGCCTGAACCATAGCAACCCGCATCTGACGATGGAACTGGCGGTCCGCGTTCGGCTTTACATCGGTGCTCTGACTCCGTCCACGAGTGGCCGCAAGGAACGAGTCCGGGCCTGGAGAACCGCTTTCCGTTGGACCTCAGACAAAATGGAACATTGATGGGCCATGTGACCCGGTTCCCAACAAAGGTAACAACGGTACGGGCGTCGGCTGTCCACGGTACGTACTCCCACGAACTGGGGCGTGGGTCCCTCGAACCCTAACACTTGACCCGACCCGTTCTTCTCAGTTTCCTTCTCGAGGGGGCCCTTTAGGATCGTAGAGGGGCCCATAGGATTAACAGCCATCAACGGGGACGAGTCCAACGAACAATTGGGCCTCGGTTCAGTGGGTCTGCGGACGGTTCCAGAGGGGCCAGCCTTGGTCACAGAGGACCCTGGGGCCATCTTGATAACCTCGGTAGCCGTCTTGTTCTTGCCCGCAGTGAACGTTACCAGCTGCTGGTACGTACGGTCAAGGATATTGTAAACAAATGCGTCCGTACGTAGGTACTCAAGAAGCCCTTGAATGAGCTGCTGTTTCATGGTACCTTCGGTGTGGATGTTACCGCATAGTTCCGTCAGACCCCGTAAGCGTACCGCAAAGGCCTCGATACCCTCATCTGGTTCCTTGGCGGCCCGACTGAACTTGTCCTGCGCCAGTGCCAACGCATGGGGTTCAGCGTACGTTTCAAGGAACCAGTTAACAGCCTCGGGGTAACTCGTGATCGAAGCGCCACCTGACGCGCTTGAGGAGTCCGGAAGAGCCCGAGTACACCGCAGTTCCGCGTCCTCAGACAGGAAATGAGGGATCGCGTACAGGGCCATGCCCTCGGAAACCCTATTATCGTTACATGCCTTATCCAGTTTGCGGAGCCACGTGAACACCTTGAGGGCCTCTTTCCCAGAGAAATTAGGGTACCCAGCAAACGAATGTTTCATGTTACGAGCAACCCGTCCCATCTTGCGTGCTTCTCGCGTTCCATAGGTCGATTTCTTGTTCCGTGGGCGGTACGTACGATAGTCCAGGACCCGAGCAAGACGATCGTCGGAACACTTGATTACCTGGGGCTCGGTTCGTGGGTTCTGGATGGGTTCCAGGTCCTCCTCGTCGAAGACGGATGAAAATGTGGTACCAGAGGAAGAAGAGGAAGAGTAGCCACTCGAATGATGACGACACCGGCGACGGCGGGAACGAGAACGATCGGAACGACTGGTATCACGGGACCCACCCTGGCTAGCAGGACTCTGGCTCAGGGCCTGGGAAACAGTAGCCAAAATCTCATCTCGAAACGTTTCGAGTGTGGACACAATGTCCTGGGACCCAATAACAGTAGCCGAAGGTGGAACTCGGGTCCCTGACTCGGAACCCGCGTCCCCACGTATATCCTGACCCGTTCTAGCCCGGATCCCACCCGGGGGCGCTGTCCCCCGACGAGGAATCCCTGTCGGCCCGCCTTCACCATGGTTCGACGGACCCGAGGGACCGCCGCGGCCACGGCCAGCGGGAGTAACCATCGAAACGTCCGACGGCGCACCACGGCCCCGACCGCCCGAAGGGACAGGGTCCGTCATGTTGGCCGTGCGGCACTCGACCTGAACCAGACGATCTCGTTACTAGAAACGGGAACCAAGGAACCAAACGCCACAGAGAAAGAAGAGGGCTGTCTCGATACGGGAGAAGAGTAAAGCCCTCCCCTGCTGCTCCACCATAAATGTAGCGTAATGGGACCCAGATTCCCGGACCCAGAAACCACGACCACACACACTGAGACCACAGTCAGAAGCCCAGGAAGGAACAGGTAAGAGCTTTTGCTGATCCACTCGCCCGCCACGATACGAGGCAAAGGTAAACAGGACAAGAGCCCGAGGGAGAAGGAACCCAAAGTACTGTTGGTTTTACAAGATGGCCCCGGGGAGAACCCCGGAGCACCCCTCAAGAACCTCCCCCCCTGGCCCCTCCAGGGGCCCTGAGCTAGGCCCCCAGAGGGCAACCCCAGCGGGCCAAGTGCCAGCAAGGCACCGGCCGCTCACCGGGCCAACATACAAAAAGCAAGCGAGATCCCCCCACACACAAATGTCAATCCCCGAAAAAAACCCAGTGGGAAAAAGGGGAAAGACACGAAATCACGCAAGGAAAACAAATGCGAAAAATCAAACAAATAACCCGAGGGTCAGTATGCCCCAACCCGGCAAGTCCACCGCTCCGGGTGACAAGTCAGGGCACCGGGCGTGTCGCCACTGCCCCGGGCCACCGATGCAGGGATCCTCGGCCAGCGCATGGTTCCACGTAACGCTGCCAGCCGGGTCCCAAGTCAGTCTCCCGGGTTCCAACGGTCCCAAGGGCTCAGAACGCCACAAGGGGCTCGCCAAGTTGGCGGAGCCCGAGAGTAACTGCGACCCTTACTCGGCGCCTTCGTAGTGGGTTGAGACTGGTAGTCCTCGAAAGCGGGCACAGCCATCACGATGGTCTTGTCCGGGGGCGGCGCAGTGTGGCGATCCACCCCCGGGGCATACGGGTAGTCCCCGATGCCCAACCTTTCTCGAAGTACCACACGGCCGTCGTGAAGTTGACGACCGACCCAGACGAACTGGCGAAGTGCGCAATCGTCCTTGGGCCCGCGGGTGGAGCGGCGCAACTTGTGCTCAATGCTCTCCCACTCGATGAACTTATGAAGACGGAGCATCTCCTCAAGTAGAGTGAATTGTCCTGATGAGCACCCCTCAGCAACTAGCTGAGGGGTGAGCTGTTCGAAACCTTGAATAAGCCGACGGGGAAGATGCCAGAGCATCCCCCGCCGCTGAACACAAGACACCCAGGTCGACGTGACCTCGAGGAGCCACTGGGTTGCCAACATGGCGAACACCAGGTGGTCGGGGCTAGCCACCAACGTGGTGGTGCCGAAGTGATCAATCAACCGGGGTAGCAACGCCGGAAACCCGTAGGGGACCTCAAGTTGAGGCCACCACTCGGGCTTCTTGGGGTAGTACTGCTCCTTACTAGCAGCGGACTGCTGCGGAAACTCAAGTTGAGCCGAGGTCACCAAGTAGGGACCTCGCCGGAAGTCCTTCTCCATCCGCACATCCAAGTGATGAGTGTGCGGATCGACCTCGTGAAGGTACGGGGAACGAGTTGTCACCGCGTCCCAAGTGAAGGTCGGCACGTCGCCGGGGCCCGGGGAAGCTCCCCCGCGGTCCACCATGGCCTTGGCCCGCTGCACGTCTTCGACTTCGTCCTCGTCCAGGAAGGCAAACTGGTCCGTCCTGAAGCCGGCAGGGAACCCGATCCTACGGGGATACTTCTCCCGTAGGTGGTCCCATACCCGACTCATCGCTGTGCCAAGTCGGCCACAGCGGAGAACAGTCAACCCCTCCTCATATAGAGGCCAAGCGGGGTAAAACCACCGCCCCAAGGCCTCCCGTGGGATGACGCGGCCCATCTCCGGGGGAGATCCCGCCGCCAACCCAAAGCCGAGTGACGCGGGAGTCCCATCCCCCGGAGCGATCGCGGAGCCCCCGCCGGAAGTCTGGGCGGGCGCTACGCCGTAGGAGGTGTCTTCCATACGTTCATCCAGGGAATCAGTCTCCACCCCAGGGGTCACCATGGCTCTCCCCAAGTTAGGGAGAGACGACCTGGATGCAGTTGCACGAGACCCGCCTCTAGTTGAGGGGGGCTCGGATCGCGGGTAGATGGGTGGCCTCCCCAGCATGGGGCGGCCCAGGGAAAGGTTAAGGGGATGTGTTGGTGGTGGTGAGGTGAGAACCGAGGAGAGCAAGCTGCCGAGTTGGCAAGCTTGAAGAGAGGGGCGGTCAACGTGACCGCCTCCACGTCCACGTTACGTACCAGGGGGACAGCAAGTCGCGCCCCCAACGCCGAGACGTGCGTTTATACGCCCCCTCGCAGGGCCGACCGGGTCGGTCGGAACTGAGGAGAGGGAAGTGTGGCAGTGTTTACCCCCAGGTACGGGGCAACACGTGACATGCAAGGGGCGTCAGGCCACTAGCCTTACCCGTTCCACCCCCTGCATTTGGGTCCATATTCCCTAATTTTGGGATAGTTTGCTTAGTAGTAAATCCAACTTGGATTTGAGGGTTTTCTGCATTTATCGTCTTGAATTTTCGTGTGGCCCGGTGGGCAGGTGCTGGGGTGGGAGATTCTGAGTTGCGAAATTCTGAGGGGACCCTGGGGGGGTAAGGGGAGGGACAGCGGGGCTTGGCCTTGCTTCCCCGTCCCGACCAAGAACCTGTTGGCCCACACACCATCTTCTTGTTTGTCAGTGGGGGGATTGCCCCACAACAAGGATAGAGTGCGTGCGACTTGCACTTCTTCCGGTTCCCCCGAGACGGGAGGCAGCCCTTGTGCACCGCCCCAGCTTGGGTGTCGCGTGCGCGAGAGGTTTTTGCCACACCCGTGCCTCATACGGAAGGGATAATATCTTGGACCTCTCCTGACAGATCCTGCCGAACCAACTCGTGACAACATGGATCAATTCTTTGCATTGTGGGGCATGACGCGGTGTGCCTTCCAGACTCAAGATGCGTCAGCCGCTGTCTCACGGTGTCTACTGGCCGCACGACAGCAGCCATCGACAACCCATCATGGCCTGTCGAAAGACGCCACCGTCAGCACCTATGACGAACTACATCTGCAACAGCTGGCGAGTCCGTTAGAATGTCCTCGCTGCAGAATTGCAGCGATGTGACTGGCTAGACGGCTGGCAGATTCGATCGACTCGAGCGAACCGTGCTTACACGCCTCTCGGACCTGTGGACCGACTGGTGTCTGGGGCCGGCTGGGACGGCGCACTAGGCGCCGCTCGCCGGACCCTTTCGCTTTGGGCAAACTGGGGCTGCACTCCTCTAGTGCGCACGCCCACCCATGCTTTATTCTGAGGGCCATGCTTTGTTATTGGGCCGTTTTGTGCCTACCGGCGGCGCGACGGGGAAACGCATGCTTTGGGGCACCTCGGGTGCCCCGATGCGAGTATATATGGCGTGGGTGTCGGCGCCACCGGGGGAGACCGGGGGGGCCACCACAGACACAGACTAAAGACGACCTTAACCCTTTGAACCCCCCTCGATCACCTCTGACGTCGCCCCGTCTTCTTTCCCAGACCCACCACCTTCACCATCTCCATCCTCTTCCCCGCACCCTGTCGCCCTACTGGCTGGCACGGGTCGCTGACACCATCACGAGTACGTTGAGGGCTGCCCAAGTGTGGGTGGCTTCTCACACAGTGCCGTCGTCCGTATCTTCCTCCACACTCTCTCCGTCGGCGTCATAGCCGTCCGCTTTCGATGCGGCAGTAGCAGCGCCTGAAGCCTACATGGCGCGCAATGCCTTGTTGCGCCGCTTGATGACGCGCATGCCGCTGGCGTGGCGGACAAGCTGCCGCATGCAGTCACTGCTGCTCTTGTTAGTCCTGGGGTAGTACCTCTTGTCCTCCTTGTGCTCCTTCTCGTTGGTGCTGGTGTCGCCGTTGAGGATGCTCCCATGCAGACGCACCGCGTCAAAGAGGTGGCACAACAGCTTACGTACAGGATGTGGCCAATAATATTTTAACCCCCCCAAAAATTGGTCGCGACCGCCCCCCTTCTTGCGCCTCATACTCGGCTATAGAGCAACGCTCCAGGCGTTTGTTGGGCTCGCTGTGCTCCTGACGACGTCTTCTATCTTTCTGAGTCAACACATAGCCACCTCCTCGGCACTCACGGCGTAGAGCTGGCCCCAGGTTTGACAAAGTCGAGCACAGGAAAATCTGGATAGTGCCACTCTTGCAGCCATGTAGCAGTGCTGTAGAAACTTACGGTGAGGTGCGAGACGCCCTACAGCGGCGACCCAGGTACGGAATACGTCCGTTCCCCTCGGCGTAAGTAGCAATAAACAAGTTGTACAGGGGCACGTAGTCAGCAAAAAGCGCCGGGAAGATGTCCACTAATCGGAGCGCCAGTAAGCCGGTGACTCCCAAATCAAGAATCTGACAGGATGCAAGCGTGAGGTACAGACCAGGTGTGGAAGGCCAGTCGGCATCCATTTCTAGAAAAAACAGAGCGACACAGCAAGGGGAGAAGCGAGCACCGGAAAGAACATTACGATCAAACGCTCACCGTACATAGAGGACGTCAAAGCCGATGATCTTGTTCAACAGGAACGGCGCCGTCGTCAAGCCAGCCATGGCAGCCAACGCCGGCGGATAGCTGTTCATATTTGACAGCCTTCTCCATTTGTAGACGGCGCGGCCGTTCTCGGCCTTGCTGCAGGAGACCACATGCATGTAGCTGCTTGTGCAACTTGTTGAGCAACGTCCGCTGCTTGGAGGTGAGCGCCGCGAGAGACGCCATCGACGCCAGCGAGGCCAAGCACGCGGACCACGGGTGGGCGCGCTGGCCTGGCTTGACAAAGAGGACGGCTCATTCCTCCGGCTTGTCGCAGAGGTACATCAGCACACATGGGAGGCCCAGCAGCTCCCCTTCATCGCCGTCCACAAACTGTACGCCAGTGTAATTGGCTCCGACGAGATCGACCAGTGCGAGGAAGAGAACGCGTTGCAGCAGCGCAATACGACGACAGCGCGACCGCTCAGCACCCCTCTTTCTAAGTGGGCACGGAGGGCACGTAAGCCACAGTAATCCACTCGCAATTTTCCGACTCCTCCTCGACGACGCGGATACCCACAGGATACAGCTTGTGCGCTGACGGGTAGACAAGGGCAGGACAGGACCGACGCACAACAAACAGCGAAAAAAGCAGGTAGCCCATTAGCATCCTCGTGATATCGACCACGGTCACAGCGAAGAGGACCAGCAGTTCACTCGTACACTAGACCATCCACGGCGCCCTCCGACTAAAGCCGTCCCAACATCATGTGATGTGACAGCACAGCAACGTAAACCCAAACCACGAAAGGACACTACTGTCGCTGTAGACGTGGATGGCAATCACCAAAGCCTCTGATCCGTGAGAGGTCACGACCTCTGCCTCGCTGGCGCGGACGGCGTCGCCGACCAAATGTTCTTCGCCCAAGTCGGTGTGTTGAGCCGGCATCCCGTCGCCACTCCTCAGGCGCACCTTCTTGCTCGACCTCGACCTCTTGAGCGCCTCCTGCAGAGCGCCCCGGAGGAACTCCAGGCCGTGCAAGCTTGAGCGCGCGCACATGCGGTCCAGGGCGCTCCGTGTCCAAAAACTGCTCGAAGAACAAGCGCACCCGTGTCACCAGTGCAAAGGCATCGTCGTATTCCTCCACAGCAGTGGCTGTGTAAGGACTAAATCCTTACATACAATTTCTCTCGCCGGCACGCGGCTGCAATCCGGCGGATTAAATTCGCCTCTGAACTTACAGTTGTCAAGATTGGCACGTGGCCGAGCGGAACGGGCGCCACGTTCGAATTCGAAAGATCCAAGGTTCGATTCCATGTGCTACCTGAATGACAGTGAATCTTCCAGATGCTGACGCAGCAATGACACCTGCTGACCGTGAATCAACGAGGACAGGACAACGTGGCATGACGGTGTCAACACGCCGAGGCGGCTTGACACCGAACGTAGAAGCTTCCATCCGGACTGCCATCCGGAGCCCTTTCCGGGCCTCCATCCAAGGCGTCCATCCCGACCAACCAGAGGCCGACATCAAGGACATCAATGCTTCCAGGGCGTTCCACGGCCACGCCCAGAGCCCACGCCAACGCCGCGCCCTGGGATGACCGTGGACCCCCCCCCTACGCACTCTGTGAGAGGGGGGCGACCGCCCATGGGCGATTCCGAGGCAACTAGTGCCTGATCTTCCGAGGGACTACGCGGAGGGCCTTCTGAGAGACCCCCCGAGGGTACATATACGGAGCGACCGAGGGCGAGGGCAGAGGGAGAGGAGGGAGGACTATCGACCGAAGACACCATCAACCCAAGAGAACCATCGACTTTACCCTTAAACTCCTGTCACCGTCGTCGCGCTCACCCCACTGCACACCCCAGCACTCTTCCCCTTCCCCGGGCCTGTCACCGGCCCGGGACCTTCTCCTTCCCTGGACCCCTCACCTGCTCACACCCTCCTACTTCCCTAGACCCCCCTCCGCTCACAAGTACGCGACCGCCGTTCCGTGTGTGCGTGGAGTGGTGTGGGCGTAGGGCCGTGCGGCGTGCGTGCGTGCGTGTGTGTGCGTGCGCTGGTGGTGTGCGTGCGAGTGTGCGCGTGCGCCGCGGGCCTTACATTTGGTAGCTTCCGGTAGTTGCCTGCCCTGCGTGCGTGCGCCCCCGACACCGAGCGCTTTGCGCGGTAAGGCAGCCTTTGGGCTCGCCGGCCTCTCCCCGGGTCTGTCGCGGGGCCCCACTGTGTTCGGGTTTGCCCTATACCTCCGGGCCACGGCGCCATTCGGGGTGGGGCCTTCCCTCACGGGGCCCCCTTCGTCCCGTCACCCCAGTCTGCCTTGTGCTACTGGTGGGAGGGGTCGGTTCGGTACCAACGGGGCGCACCGCCGCGCGCGCGGGGCGGGCGGCGACTGAGCGACCTGGGCCTTTGGTCGAGCTCCTCTGCGCGGCGACTCTGTGCAGGCTTGCCCGGTCCGGGAGCTTCGTGCTCCTTAAGTGGACCGGGTCAGTCCTCCACAGGGTCCCGAGTGGCTGGACTGTGGTCTTGACCCAGTCCCCCACTTTCGTGTTTACACGAGCGCACAGTGAGCTCGGTCAGCGCGTCTCATTGCAGACTCCCACGCACCCAGTGGCCTCGTGCCCGGGGCGCTGGCAGTTCTCCACTGGGGCGCAAGGAGTAGGGGCGAGGGTCTGACATAGCCTTTGGACTTTCGTGCACACCCCGTTCTTGCTCCTGCCCTCGTTTCACAGTGGCTCCCAACCAGACTACCTCGACGGCGGCGTCTTGCTCGGAGTACCCGTCGCTGCCGTCTTCCTCGACAACCACAGGCGCGTCATCCTCGACTACCCCAAGCAAGACCGCGCCGGCGGCGCTTCCCCCTCGCGACCGTCACGGTCGGCGCCTTCTCCCCCCACCGGCGCCGCGCAAGGTCAACCCGCCCAAGCTTCCCAAGTGCCTCGACTGCGACCGTGTCTTTGAGACCACCGCGCACTACGAGCGCCACACCCGTAGTAAGGATCACCTGCGCGTTATTCGGAAAAAGTAGTCCGTTTTTTTTCTTTTGTCAGTAGTCTTCTTGAAACAAAGCTTTTGCTTGGTTTTCAACAATGGCTTCTGGCAGCACTGCTGGGGATGGCACCCCAGCCGCCATAAGTGCGGACACTTGGGCTGAGATGACCTCGTTCGTGAACCGGCTGGGCCGGGAAACGGAACAGCTCCGTCGCGAGTTGGCTGCAAGCCGCCCTCGCTCCAACAAGCCCAAGCTCAACAAGCCGGCCCCTTTCTCTGGCCGCACCGGTGCGATCGATGCCTGGGCTTCCCATATGGACACCTACGTCGCGAAGGCCACCGCTGAAGAGGCACTGCTTGTGGCAACCTCGTACCTGCAAGGTGAGGCGTTCACCTGGTGGCAGACGCTTACCGGGAAGTCTGAAGTGACGAGCTGGCCAACGCTTCGCGAAGCGCTCAAGCTGCGCTTCAACCCTCTTAACAAAGTGCAGGCTGCACGCGACCTTCTGCACAAGTGGAAGCAGATGAAGGACGTCGCGAGCTACAACAAGTCTTTCCAGTCGATCATCCTGGACATCCCCGAGATCACCATGGCTGAGCAGATCGACCGCTACAGTCGCGGCCTCAAGAGCTACATCTGGGAAGCGTTGTGCCTTAAGCAGTATGACACGCTGGATGCAGTAATGCGAGATGCCCTGAAAGTGAATGCGGCCAAGCGAGGTGCTCGTCGAGTCACCAACACTGAAGGTGCCGCAGCGGCTACCAATGGGCCTGTCCCGATGGAGATTTCCAACGTGCAGCTCGGGAAGCTTACGCCCGAAGAGCGTAATCGCTGCATGCGCGAACGGCTGTGCCTGCGCTGCCGCGCCAAGGGTCATATGGCCAAGGACTGCCCAAAAGGCCGAGGGAACTGAGGCCTAAAGAGCGATCTCCGCTGGTCCCAGTTCCCGACCCCGACATCTCGCCTGCTTTTCACAAACCCCACTTAGGCCTTCTAAGCTCTCATGGGATGGTCAATGGGGAACCTGCCAAGATTCTGTTTGATGATGGCGCTTTGACAAACTTTGTTTCTTCCTCATTCGTCAAGCGCCTGGGAATTGCTACGAACGTCTCCAGTGAAGCCGCCCTCATGCCTGGCGGAATCACGTACAACCTCACGTCAACAAAAGATCCCTTAGAAGTTTGCATCCAAGATTACCAAGACGACCTCTATTTTGCTGTATGCCCTCTTGCCTCCTATGACGTCATCCTCGGCAAGAAGTGGCACGAAGACTACAACGTACGCAAGAAATACAGAACCAACGTGATCACCTTCCGTAAGGACGGTCGGGCCCAAAGAATCAACGCTGCTCTTGAGCTCTCCAAGACCATCTGGAGTAAGCACAAATTAGCACAACACCTCAAGAGACGCAATGTCGCTTTTGCGATCCTCCTACGACCCCAAGCTCCTCAAGAACCCTTAGAACTGAATGCCATAGAAATGAACCAAGCCTCGAGCGACAAGGATATCCAAAATGTCCTGCTCGAGTACCAAGACGTTTTCCCCGATGATCTCCCGAGAAGACTTCCCCCCGACCGCGGCCGACCGCGCTTCAAGATCGAGTTGGCCAAAGAAGCGGAACCCCACAAGAAAGGCATCTACCGCCTGTCTGAGTCAGAGAGCCAAGAGCTGCTCCGCCAAATTCGAGATCTGATCGAGAAAGGCTTCGTTCAACCAAGCACGTCACCGTGGGGAGCTCCGGTACTATTCGCTGCCAAGAAGGATGGTGGCTTGCGCTTGTGCATCGACTACCGAGCCCTGAACAAACAAACGGTCAAAAACTGCTATCCTCTCCCGCGGATCGACGAGATATTCGACAACCTGCGCCAAGCGTCGATCTTTACTTCTTTGGATCTCCGCTCGGGATACCATCAGATCCGGCTCGACTCCGAGTCCATCCCTATGACGGCTTTCCGAACCAAGTACGGCCTATTCGAGTTCTTGGTCCTTCCGTTCGGTCTCACGAACGCACCTGCGGCTTTTATGAACCTAGTCAACGATATCCTGAGACCTTTCATCGACAAGTTCGTGTCGGCCTACCTCGATGACATACTCATCTACAGCAAGACTGAGGCCGAGCACGTGCAACACCTACGGCAAGTATTTGAGAAACTACGGGAGCACAAGCTGTACGCCAAGACCTCCAAGTGCAAGTTTGGCCGCACCTCTGTTGATTTCCTCGGACACGTCGTCTCAACGAAGGGCTTTGAGATGGAGCGCGTCAAAGTCGAGGCTATCCAGAAGTGGCCAACTCCAAAGACCAAGCGTGATGTGCAGTCGTTCTTGGGAATGGTGAACTTTTACCGCCGATTTATCAAGGATATGGCTACTGTGTGTAGCAATATGGTTGTCCGTATTGTGACCCTAATATCAGGGGGGCTACTTCTAACCCTTAACTTTCAATTTGATAGTTCGTACTGGTCACGGTATCTATAAGTTACGTATGACCAGAGGGACTTGCATCTTGGGGTGGAGGGTAGTTAGTAGTGTCTCCGAGGGTTTATAACGAGGGGGCCGGTGGCGAATCCACCGCCGGCCAAGGTAGAACAACAAACCCCTCCCATTTGGGCTCCCATCTTGGTCCCGTGGCTTGCGCTCCAAGGACAGCAACCTTGGCCTCCCGGTGACGTTGGTGCCGATCCCCCTTGGTGAGTGTTCCCTGAGAGTGGACGCGCGACGGATCCCTATTGTGCTACATTGGTGGAGCAGCAGGGGACGGGTTTCCGTCACCCTTGTGGTGACGCCGTCTTCGGCCCTGGCACACGGATAGGGATCCGGTCCTTTTCTTGTACTCGTGGTGTTGCGACCTGATCGATTGTGTTGAGTTTTTACCTTTGACTGTGATCTACTGTACTCTCCCCAATCTACCCCCTCGCTCTCTTGTTCGTGGTGATTGATACGTCGGTTGACTGATTGTGACCATGTCTACCCAAGAGACGGGGAACGTTCAAGATGACGGATCGGCGTCGACGCCAACCCCGGAGGTGACTACGGGAACCGGGATCGGGAACCCGATCGATAACATTGAGACGCCAATGCTTTCCGGTGCCGGATCGACGTTTGGCACGGCTTGGACGGCAGGAGGCGGGGGCCCGCCTCAACTGTCGTCGACCGACCTCACTCCGCCGCCTCCTTCACCAGGGGATTCCCTGATGGCATCATTGGCCCGCATCGAGGCCCGGTTTTCCGGGCTCGACGCCCGTCAAGATCGGACGGAGGACGCAATGGCAGTGTTGATGTCAACACGGCACACGACGGGACCCCGTCGTGTTCCTCCCACACCGGTACGGTTCGAACCGGCCGGACTACTTTCGGAGTCCACCAGGGTCAACCCCGGTGTTGCTACTCCTGGACAACCCCCGGACACAGTGGGGTATGGGTCCGACTCGTCGGCAGAGTTGGAACGGAGTCACACGGAGCGATACGCTCGGAGCACCCGAAGCGGACTCCGCGGACACGACCCGGCGGATACGTACGCCGGGGGAGAGTCGGTTATTGGGGGAGGAGGTACCCTCTCGCAGTACCCCCACGACGAAGGAGGCCCGGCAACTCGGGTTCCCGAGGGGCCGACGCCTGAAGTACCATCTTCAGTGGTGGAAGCTATGACCGCGCAGGTAACTGCGAGCCTACTGAAGCGGATGGAGTCCGATGAGTTCGCTCATCAACTGGCTAAGCGACTGGATATCCAGGACGCTGACACGGAGATCGTCAACGAGGTCTTCCGGTCGGTTCTTACTCCGGAACGTTATCGTTTGGAGGACCGCTCTACCACCGTATCGGAATCGATGCGTAATACGTCGCATCGGGCGACCCGCTCTATGCAGACCCTTATGAAGGGAGTCCCTATGTTCGGGGGGCCGAACGGACGCCCGTTGGCAGTCATCGGCTTCTTGACTAGCTTCACGGCAGCCGCAGACAAGGCGCTCGTGACGAGGGGCTGGCCCTGGAGATCCTCCCGTTCTTTGTTGATGAACGGGTGCGAGGCATTCTTCGCCAGGCATCCCCGATGCCGGGAATGAGGGTCGCGGCCACCCCCATGGATTACCGTGGGATATTGAAGGAGCTGCTGAGCAGCTACCTCAGTGAGGACAAGTGCGAGGACCACTATCGGGCCCTTCGCACTGCCACCGCCCAGTCCTGGGAGGATGAGGAGATGTTTGGACGCCGGATCCAAGAGCTCGACTACGAGCTGGGGAAGCTCCTCGGAGAAGGGGAGCTACGGGCCATCCTGTTCGCAGGAGTACCCAACTACGTGCGGATATCCGCACGGGGCGCCAACACGGCACGGACGAACTTCAGTCGACTGATGCATATGTGCAAGTCCCTAGGGGACGCCTACCGGGTTCTACACCCGGAGTGTGCCTTGGCCCCGAAGCCCAAGGGTGAGGGAGGCAAGCCCAGTCTTACCCCGGTACCGAGGCAAGAGAAGGTGGAACGTAAGGCCGCACCAGTACTGGTGGCGACCGAACATACCCCTATTGGTGAGGGTGACCCTCTAGTCGACCAACAGGGCCACCTGTTGCTACCGGCGACGCCGGTGATCGATGAACATGGTACGGTAGCGTACATCGCCCCGGCTGGAACCCAGTTCCAGGTCAACGAAGGAACGGGACGGCGCGTCCCGTATGTGCGGACTACGGGGTACTCCCCGGTGACGGGTAACCCTCACCAACCCTTGCCAACATGGGCGGTGCGCACGGAGGCACCCCCGCAGATTGCGGGCCGACCCAACCGGTTGGGGGAGTCCATGTTCCGGTTGACCCAAGGACCCAAGGCCTACCAGGGAGCAGGCACTCGGGCGCCCGAGGGAGGCAACCGTAGCTACGGGGCTACCCCGATGCGACCTCAAGGGGGGACCGGCACGTCCGGATGTATGTTGTGTGGGGATCCCCAGCACTGGGTGTCTTCCTGCCCACTCATCCCCGAGGAGTCTCGGCGGGCAGCGGCGCAACGCAAGGCATCCACCGGGGGGTATCCCCCCCGAGCACCCGGACCCGCACCGGGTAGGCAGCCAGCTCCAGGTGGAGTACTGGCCGTCGAGGGGGCACCTCCTCAGCCGGATGTCCCGGCGGACAGCACCCTACCAAGGGCGGGAAACGAGTAAGAGGAAGGATGACCGGGGGGCGCTGGGGTCACCCAAGCAAGCCACCCCGGAGTACCGCGGGGAAAGCCCCACGGAGAGCGCGGTTGAGCCGACGCCGCATCAACCCCCGGGTACACCTTCCGGCCCCGACGACACGGCGTCAGGGGATTGATGACCACCCTCCACGGTTGGGAGGAGAGGACGGGAAGCCCCGTCACGTTGAACCAGACAAGGGCCCTGTTCAGGATGCCCGAGTTACACCGGATATCGGTGTAGGCCACGTGCTGTTTACCTTGGAGAACTTCAAGGTATCAGCCACCCTGGGGGTTGACCCCCAGTCGACACGATCGTACTACCCTGTACTGGACACAGGGGCTGGACCCAACCTTATCCGGAAGGATACCCTCCCGGACAAGTGGCTTCCACGAGTCAGAGTGACTCGGGGACCCACCATCAAGGACGCGAATGGTCGACTCATTCGTACGACCGCAGCGATGTCGCTGCAGGTTACCATCGGGGATCTCACCACGGAAGTTGACTTCCTGGTATGTGAAACGCTATCGGTGCCCTGCATACTGGGGTGCACCTTCATCAACGTTCACGTTGATGCAATCCGGCCAGGCCGGAGGACCGTCGAGCTTCAAGAAGCCGACGGGACGAAGCGAGGACACACGGCTATCGTCAGGGACCTGACGCTACAAGGAAGCCACGTTAACGTGGCTGAGGTGTACGCAAGCGTCGAGCCGAAGACACTTCGGTTGGCCAAGCGGACTCGCTTTGAGCCGTTGTCAGAGACAGTCCTCCCGGTTAACTGCGACCTCGCAGGCATCTGCAGAGTCCAGTCCAACCTACGGACGTACAAGCGCCATGGGTTGACCATGGCCAACGAACTCATAGACCTCCCAGCAGGAGGGTCGTCCCTCCTAGTGATGGCGAACTACCGCCGTAAGGCAGTCACCCTCCCGAAGGGAACTATCCTCGGGATTGCCGAACTCTACGAAGGAGATATCCTTACCCCTGATAAGGAAGGTCAAGTGGAACCACTTGAAGTACTGGCGGTCGCCGAGACCACCGAGCGACAGCAACCCGATGACGGGAAGCCTAACCCATCGGCGGCTCCGGCGGACCTGCAGCCAAAGGACCAAGAGGCCTTGAAGGCACTGGCCGAGGCTGACCTCGACCACCTTCCCCCTTCGGTAGCCGAAGGGGTACGACGGATGCTAAGAAAGCATGACGTTATGTGGACAGGCGGGGCCTTGGGGACCATTGGGGCAACCCAACATCGTATAGACCTGGTACCAGGCGCACGACCCGCCCGCTCACAACCGCACCGAGCGGGACCTATGCAACGAGAGATCGTTGATGGAGAAGTGAAGAGGATGAGTGAAGCTAGGGTGATCCGACCTTCGATGTCGGAATGGGGTGCCCCAGTCGTTGTTGTGCCGAAGAAGGATCAAACCCCTCGGTTTTGCATCGATTATCGACGCCTCAACTTGGTTACCAAGAAGGACTCATACCCTTTACCAAGGATGGATGAATGCATCGACTCCCTGGGGGAGGCAACGGTGTTTACCACCATCGACTGCAATGCCGGATACTGGCAGATCCCGGTGGCGGACGAGGATATCCCCAAGACGGCATTCGTCTGTCACAGTGGAGTGTACGAGTTCCTAAGGATGCCCTTCGGATTGTCCAACGCCCCCGCTACATTCCAGCGGGCTATCGACATCATACTGTCTGGGGTGAAGTGGCGTAACTGCCTAGTGTACCTCGATGACGTCATCGTCTTCTCACGTAACATGGATGACCATGTACAACATGTTGACGAGGTACTCACCCTCTTGAGGAACGCCGGGGTAACCCTGCGTCTGAAGAAGTGCGCCTTCTTCCAACAGACGGTCGAATATCTGGGCCACCAGATAACCCCTGGTAAACTAGGGGTACTCGAAGCCAATACCCGGGCACTCCGGGATGCCCGGTTCCCTAACACCCAGACGCAGCTCAAGAGCTTCCTGGGAATGTGCAATGTATACCGACGGTTCGTCAAGGACTTCGCTCGGATAGCTAAACCGTTAACGGTTCTTACGAGCAGTACCTTACCCAAGGTACTCCAACCCCCTTCGCCTAGCGAAGAGGAGGCATTCGAGTCGCTGAAGCGAGCCCTACTAGCCCCACCCGTCCTTGCGTTACCGCATAGACGGGGTACCTTCGTCATCGATGTCGATGCGTGTGATACACAAGTGGGATGCACCCTGTTACCGGGAGAGACGTCGATCGGTACCGATAACGTTAACCCGGACCTACGTCCGGTAGGGTACTTCAGCCGGACACTCAACCCGGCTGAGCGGAACTATAGTGCCACCGAGCGTGAATGCCTCGGAGTTATATGGGCAGTGCAACTGCTCCGTCCATACCTGGAGGGCTCCAGGTTCATCGTGAGGTCCGACCACGAACCCCTACGATGGCTCCTCAACCTTGGTGACAAGGATTCCGATAGCCATGGGAGGCTAGCCCGATGGAGGCTGAAGATGGCCGAGCACGACTACCGCACGGTGTATAAGGCTGGGTCAACCCACCACCTCGGAGACGCGTTGTCTCGACTCGACACCCCGAGCGGGGATACCCGCCCGGTGGACGAGGACATCCCGGTGGTACCGGTGTGCATGGTGGGTAATGCTACCCAGGGTATGGCTGACCATACCATGGCACACCTGGCGTGCCCATTGACCCTCGCGGACTTCCGCGAGGCACAGGCCAACGACGATGACTGTAGACGTCATCGTGCTAACCTCCGGGCCGGTACGGCCGGCATCTTCTCCGAGAACGAAGACGGACTCATATACCGGCGGGCACCCGCCGATGGACGACATCAAGTCGTGGTTCCCGTGTCCTTACGGCAAGCCGTCATGGAACGAGAACATGAGAACCCTACAGCCGGACACCCGGGGGGTTCACGTATGTTCGCAGCAATGCGAAGGTTCTTCTACTGGCCAGCAATGGCCGTCGACGTGGTCGACCACGTAAGGGGATGCCACCCCTGTGCGCGTAACCGCATGAGTCTACATAGGCAGGCGTCTGCCATGAAGCTATTCCCACCCGATGGGCCCAACGAGCAAGTCGCTATCGACATACTCGGGCTACTTCCGGTAACGGAAGAAGGGAACAGGTACATCCTGGTCATGTCTGACCGATTCACCAAGCTGTCACGAGCGGCAGCCATCCCGAATGATACGGCATACACGATTATGAACGCAGTGGTTGACCACTGGATCAGTGCATACGGAGTCATGAAGCAACTCCTCTCCGATAACGGAGCAAACCTTACGTCGGCATTCTGCACTAAGGTCCTGGGCATGTTCGGTATCGAACCACGTCGGGCATCCGACTACCACCCGCAGTCCAACGGGCAGGTGGAGCGGTTCAACCGCACCATCGTCAAGATGCTACAGTGCTACGTGGCAGAGCACACGAACACTTGGGACAGGCTTCTGTCCGTACTCACCCTGGCATACAATGCCAGGCCACATCGGAGTACCAACATCGCCCCACTGGAATGGGTCATGCCACTAGGCGTCGGTAACCTGACGCTGCCGCCAGGCAGGTGCACTCGGTATGATACACCGAAGGGCCGACCCGCCGAACGCATCCACCTAGCTTGGTTGGCCAAGCTATCGTGGATGATTCCTAAGCTCAAGGGTGCCCTTGACAGAACACAACTTCGGTATAAGAAGAACTTCGACGCCCGACTACGGGTGCGCAACGCAACCCTGGTAACAGGTGACTGGGTCTATATCAGACACCAGAAGCTCCGAGGGAACAAGCTTATGCAACCGGTCAAGGGACCGTACCAGATCCTCCACAGAGATGACCACTCTGTTATCTTACACTCCGATACGGAGATCCAACGCATCAGTATGAATGATGTCACACCTGCTCCGAAGCCGGAACAGCCTCAGCCGGTACCGGCTGGGTTGCTACATGAAGCTCTTACAACCCACCGGTCGGATGACCCGGTGGGACCGGATGGGATTCCATACCAAGTAGAGAGCGTGGTCGGACACACCGACCCGGACATACCAGGACCCTGGTACGTCAAGGTTATGTGGGTCGGATACGACTCACCCACCTGGGAACAGGCGGCGAATATACCCCGCCAACTCCTCATGCCGTACATGAGGCGACGACGCCTACTGTAACAACCCAACCGACACCGACTTCGGCTGTTGGGGGGTGAGGCTTATACCTACTAAGTAGGGTGTGACATGGTTACGGCAGACTTAGGTTTCTAAGTCAAATCAGACTTAGGTTTCTAAGTCGAACCAAGCTTAGGTAACTAAGTAGAGCTAAGCTTAGGTAACTAAGTAAAAACCTGAACCTTAATAAGTTAACTTAAAGGTAAAGGCTAACTCCGATAATATCGAAGTAACTAGGGAGCTTACACGGGAGGATGACCTCCCAAAGCCAAGACACAAAGTGAGGGAGGATAACCTCCCCAAGCATGAACCAACCGGAAGAAGTTGGGCGGGAGGCAAGGCACCACTGAGCCAGAAGGGGTACTCCCCAGGGCAGCAAACAGAGGCAAGCAATGCCCCCAGCGGGGGATGAGTTTATACTCACTACTACCCGGCTACCATAAGGGTTGCCGGGGCCCTCTCCCGCACAAACAATAGCACTCCTCAGTGGGTAGACCCACTGCCCGAGGGAGGCCACTCACGCGTAAGCGCGTAGACCTCCGTGCTCCACCGGTCGGCAACGTCACGACGGTCGACCACCCGAGTTACCTCGGTGCATAGCTGGACGAGGGTGCTGCGGCCAGCCTCCACGTCCTCCAGAGCTTTCTGGAGGCGGTCCAGCACGCCACCGAAGCAACGCGCTGACCCAACCAGCGCAGCACCTGGGGGGATATCCCCCCAGCTAACAGAGAGACCCCCACGCATGGCGCGGGTAACAAGGGCGTCAACGCCCTCATACCAGAGACGGGGACCCCCGTCATGTAGGACAGGGGCGGGAGGTGACACTGGCGCAGCCAGAGGAGCCACAGGAGCCGACACGGCTACCACCGGAGCCGGTGGCACCTGATACGAGGCCCGGTAGGACCCTACCGAAGGGGCTCCACCGTAACCACGGCGGTACTCCGCCCGACGACGGGACACCTCACGCTCCCCACCCACAGAGCCCCACTCTCGGGGACGACGGCCAACCGCCGCCGGCATCGGGTTACCGAACCACGGAGCAAGGACCTGAAGAGGGTCATGGATAACCATGGGAATACCCAGGTCAGGAACGGCCTCGGTGGACGCCCACCCATGGCAACTAGGCTCACCCGGCTGAGTACGCCGGACACGCAACGAGTGACGAGGCAAGGGGGAAGCCCCAGCCTGCGGGTCCCGGTACGGGGGAAGGGCCAACACCCCAGCCCAGTTCACGGCATCGTGAACAGCCAGCAGGGCTTCGAACTCCCGGGCCAACCCGGTCTTGGCAGCTATCAGATCCACGCCCAACTGCGCGATGTGCCGACGGACACCCGTCGGAAGATGAAACAGACGACCCTGCCGGCGGACGGACAGCAAGAAGGAGGAAGCCTGCCCGAGGGTAACCTCAAGGGTGAAGGTACCCTGCAACGGGTGGACCGGCCGGGAGGCCAACACACTCCCGAAGTATCGGAGGCAGGAGCCGGTGTCAAACCGGAAAGCAGGGGCGGGTTCCCACCCCTCCTGCCATAGCGGCGGGCGCACGGGAGTGTATACCGGAGCACGACCGTTGCCGGTCTGCAACGCACACGTTATATCCGTGCGGAACGCATCCGCCATGACACCATGGTTACGTCGCCAACTCGACGCCGACTTCAACCCCGCCATGGGCGGGTAGGGAGCCGTCAACGACAGATACGGGGGTACCCCCGGGTAGTAGTCAAAGTCGGGATACCGACCGGTACGGCTCACCGTCTCCCCAAACGCAACCGGCTCCGCCGCCGCCGCAATCCCCCGAGCACTAGCCGGGTAGTCAATCTCCCGCGGCAACGCGGGGGCAATCAAGTCGCAGACCCCGAAGTTGGGGTCGAGGTAGACCTCACCCCGTCCCACCCGGGTGCGCCAGAGCTGCGCATGCCGGTCGTCCGGCTGACTCAGGATCCAATGGTGTTCTTCCCGGACCGCGTTCGGCTGGTTGACCAGCCGCACCAACTCCCGCTCCCAGCACGGGTCCACCTTGACGCGCCGGGAGGATTCTCCACGGGGATGCACCAGGTGGAAGTCCACCCGCATACGCCCATCGGACTCCATCGACTCTTGCACCGTGAGGCCTCGAACCCGAGCAACCAAGTCGGACACCGACATGGCGGGTTGACCCGCCGCCACGGCGACGCCGCCACCCAACGGGGCAACCCGGGCAGGACCAGGAAGAATCGGGGGCGCCGGGGGACGCACCACCGGCAGAGGGGCCGACGTCGGAGATGGACGAGGCCGAGGAGGAAGAAGAAGGGCGGGCGCCCGCCCGGAGTAACTCCCGGTGTCAACCGCCATGGGAGAAGGAGCGTCTTGACCGCTCGACGCCCGCGGCACCGCAGGTACGGCACCGGCGCCGGCACCACCCGTCGGCGTAGCCCCCGCCTCGGAAGGGGAAGGCACTTGGACAGCCTCCGGAGCCGGAGCCCCGGCCGTGCGGACACCCGCACCGTCTTGACCCGCCGCACCGGGTGTCGCACCGCCACCACCACCCGCGTCAACGTCGGGACCGCCTCGAGGAGTCACCGCCCGGACACCCGGACCACCTTGACCAGCCGGAGTCGGCTGCGAGTCGCGACCTCCGCCGCAGGGCGGACCATCTTGAGGTACCTGCGGTGAGCCGGCACCGGCACCAGGCCCCATCCGGGCAGCCGGCAAAGAGGGGGTAGAAGCCGCCACGCGCGGTTGACCGCCGGGTTGACCTCCGGCCGACGGCACCGTCGTGCCGCTGCACACGGACGACAGTCCTCCGGCCGACAGACGGACGGACACCGCAGGCCCGTCGTCGTCAGACGAGCTCACCCCGTAACGCGCGGCGTCGGGACCGACAGGCGCGTCGTCCTCCATCTCCTCCCCGATCAGGAGGTCTTCCTCCTCTTCAAGCACCTGGGGATAGGACATGATAACGGGTGCGGAGCCCCCCGCGCCCACAAGCCGTCGACGGCTACAACCCGGTACGGTGGGATAACCGGGACGAGCCAGGGAAGCGCGGACACCCGCGCTTATGACCACAAACGGCCACGAGAAGCGCCGCAGGCACGCGGGTCGACCCGCGCCCCACGGGGCTACGACCGCGCTCCACCCAGGCACCTGGGCGGGACGGGGCCACACCCACACACGGGGTAAGTAAGGGGGGTCACCCCCAACCGCCCCCACGCAACGCGGGCAGCCCCCGCCCCCCACTCAATCGTCCACACGAGAGGGGCCCCCCTACCACCAGGCACCTGGTGGCGGATCCGCTTGCACCACCCCTCGGAAAGGGGGGGCGTGAACAGCAACCCGCATCGGGAATTTAACGGTCCGGAAAACGGATCGTGTGTGTGTACCACGCAAAGGGGGGCACCCCCCTGAGACAACCTCGAAAAGGGGTGTCTGTCGCGACGGGGCGCAAAGCCCCACCCGACGGGTAAACGGTCACGCGACCCACTTACATTCGGTACCCCGAATGCAACTCGACCCGAGGACGGGCCGAATCTAAGGGGGGGATATGTAGCAATATGGTTGTCCGTATTGTGACCCTAATATCAGGGGGGCTACTTCTAACCCTTAACTTTCAATTTGATAGTTCGTACTGGTCACGGTATCTATAAGTTACGTATGACCAGAGGGACTTGCATCTTGGGGTGGAGGGTAGTTAGTAGTGTCTCCGAGGGTTTATAACGAGGGGGCCGGTGGCGAATCCACCGCCGGCCAAGGTAGAACAACAAACCCCTCCCATTTGGGCTCCCATCTTGGTCCCGTGGCTTGCGCTCCAAGGACAGCAACCTTGGCCTCCCGGTGACGTTGGTGCCGATCCCCCTTGGTGAGTGTTCCCTGAGAGTGGACGCGCGACGGATCCCTATTGTGCTACACTGTGGCGAAACCTTTGACGGAGTTGACAGGTATTGTCGACTTCGACTGGACCTCGCGCCGCGAAGACGCTTTCCTTGCCCTCAAGAGAAAGGTCATGAGTGCTCCGGTACTTCGTGCTTTCGACCCTGAGCTTCCGGTGGTGCTGTCCACCGACGCCAGTGGTTGCGCATTGGGAGCTGTGTTGGAGCAGGATGACGGAATGGGACGTCGTCCTGTCGCCTATTTCTCCCAAACGCTGAACATCCACGAACAACGGTACACCATCCGAGAGCGAGAACTTCTGGCGATTGTACAAGCCATTCGACACTGGCGATGCTATCTGCATGGACGAAGCTTCGTCGTCAACACCGACCACGAGTCGCTGCGCTACCTGAAAACCCAAGACAAGTTGAACGACCGACAAGTGCGTTGGTTGGAGGTGCTGGAGCAGTACGATTTCAAGATCGTGCCGGTACCAGGAACAAGGAATGCTGTGGCCGACGCGCTCTCGCGTAACACTGAAACGGCTCAGCCACGCGTCGAAGCAAACGCTGAGCTGCTCTCTCGCGTGCTTGAACAAGCAATACCTGCGACCATGGAACCTGACGAACCTGAGACTACCCCTGAACAACCCAGGAAACCCAAGGAACCCGAGAAACCCAAGAACGTCAAGCAACCCAAGCAACCCCAGCGGAAAGCGGCCAAAAGGAATCGGTCTGCTGGAATTACGGACAAAACCCAAGAACGATCTTGCCACAATGGCAATCTCGCAAACTCCCAAGATACTACCGAAGCCCCACGATCCATGAATGATTGTGCCACACAGGCACTTTCGCAACCCCCCAAGATACCGCGGAAAACCCAAGACAACGTCGATGTACATCCTATCAGCAACGTGTCACACCTCGAGCTAAAGAAAGACGATCAGGTAGGCCTTCTAGCGGCTTATGCTGAAGACCCCGAGTTTGCCGAGATCGTGCAGAACCCTAAGACCCCTTTCCAACGGGATGGCTGCTTCATCATGAGACACAACCACATTTGCATCCCGAGAGGCCATTTTAGACAAGCCATCCTCAACGACTACCATGATACACCCAGCAAAGGTCACATGGGCGTGCGAAAGACAACCAAAGACGTCGTCTCCCGGTTCTACTGGAAGACGATGCGACAAGACATCAAAGACTACGTGCAAAGCTGCGACGCCTGCCAACGTTTCAAGAGCTCCACCCAAGCTCCACTAGGGCTTCTACAACCCTTAGAACCTCCAAGCCGGCCGTGGCAGAGTATCTCCATGGATTTCATCACACCCCTCCCGTTGACTGCCCGCGGCCACAACGGACTGCTGGTCGTCGTGGACCGGCTCTCCAAGATGATTAGACTGGCCCCCACGGAACCTGAGACGAGCGCGAAACATGTCGCGCAATTATTCCACGACCACGTCTACCGTACCTTTGGACTTCCTGCGGACATCGTCTGCGACCGAGACCGGATCTTTATGTCCCAGTTTTGGCGCGGACTACTGGACAAGATCAATGTCAAGCTTCGGCCATCCTCGGCTTATCATCCCCAGACGGACGGCCAGACCGAGGTCATGAACAAGAAAATCAAAGAAATCCTCCGATGCTTTGTGAACCACAACCAAAGCAATTGGGATCTGTACCTCGCGAACGTCGAAGTCGCGTACAACCACTCGATCAACTCGGTGACAACTTACTCCCCGTTCTTCTTGACATATGGCTACGAGCCCAACGTCGTACCATTTGACACCCTGAGAAGCCCCAACGACAAGGTACCAGCGCTAGCTGAGGGGTTATCCACTCTCCGAACGGTACACAAGAACGCCGCTGACGCCATCCGCAAGGCGAACGTTTATCGCGCTGAGTATGCCAACAAGTCAAGGAGGGACTGCCACATATCCGTAGGCGACCTCATCATGCTGAGCACCAAGAACCTCATGCCGGAATCTTACCAAGGGGCCCGGAAGCTGATGCCCAAGTACTCGGGCCCTTACAAGGTTATCGAAGCTGTTACACCCGTCACGTTCCGTCTGAATCTTCCTCAAGCGGTGCTTGGCCGCAAGGTTCACAACGCGTTCCACGCTAGCCTGCTGAAGCCGTTCCATGCCGACACACAATTTGGTCGATCTCCGAACCCGCCTCCTCCGATCACCCTGGACGACGGCTCCGAGGCGTACGAAGTAGAACGCGTGCTTCAACATCGCACGCGTCGCGGACGCTCACAGTACTTGGTGAAGTGGAAAGGGTACCACGACACCGAGAACTCCTGGGTTTCCGAAAATGACATCGACGCCCCAGAGCTCCTGGCGGCCTTCCACTCCCCTGGACGGGTTTAAGGGGGCGGAGGTGTAAGGACTAAATCCTTACATACAATTTCTCTCGCCGGCACGCGGCTGCAATCCGGCGGATTAAATTCGCCTCTGAACTTACAGTTGTCAAGATTGGCACGTGGCCGAGCGGAACGGGCGCCACGTTCGAATTCGAAAGATCCAAGGTTCGATTCCATGTGCTACCTGAATGACAGTGAATCTTCCAGATGCTGACGCAGCAATGACACCTGCTGACCGTGAATCAACGAGGACAGGACAACGTGGCATGACGGTGTCAACACGCCGAGGCGGCTTGACACCGAACGTAGAAGCTTCCATCCGGACTGCCATCCGGAGCCCTTTCCGGGCCTCCATCCAAGGCGTCCATCCCGACCAACCAGAGGCCGACATCAAGGACATCAATGCTTCCAGGGCGTTCCACGGCCACGCCCAGAGCCCACGCCAACGCCGCGCCCTGGGATGACCGTGGACCCCCTCCCTACGCACTCTGTGAGAGGGGGGCGACCGCCCATGGGCGATTCCGAGGCAACTAGTGCCTGATCTTCCGAGGGACTACGCGGAGGGCCTTCTGAGAGACCCCCCGAGGGTACATATACGGAGCGACCGAGGGCGAGGGCAGAGGGAGAGGAGGGAGGACTATCGACCGAAGACACCATCAACCCAAGAGAACCATCGACTTTACCCTTAAACTCCTGTCACCGTCGTCGCGCTCACCCCACTGCACACCCCAGCACTCTTCCCCTTCCCCGGGCCTGTCACCGGCCCGGGACCTTCTCCTTCCCTGGACCCCTCACCTGCTCACACCCTCCTACTTCCCTAGACCCCCCTCCGCTCACAAGTACGCGACCGCCGTTCCGTGTGTGCGTGGAGTGGTGTGGGCGTAGGGCCGTGCGGCGTGCGTGCGTGCGTGTGTGTGCGTGCGCTGGTGGTGTGCGTGCGAGTGTGCGCGTGCGCCGCGGGCCTTACAGGCTGGCTGCATGCCAGCTGCTCCCGCACCGCCGTCACACCGTCGAGCCGCGGGGGAGGTGGGGCAAGCCCCCACAATTTGCGAGGCCAGGGCCAAGAGGGCGTCCGTGTCTGCATCGCCGGTCGTTTCGGCAGAGGCATTGCTGAGCGTATCGTCGCTCTCGTAACCACCAACTTCGCCACTGCCTGGTAGGCGGCAGGACTGTGTCGCGCCACCGCCAGCCCTGCCTTCAGAGTGCCCTCCACGATCTCCACCGTGAAGGGAGGTGTGGCAGTATTGACCCCCAGGTAGGGGGGCAACACGTGCCATGCAAGGGGCGGCAGGCCACTAGCCTGATCCGTGCCTCCCCCTGCATTTGGGTCCATATTCCCTAAGTTTGGGATAGTTAGCTTAGTAGTAAATCCAACTTGGATTTGAGGGTTTTCTGCATTTATCGTCTTCAATTTTCGTGTGGCCCGGTGGGCAGGTGCTGGGGTGGGAGATTCTGAGTGGCGAGATTCCGAGTGGACCCTGGGGGGATGAGGGGAGGGACAGCGGGGCTTGGCCCTGCGTCCCCGTCCCGACCAAGAAACTGTTGGACCACACACCATCCTCTTGTTTGTCAGTGGGGGGTTTGCCCCACAACAGGGACAGAGTGTGCGCGACTTGCACTTCTTCCGGTTCCCCCGACACGGGAGGCAGCCCTTGTACACCGCCCCAACTTGGGTGCCGTGTGTGCAAGTGGTTTTTGCCACATTTGGTGAAGCAGCAGGGGACAGAGGTAAACTTTACCTCCGGGTGCACCCGGGTGTAGGGGGCCCTCTGTCTCAGAGGAACGGTGGACTTGGACCGTGTCATACGGATCGTTAGCCAACATGGCTAGCTCGGACCCCCCGTCGTCCGGGGAGTACACGGGTGACGCACGTACTTCAGTGCCTTTGAATACTGGTGAGACACAGGTGGGTTTACCTGGGGTCGCAGAGGGACTGGAGGTCCCTCAAGCCAGCAGGACTGGAAGTGCGGGCGGGCAACAGGCCACCCCGACTCAGTCGGGAGTTCACTCGGGTGACACTTCTGATGTGGGTGGGCCGAAGTCTGGCCACCGCGTGGTATACTCAACGGGAACGTCCCAAGGGGTGAGGACTGTCCCCGCGGGTTCCACTCGCGTTGGAGCCAACTTTGGCTTGGAGCCGTCGCCAACTAGGCTTTCGGAGGACGGCGGACCTCCGTTGGTCGGCGATGGGCTTGCGCCCATGCCCCCGGTTGAGATCCCTGAAGAACCTGGTTACCCCTCAGGTGGACTCCCGGAGGCGGACCGAGACTCAACTGGAGTCGTCAATCCACTCCTCGCGGAAACTGTCCGTCGGGAGGCGACCAATGTGTTGCGGCAGACTTTGCCGGACCTGGTGGTCACGATGACGAATACTATTCTGAATCAGATTGTAGCGAGTTTGCCAGATGGCCTTAATGTCCAGACCGGATTGGGGCTTTCGAGCCCGCAGGCGCAGGGGGAATCCCTCCTCACGCCTATCTCGGGTCGCCCCGAACAGGGGGCGACACCTGTGACTCCCAACGAGGGAGCCACACCATTCTCGGTGGGGCATATGCCCTTCATGGGGGAGATCCCCCCGACAACACCGGCGGCTACACCAAGCGCGCCGCGCCGGACTACAGGCACTGAGGGTGAACTTACCCCCGTGCCACAGCGGCTGTTTCCTCAACGTGAGGTGCCGCCCAGGATCCAGGTAGCCAACCCGGTCTACCAGAGGATCTTTGACTGTGAGACCTACGCCCTCCACAACAAGTCGGTGGCGTATGGTCCTGACCAGGCCCGAGCCATGGGCCGTGCCAAGAAGAATACACTTCACTCTTTTGGGCACAAAGCGGAGTGGGATGGAATTCCCCCCCTCCGTGTCTTTGAGTTCCTACGTCGTTTCACAAAAGCCTGTGACGACAATGCCATAAGTGAAGGCATGGCTTTTTACATGCTACAGGAGTTTACGAAGGGCGACCTGCGGACAGAACTTATGTCCGTCATGCCCAGCTCCTCGAGTGGAGGCGCTGGGGAGGTGACGTCCTATTTGGAGCTCGTCAACTGGTTGTTGAGGGCCATGGTTGATGAAGCGGCGTTGGCTTCTCAAGTCGAGGAGTTTACGCAAGCCCATCAGGAAGAGGCGGAGGACGAGTTGTCCTTTGCGGAGCGAGTCCGTAAGCTCAACAATCTTTGTGGGTTTCTTCATCCACAAGCTGTGGTGAAGAGTCGGTTTGTGGAGGGACTCCATTGGTCAGTCCGGATGGAGACCCGGGAGCATAACACTACCCGGGCGACCCTGACCGAGTTGGCTAGGTTCGCCTACCGCAGAGGCGAGGCCTACCGCAAGTTGCGGGAGGAACAACGCCAGGAGCGTCAAGCCGAATTGGCCAAGGAACGGGAGGAGGCGCGCCAGGCCAGAGAGTTGAGAGAGGCACGCCGAATCCGCAAGGAGAGGGTGGTAGCTGCCGTGGGAACTTCCCAGGGTATCTCTTCGTCTTCCCCAGTTGGGAAGACCCCTCCGGGAACTGACAATCGGTGTTGGAACTGCAACTCCGATGGACACTGGGCATATGATTGCCCCAAGTTGAGTAAACGCATCCAACAACTTGTTAGGAATGCGAGTAAGAAGTCGGCTACGAACGAAGTACGTTCACGCCGCGAGGGTGGGTCTCGACCGGTAGTGGCGGTCGCCACACCCTCGGCGGAGGGGGCGGAGACGTCGTCCTCGGACTCGTCGTCTTCCCCTTCGCCCTCAGATTCGGACGCCAAGTCGGCGGGAAACGAATGACCGTTGGAGCTGGTCGTCCGAAGCTCACAACGGTCGCCTCGGCCAAGTGGGCCAAAAGGACGAATCAACCGTGTCGGATACTGCGGCGACCTAAGGGGGTCCGCCCACCTCGGGTAGGACTCCCCAAGAACGTAAACCCACGTCGGGTCATCGCGGTGCTGACGGGTGAGAACTTCCAGGTGGCTGGACGGGTGCAACTTGCCCCCGGCCGCGCCTGTTGTGCCCGTATCGTACTTGATACCGGGTCAGGAGCCTCCTTGATACGCAAGTCGCTATTACCAAAGGAGATGAAGCTCCAACGCTGGAAGTCTAAAGCTGACCATCTGATCGATATCAATGGTGGGGTACTTCCCATCGTTGGTGCCGTGACCCTACCAACTAGGTTGGGGACCCATGAGGTCGACGTGACCTATGGTGTAGTTGAGAATATATCGGTACCCCTGCTTCTGGGTACCCCTTATGTCGTTACTCAAGTGCCTTTGATTTGTGGCCCTGAGTATTGGGTCAAGTTGATGAATGGGGAGACTATCCCCATCCTTTGTAAGGGAAAGTTTGTGGCTCCTGTGACAGTCTCACAGTCGAAGCCTGTATGTTCTGTGAGGGAAGGGTTTACTGCTACCCTGCGTTTAGCCCGTAAAGTCACGTTGCCCCCCAACTCGGTGGCGCACGTTGATGTTGTAACTGATTATACGGGGAACGGGTTGGTGCACCCTAACCCCCGTCTTGCTCGCAAGCACCAAGTGCATGTTGCCCTTGGCACGATGGACTCCAAAGCCGGAGTCCCGTGGAGGATCCAGGTGATGAACCTGAGCTCGTCGCCCAAGTACTTCAAGTCGGGGGCCAAGTTCGGCTATATCGACCAACACGAGGGACCGGTAGTAGCGGTCACCCTCAACGCGGGCGCGAGTAGCGACCCGAAGTCCGGAAAGGAGAAGCATCAAGCCAAGTCGGCCGCCTCTCCTCGGCCCCATGTGAACATGGAGGGTGTTCCACCCAGGTTGAGGGTTCAAGTTTAACGCCTCTTGGACCAATGTCACAAGTTGTGGGATGGTCAATTGGGAATCATGAGAGCTACCCAACACCGGATCGAGTTGAAGCCCGGTGCACCCCCTATGCGCCAACAACCGTATAGAACGGGTTGGTGCACCCTCACCCCCGTCTTGCTCGCAAGCACCAAGTGCATGTTGCCCTTGGCACGATGGACTCCAAAGCCGGAGTCCCGTGGAGGATACAGGTGATGAACCTGAGCTCGTCGCCCAAGTACTTCAAGTCGGGAGCCAAGTTCGGCTATATCGACCAACATGAGGGACCGTTAGTAGCGGTCACCCTCAACGCGGGCGCAAGCAGCGACCCGAAGTCCGGAAAGGAGAAGCATCAAGCCAAGTCGGCCGCCTCTCCTCGGCCCCATGTGAACATGGAGGGTGTTCCACCCAGGTTGAGGGTTCAAGTTTAACGCCTCTTGGACCAATATCACAAGTTGTGGGATGGCCAATTGGGACTCATGAGAGCCACCCAACACCGGATCGAGTTGAAGCCCGGTGCACCCCCTATACGCCAACAACCGTATAGAGGAGGGCCCCGTTCAAGGGCCCTCGTTAAGGAGCAAGTTGCTCGCATGGAGGCCCTCGATGTGATTGAGGCCAGCAACGCCGAGTGGGCGAGTCTGGTGGTTATCGTCCCCAAAGTTGATGGGACCCCCCGGTTCTGTATCGACTACCGTAAGCTCAACGAGAGCACGGTGAAGAACAGTTATCCCCTACCTAGGATGGACGACTGTCTGGACTCTCTGGGGGAGGCAAACGTGTTCTCTACCCTAGACTGTAACGCGGGGTACTGGCAAATTCCCATTGCCCCGGAGGACAGGCATAAAACTACCTTTACCTGTCATTGTGGTACCTACCGGTGCAAGCGTCTACCGTTTGGCCTGTGTAACGCGCCGGCAACTTTCCAGCGCGCTATGGACATGATTCTGGCCGGAGTACGGTGGCAGATCTGTCTCGTGTACCTAGACGATATCATTGTGTTCTCCCGAAGTCCGGAGGAACACATTGGCCATCTTGGCCAGGTGTTCAAGCTACTTGCTGACGCCGGTGTGTCACTGAAGGCGAGTAAGTGCCACCTTTTCACTCAGGAGGTGGAATACTTGGGACATGTTGTCCGTCCGGGGCGTCTCAGTGTCAACGAGAAAAACTTGAGGGCCATCCGTAAGGCTCAGTACCCCCGGACCCAGACCCAGATGAGGAGCTTCCTCGGGATGTGTAACGTGTACCGACGTTTCACCAAGGGCTTTGCCAAGGTGGCGAAGCCGTTGAATGAGCTAGTGAGCTCAACGCTACCGAAGAACCTGCCTCCCCCAAGTCGGGTGGAGCAGGAATCCTTTGAGACTCTTCGGGACCTTCTGCTGAAGCCCCCTATCCTGGCTATTCCCAGGTTGGGAGGCCACTACATCCTGGATGTGGACGCTAGCTACGACCAACTTGGTTGTGTGTTGCTTCAGCAGCAGCCGGACAAGGAGTACTTGCCGGTGGGATACTTCAGCAAGGGGCTGAACTCGGCCGAGAAGAACTACGGAGTCACCGAGTTGGAAGGACTCGCAGTGGTGTGGGCGGTGACGTCACTTCGTCACTACCTAGAGGGTGAGAAGTTCCTCATCCGCTGTGACCACCGCGCGTTGCAGTTCATCTTCAAGACGGACTGTACGAACACTCGTCTCAACCGGTGGAGGGTGCGACTTGCACCCTTCGACTTTGATATTGAGTACCGACCTGGCAGGCAACATGCCCTTGCCGACGGCCTCTCTCGGGTACCTACCGAGGGACTGGACACCACCCCAGTCGATGAGGACATCCCCATCGTGGGGGTGGTCACGCGCTCGGGTCAGGCGTTGAACCCCGAGGCGCCAGGGAACAAGAAGTACTTGCCCCTGTCCCTGGACGAGGTGGTGAAGGCCCAGGCCGAGGATCCCTTCTGCAAGTCGCAGAGGGATACATTGGATACAGTGGCGGAGACGCGATTCTTTCTGGGAGATGATGGCCTCCTCATGAGGAGGGGGGTATTTCAGGGGACCGAACAACTTGTCGTCCCCGCATCCCTCAAGGACAGTATCCTTGAGAGGGAGCACAACGCTCCCACGGGTGGACACCTGGGGTCTAGTAAACTGTACCAGACCCTGAGGACCAGGTACTACTGGCCGTCCATGGTGGTGGACATCTACAGTTGGGTGGCTGCCTGCACAAGTTGTGCACAGAACCGTCTGATGGAACGGCGCCCCACTACGGCTATGCTATTGTTCCCGGCCAAGGAGCCCTTCGCCGCGTTGGCGATGGACATCCTTGGGCCACTGCCAGTGACCGAGGAGGGCAACCAGTACCTCCTGGTCATCTGTGACCGCTTCACGAAACTTACGCGAGCGATCCCACTGGCAGAGATCACGGCCATGTCGGTCGTGTCAGCCTTCCTAGATCACTGGGTTGCCGCGTATGGCATTCCGGATAGTACACTATCGGACAATGGACCGCAATTTGCATCTGTACTGTTTCAGGGAGTGCTGGATATGTTGGGGGTGCGGGCAAACTATGCCACCCCCTACCACCCACAAACTAATGGGCAGGTGGAGCGCTTCAACAAAACTATCGTTAGGCAGCTGCGCCACTATGTGAGTGAGCACGTGAAGACGTGGGACCAATACATTTCTATTCTTACCACTGCCTACAATTCGCAGGTTCACTCATCTACCGGGGAAGTACCCCTCGCTTTTGTGACCCCCCGTCGCGTGCGGTCTATTGCCGTGCGGCGGCCGCTCCCAACTAGGGAGGATGGTGGCAGGACGCCTACTCCTACTGAGAGTAAGGCGGAGTTCGCTGCTAGGCTTGAAAACCTCATCCCTAAAGTCAGGGCTGAGATGGACAAAGCACAAAAGCGCTGCAAGCGTACCTTTGACAAAAGGGTGCGCAATGCGAAGCATGTCCCCGAGCAGGGTGACTGGGTGCTGGTACACTCACACACCCCAACTGGGGGTAAGTTGGTGTTCCAGACGAAGGGGCCGTACCAGGTCCTTCGTACTGATGGGCGGCGCTTTACCATCGAAAGTGACGATGGGGTCCGCACAGTGAACGGACAGGACGTGGTCAAAGTTGCACCACCGCCTGTAGGCGACCCAGCTTGGGCACGGGCGTTGGAAGCGTGGCGCCTCCCCTCACTGCCTGGGGCCAAACAGGGCCCGCAGGAGTACGTGTTCGATAAGTTCATCGACCACGGCTGGGATGAGGACACTAACCGCCTCATGTTGAGGGTGCGTTGGTTTGGTTACAAAGCCAAGGATGATACGTGGGAGTATGTGGAGGACCTTCCCGCTGAGAAGGTCCGGGCGTACTGTGCCCGGAATGAGATAGACCCTAACAGCCCTCCCTCAACGTGAGGGAAGGCCGAGCAACAGTGCCAAGAGAGTGCTTCAAGTCGAAGTGGTACGCAGAGTGGCTTTTAGCTACAGCCCTAACCCTCACACTCTCACAACAAAGGCAGCTGCCAACTAGGCATGCATGCTAGACTCTCCAACTCCACGGCCCTCGCCCTCACGTAGAGGCGAGCGGCGAGACCCACGCCGATAACGGTCTCCACTCGTTGGAGGGGGCGGCGGCTCCAAGTCGGAACCGTCGCGCCCCTCACGGTCGCGCAAGTGGCGCCGACCGTAGCTACTCTTCTGCTTGGTCTTGCGCGCAAGGGTGCGACGCAGACGCCGGACCGACTCCGACTCAGACGGAGTCGAGGACTCCGAGACGGAGTAAGACAACTCGTCTTCGGATACGGAGGGAGAGCGCCGCGAGTGACGGCGACGACGGCGAGGAGGCGAGTATGCCCGGCTCGCACGACGTTTGCCACGCCCAAGTGGGGCTGGTTGGGGCATAATAGCCCCAATGCGAGCCAACTCGGCCGTCATAAACTCCGCCACCGACTCGCAACTCGCGGTCGCCACTGCAGTACAAACGCGCTCCTCAAGTTGAGGAGTCTCGGAAGTTTGGAGGGTTGCGGTCGACGCGGCCAACCAGGAAATGGTGCGCACCAACGTGGTGATCATCATCTCTGAGGTTAGAGGCGTGGGCGGTAACACCAGCTTGGGGTATACCGTCAAGAGGGTGGCCCCCAAGTTGGGGGACACCGGGGTGGTCGACTCAATGGCCACGCTAATCGGGATGTCCCCGTGCGGTTGGAAGGGGACAGGAGGAAGCGGAGGGACACGCCGAGGTGGCGGGACCCGGGTGTAACTGCGATCCCGACTTGGGGCCCCCGCAGTGGGTTGAGTCATATGGTCATCATATGAGGGCACGGCCATAACTATGGGCTTGTCCGGGGGTGGTGTAGTGTGGCGATCCACCCCCGGGGCATACGGGTAGTCCCCGATGCCCAACCCCTCTCGTAGGACCACACGGCCGTCGTGAAGTTCACGAGCGACCCATACGAACTGGCGAAGTGCACAATCGTCCTTGGGCCCACGAGTGGGGCGGCGCAACTTGTGCTCAATGCTCTCCCACTCGATAAACTTGTGGAGGCGGAGCATCTCCTCAAGTAGAGTGAGTAGTCCTGATGAGCACCCCTCAGCAACTAGCTGAGGGGTGAGCTGTTCCAAACCCTGGATAAGCCGGAGGGGGAGATGCCAGAGCATCCCCCGCCGCTGAACACAGGACACCCAGGTCGACATGACCTCGAGGAGCCACTGGGTGGCCAACATGGCCCACACCAGATGATCAGGGCCAGCCGTCAACATGACGGAGCCGAAGTGGTCAAGCAACCGTGGCAGCAACGCCGGGAACCCGTAGGGGACCTCAACTTGAGGCCACCACTCGGGCTTCTTCGGGTAGTATTGCTCCTTACTGGCAGCAGACTGCTGAGGAAACTCAAGTTGAGCCGAGGTCACCAAGTAGGGACCTCGCCGGAAGTCCTTCTCCATCCGCACATCAAAGTGATGAGTGTGCGGATCGGCCTCGTGAAGGTACGGGGGGCGAGTTGCCACCGCGTCCCAAGTAAGGGTCGGCAAGTCGCCGGGACCCGGGATAGTTCCCCCGCGGTCCACCATGGCCTTGGCCCGCTGTGCGTCCTCGACCTCCTCGTCGTCCAGGAAGGCAAACTGGTCCGTCCTGAAGCCGGCCGGGAACCCGACCCTACGGGAATACTTCTCCCGTAGGCGGTCCCATACCCGACCCATCGCCGCGCCAAGTCGGCCACAGCGAAGAACAGTCAACCCCTCCTCATACAGAGGCCAAGCGGGGTAAAACCACCGCCCCAAGGCCTCACGCGGGACAACTTGTCCCGCCTCCGGGGGAGATCCCGCCGTCAACCCAAAGCCGGGTGACGCGGGAGTCCCATCCCCCGGAGCGATCGCGGAGCCCCCGCCGGAAGTCCCGGCGGGCGCTGCACCGTAGGAGGTGTCCTCCATACGCTCATCGAGGGAGTCCGTCTCCACTCCCGGGGTCGCCATGGCTCTCCCCAAGTTGGGGAGAGACGCCCTGGCTATAGCGGCACGAGACCCGCCTCGAGTTGAGGGGGACTCGGATCGTGGGTAGACGGGTGGCCTCCCCAGCGTGGGGCGGCCCCGTGGAAGGTGAAGGGGAGGTGGTGGTAATGGTGAAGTGTGAACCGAGGAGAGCAAGCTGCCGAGTGGGCAAGCTTGAGGAGAGGGGCGGTCAACGTGACCGCCTCCACATCCGCGTTACGTACTCAAGGGGGGACAGCAAGTCGCGCCCCCCCAACGCCGAGACGTGCGTCTACGCACCCCCTCACAGGGCCGACCGGGTCGGTCGGAACTGAGGAGAGGGGAGTGTGGCAGTATTGACCCCCAGGTAGGGGGGCAACACGTGCCATGCAAGGGGCGGCAGGCCACTAGCCTTACCCGTTCCACCCCCTGCATTTGGGTCCATATTCCCTAATTTTGGGATAGTTTGCTTAGTAGTAAATCCAACTTGGATTTGAGGGTTTTCTGCATTTATCGTCTTCAATTTTCGTGTGGCCCGGTGGGCAGGTGCTGGGGTGGGAGATTCTGAGTGGCGAGATTCCGAGTGGACCCTGGGGGGATGAGGGGAGGGACAGCGGGGCTTGGCCCTGCGTCCCCGTCCCGACCAAGAAACTGTTGGACCACACACCATCCTCTTGTTTGTCAGTGGGGGGTTTGCCCCACAACAGGGACAGAGTGTGTGCGACTTGCACTTCTTCCGGTTCCCCCGACACGGGAGGCAGCCCTTGTACACCGCCCCAACTTGGGTGCCGTGTGTGCAAGTGGTTTTTGCCACAGGAGGCACCACCGGCAGCAGCATCAACAGGTAGACCAGAGCTTCCAGTCCCAACCCCATCTGGGGGGCGCGACGGCCACCGTGAAAAGTTTGTCTAGTTGTGCGTCCGCAGATGGTAGGAAAGGTTGCCGCGGTTGGGGAGATCGCGACCACAAGTCATGCGTTGTAGCTCGTTGCGAGTGGGGGGGACGGCGGACATGGTCGTGTGAGACAGTGATCCACAGACTCCGGCGGTGCCGCCGGTACCCCGCTCTTGCAAACCCCTCCAAGCGCCCGCAACCAAGCTCTTTCAAGTCAGCCAGGCGGCCCGCGGAGCGTCACAACAGGCACAACATACAAGCTCCGGCCAGTGCAGATCTCCAGCGGGCCACCTCTCCCAGCGCCGCTGTTGGCCGGATAAACTTGCCTTCCCGGTGTCCTCCCGAACTTTCTCCTGGTCCTGGCGCGGTCGGTGATATTCGAAGCGCGACGAAGGGTCCAACATGTGTCAATGTACCCCAGAAAGACGCAAGACACCGCTGCAAAGCCGAGCTTCAGGGACACACCCAAGCAATGCACCGCACGCTTGCCGAGGCCCTCCCCGAAAAAAGCCCTGGAGCCACCATCCCGAGTATCGTTGCGTCGCAATCCCTCCACTCGCACATGCATAAAACCTGCGCGAGCCATATCGCCGCGGCAGAGAGCCGCGCAGATGCCAAGCAGCCGAGCGCGTGGTTCGCGGCGCAGCAGCGCAGCGAGAGAAGATGCAACTGAGCGGGAGAGGACCCCGCAAGATGTGCGGCGGCAGTGCAGCAAAAGGTGGCGTGGACGTCCCCATGCGCTGCCCGTGGCGACAAGGGGACTGTGCGTAGTGTTTCTCGGCTTGGCCGGCCATGCTTCACGGTCGCGTGGGAGCGCGGCCTGCGCGAGTGCGGCGCAACACTGTCGTCGTGTTGGGCGCGACACCAGCGAGATTGAATACAAGCGTATCTCGTGATGCGAAGCTTCAATTCGTAACTTTTCTCCGAATACTTCCTTGAGCCGGTCGCCAAGTTGAGCCCATTGTACTTAAAAATTCTCAGAACGAGACTGTTGTGTGGCCTCTGTTGGTGGGGCTCCCCAAACTCGGGCCTGCTTTGAGGCTCCCAAGACGAGTGGAGCGGCCCCTTGTGTGCACGCAGGACCATTTGTTCCAACGCGCCGACCGGCGAAAGTGGCAGCACGGTTGCGAGTGGTCGAACAATCCGTATCTCCCAGCTTAGCTGCCTGAGCTACTCTGCCGAAAACGCAACACCTGCTTGCGCTTGCCCTTCTCCCCCACTCCAGCATCCTCTCCGCGGCAGTGGTGTCGTCTTGCTGTCTGCGACTCGTGGCAGCTGAGTTTCCGCGCTGCCGCGCAGCCATTTGCGGCGGACGCCCCCGGGTGCGACGAGCGTAGATGCTCATCGTTAGCTGCGTGCCCCCCCGCTTCACTCACGGGCACCCTCCTTCCTCGACCTCCCCTCGCCATCGACCCTGGAAAGCATCCAAGATGATTTTCGTCATGCCTTTACCGCTCCCCGGGCTCGGGGAGCGTGCTCGCTCCACCATGAGGCCGCACGGTCAATCACTGGCTCTGCTGTCTTCGGCATCTCCCCCTGGGATGGCCTTTGCTTCGAGTGTTTCCGAGGAAGCCGGTGGCGCCGCCAGTTTATTGCCCTTGGGCTGGGTGCGTCCGCCAGCAGGTGGCGCCCGCAGCGACTGCCGCGAGCGCCAAGCCACTGGCTGGCGGACACGACCGACGCCACGGACAGGACCGACGCGACCTCCCACTCGTGTAGCGCAGCCACGCGAAATCCTCCCCAGCGTCTTGAAAACAGAGTGGTACCAACTACGACCTGTGATTTATCCCGCCCGAAGTAAACACCAGTACAGGTCATATCGACTGTCGTCCGTGCATTCAATAGGGACGAAAGGGGTGCTACAAAATTTATAAGTTCTTCCGATTGTGTCAAACGGGTACCACCTTCATGAGATCACGCCCCAAAAAGGGCGTATTCAGGGCGTGATCTGACATGATCCTGCGTGAATCAGGTCACGCCTTGGGTTTTGCGGGCGTGAAACACAAGCCCATCTAGTGAAGAGAGGGCGATCCGACCCCCAGAACCCTGCCCTAGGCCAACTTATTTTCTACAGTCGAGACGATGGTTACCTTTCATGTCATTCTTCGCAGGTCTTGTGGAAAGAAGTGAATAAAGTATCCCGCGGAATCTATTGGCTGAAGGTCAAATACCATCGTGCGCAGTGAGCCCGTACATAAATGAAATGACTGCATGCAGGTATGAATTGTCAAGAATGGTGCGCATGGTATTTATCGGGGCCAGGAGTAGACCGGGAGCAAGACCATCACGCGGGGTGCTCGTTGCAGCGGCCGCCACTCGCGGCCTTCGTTCCATTGGGGACTGGGAGAGCGGTGGCGGCAGCAGCAGTGCATAGGTACGCGCGCGCGTGGTGGACACAGTGGGGAGTGGTGGTGCGGGTAGGGGGCACCAGAGTCCCCGGGCGAGGGACAATGACAAGAGAGAACCACAGAGGCATGGGGGTGAGAAGCACGCCCGCCCGCGGGCGCGCCGTCCGGGGCGGCAGTGGACGAGGGGCGCTGACCACCGCTGACAGGGCCAGCCGCCCGTAACCCCCCACCCCCCCTCCACACCCGCTCCCTATCTCCAAACCCGGCTGTCACCCCCCCCCCCATGCTCCCCTCCACCCCTTGCCGTCGTTTGTCTCCCACCACCACCACCGCCGCCGCTCTCACCGCACCGACCGCATCGTCCGACGGCGCCACTGAATGTTTTCCGCTCGCCGCCGCGCCGCTGCAGCCGCCGCCGCCGCCGCCGCGACCGCCTCTGCCTGCGCTGCTGCCTCGGCCGCCGCCGCTGCTGCTGCCGCCCGCCGGCGCTGCCGGCGCTGCCGCAGACGCTCCGCGTCGTCGCCCCGGCCGTCGGCAGCCGCCGCCACAACAGGCCGACGGCGGGTGCGGCTGCGGGTCACCACGCCAGGCCTGGCCTGCGGGCCACCGTCCGTGTCGTTGGCGAGGGCGGCGTGGCCACCCCCCCCGCCGCCGTCACCGTGGGTGGCCCCTGTGGGCGGCACCGCCGCGGCTGCACCCGCCGCAGCTGCAGACGCGGGGGACAGCACCCGCGTAATGTCCAGGAGGGCAAACCGGGGGGACACCCCCGCCGCCGCCGCCGCCGACCCCCGGTGGTGCCCCGCCGGGGGGGGGGTGGCGGCCACGAAGGTCACCGCCGCCGGCGGTGCAGAGGGAGGGACGCCCCCCGGGGGGGACCGCCGCCTGCTGCGGCGGCCGCCACTGCCACCGCCACCGCCGCCGCCGCCGCCGCCGCCGTCTCCCCCAACCGCCACACCAGACGACGCTGCCGCCGGTGCCGGCAGCCCGGCCGCCACCCCCGCCGTCACCGCCATCGCCACCGCCACCGTAGCGGGCGCAGCGGCGAGCGCCGCCAACCCAGACCCACCCGCCCGCGCCGGCGACGCGAGGATGACCTTGACGGGCGCCTTCCCCCCCCCCCCGCCCCGCTCCCCACAGGCCAAGCCCAACGGCCGGCGCCCCCCACCGCGGCGGGACGGCAGCGGCGGGGGCAGCACATTCTCCTTGTCCCCCTCGGCGACAGCGTCAAGGGCGGCGGCGAGGCTCTCCCGCACCCCGGGGGGGGGGGGGGGGGGGGGGGGGCGGGGCCCTGCGGAGACATCCATACCGCAAACGGGGCGGCGGCGAGGGGGGGGGGGACTTGCATCGTCGTGGTGGGGAAGAGGGCTTCGATATCGAGCAACGGTGTGGGGGGGTGGGTGAGGAACGGGAGAAGGGAATGGAAAAAAGCGCCAAGGGAGACTGGTAGGGCAACCCGGTGGGCGGATGTGGAAGGTGGGAAGGCCTTGGCAGCAAGGGCGGGGGGGGGGGGGGGGCGGTGCGGTGCCAGGGTCACACCGGCAGAAGGACGGAGCGCGTAGAGGGCGGCACAGGGCGCGTTGGTGGGGCAGGGCAGAGTGGTCGTGGCGAGGCACCCCCGCGCAACCGCCGCCGCATCCGCGACGGCCGCCGAGGGGGGAGCCGGACGCGCGCCTCAAATCCACCGTCCCGCCACGCGGCGCCGCCGCGCACAGCCGAGCCACACCCCCGCTGCCGTTGCCGCTGTAGGGGGGGGTGCTGCGCCTCGCGGCTCCCCCCGGCCCGGGGGTCGTGAGAGAGCGCCCCCCCCCGACCAGACGCCAGGGCGTGCAACCCCCTCCCCCCCCCCCCCCCCCATCCTGTCTGCCTGGAGCGGGTCTGCTGTTGTGCACCAGCGCATCGGCCCCGCCCTTGCTCTCCCCCCCCCACCCTCCACAGGGCGCCTCTCCCACTGCTGCCTCACGTTGGTCGGCGGTGCGCACCCACCACACCGCTGGCGGCGCCGGCGCAACCAGTACCCACCCTCCTCCATCCTCCACCCCCACCCCCCCCCCCCCCCCCCCCTATTATAGTGGCCAGTCTGCCAGCCCGTCGGTTTTTTGTATACACCGGGCTGTGGGCTGGCCACAGGGCGGGTCGGGGCGGGGTGTGGCCACATCCCCCCGTTGCCGCGCCCGGCAGCGCGTCCTGGGCTTTTTCTTGGTGGCTGTCCGACACGCAAGGACCCACCGCGGCGCCTTCCCAGCCAACCCCTCCACTTCGGTGGAGGGGGCGCCCCGGTCAAGGTGCCAGTGGGGGATGGCATTGGGAAGGGGGGGGGTGTACAGTATATGTATGTAAATACAGTACAGACGCGTATCCGGGCGGGTGCCGGGCAGTGACGGACGCTTGGGCGGCAGAGACAGGGCGGTGGTGGGGGGCGCCACAGGCAGGGTCCTTGCGCCGTGGCGATCCCTATTTTGAATTTGCTGCGGGTCCTCCTTGCGGCACCCGCGGGGGCCCCTTTTTTGAACGAGGGGTGCAACGGGAGGCGCCGCCGGCCTGGTGACGTTCAAGTCGGTACAGAAATCGGGGAGAGGATCCCGTTGCCCAGTGGTGGCGCACGCACTGGCTATCGTGGCAATGGAAGTTGACGTCAGTGGCCGGCACAACATGTCAGCCAAACTGTCAGCACCGGATGCTGAGCCTGGATGAAAAAAGAAAAAAAGACTTTTACATCCCAGATAGATTAATGTATAGATGGATCTACAATGTCGATTCTTCTTAGTTAATGTGTCGTTTTTTGCTGGACTTGGCCTGACCTCGCTGCCGCGACGCCGTGGAGCGCGCCCCTCACTTCGTCGCCCAGACACTACCCTCCACACCTACTCGCTCATCGCACTAACGAACAAGGCAAGGGGCAGTGCGAAGAAGGGGGGGGGGGAGCAGGGCTCACTCATCATGTAGTAAAAAAGAAAACATATAGACAACGGGAAAGCTCCAACTGATTAACCTATATTTAATATATGGTTAACTGCATTACTTTCATGCATTGGTTTTATTGGCGCCGTCCATGATGCTGAGAGACCACGTCATCGATCCAAGTATGTAGTTACTGAGGCAAAGTTCGGCGTCCTTCCCTCGTCGGTTGCGCGGGCTCCCGCGTCGGCCCTTGCCTTTGCTTCCGGGAGGACCGACAGGGAAAGGCGCTGACCGTCTGACCGCCCCTTCCACCAACCCCCCGCCCTACCGCGTCCCCGTCCCCGCCCCCACGACGCACCCCCTACATGGGGGCCCTGGGGGCGCCCGCCCGGGCCATCGTGGCTCTGGGTGGTAGCGGTGGCAGTGGCGGCGGCGATGGCGGTGGCGGTGGCCGCCGCGTTACACCCACCGGTGGAACACCCCTGCCGCCGCTCCCCCCCGCACCGCGCAACGGGATCCACCCTTGTGGTGGGAGGGGGCCGGGGAACAGAGTCGAGGCGGGTTTGATTTTTGGGGGGCGATGGGGGAGGCGGCGGACGCCGGCTCGAAAGCAGCCCCTCCCGCCCCCTCACCCCCCGTCTTTATCGTCCCCCCCCCCGCCTCGTCCTCCACCCTCCCCTCTCCCCTCGCGCGCGGCATGTGCATTTGCATCACGCCCCCCTCACCACCCCCCCCCAGCCTTCATTCAACCCGCGTGGTGCGTTTCGCCTGCACAATGCTTCCGAAGCAGGGCGTCGGGCACCTGGCAGCCGCCGCCGGTGCTGGCCGCCGCGCTTGCCGCCCGTCGTCTGGTCGCCGGCTCTGCGCCCCGGTGAGGAGGTCGTGGAGGCGCTTGAGGGGGGGGGGAGGGCTGTCCCTACCGTCCAAGGAGTGGAAGTGTGTCAGCGGGGGCTTGACGACAGGCATCTCCTTGACGGAGCGCATCCATCCACGTCCCGGTGCCAGGAACGCGACTTTTGTAGTATTTCCGTAAGTAGGCCAGGGAGGCGCTGCCCGAGGCAGCCGACTGACTGACCCGCTAAGCGGGCCGGCCCCATAAGACGAAGCAGAGAAGCTAAGGTACAGGCAGGATGAGGAGATGGGCGCATAAACCCTCGGGGTGCTGCAGCCTTGAGCGTTGAGGAGCGGGCGGGAGGGAAGCGTGAGGAGAAAGAACGCTGCCAGCCAAAGCGGCCGGCGGTGGTCCTTCCCTCGCCACGGGTCTCAACCCGCGTCACGTCGCGCCACCCCCGCGCCGGTGCCTCTTGCAGGGTGCCGGGGCCCCGGTGCGCTCACACGCATGCGGGGGCGCCGCTACCAGACAAGGGTGGAAGCAGGGGGGCGAATCACGGTGCGCGCGCGCCGCCGGCGCGCGCACCGCGGTCGCCGCAGCTGCAGCGCTCATGCCAACAGCAGGGCCGAGATTGGACAGGCAGCAGCCAGGAGGGGGCAGCCGCGCAGGGTGGGCGTGGCAGCCTGAGAGGAATGGGTGAGACGCCCTGTGTGGCGCCAACGGGCGCGACCACCCATCCCCGCCGCCGGCCACGACCAACAGTGCGTGGGCGACAACATTCACGGGCAAAGAGGCGCCAAGGAGTGTGGCGTAGCGGAAGCAGCCGCACCGCGGCGGAGGGAGAGGCCGCAGCACCACGCACCAAAGGCAGCCTGCCCGCGGCCAGGCCGCGCGCCCCGTGCGGCCGACCGACAAGATAAACAGAGTCGGATACTGAAAGAATCAGCATTCGAGTCAGCGCAGGGCTCGTTCGCGGGGCAGGGCAAGGTGGCCGTAGCGAGGCCCCCCAGTGCAACCGCCGCTGCGTCCGCGGCCGCCGCCTAGAGGGGAGCCGGACGCGCGCCTCAAATCCGCCGTTTTGCCACGCGTCCGCCGCGCACAGCCGAGTCATACCCCCGCTGCCGTCGCCGCTGTAAGGGGAGTGCGGCGCCTCGCGGCTGCCCCCCCCCCCGGGGGTCGTGAGAGAGCGCCTCTCCCCCCCCCCCTCCCAAGACCAGACGCCAGGGTGTCCGACCACCTCCCAACCCGCCCCACCCATACTGTCTGCCTGGAGCGGGTCTGCTGTTGTGCACCAGCGCATCGGCCCCGCCCTTGCTCTCCCCCCCCCACCCTCCACAGGGCGCCTCTCCCACTGCTGCCTCACGTTGGTCGGCGGTGCGCACCCACCACACCGCTGGCGGCGCCGGCGCAACCAGTACCCACCCTCCTCCATCCTCCACCCCCACCCCCCCCCCCCCCCCCCCTATTATAGTGGCCAGTCTGCCAGCCCGTCGGTTTTTTGTATACACTGGGCTGTGGGCTGGCCACAGGGCGGGTTGGGGCGGGGTGTGGCCACATACCCCCGTTGCCGCGCCCGGCAGCGCGTCCTGGGCTTTTTCTTGGTGGCTGTCCGACACGCAAGGACCCACCGCGGCGCCTTCCCAGCCAACCCCTCCACTTCGGTGGAGGGGGCGCCCCGGTCAAGGTGCCAGTGGGGGATGGCATTGGGAAGGGGGGGGGTGTACAGTATATGTATGTAAATACAGTACAGACGCGTATCCGGGCGGGTGCCGGGCAGTGACGGACGCTTGGGCGGCAGAGACAGGGCGGTGGTGTGGGGCGCCACAGGCAGGGTCCTTGCGCCGTGGCGATCCCTATTTTGAATTTGCTGCGGGTCCTCCTTGCGGCACCCGCGGGGGCCCCTTTTTTGAACGAGGGGTGCAACGGGAGGCGCCGCCGGCCTGGTGACGTTCAAGTCGGTACAGAAATCGGGGAGAGGATCCCGTTGCCCAGTGGTGGCGCACGCACTGGCTATCGTGGCAATGGAAGTTGACGTCAGTGGCCGGCACAACATGTCAGCCAAACTGTCAGCACCGGATGCTGAGCCTGGATGAAAAAAGAAAAAAAGACTTTTACATCCCAGATAGATTAATGTATAGATGGATCTACAATGTCGATTCTTCTTAGTTAATGTGTCGTTTTTTGCTGGACTTGGCCTGACCTCGCTGCCGCGACGCCGTGGAGCGCGCCCCTCACTTCGTCGCCCAGACACTACCCTCCACACCTACTCGCTCATCGCACTAACGAACAAGGCAAGGGGCAGTGCGAAGAAGGGGGGGGGGGGAGCAGGGCTCACTCATCATGTAGTAAAAAAGAAAACATATAGACAACGGGAAAGCTCCAACTGATTAACCTATATTTAATATATGGTTAACTGCATTACTTTCATGCATTGGTTTTATTGGCGCCGTCCATGATGCTGAGAGACCACGTCATCGATCCAAGTATGTAGTTACTGAGGCAAAGTTCGGCGTCCTTCCCTCGTCGGTTGCGCGGGCTCCCGCGTCGGCCCTTGCCTTTGCTTCCGGGAGGACCGACAGGGAAAGGCGCTGACCGTCTGACCGCCCCTTCCACCAACCCCCCGCCCTACCGCGTCCCCGTCCCCGCCCCCACGACGCACCCCCTACATGGGGGCCCTGGGGGCGCCCGCCCGGGCCATCGTGGCTCTGGGTGGTAGCGGTGGCAGTGGCGGCGGCGATGGCGGTGGCGGTGGCCGCCGCGTTACACCCACCGGTGGAACACCCCTGCCGCCGCTCCCCCCCGCACCGCGCAACGGGATCCACCCTTGTGGTGGGAGGGGGCCGGGGAACAGAGTCGAGGCGGGTTCGATTTTTGGGGGGCGATGGGGGAGGCGGCGGACGCCGGCTCGAAAGCAGCCCCTCCCGCCCCCTCACCCCCCGTCTTTATCGTCCCCCCCCCCGCCTCGTCCTCCACCCTCCCCTCTCCCCTCGCGCGCGGCATGTGCATTTGCATCACGCCCCCCTCACCACCCCCCCCCAGCCTTCATTCAACCCGCGTGGTGCGTTTCGCCTGCACAATGCTTCCGAAGCAGGGCGTCGGGCACCTGGCAGCCGCCGCCGGTGCTGGCCGCCGCGCTTGCCGCCCGTCGTCTGGTCGCCGGCTCTGCGCCCCGGTGAGGAGGTCGTGGAGGCGCTTGAGGGGGGGGGGAGGGCTGTCCCTACCGTCCAAGGAGTGGAAGTGTGTCAGCGGGGGCTTGACGACAGGCATCTCCTTGACGGAGCGCATCCATCCACGTCCCGGTGCCAGGAACGCGACTTTTGTAGTATTTCCGTAAGTAGGCCAGGGAGGCGCCGCCCGAGGCAGCCGACTGACTGACCCGCTAAGCGGGCCGGCCCCATAAGACGAAGCAGAGAAGCTAAGGTACAGGCAGGATGAGGAGATGGGCGCATAAACCCTCGGGGTGCTGCAGCCTTGAGCGTTGAGGAGCGGGCGGGAGGGAAGCGTGAGGAGAAAGAACGCTGCCAGCCAAAGCGGCCGGCGGTGGTCCTTCCCTCGCCACGGGTCTCAACCCGCGTCACGTCGCGCCACCCCCGCGCCGGTGCCTCTTGCAGGGTGCCGGGGCCCCGGTGCGCTCACACGCATGCGGGGGCGCCGCTACCAGACAAGGGTGGAAGCAGGGGGGCGAATCACGGTGCGCGCGCGCCGCCGGCGCGCGCACCGCGGTCGCCGCAGCTGCAGCGCTCATGCCAACAGCAGGGCCGAGATTGGACAGGCAGCAGCCAGGAGGGGGCAGCCGCGCAGGGTGGGCGTGGCAGCCTGAGAGGAATGGGTGAGACGCCCTGTGTGGCGCCAACGGGCGCGACCACCCATCCCCGCCGCCGGCCACGACCAACAGTGCGTGGGCGACAACATTCACGGGCAAAGAGGCGCCAAGGAGTGTGGCGTAGCGGAAGCAGCCGCACCGCGGCGGAGGGAGAGGCCGCAGCACCACGCACCAAAGGCAGCCTGCCCGCGGCCAGGCCGCGCGCCCCGTGCGGCCGACCGACAAGATAAACAGAGTCGGATACTGAAAGAATCAGCATTCGAGTCAGCGCAGGGCTCGTTCGCGGGGCAGGGCAAGGTGGCCGTAGCGAGGCCCCCCAGTGCAACCGCCGCTGCGTCCGCGGCCGCCGCCTAGAGGGGAGCCGGACGCGCGCCTCAAATCCGCCGTTTTGCCACGCGTCCGCCGCGCACAGCCGAGTCATACCCCCGCTGCCGTCGCCGCTGTAAGGGGAGTGCGGCGCCTCGCGACTGCCCCCCCCCCCGGGGGTCGTGAGAGAGCGCCTCTCCCCCCCCCCCCTCCCAAGACCAGACGCCAGGGTGTCCGACCACCTCCCCACCCGCCCCCCCCATACTGTCTGCCTGGAGCTGGTCTGCTGTTTGTGGCAAAAACCTCTCGCACACACGGCACCCAAGATGGAGCGGTGTACAAGGGCTGCCTCCCGTGTCGGGGGAACCGGCAGAAGTGCAAGTCGCACACACTCTATCCCTGTATTGGGGCAATCCCCCCACTGACAAACAAGAAGATGGTGTGTGGTCCAACAGTTTCTTGGTCGGGACGGGGACGCAGGGCCAAGCCCCGCTGTCCCTCCCCGTATCCCCCCAGGGTCCCCTCAGAATCTCGCCACTCAGAATCTCCCGCCCCAGCACCTGCCCACCGGGCCACACGAAAATTCAAGACGAAAAATGCAGAAAATCCTCAAATCCAAGTTGGATTTACTACTAAGCTAACTATCCCAAACTTAGGGAATACGGACCCAAATGCAGGGGGAGGAACGGATCAGGCTAGTGGCCTGCCGCCCCTTGCATGGCACGTGCTTCCCCCCACCTGGGGGTCAATACTGCCACACTCCCCTCTCCTCAGTTCCGACCGACCCGGTCGGCCCTGTGAGGGGGTGCGTAAACGCACGTCTCGGCGTTGGGGGCGCGACTTGCTGTCCCCCCTGGAGTACGTAACGCGGATGTGGAGGCGGTCACGTTGACCGCCCCTCTCGTCAAGCTTGCCCACTCGGCAGCTTGCTCTCCCCGGTTCCCACTTCACCATCACCAACACATCCCCTTCACCTTTCCCTGCGCCGCCCCACGCTGGGGAGGCCACCCATGTACCCACGATCCGAGCCCCCCTCAACTCGAGGCGGGTCGAGCCGTCACCCGGCTCTGGGTTGACGGCGGGATCTCCCCCGGAGGCGGGACAAGTTGTCCCGCGTGAGGCCTTGGGGCGGTGGTTTTACCCCGCTTGGCCTCTGTATGAGGAGGCGTTGACTGTTCTTCGCTGTGGCCGACTTGGCACAGCGATGGGTCGGGTGTGGGACCGCCTACGGGAGAGGTATCCCCGTAGGGTCGGGTTCCCTGCCGGCTTCAGGACGGACCAGTTTGCCTTCCTGGACGACGAGGAGGTCGAAGACGTACAGCGGGCCAAGGCCATGGTGGACCGCGGGGGAACTATCCCGGGTCCCGGCGACTTGCCGACCTTTACTTGGGACGCGGTGGCAACTCGCCCCCCGTACCTTCACGAGGCCGATCCGCACACTCATCACTTTGATGTGCGGATGGAGAAGGACTTCCGGCGAGGTCCCTACTTGGTGACCTCGGCTCAACTTGAGTTTCCTCAGCAGTCTGCTGCCAGTAAGGAGCAATACTACCCGAAGAAGCCCGAGTGGTGGCCTCAAGTTGAGGTCCCCTACGGGTTCCCGGCGTTGCTGCCACGGTTGCTGGACCACTTCGGCTCCGTCATGTTGACGGCTGGCCCTGATCATCTGGTGTGGGCCATGTTGGCCACCCAGTGGCTCCTCGAGGTCATGTCGACCTGGTTGTCTTGTGTTCAGCGGCGGGGGATGCTCTGGCATCTCCCCCTCCGGCTTATCCAAGGTTTGGAACAGCTCACCCCTCAGCTAGTTGCTGAGGGGTGCTCATCAGGACTACTCACTCTACTTGAGGAGATGCTCCGCCTCCACAAGTTTATCGAGTGGGAGAGCATTGAGCACAAGTTGCGCCGCCCCACTCGTGGTCCCAAGGACGATTGCGCACTTCGCCAGTTCGTATGGGTCGCTCGTGAACTTCACGACGGCCGTGTGGTCCTACGAGAGGGGTTGGGCATCGGGGACTACCCGTATGCCCCGGGGGTGGATCGCCACACTGCGCCACCCCCGGACAAGGCCATAATTATGGCCGTGCCCTCACATGATGACCATACGACTCAACGCACTGCGGGGGCCCCGAGAAGGGGTCGCAGTTACACTCGGGCACCGCCACCTCGGCGTGCCCCTCCGCTTCCTCCTGTCCCCTACCAGCCGCACGGGGACATCCCGGTTAGCGTGGCCGTTAAGTCGTCCACCCCGGTGTCCCCCAACTTGGAGGCCACCCTCCTGACGGTATACCCCAAGTTGGTGTTACCGCCCACGCCTCTAACCTCAGAGATGATGATCACCTCGTTGGTGCGCACCATTTCCTGGTTGGCCGCGTCGACCGCAACCCTTCAAACTTCCGAGACTCCTCAACTTGAGGAGCGCGTTTGTACTGCAGTGGCGACCGCGAGTTGCGAGTCGGTGGCGGAGTTTATAACGGCCGAGTTGGCTCGCATTGGGGCTATTATGCCCCATCCAGCCCCACTTGGGCGTGGCAAACGTCGTGCGAGCCGGGCATACTCGCCTCCTCGCCGTCGTCGCCGACGCTCGCGGCGCTCTCCCTCCGTGTCGGAAGACGAGTTGTCTTACTCCGTCTCGGAATCCTCGACTCCGTCAGAGTCGGAGTCGGTCCGGCGTCTGCGTCGCCAACTTGCGCGCAAGACTAAGCAGAAGAGCAGCCGCGGTCGTCGCCACTTGCGCGACCGTGAGGGGCGCGACGGGTCCGACTTGGAGCCGCCGGCCCCGCCGACTGGTGGGGAGCGTTATCGCCGGGGGTCTCGCCGCTCGCCTCTACGTGAGGGCGAGGGCCGTGGGGTTGGAGAGTCTAGCATGCATGCCTAGTTGGCAGCTGCCTTTGTTGTGAGAGTGTGAGGGTTTGGGCTGTAGCTAAAAGCCACTCTGCGTACCACTTCGACTTGAAGCACTCTCTTGGCACTGTTACTCGGCCTTCCCTCACGATGAGGGGGGGCTGTTAGGGTCTATCTCATTCCGGGCACAGTATGCCCGGACGTTCTCAGCGGGAAGGTCCTCCACATATTCCTACGTATCATCCTTGGCTTTGTAGCCGAACCAACGCACCCTCAACATGAGGCGGTTAGTGTCCTCATCCCAGCCGTGGTCGATGAACTTATCGAACACGTACTCCTGCGGGCCCTGTTTGGCCGCAGGCAGCGAGGGGAGGCGCCACACTTTCAACGCACGCGCCCAAGCTGGGTCGCCTGCAGGCGGTGGTGCAACTTTGACCACGTCCTGTCCGTTCACTGTGCGGACCCCATCGTCACTTTCGATGGTGAAGCGCCGCCCATCAGTACGAAGGACCTAATACGGCCCCTTCGTCTGGAATACCAACTTACCCCCCGTTGGGGTGTAGGAGTGTACCAGTACCCAGTCACCCTGCTCGGGGACATGCTTAGCATTGCGCACCTTTCTGTCAAAGGTACGCTTGTAGCGCTTTTGTGCTTTGTCCATCTCAGCCCTGACCTTAGGGATGTGCTTTTCAAGCCTAGCAGCGAACTCCGCCTTACTCTCAGTAGGAGTAGGCGTCCTGCCACCATCCTCCCTAGTTGGGAGCGGCCGCTGCACGGCAATAGACCGCACGCGACGGGGGGTAACAAAAGCGAGGGGTACTTCCCCGGTAGATGAGTGAACCTGCGAATTGTAGGCAGTGGTAAGAATAGAAATGTATTGGTCCCACGTTTTCACGTGCTCACTCACATAGTGGCGCAGCTGCCGAACAATAGTTTTGTTCAAGCGCTCCACCTGCCCATTAGTTTGTGGGTGGTAGGGGGTGGCATAGTTTGCCCGCACCCCCAACATATCCAGCACTCCCTGAAACAGATCAGACGCAAATTGCGGTCCATTGTCCGATAGTGTACTGTCCGGAATGCCATACGCGGCAAACCAGTGATCTAGGAAGGCTGACACGACCGACATGGCCGTGATCTCTGCCAGTGGGATCGCTCGCGTAAGTTTCGTGAAGCGGTCACAGATGACCAGGAGGTACTGGTTGCCCTCCTCGGTCACTGGCAGTGGCCCAAGGATGTCCATCGCCAACGCGGCAAAGGGCTCCTTGGCCGGGAACAATAGCATAGCCGTAGTAGGCCGCCGTTCCATCAGACGGTTCTGTGCACAACTTGTGCAGGCAGCCACCCAACTGTAGATGTCCACCACCATGGACGGCCAGTCGTACCTGGTCCTCAGGGTCCGGTACAGCTTACTAGACCCCAGGTGTCCACCTGTGGGAGCGTTATGCTCCCTCTCAAGGATACTGTCCTTGAGGGATGCGGGGACGACAAGTTGTTCGGTCCCCTGGAATACCCCCCTCCTCATGAGGAGGCCATCGTCTCCCAGAAAGAACCGCGTCTCCGCCACTGTATCCAATGTATCCCTCTGCGACTTGCAGAAGGGATCCTCGGCCTGGGCCTTCACCACCTCGTCCAGGGACAGGGGCAAGTACTTCTTGTTCCCTGGCGCCTCGGGGTTCAACGCCTGACCCGAGCGCGTGACTACCCCCACGATGGGGATGTCTTCATCGACTGGGTTAGTGTCCAGACCCTCGGTAGGTACCCGAGAGAGGCCGTCGGCAAGGGCATGTTGCCTGCCAGGTCGGTACTCAATATCAAAGTTGAAGGGTGCCAGTCGCACCCTCCACCGGTTGAGACGAGTGTTCGTACAGTCCTTCTTGAAGATGAACTGCAACGCGCGGTGGTCACAGCGGATGAGGAACTTCTCACCCTCTAGGTAGTGACGATGTGACGTCACCGCCCACACCACTGCGAGTCCTTCCAACTCGGTGACTCCGTAGTTCTTCTCGGCCGAGTTCAGCCCCTTACTGAAGTATCCCACCGGCAAATACTTCTTGTCCGGCTGCTCCTGAAGCAACACACAACCAAGTTGGTCGTAGCTAGCGTCCACATCCAGGATAAAGTGGCCTCCCAACCTGGGAATAGCCAGGATAGGGGGCTTCAGCGGAAGGTCCCGAAGAGTCTCAAAGGATTCCTGCTCCACCCGACTTGGGAAAGGCAGGTTCTTCGGTAGCGTTGAGCTAACTAGCTCATTCAACGGTTTCGCCACCTTGGCGAAGCCCTGGGTGAAACGTCGGTACACGTTACACATCCCGAGGAAGCTCCTCATCTGGGTCTGGGTCCGTGGGTACTGAGCCTTACGGATGGCCCTCAAGTTTTTCTCGTTGACACTGAGACGCCCCGGACGGACAACATGTCCCAAGTATTCCACCTCTTGAGTGAAGAGGTGGCACTTACTCGCCTTCAGTGACACACCGGCGTCAGCAAGTAGCTTGAACACCTGGCCAATGTGCTCCTCCGGACCTCGGGAGAACACAATGATATCGTCTAGGTACACGAGACAGATCTGCCACCGTACTCCGGCCAGAATCACGTCCATAGCGCGCTGCAAAGTTGCCGGCGCGTTACACAGGCCAAACGGTAGACGCTTGCACTGGTAGGTACCACAATGACAGGTAAAGGTAGTTTTATGCCTGTCTTCCGGGGCAATGGGAATTAGCCAGTACCCCGCGTTACAGTCCAGGGTAGAGAACACGTTTGCCTCCCCCAGAGAATCCAGACAGTCGTGCAGCCTAGGTAGGGGATAACTGTCCTTCACCGTGCTCTCGTTGAGCTTACAGTAGTCGATACAGAACCGTGGGGTCCCATCGACTTTGGGGACGATAACCACCGGACTCGCCCACTCGGCGTTGCTGGCCTCGATCACATCGAGGGCCTCCATGCGAGCAACTTGCTCCTTAACGAGGGCCCTTGAACGGGGCCCTCCTCTATACGGTTGTTGGCGTATAGGGGGTGCACCGGGCTTCAACTCGATCCGGTGTTGGGTGGCTCTCATGAGTCCCAATTGGCCATCCCACAACTTGTGATATTGGTCCAAGAGGCGTTAAACTTGAACCCTCAACCTGGGTGGAACACCCTCCATGTTCACATGGGGCCGAGGAGAGGCGGCCGACTTGGCTTGATGCTTCTCCTTTCCGGACTTCGGGTCGCTGCTTGCGCCCGCGTTGAGGGTGACCGCTACTAACGGTCCCTCATGTTGGTCGATATAGCCGAACTTGGCTCCCGACTTGAAGTACTTGGGCGACGAGCTCAGGTTCATCACCTGGATCCTCCACGGGACTCCGGCTTTGGAGTCCATCGTGCCAAGGGCAACGTGCACTTGGTGCTTGCGAGCAAGACGGGGGTGAGGGTGCACCAACCCGTTCCCCGTATAATCAGTTACAACATCAACGTGCGCCACCGAGTTGGGGGGCAACGTGACTTTACGGGCTAAACGCAGGGTAGCAGTAAACCCTTCCCTCACAGAACATACAGGCTTCGACTGTGAGACTGTCACAGGAGCCACAGACTTTCCCTTACCAAGGATGGGGATAGTCTCCCCATTCATCAACTCGACCCAATACTCAGGGCCACAAATCAAAGGCACTTGTGTAACAACATAAGGGGTACCCAGAAGCAGGGGTACCGATATATTCTCAACTACTCCATAGGTCACGTCGACCTCATGGCTCCCCAACCTAGTTGGTAGGGTTACGGCACCAACGATGGGAAGTACCCCACCATTGATATCGATCAGATGGTCAGCTTTAGACTTCCAGCGTTGGAGCTTCATCTCCTTTGGTAATAGCGACTTGCGTATCAAGAAGGCTCCTGACCCGGTATCAAGTACGATACGGGCACAACAGGCGCGGCCGGGGGCAAGTTGCACCCGTCCAGCCACCTGGAAGTTCTCACCCGTCAACACCGCGATGACCCGACGTGGGATTACGTTCTTGGGGAGTCCTACCCGAGGTGGGCGGACTCCCTTAGGTCGCCGCAGTATCCGGCACGGTTGATTCGTTCTCTTGGCCCACTTGGCCGAGGCTGCCGTTGTGAGCTTCGGACGACCAGCTCCAACGGTCATTCGTTTCCCGCCGACTTGGCGTCCGAATCTGAGGACGAAGGGGAAGACGACGAGTCCGAGGGCGACGTGTCCGCCCCCTTCGTCGAGGGTGTGGCGACCGCCACCACCGGTCGAGACCCACCCTCGCGGCGTGAACGTACTTCGTTCGTAACCGACTTCTTACTCGCATTCCTAACAAGCTGTTGGATGCGTTTACTCAACTTGGGGCAATCATATGCCCAGTGTCCATCGGAGTTGCAGTTCCAACACCGATTGTCAGTTCCCGGAGGGGTCTTCCCAACTGGGGAAGACGAAGAGATACCCTGGGAAGTTCCCACGGCAGCTACCACCCTCTCCTTGCGGATTCGGCGTGCCTCTCTCAACTCTCTGGCCTGGCGCGCCTCCTCCCGTTCCTTGGCCAATTCGGCTTGACGCTCCTGGCGTTGTTCCTCCCGCAACTTGCGGTAGGCCTCGCCTCTGCGGTAGGCGAACCTAGCCAACTCGGTCAGGGTCGCCCGGGTAGTGTTATGCTCCCGGGTCTCCATCCGGACTGACCAATGGAGTCCCTCCACAAACCGACTCTTCACCACAGCTTGTGGATGAAGAAACCCACAAAGATTGTTGAGCTTACGGACTCGCTCCGCAAAGGACAACTCGTCCTCCGCCTCTTCCTGATGGGCTTGCGTAAACTCCTCGACTTGAGAAGCCAACGCCGCTTCATCAACCATGGCCCTCAACAACCAGTTGACGAGCTCCAAATAGGACGTCACCTCCCCAGCGCCTCCACTTGAGGAGCTGGGCATGACGGACATAAGTTCTGTCCGAAGGTCTCCCTTCGTAAACTCCTGTAGCATGTAAAAAGCCATGCCTTCACTTATGGCATTGTCGTCACAGGCTTTTGTGAAACGACATAGGAACTCAAAGACACGAAGAGGGGGAGTTCCATCCCACTCCGCTTTGTGCCCAAAAGAGTGACGTGCATTCTTCTTGGCACGGCCCATGGCTCGGGCCTGGCCAGGACCATACGCCACCGACTTGTTGTGGAGGGCGTAGGTCTCACAATCAAAGATCCTCTGGTAGACCGGGTTGGCTACCTGGATCTTCGGCGGCACCTCACGTTGAGGGAACAGCCGCTGTGGCACTGGGGTAAGTTCACCCCCAGTGCCTGTAGTCCGGCGCGGCGCGCTTGGTGTAGCCGCCGGCGTTGCCGGGGGGAACTCCCCCATGAAGGGCGTATGCCCCACCGAGTATGGTGTGGCTCCCTCGTTGGGAGTCACAGGTGTCGCCCTCTGTTTGGGGCGACCCGAGATAGGCGTGAGGGGGGATTCCCCCTGCGCCTCCGGGCTCGAAAGCCCCGATCCGGTCTGGACATTAAGGCCATCTGGCAAACTCGCCACAATCTGATTCAGAATAGTATTCGTCATCGTGACCACCAGGTCCGGCAAAGTCTGCCGCAACACATTGGTCGCCTCCCGACGGACAGTTTCCGCGAGGAGTGGATTGTCGACTCCAGTTGAGTCTCGGTCCGCCTCCGGTAGTCCACCTGAGGGGTAACCACGATCCTCAGGGGTCTCAACCGGGCAAAAAGCCCCGATCCGGTCTGGACATTAAGGCCATCTGGCAAACTCGCCACAATCTGATTCAGAATAGTATTCGTCATCGTGACCACCAGGTCCGGCAAAGTCTGCCGCAACACATTGGTCGCCTCCCGACGGACAGTTTCCGCGAGGAGTGGATTGTCGACTCCAGTTGAGTCTCGGTCCGCCTCCGGGAGTCCACCTGAGGGGTAACCACGATCCTCAGGGGTCTCAACCGGGGGCATGGACGCGAGCCCATCGCCGACCAACGGAGGTCCGCCGTCCTCCGAAAGCCTAGTTGGCGACGGCTCCAAGCCAAAGTTGGCTCCAACCCGAGTGGAACCCGCGGGGACAGTCCTCACCCCTTGGGACGTTCCCGTTGAGCTTACCACACGGTGGCCAGACTTCGGCCCACCCACATCAGAAGTGTCACCCGAGTGAACTCCCGACTGAGTCGGGGTGGCCTGTTTCCCGCCCGCACTTCCAGTCCTGCTGGCTTGAGGGACCTCCAGTCCCTCTGCGACCCCAGGTAAACCCACCTGTGTCTCACCAGTATTCGAAGGCACTGAAGTACGTGCGTCACCCGTGTACTCCCCGGACGACGGGGGGTCCGAACTAGCCATGTTGACTGACGATCCGTATGACACGGTCCAAGTCCACCGTTCCTCTGAGACAGAGGGCCCCCTACACCCGGGTGCACCCGGAGGTAAAGTTTACCTCTGTCCCCTGCTGCTCCACCAAATGTGGCAAAAACCACTTGCACACACGACACCCAAGTTGGGGCGGTGTACAAGGGCTGCCTCCCGTGTCGGGGGAACCGGAAGAAGTGCAAGTCGCACACACTCTGTCCCTGTTGTGGGGCAAACCCCCCCACTGACAAACAAGAAGATGGTGTGTGGTCCAACAGTTTCTTGGTCGGGACGGGGACGCAGGGCCAAGCCCCGCTGTCCCTCCCCTTATCCCCCCAGGGTCCCCTCAGAATCTCGCCACTCAGAATCTCCCACCCCAGCACCTGCCCACCGGGCCACACGAAAATTCAAGACGATAAATGCAGAAAATCCTCAAATCCAAGTTGGATTTACTACTAAGCTAACTATCCCAAACTTAGGGAATACGGACCCAAAAGCAGGGGGAGGAACGGATCAGGCTAGTGGCCTGCCGCCCCTTGCATGGCACGTGTTGCCCCCGTACCTGGGGGTCAATACTGCCACAGAGGGGGCGCCCCGGTCAACGTGCCAGTGGGGGATGGCATTGGGAAGGTGGGGGGTGTACAGTATATGTATGTAAATACAGTACAGACGCGTATCCGGGCGGGTGCCGGGCAGTGACGGACGCTTGGGCGGCAGAGACAGGGCGGTGGTGGGGGGCGCCACAGGCAGGGTCCTTGCGCCGTGGCGATCCCTATTTTGAATTTGCTGCGGGTCCTCCTTGCGGCACCCGCGGGGGCCCCTTTTTTGAATTGAACGAGGGGTGCAACGGGAGGCGCCGCCGGCCTGGTGACGTTCAAGTCGGTACAGAAATCGGGGAGAGGATCCCGTTGCCCAGTGGTGGCGCACGCACTGGCTATCGTGGCAATGGAAGTTGACGTCAGTGGCCGGCACAACATGTCAGCCAAACTGTCAGCACCGGATGCTGAGCCTGGATGAAAAAAGAAAAAAAGACTTTTACATCCCAGATAGATTAATGTATAGATGGATCTACAATGTCGATTCTTCTTAGTTAATGTGTCGTTTTTTGCTGGACTTGGCCTGACCTCGCTGCCGCGACGCCGTGGAGCGCGCCCCTCACTTCGTCGCCCAGACACTACCCTCCACACCTACTCGCTCATCGCACTAACGAACAAGGCAAGGGGCAGTGCGAAGAAGGGGGGGGGGGAGCAGGGCTCACTCATCATGTAGTAAAAAAGAAAACATATAGACAACGGGAAAGCTCCAACTGATTAACCTATATTTAATATATGGTTAACTGCATTACTTTCATGCATTGGTTTTATTGGCGCCGTCCATGATGCTGAGAGACCACGTCATCGATCCAAGTATGTAGTTACTGAGGCAAAGTTCGGCGTCCTTCCCTCGTCGGTTGCGCGGGCTCCCGCGTCGGCCCTTGCCTTTGCTTCCGGGAGGACCGACAGGAAAAGGCGCTGACCGTCTGACCGCCCCTTCCACCAACCCCCCGCCCTACCGCGTCCCCGTCCCCGCCCCCACGACGCACCCCCTACATGGGGGCCCTGGGGGCGCCCGCCCGGGCCATCGTGGCTCTGGATGGTAGCGGTGGCAGTGGCGGCGGCGATGGCGGTGGCGGTGGCCGCCGCGTTACACCCACCGGTGGAACACCCCTGCCGCCGCTCCCCCCCGCACCGCGCAACGGGATCCACCCTTGTGGTGGGAGGGGGGCGGGGAACAGAGTCGAGGCGGGTTTGATTTTTGGGGGGCGATGGGGGCGGCGACGGACGCCGGCTTGAAAGCAGCCCCTCCCGCCCCCTCACCCCCCCTCTTTATCGTCCCCCCCCCCGCCTCGTCCTCCACCCTCCCCTCTCCCCTCGCGCGCGGCATGTGCATTTGCATCACGCCCCCCCCCCCCCCCCCCCCAGCCTTCCTTCAACCCGCGTGGTGCGTTGTGCCTGCGCGATGCTTCCGAAGCAGGGCGCCGGGCACCTGGCAGCCGCCGCCGGTGCTGGCCGCCGCGCTAGCCGCCCGTCGCCTGGTCGCCGGCTCTGTGCCCCGGTGAGGGGGTGGTGGAGGCCGTTGAGGGGGGGGGGAGGGGTGGGGTCCCTACCGTCCAAGGAGTGGAAGTGTGGCAGCGGGGGCTTGAGGACAGGCATCTCCTTGACGGAGCGCATCCATCCACGTCCCGGTGACGGGGCACGGCGGGGGGTGAGTGGGGGTGGGGGAGGTGGTGGGCAGCCCCTCTCCCGGACGGGCTCCCCCGCCGAGGCAGCAGGTGGTACGGCGGCACCGCCGTGAGCGCAACGCCGCGCGGGGGGGGCTGACGCGGCCTTTGCTGCCACCACCAGCTGCCACCGCAGCCGCGGGTGGTCGCCGTCGCTGCTGCTGCCGCCGCCGCTGCCACGACTTCTGCCACGGACACGCTGCCGTTGCGCCGCAGCGGTGGGGGGCGGGGGGTGGGCGGGCGCGTGGTGGGGGGGACTGGTGAAGGGGCAGCGCGCTGGCTCACCACGGTACGGACTGCGTCGCCCCACTGTTAAGCGCACCCCCCGAGGCGCTACGGCCGCGGGGGCGCATCCATCCCCGCCGTCCCGGCTAGCTGCACCGCACCCTGTGGACGCTGACGCGTGACGCTGCCCCCCCTGTCGCCGCCGTCGCTGCCGTTTTCTTTTTTCAGGGTGTACCGGGAGGGGGTCGTGCCGCATGGGGAGCGGCGGCAGAGAGGGGATCGGGGGAAGAGGGGCCGCCGCACGGGCCGCCACCGTCGCTGCCCGCGACGGCGCGCCGTCGACGCGCTCGACGACGGTGGCGGTGGCGGTGGCGGCCGCGGCCATAGGCGGCTTCCCGACTCTTCAAACGGCGGCTGCAGGGGGGTGTCGCGAGCGCTGGACGGCTGCCGCCAGTGGCGGCGCGAGGCACCGCCGTTGGCGAGCCTCACCGCTGGCAAGTAGGGGGAAGGAGCCCTCGCCCCGAGGGCGGGGTCGCCCCACCCGGCGCACCGCCGCCGTCACCGCCGCCGCCATGGGCCTGGCCGCCGCCGCCGCCGCGCTTGTGTTTGCCATTGCGCTGGCTTCCGGCGGGGCAGCCGCGTCTGGCGGCGGCCGCAGCGGCGGCAGCAGCCGCCGCACTCCCCGCAATGGGGTGACCCCATGGGTGTGGGAACACCCACTGACGGGAGGCGTCGTGTCCACCTCTGTGATGGGCTGCCACGTTGGCCGCGACGGCTCACTGCTGGTCGTTGGCACCGCCACCTCCGCCGGGGGCACCGTGTCAGCGACGGTGACGAAGCTGGCCGCCGCCACGGGGGCAGTCCTCGACACCGCGACGCTGCCGGGGTTGGGGGTGACCCCGACGACTGTCGTGGCGTCGGCGTACGACGCTGACGCCGACCTGCTGCTTCTGACGGGGCTCGCGTCGGGGGGGGTGCCGCCCCCGCCCTTGTCGGGCAGGCCCGCCGGGGCCCCCGCCCATGTGACCACCGCCGACGGCGGCGGAGGCGTTGACGTCTACGTTGCCGCATGGTCAACGCTCGGCCCCACGGCCGCGGCAGCGTCCACAGGCGCGCACCTGGTGCGTCGCTTTACTGTCACGCTGGGCGGCGCAGGCAATGACGAGGCGCTGGGCGTGGCGGCGCTGGGCGGCGGCCGCTACGCGGTGGTGGGGAGTGCGCGGCGGGCGGCGGGGGCGGGGCCCCCCGACGGACTGCTGGTGGGCGTTCTGTCATCGGCGGGGCGGGTGGTCACGTCGGCTGTGACGCGCCTCGGAGGGGGGGCGGGCTACATGGCCGCCGCCCGCGCGGTGGCCGTGTCCCCTGCAGACGGGACCATCCTGGTGGCGTACGAAGAGGTCGAACTGCCTGTCGGTGGGGGAGAGGGCACCGCCGACGCCGCCGCTGCCGACTCCTCCACTTCCTCTGCGATGATTTTCGGCGGGGTCGGTGGCATGGCGGCGGGCGATGGGGCGTCGCAGCGCTTTTCCATCGCCCTTTTTTCTGCCGCCACCGCCAGCCTGGTGCGGGCGCCGTCACCCCTCACGTACCGCTTCTCCCCCTTTACGCCAGCGGCGGCGGTGGAGCCCGTCACCGCCGCCTACTCGCCCGCCGCGGGTGCCTACTACGTCGTCTGCCGCAATGTGGCGCTGGCCAACACGCGGCTCCCGCCGCCGGCCTACTCGATCAATTCGGGGGTGTCGTACACGCTCGCCACCCTCCCCGCCGCCGCGCCATCGGTGGTGGGGGGAGCCGGGGGGGGCACCGCCGCCGGTGGCGGCGACGCGCTCGCCACCCGCCTCCTCACCGTCTCCTTCCCAGACCCGGCGACGCGGGCGGGGGCGGCGGAGCTGTCCCCGACGGCCACCGTCTTTCTCGACGTTGCCTCCTCGGCAAGCACCCTCCAGCTGGCGCTCGCCGTCTCGTCGTCGGTGGTGCCCGCCACGCTCACCACCATCCGCTACGACTACTCCCTGACCGCCGGCAGCCGCGCGACGCTGGCTGCGGGGGGGCGGCCGGGGGTGGCGGCCATCTTCCGGGGCGCCGCCGCCCCGTCGGCGCGGCTGCCCACCTTTGCGTACGGTGCGGTGCACGCGACGTCGGCGACGGCGCCCAACTCGACCGCCGCGGCCGGCGGCGGCGGCGGCGGCGGCGGCGGCTCGCCGTCGGCAGCGGGCGCGCCCACCCCCCCACCCTCTTGCGATGATGTGCGGGCGTCGGCGGCGGGGGCGGCCAACGCAACGGCCGTGCTGTGGCCGCCTCTGGGCGCTGCCGCGGCGGCCGGCGGCGGCGCCGCTGCCGGCGCGCCCGCCGCGCGGTGGGCCATTGCCTTTGGCACCCGCACCTGCGCCGAAGCTGTGACGGCGGGCGTGCCGTCGGCCGGCGGCGCCACCGTCTACCTGGTGGGCGTGTCGGGGGGCAGCCTCGCCGGCGCCGCCGCCGCGGCGGGGGCGGAGGGGGGTGTGGCGGTGCAGGCGGCGCGTGGGGCCACCCGCGCGTGGGCAGTCGCCGTGGACGCGGCGTCGGGCGCGCTGCCACGGCTGTCCCTGGCGTGTGGGGTGGCGTGTGTGGAGGCGGCGCCGACCGCGGCGCCGAGTGTGGTGCCCCGGCCGGCGCGCACGCCAACGGCGGCGGTGGGGGTGGGGTCCCCCGGGGGGGGGGTAGAGGGCAACCCGGCCAGTGGCAATGTCACGGCCGAGACCACGGTGGGTGGCGACGGTGGCGGTGACAGCGGCGGCAGCGACAGTGATGGAGGGGGGGGCGTGCTGTGGGGGCTGAGCCTGCCGGTGGTGGCGGCCATTGGGGTGGCGTTGTTCGTGGCCGTGTGTCTCCTCGTCGCGGCAGTCACGTATGTCGTTCGCGGTGCGCGCTAAGGGGCGCCCCTAGAGGCAACTGTACAGAAGGGGGGACAAATCCAGGCGGGGGGGGGGGGGGGGGGGGGGGGGGCGGCAAGAAGGGGCACTCCCCAGCGTGGACGGCACACGGCCACCCCACCGACCAAAGGATAGACAAAAAGACGGATGGGGCTTGCGTCCCCACAGCGGGATAGAAATGTCGACAAACGTACCACCCCCCCCTCGCCGCTACCGCCGCCGCCGTCGTCGCTCCCGTCACGCAAACCGCCGCCGCCGCCGCCGCTGCCGTAGCCACTAACACCTCGGGTGAGGGGCGGCGTCACCCCCCCCGCCCGGGGGGGGCTGAGGCCACCCTCACCGCGGCGGGTCGTCCTACTTCCTCCCCCCCTCTTACCAGCTCGCCACGGCGGGCGGGCAGCGGCTCTAATGACCTCACACAACCCCACGTCGAGCGGGACGCCCACCGCCGCCCTCATCCCTCCCACGCCGTCGCGGCGCGACCCCGCTCAAAGCCCGCCCGCAGGGCCAGCGCGGCGGCCGCCGGGTCCGCCGCCGCCACCACCGCTGACACGACAGCCACGCCCGCCACGGCCGGCACCCCCCCCACAGCCTCCACGTTCCCCACCCCCACCCCCCCAATGGCCACCACCGGGATGCCCCCCGCGGCGGCGGCAACGGCCGCCAGGCCGCCCACCCCCAGCGGCTCCCCCGCGTCTGCCTTGGTCGCCGTCCCATACACGGCGCCAACGCCCACATAGTCGGCGCCCGCAGCGGCGGCAGCGGCCGCCTCGGCGGGCGTGCCGGCCGACACGCCCAGCAGGGCGGGGCGGGGGAGCGCCGCCCGCGCCGCCGCGGCGGGGGTGTCGTCTTGGCCCACGTGCACGCCGTCGGCGCCGACGGCGACCGCCACGTCCACCCGGTCATTGATGAGGAGGGGGACCCCCGCGGGGCGGGTGATGGCCAGCAGGGAGCGGGCAGTGGCGGCCAGGGCGGCGGCGGACGCGTGCTTGTCCCGTAGCTGCACCACCGACGCGCCACCGGCAATGGCCGCCGCGACAATGAAGGGGAGGGAGGCCGCCGGAGCCAGGACCGGGTCGGTTACCAGGTAGAGGGTGTAGTCGAGGGGCTTCCGTGGGGGGGGGGGAGGGGGGGGAGGGGAGGAGGTGCTCATCGCAACGACGCCGCGTGGCGCCCGTCGGCTGACGGTAGAATGCCGGTGGAGGGGTGGGGGGGGGGGGCGTCGCGGCCACCCCGCACAACACGGGAGACCGTGCAGGCCAACAGCAGCAGCGGCGGGGGCGCAAAAGGCGGGTGAAGCCATGGAAGGATGGCAGTGGTGGTGTCAGGTGGCTGATGGGATGCACTGGCGACGCGGGATGGACGAGGACACTGTCGCCACGAGGCAGGAACACCGTGTGTTCCGTGACGGATCACGCTGCTCTGATATACTTCTCTATGTATAGTACTTTTTGGATGCGCCAGCCGATTGCAGGTTTCTATGGAACACGGTCTTACCTACAGTGTAGTGACGACTTCGTGGATGGGACGGATGCACAACGTGTTCGCAGTGGCGGCGGGGGCGGCGGCAGCAGTAGTTAGACGCCCCGACCTCTGCCCTTACCCCTGTCCACACCCAGGTACCGGCGGTCTTGTGGGTCATGAAAGCGAGCTCCTCGACTAATGAAATCCCCGCGAGACACGCACCCGAGCGCCCCGAGTATACATGCGCCAGGAGACCATGGATACGAAGAAGTACAAGTATCCCCTGTACACCGACGCGCCTTAACCTTGTACTCTTCTTCATTGTGAGGAACTTTCTGCGCATGTCTGGTCTGTTGCTCAGAGCGTGCATCATGCCGGTGAAGCTCCTCTGGAGCCGTACTGTATGGCCGCCACCGTCGCAAACGCCACCGTTGCGGCCACCACCATCGCCGCTTGCGCCGCCGCGGCCGTGACCTCCAAGGGTACCCTCTAGCATCTCTGAGGGGGACTCGCCATGGCCTCCCACCCTCCCGGCGACCGGGAGGCTTGGGAGTTCTCCGACGAATCAGCCTACGAGGCACGCGCCGCCGTTGTGGCGTCGCAACTGTCTTTGTGCCGGAGAATGCACTACATCGCTCTGTCGGGTGCTATTGCGCGGCGCCGACGTCGGGGCGGATGTGTCCCAGGTCGCCGCGCCAACCGGCGTCGCGATTTCGAAGTTGGCCTTCGTGGCATCCAGCGGGACTGCTTCGGGTTGGATGGCCATCCTCCTGTTTATGGCGATCAGGACTTTGAGACGCTCTTCCGCGTGCCCCGCAACGTGTTCATGGAGGTCTACAATGACGTCAAGGACCTCCCCTACTCTAAGAGGTCCACTTACGCAACAGGGCACTCGCAGGCGTACGGGCTGCAGAAGGTTGTGGCCGCTCATCGCGTGCTCGCATATGGCGAGGCCGCCGATCGGCCTGACGAGTACTTGCGCTTGGCCAAGTCAACCACCGCCCTGGCCACACCGATGCTCGCGGACCACATCGTCGACAACTACGAGGATTATTATCTGCGGCCGCCCACAAACGCGGAGCTGGCCCACATCCTCGACCGTAACGACCATCGGGGCATGCCGGGGTGCATGGGGAGCATCAACTGCTGACACTGGGTGTGGCGGATGTGCCCGAAGGCACGTGCCGGGCTAAACAAGGACTAAAAGAAGCGGCGGTCGGTGGGAATGGAAACGGTTTGCGATCAGGATCCCTGCATTTGGCTTTTTTTTGTGGGGGCGCCGGAGAGCCAGAATGACATTAACGTGTATGTTTTGTGCAACGTAACACAGTAGAAGGGAGTCACCAACCCGCTACATCTATATTAGAAGGTGCCGCTTGTGCAAGTGGCTAGAGACAGAAGCGTTCGACCGTGAATCTCCACTAGCCGACGGGAGGGGTACTCACTGCGGCGCGCGTGTCGCTTCCGCGGACACGAGAGAGACCTGCGCCCATAAAAAGCTCCACCACCGGGAATGGGACGTAGTAGCTAAAGAAAGAGAAGGAAAACGCAGCTATCAGCGCACAAGGAGGTAAGAAAGGAGGGATGGCAGATGCACATGCTCGGGCGGAAACAGATGAGGATGGGCAATCAGGTGGGGGAGCAGAGCCCGATAATCTGTCTGCGGTGGAGCTAAGTAATGGTCCTGTTCGTAACGTTCTCGACCGTCCCTCAGCCACTCAGTCCCTTCCCGCGCTATCGTAGACAAGGCCACCAAAGTGGGGTACCCGACGAAACTCGGCATGCAGCGCCGAAAGTCATACAACTGTGTTTCAAAAACACAACTAGGTCTAATCAATGGAAGCCCCCCTCCCGGAGAGGGGCTTATAGCGAAGCCCCCTAAGAGGCTCCTACACTATCACTGATGAACCGTGCGACAATTGTCCGCGCCGTCGCCAGCAGGGCTCGTCGCTGTGCGGGAAAGGCAGTGGCCTCGTCCAGAGCCCTTACCGAGACGAGTTTGTTCGTCGCCCGGACAGGGTTGGTAGTACCGCCACCGCCCACACCACCTCCACCGCCTCCACCTCCTCCTCCTCCTCCGCCTCCGCCACAGACTCCACCTCCTTCTCCGCACCCGCCACCGCCTCCACCGCCTCCACCGCCTCCACCACCTCCACCTCCTCCTCCGCTACCGCCACAGCCTCCACAGCCTCCGCCGCCTCCACCGTCACCGCCTCCGCCTCCACCGCCTCCACCACCAGCACTGTCTGACACAAGCCACGGCGGGTGCCACTTCGACGTCGTGTCTCGGGACCACTGCGCAGTAGCCGCCAGAGGCCGACAAGGGTGACAGTTGCGTACGAAGGGAAACGTAGACCGCCCCAACAATAAACTGGCCGCCACCTGCGCGATGTTGCGCGCCGCGTTCTGGTCCCGGTTGTGGTACAGCCGACCACAGTCGGGGTTGACGCACTTCTTCACGGACCAGCACGCCAGGTCATCAGAGCCGCCAGAGCGCTTGCAACTGACCAAAATCTCGGCCAGCCGCTCCCGCGCCTCGCCGGCATCGCGCTCCTCTGCCCGTCCTCGCCGCGTCACGTCCCGTGGAGAGCACCCCCCGCGGCCGTCGCACCCGCGACGCCCCTTGGCCGCTCGCCTCCAGCGCACTACCACCTTGTGCGTGCTGCCGTCTGCGTCACCAAGCGCCAGCGCCGCACACTGCGCCACGTTGATGACCTGCCGCCTGTCATCCGGAAAGGGGTCGGTGGGGTAGACAAGCACAAGCCGACTGTGACAGTCGGCACAGGACTGCGACGAGTTGTGGAAATTCGGGATGAAATGCAAAGTCAGGGATACTTTGCTTGATAGTAAATCCAACATGGATTTGGGGGGTGTCTGCATTTTATCGTCTAGAATTTTCGTGCGGCTCGGTGGGCAGGTGCTGGGGTGGGAGATTCTGAGTGGCGAGATTCTGAGAGGACCCTGGAGGGATAAGGGGAGGGACAGCGGGGCTTGGCCTTGCTTCCCCGCCCCGACCAAGAAATTGTTGGCCCACACACCATCGTCTTGTTTACTACTGGCCTTGTATGGTGGTGGGCATCTACAGTTGGGTGGCTGCATGCACGAGTTGTGCGCAGAATTGCCTGATGGAACGGCGGCCAACTACGGCCATGTTGCTTTTCCCAGCCAAGGAGCCCTTTGCCACGTTGGCAATGGGCATCCTTGGACTCCTGCCAGTGATCGAGGATGGCAATCAGTACCTCCCGATCGTCTGTGATCGCTTCACGAAACTTACGCGAGCGATCCGACTGGCAGAGTTCACGGCCATGTCGGTCGTGTCAGCCTTCCTAGCTCACTGGGTTGCCGCCTATGGCATCCCAGACAGTACGCTATCGGACATCGGACCGCAATATGCGTCCGCCCTGCTTCAGGGAGTGCTGGAGACCGTGTCGTGGGAGAGGCGACGGCGGTAGGTAAAGTAGCGTGGATGGCGTGGGGGCGGTGGCCGCCCCCCCTTGCCACTGATACTGTGGCTTCCGCGGGACGACGACCACCTCTCATCCGCACCTCGCGGACCAGTACCGGATCCGCCGTCGACAAATCAGACGGTCGCGCGCTCAGCCAAGTGCGTGACACGCATCGCTCGCGAGACGGCAACCTTCCTCCCACGATGGGGGACCTCCGTGGTCCGTGACCGCCGCTCCCCCCCCCCACCTTCCCACGCAACCACCCTCTGAACCACCTTTCCAAAGTTCTCATCGTTTCCTCTCACCCCCCCACCTCAAGTCACCCCCCCCCCCCCGCGCAATCTAGCGTGTGGAAGCAGGCATGGCCTCCCCCCCCCCCCCCCCCCCCCCCCCTGCCCCCCTCCCGTCGGCCGTCGACGTCCTGACCCTCCAGGATGGGAACATTGCGGACGAGCCGTCCTCGACCCACATCGCCGTCATTGCTGCGCGCACCTGTGCGGCCTGGGCACTGTGGGCAGCGGGCGACGCGGTCGACGCCTACGGGGTGTGGGGGGACGGCTGGCGGGGCCCGGCGGGGTTTGTCACCCACGCGGTCGTGGCGAGGGCGGACGACGCCCGCGACAGGTGCCGGCCGGTGGACTTGCGGGAACGGGAGGGCGCCTTCTGCCGTGTCATCCTGCAGTTGCTGGACCGGGTGCGGCCGCTGTAAACGGGGAATGAGCGGGCGGACGGGGTGGGGGGCGACGGGTGGGCGGCCACTCAAAAGGACCACTCGCCGGCGGCGGTGCTGGATGCCTGCTTGGCGTCAGACGCCGAAGACGGCGACGACGATGATGAGGAGGACTCGGCTGACGACGGGGGCGGCGCCGACGCAAACGACGATGCGGGCGTCGACGCCCGCGCGGGGGTGCACCGCCCGGCTTCCGCGCGACGACGTTCCCGCCGCCGCCCGCATCGCCTTCGCCCGTGACTCCCTCTTCCGCGCACCATCTGGGGAGCAGCGGCAGCTCCTGCGGGGCGGCACCGCCTCCGGATTGCCGGTCTTCGCCGTCCCCCCTCGCCCGCCGCCCTATACCCGACAAGACAAAGCAGGCAGTCGGTATAGCAATCCCAGAATAACGGCGCTTTTGTCGGCCGGACGGCTGCTTTTCCTGGAGCTGCTCAATGGACACGGGCGCCCTCCCAGACCGGAGAAGCGCCGTCCTTGAGCATACGCGTGGGGGGGACATGGTTGCAGTTGGATGCGGTCCGTGTTCATGGTCACGGCCGGCGCGCCGACCGCGGAGAAATCACTCAGAAGGGCAGCCCGGGCCGGATGTTGACGATGTTGTTGAAAATTCTGGCAGGCGTGCGGAGCACGTCTCGTACCACAGTTTGGCGGCTACGTCTCCGCAATGGAAAGAGTTGACACCAATGGAAAGCGCTTGAGCTGGCTAGCTCAACCATATTCGTCACTTGTGGAAAGGAACTTTTTGAGGCTGGGTTCCTGCTGGCTGAACATGGCTGGTGCCTGGTCTTTTGTCCACCAGAAAACGCGCTTGTGTGTACACACTGTGGAAGTCCCGCATTACAAAGTGGTCGTAGTTTGAGTCCGGTGGTCGTAGATTGGAGACGTACAGATACTGCACAGTACATAAGAACACCTGCAAGCGTGCTGTTGGCGTGCGCCACTCTTCTTATTGGGTGCCCCTCCTGTACAGTACATACTGGACCTACGTTCCCACCTTCGGCCGCAGCCATCGGTGGCTGGGCCCGGCCGATGCCGCTGGCAGGCATCGTCACAATAGACTGTTTCCCCATCGACTCCCATAACAAGGCCTATCAATGGCTCTGATCCGTATCAAGCCCTCGGAAACGGAGAGCTTCGATATACATCGAATTGCCCATCTCTCCAATCCGAGAGATGGAGTCCCCGTCCGCCGTAAGTCTGCGGCCTCGATGGGCTTTGTAGAAAACGGGGTCAAACAATAAGGCCCTACCCGGAAACACGGGACGTCATTGGCGGTTGGTCCAGTCCTGTGACTCTCGTTGATCCGACACGCCGGAAACCTCGAGGTGTACGACACGGGCGAGCGCACCTGCAAAGCCTGAAGAGTTCTTTCTGCGAGACACGGACACACCTTGGCGGCGACATCCGCGAGGAAGACCGCTGCCTCCTCGGTGCACCCGTAGAGCAGTTACACCTCTCCCTCCCACACGGCTTCGGTGGCAGGCGGCCGCCGGCCGCCGCGTGCCCTGCCGGGCGGATGAGCTCCTGTAGAGCCGTTCCACCTCCCCCTCCAACAGTGCACCAGCAGCAGGCGGCCGCCGGACGCGGCGCGCCCTGCTGGGCGGATGAGCACGGCGGCGGCAGCGCGTACCGCAACAAGTGTGACTGGCTTGACCGGCACGCGACTGCAGCGGCTGCCGTCGCGGAGGGAGCGGCGGCATCTTTGCTCCTCTCTGCCACCCTCGTTTTATCATCACTTCGCGTGCCCAAGGTCGATAGAGATACCCTACACGGCCGGAAACCGATCGACGAACATCACGGCGCCGGCGGTGGCACCGCAGGGGTGGCGGCGAGCGTAGCTGTAGCCACTGTGGCCACAAAGGCCTTGGCGGCGGCGGTGGCGAGTAACTGCGGGTAGGCGGGGCGTCCACAAGTGCCCCCCACAGCTCCTCCGCCAAAGGCTGAATGCGGGAGGGGGGGGAGGGCGATCAGCTCGCTCCAGTCACCAGGCGGCAGTGCCGTCGTGGAGGACGAGGGCGTCCTCAGCCCAACCCGCTGGCGTACGGGCCGCAGGTGCTACGCACCCTCCACCGCTAGCGTTGCACTGCATCACAGCTTGCAGCTTGCCGTGGGCGCGTCGGTCACGGCCGTGAAGGCGGAGGCAGCGTCGGAACGGGAGGCGAGGGGCAGGGGTCCAGGCTGCAGCAGTGTCGGTTGCGGCGGTTTTGTCAGCAGCGGCGGCGGTTGCGGCGGCGGTTGTGGCACGTATGCGCACTTTTATCTGTTCATCACGGTATCAAAAGACCCATTTATTGCTCTGCGTCCGGCTGGAAGACTTTCAGAAGATAGCGCATCCTCCACATGCGCTCGCCACTCGAGCCGAACGCAGGCGGTGCCACTCCAATACTCTCTCGGCGGCCCATATCCGCGCAGTCCGGCACGATGTGCACGACACGCACAACATCCGATACTGGGACGGCGCGCAGCTTCACCTCCCGATCAGCATCACCGTCCTGGCCAGGAACTCTTGTGCACCACTGCAGCTGCGTGCAGCCGCGCGTTGACAGTGGACACTCCTCAGCACCCGCTGCTTGCTCCATCTCGGCCAGAATAAGCCGGTCCACCCCATCAACAGTGCCTACAATGCGATGCACTTGACCGTACTGCAGCTTGCGGCTGAGCTGCGCCAGCAGCTTTCTCGTCTCTGCTTGCCTCCGCGTGTGGCTGTGCTTTGGTGCACCGGCAAAGCAACAGGGAGCGATATGCGGAAGGAGAGCGGTGTAGCAATATGGTCGGCCGTATTGTGACCCTAATATTAGGGGGGCTACTTCTAATCCTTGGCTTTCAATTTGAGAGTCCGTACTGGTCACGGTATCTATAAGTTACGTATGACCAGAGGGACTTGCATCTTGGGGTGGAGGGTAGTTAGTAGTGTCTCCGAGGGTTTATAACGAGGGGGCCGGCGGCGAATCCACCGCCGGCCAAGGCAGAACAACAAACCCCTCCCGTTCGGGCTCCCATCTTGGTCCCGTGGCTTGCGCTCCAAGGACAGCAACCTTGGCCTCCCGGTGACGTTGGTGCCGATCCCCCGTGGTGAGTGTTCCCTGAGAGTGGACGTGTAGCGGATACCCTATTGTGCTACATTGGTGGAGCAGCAGGGGACGGGTCTCCGTCACCCTTGTGGTGACGCCGTCTTCGGCCCTGGCACACGGATAGGGATCCAGTCCTCTTCTTGTACTCGTGGTGCTGCGATCTGTTGATTGTATTGAGTAGTTGCGTTTGACTGCGATCTACGGTTGCTCTCCCCCAACTACCCCCTCGCTCTCTTATTCGTGGTGACTGTTACGTCGGTTGACTGATTGTGACTATGTCTACCCAAGAGACGGGGAACGTTCAAGGTGACGTGAATTCGCGCGGCCAGCAGCAGCGCCTGAAGCGGCGTTGATGGAGCGCAGCTGCTGGTATCGCGAGATCTCGCGACAACAGAGGCGTTTGCGGAATGGCCAACCTCTGGTCACTCGCGTTACAGCCGAGCCAGCCCCGTTCGTGCCAGCTGAGCGGTCGTGAAGCGCAGGCAGGAAATTGTGTATGACGCACGGAGTCCGAAATATATGAACGAGAGGTGGAATCGACGATTGCCAGAGGGGATCATATGATCCTCTGGTGGGGATCAATTGATTCTCACCTCAAGGTAGAATAGACACTAGTAGGTGCCAAATGTCGACCAGTGCCGGAAATGTCGACCCCCCTGACGGCCCCAAGAAGGCCGATTCTTGAAGGATGTATTTTTCTCCGCAGCTTGCATCCAACAGCACGAGAAGCTCACATGACCTGGGCTTGAGACCTTCCGCCAGCAGATGGACGTAGATGTTGTCCACTTTCTGGTCCAGCATCAACACCTGGGGGTCGACGCCCTCCACGCTGTGCTTTTTTCTCTACTTCAAAGTGTATTTCTGACGCCGTCAAATAGCACCCAGGTGGCCCAATGTGCGTGGTCGTGCTACACTCAGCATGATTGATTCGCTCACCATGCACCGCAGACCCAGATTGATCTCCAATCCGAGTGTTTCCATTGGCTTCATGGTCTGGTCGACATTCCCGGAGCGACACTTACAGTCCGTTGGGCTTCTCTCGCTCGTAGCTCAGAGAGAACAGCAGCACTCAGAAAAAAAAAAAAACACTTCTTACTCGCCTCGATCTCCTCTACAAGCACGTGTGTTGTGCTTCTCTTGCAGTCCACGGGAACCTTGGATCTCAGCGAGAGTGGGCGACATTTGACACACACTAGCTATGTACAGTCATTCCCCGATGATGACCCTCCCCTATGGCGAGCATTACAGCTGCCGGCACCGCGACGCCAGGTGCGTGCTCGCCAATCAATCGCTCCAGAAAAGCCGCCCGCGCCTCTCTCGCTGCTCTGAATGACTGTGGAAGACTGTCGGCCAACTCGTTATAGGCCCATCTGGGCTGATACGGGGGTGGTACAAGGTCGGGGATTGACTGTAGGTGAAGAGGGGGGGGGGGACCCTCGTGGCCGCGGGCAAACGAAGCCGGGGCGGCATGGCCAGAGGCCACCGCGGGCGCCTGTTCAGTGGGCTTGCCGCGTGCCTGCTTTTACGTGGCCCCGCCATCCTGTGCGGCGGGTAGGTAGGTACCCGCTGCAGGCGGGTGCCGTGGCGGGTGGTCGCGCGGCGGCTGCGCGTACCAGGGGGGGAACCGCGTGCGGGCGTTCCTAGACCCGCCCCCCCCGCCGCCCCCTCCCCCCCCCGGCCGCCCCAGCAGCCGCGCCGCCCCCCCCCCCCCCCCCCCCCCCCCCCCCCACCCCCCACCCCCCACCCCCCACCCCCCACCCCCACCCCCCTTCCTTGCGCTCTCTCCCGCCTTCGACGCCCGCTGGCCGGCGGCGGCAGCAATCTAGGCAAACGTCAGGCGCGCGCCGGCGCCGCGTCGGGTGATGGTGAGGGCGCCGACGGGAGTGGCGGCGCAGCCGCTCTGCACGCCCGGCGCAATGGGCCCGGATGAAGGAGGGCCACCGGCGGGCCGCCCTCGATGGGGCGGAGCGTCACCAGCAGGGTGGCGCCGCCCCCGGTTGGTGGAGCCAAACCAGCCCGCCGCAAACGTCACCACCACGCTGTCGTCAAACGCCCCGTCGGCGGCGGCGGTGCCGACCAGCACCGTCGCCCCCTCCGTGCCGCCCGAGCTCGTGTCGTCGGAGGAAAAGGCCAGGTACTGGGAGCCGGCCACGGTGCCGCGGCAGCCAAAGCCGACGACGCCGCCGAGGAAGGACGTGGCCGTGTCCAGGTCCCGCTGGGTGGTTGGCCACGAGTAGGTGGCCACCAGGATGGTGTCCGCCAGCGACGCCACGTCCGTCGGGTTGCCGCTGTTGGACGCGTCCTGATCGACCGGCGGCGGGGGCGGCAGGCCCAGCGCCTGCTGCACTGCCACGGTGTTGAGCGCAAAGCCCACGTCGCCCGTGACGACGCCGTCGACGAGGCAGTCCCGGTTGCCCGCGCAGGCGGCGGTCAGCTCTCCCGACGCGCTCCCCAGGTCGATGGGCGCGTACCGCTCGTCGCAGCGGCTGATCGACGAGAAGCTGGTGGACGCGTCGTACGAAAAACAGGGAAGCCGCTTCGGACCGCACGCACCATGCAGAGGTGCAGTACGCGTAGGACGCGGCGGGGGTCCGCGGCGGCCAGGACAGTCACCGTCCCATCTGGGTGGTCCAGTCGTCAGCGGCAGCCCCGTTGGGGGTGCCCAGCAGGCCGCGCGCAACCCGCCCTCGCCGCCTCGGGCGCCGTCACCGACGCTTCGAGAAACTCAAAGTAGCAGCCAAAGAAGGCGCTGGTGGACACGCGAAACGTAAAACGCCGAGACGCCCACCGCGTCGATCGTCACGCCCCCGTCGCGGGTCGCCGAGTACTCGATGCCGGCGCCGGTTCCCACCCGCTGCGGGGTGTCAAACACCACTTGCGGCTGCTCCACTCCATTCACGTACAGGCGCACAGGGCACCCCCAAGGGCAGCGCGCTGCCCTCCCCCGCCGGGGCGGCGATGGAGTACTGGACCGGTCGCGCCCGCCGCCCGCACGGCCAGGCCCGTCGTGGACACTGCCCGAGGTGGTCGGGCCGGAGAAGCGGGCCTGCGCCTCGAGCAGCCCATCCATGCGGAGCATGGTGAACTCGCCGCTGCCCATACAGTTCGTACCCGCACCCCGTCGAATGTGCTGAGATGCGGGTCGGTATAGATCCGTGATTTGGGTGGCCTCGGTGACGGCGACGGCCGCGCTGACCGCGACGGCGTCGGTGACGGCGTCGGCGTCGGCGTCTCTGCCAAGCACTGCTTCTGCCCGCCGCCTTCCGGTGCCATGCACACTTCCATCTCAGGGTTGCAGCACTCGCGGTCCTCGCACACTTCGGCGTCCTGCTCAAACCCGTACCCGGCACGCGGCAATCAGGTTGACAGAGCGGCCCGCCTGCAGCGTCTCATCCAAGAGGGTGGACCCCAGCGCCTCGGCGTTGAAGCTTAGTACGCCGAGGTTGAACGCCACAGCCACTTCTTGTCGGTGACACGACTCGCAGATGCCCAGCTCGCCCAGCACCGGAGTACTCCCACCTCGCAACGGCAGCAGCGGCCGCCCCTCTCCCACGGCCTTTCCGCTGAGATCGGGGGCCTACCGACAGGCCCGCCGACGCCGACAGCAGGGACGACACGCGTGCCGCAAGGCGCGGCCCAAAGCGCAGGGACGCGGCCAGCTCCGCCTCAAAGTCCCTGTTGGTCGGGAATGCGCTGGACGGGTTGGGCACGTTGTACGAGGTGCGTGCGGGCGAGCGGATGGTGGTCGTCGAGTCCCCCCTCAAGCCGGTCAGCGGACCAGCGAGGGAAAAAGCCGTACAACACACGCGCCGACTGGTAGTCAAAGGCCGCCGTCAGGGCGCGCAAGTCGAGCGACGCCTCGGCATTGTAGGAGAAGGAGATGGGGAGCTCAAAAAAGATGCCCAGCTCCAGCGGGCGGCAGCAGCGACGCCAAGAGGCCGTCTCCAAGGCGCAGCGACGCCCCGTACAGGGGGATTGCGTTGATCAGCTCCCCTTCCCCGTCGTCCGAGCCCGAGCCGGACAGCACCGACACGGCGGTCGCGCCTAGCTTGAAGCCCCGCCTCATACGCGAAAGCCAGGTCCAACCCGTCCGCGCGGGTGTAGCGGAAGCGCAGGGTGTCCACCTCCGCGGTAACATCCACCGACGCTGTAAAGGTGACGGTTAATGGGCCGGCGGTCAATGCACGCGTCTCCTCCCGCGACAGCTGCCGGTCAACCTTGGATAGCCCCCCGGCGTCCGCGACGGCACCCCCAAAGGTGGAAGTCCGCGTGACAGGCGAGGCGCTGCTGCTGCCACCCGCTGGACTCGGCGTGGTATCCAGGGATGCCGAGAGAGGAACATGTCAAACCACGTTGCCGGGGTGCCCGTCACGGTCGCATCCGCCGCCGTGCCAGACACGGAGCGGATGATCAGGAAGCCGTCGTCACGCACGGCGCTGGCGGATGTGCCAAGCGCTCCGGTGGAGCCGCCAAGGGCACACCGCCCAAACAGCGCAGTGTTGACTGCCAGTACCGCCCCCGTGGGGTAGAGCTGTGCAAGCGAATCGGTGGGCGCCACCGCACCCGCTGCCAGGCGCACCCGAATAGTGGCGTCCCCGCCGCCAGAGGCAGCGGAGCACTGCACCGCCCTGATGAGGGACGCAGCCGCATCG
>CM020620.1:11168454-11303443 GCA_009829735.1 Pyropia yezoensis
TCGCACTGGCGGCCGTGGCCCTGCGGCATATGCCTGTAGTGACCGTGGCTCGGCCGGCGAGAATGGTGGCGACGCCGGCGGCGCTAGTGGCGGAAGTGCTGGTCCTGCTGGCCATGGCGGCGGCGATTACGCCGGCGGTGTCGATGCTCGTGGAGCACGCCGTGCCGACGGCGGAAGTGCTCGTGGCGGCGGCGGTGGAGGCGGCGGCTATCCGCGTGGCGGTCACGCTCGTGTCGGTGGCAACGGAGGCGAGGGCTATTCCCGTGGCGGCGGTGATGGCGGCAGTGCATATGCTGGGCGTGTTGGAGGTGCAGGCGGCAGCTATTCGCGTGGCGGTCACGCTCGTGGCGGTGGCAACGGAGGCGACGGCTATCGCCGAGGAGGCGGTGATGGCGGCGGTGCTCATGCTGTGCGCGATGGAGGTGCAGGCGCAGCCCTTCGCGTGGCGGTTACGCTCGTGGCGGTGTCAACGGAGGCGACGGCTATCCCCGTGGCGGCGGTGATGGCGGCGGTGCTCATGCTGGGCGCGATGGAGGTGCAGGCGGCCGCTATCCGCGTGGCGATCACGCTCGTCGCGGTGTCAACGGAGGCGACGGCTATCCACGTGGCGACGGTGTTGGCGGCGGTGCTCATGATTGGCGTGATGGAGGTGCAGGTGGCGGCTACGGCGCAGGCGCGGGCGCAGCCGTCGGAGGTTCTGGTCCTGCCGCCGGCCGCGCTGGGGATGCGTTTAGCGGCCGTGCTGGCGGCGCCGGGGACGGCTACGGTGGAGGCCCCAGCGGTGCGGGCGGCGCTTACGGCGCTGGCACTGCCGGTGGTGCCTATGCGAGTGGTGGAGGCCGCGCTCACGGCGGATGTGCTCGTGGCGGCGGCGGTGCAGTCCGCGGCTATCCCCGTGGCGATGGTGGAGGCGGTGATTTCTATGCCGGTGACTCTACCCATGGTGTCGGTGAGCATGCGCGTTGGGCCACCGGCGGTGTCTATGGTGGCGGTGGTGTCGGCGCCAGTGCGACATACGAGGGTTGTGGCGTCGCTGCGGGGGGGGCGTACGGCGAAGGCGGCGGTGGCGGTCGTGCTGGCGGTGCACGTAAAGCCGCCCGCGGCGGTGCTGGTGCCGGCCACCCGAGTGGCAGCGCCGGCGCCGGTCGTGACGGCAGACGGCATCACGGTGTCGATGCTGCATATACCCACCGTCCCGGTGGTCCGATTGTTGGCGGTGGTCCGAGTAATGCCGGGGGTCCGAGTGGTTCCGGCTGTCCCGGCGGTGCTGACGGTGTTGACGGCACCCCCGGTGGGCAAGGTGGCGAACACCTCTGGACAGGTCAGGTAGCCGGGGGCTTTGCTGGCGATGACGGTGACTATGATGCGGACGGCGGCTACCACTATGACGTCGCCGGCGGTGCCGGACCGCGAGCTGATCTTGAGCCTGCCATTGGTTTTACGCCCTGCGTCAAGAGTGTAGCGAACTCCACCTTCCTCATTTGCACTGCCTGCCGCAAGTACCTTAGTTCTCGGGCGCCAATGGAGCAGCATCTGGCTGGGCAGCCGCACAAGAAGCGGATGGCGTCGATGCGGTATCAGGAGGCGGCACCCCCTGCGCAGTTGCGCGAGATGAACTTCGAGCGATGGTGGTGCTCTGCGTGTAACAGCGCCTTCGACTCACCGGTGGCCATGCTTCGGCATTGCACTGGGGCGCGCTCACGAACAATCCCTACTGCTGCTGCAGCGGATGAACGACAAGGCGTCGCTGATGAACCAAGCAGCGACTGTGAGGCGGGCGCAGGACGAGTTTACGCGGGACGGCGGCGACATGTTGGAGTTTATCGGTTTGCCAGACATGCACATGGTGCACTCTGCAGCGGCCGCTGCGCCGGCGGAGCCTGCGCCGCCTGTACCTTCACCGGCCGAGCCGCCTGGGCCGCATGTGCCGGCTGTCCCGGCGGCGCCGCCAGTGGCGCGATCGACCGCAGCACCGGCGCGGCCGCATGCTGCTCGCGCTGTAACCGGTGCTGACGAAGTGTCTGGGGCACGTGCTGGTGGTCGCGTTGCGCGGACGTCGGAAGACCCCGACACTTGGCTCACTCCGACTACTGTGCGCGGCGAGGGGCGCGACCCCAACAACCACCGCAGCCGCAAGCGCATCCGGAGCCGCAGCCGACGCGGTCGCGCGTCAAGCCGTCGCAGCCGCGGCACCTCTTCGCGCAGCTCCCGGTTGCGCAGTCGCAGCCCTCGGAGAAGTCGCCGCAGGTCGCGCAGTCGCAACGCATGTGACTACCGTCGTCGTGCCAGGAGCCCCTCTTCCAGCAGCAGCAGCAGCAGCGGCAGCAGCAGCGGCAGCAGCAGCGGCCGTATCGATTTCACTGGGCGGGGGGGGCGGCGTCGCAGAAGCAGTTACAGCCGCAGCCCGCGCCGTCGGTCCAGTCAGGCGGGAGCCCGCGCTGGCGACGGGCATGGAGGTCGTCACGGCGGTGTTGGCAACGGCAGCGGCCGTCGTCAATACGAGGCTAAGGAGCCGGTGCGCAAGTCCACGAAGGGCAAGGGGCCCATGGTCGACCCCAATCGTCTTGCTATTCGTCTGCCTGGAGGTGCGCTTGTCCGTTTGACATGTCGTCATTGTCAGCGAGTTTTCCGTTCAAACAGCACTTTTCAACGGCACTACTGCGACGACTAGGAGGTGGAGGGTCTCGGTGCGTGCTGTCCTTTCCTGCTGCTTGCGTTCGTTGGCTGCAACCGTTTGCGTCGCATGTGCTTTCTATTTCTCCCTTTGCTCGTGCCATGACAAATTTCAATCGGTGTCCTGTGAGAAGGGTGCGTGCATGTTGGTAATGTGGAGTTTCGTGTATTTTTCAGAGGTGGCGTTGACACACGCAGACGGCCCTCGAGGGGCGCTCGGAAAAGCACCAGTCGGCCACCCGTGACGGCACGTCGGCTTGCGGGTGCAGTTGGTACCAGGTCACCAGCTTGGGGGAAAGGGGGGGGTGGCGCCCGCCAGTGGGTGGCTGCTCAACAGCGTCGCCGCCCACCCAGCGGGAAGGTCAGAGGGGGACAGGGCGAGCCCGCGCGAGAGGGCTGCGGCGGCTGCGGCGGCAGCAGCCACCGCCAGGACCCCGACTATCTGCGTCAGCACCGACCAGGCGGCGATGCTGGCGTCGGCGCCGCCGCCACCGCCACCGCCGCCGCCGCCGCCGTTGCCACCAGTGGCAGCGTCGACCTCGACAGCGTTCAGGGCGTCGGGGTGCCGGACACCACCACCACCGCCGCCACCGTCGACGCTGTCCGTGTCGTCTTCTTCCAGGTGCAGCAGGTCCTGGTCGGCGGCGGCTGCGGCGGCGCCGCCAGCCGCTGCCGCCGCCGCCGCCGCGGACGGACCGTCCCCCCCCCCCCCCCCCCCCACGCGGCAACGCCCAGGCCGAGGTTCTTGTCAAACACTTTTCGCGCCTGCTCCGCCCGCGTGTCGGCCGACCAGCGGGCGACGGCGCGAGAAGCCTTAGCGCGCACCGCCGACAGCTCCACCGCGGCGGCGGCGGCGGCGGCGCCTACGGCGACGTCAACTGCCTCTGGGGCGGGCACCCGCCGTCGTGGCGGTCACCGCGGCGGCCACGTCGGCGGGCGGCGGCGGCACCGCCGCCGTGCCACCGCGCGCCGTGCCCTTGCCGCCGCCGCCGCAGCGGCTGCCATCGGGCAGGCGGGCGCCGAGGTCGGCCACAAGCCGCAGGGCGGCCCGCAGCGCGCGCGAACGGAAGTTGCAGTCCTCCCTCGCCGCCCACAGCACCTTGGCGCCTGCCAGCCGGATGGCCGCCGCGTCCGCGTCGACGACGGGCACAGCAGCCCCACGGGGGCTCCCCCCTTCCCCCCCCTCCCTCTCCCCCCCCCCGGCCGCCGCCACTGCGCGCACCACCCGGCCGGCGTGCGCCCAGCCCGCGCCAGCAGGGGCGGTGGCCATCAGGTGCGCCGCCGCGTCGGCGCCCAGCCGGCGGTGTCGGTCGCCCAGCTGCAGCACTCCCGCCAGGCGGTAGCGCAGCGCCACCGCCGCAGCGCAGCGGCGGTGGCGGTCAGATCGGACCGCACGGCCCGGCCGGCGGACAACAGCGTCCGCGCCTCGACGCGCCACCGCGCCTCGGCGGCCGCAAGCGCCGCCTCCGCCGCCGCCGCCGACGCCGACGCGGCGGTGCGGTAGGCGCCTCGCCCGGGTGCTCCCCCCTCCCCACGCCACCCCGCCGCCACCTCCACCGCGACCGTCGCCTGCCCTAGCTGCAGCACCCCTGCCGCGGTGGCCTCGACGTCGCCCAGCAGTCGCAGCCGCCCCGCCGCCAAGTACACGGCCGCGGCCGACCCACCCGGCCCGCCGCGGCCCACCGCCACCAGCTCCTCTTCGCAAGCAGCGCCAAGCGCGGCGCCCGCCGCGGCCACGTCGCCAGCCGCCAGCGACCGCAGGATAGTGTGGAGGTGCCGGTGGCGGCGGCCACCTACGGTCGTGGCGGCGGCGGCGGCGGCACCAGCCGCGGCAGCGGCGGCGGTGGCGGAAGCAGTGCTACCGCCGCCGCCGCCACCGCCGCTGCTGCCACCGCCGCCACTGCCCCCCACCGACGCCCGCGCAAGGGCAGCCAGGCGTTCTGCCGCCGGTTATGGAGAACGCCCGGCCACCCGCCCCCCCCCCCCCCCCCCACCCCCCCCGATGCCGCCGCTGGCGCCCAGCGCAACGCGCCGACGGACCGCAGAGCGGCCCTCGCCCCTGTTGGCGCGGCGATCACCCGCGGCGCGCGCACACCGCGGCATCTGATCAATCGACATAGATGGCAACTGCACCAGGCGAGTGAATGTGGAGAAAAAGACAAGAGTGCACCCGGGTCAGTATCGGATTTAGCGTCTGCGACACGACCGGGAGCCTCACGGGTCGTGCAAAAGACTCCCCCAACTACGTCTGACGCATCAAGTCCGTCCCGCATGACAGCTGAGAGGACCAGGGTGATGAAGGACGCACATGTACGAGAAGACCAGTCACCCGACCATTCAACGTACCGTTCTCGCCCCCACGTCGTCACCATGTGACGTACTGCATCAGAAGCCAAGGTGCTCACAGGGTGCTGCGTCGTGGTATGGGAACGACGGTTGTGACGACGTCCATGATGCTGACGACGGTAGTCGAACGGCGGGCGACGACGGCCCCACATCTCGCGGGGTCTGCCTCGGCTGTGATCACGAATTTCGGGGCAGAAAATGGGAGCAGGTCGCTAACTGTAATGTCGGCTTGGTGCCGGCCGATCGATTCAGTGTCGACTGACGAATGCATGGATTCGAGCACTTTTTGGAAAGAAGTCCGAAGCGGCCGGCAATCCGGGAACGTCTGCAAAGATTGGCGACCGCCCAGGGACAGACCGTCAGGAGGGAGTTCCTTCCCTCACAACTTACTGCCATCGGACCGCACGACCAATGGCGCCCGTGCAGCAAAGATCTCTACAGTGCGGTGCATGTCGCGTCACGCACGGTTTCGGTGGATGCCCTGGTGGACGCACTGCATCTGCTTTGCTTTGCGCTCCGTCACGGCTGCTGCGATGTTCTCTGAGCAGGAGAGACTGCACGCACTCGGATTGTATTCCGAAAAATACAACCAGGAGGAGGTGGCAGACATCATCGGCTGCTCGCCCCGGTCTCTGCGCCGCTGGGTTGGCCGGTGGGAAGACGCGGGGACAGTGTGGCAGAGTGAGGAGCGTGAGAACGCGCACTTTGACGCCGCTATCTTCTCGTCTCCGCTCGCTGCTGCTGTGAAGCACCTGGTAGAGGCAGAACCGGCTGCGTTCCTGAAGGACCACGTCAAGCTTCTGAAGGAGCTGAGAAGCATGTCTGACGAGTGCGCCGACGTCCACGCCAGCGCCGCCACTGTCTACCGTGTGCTACGCTACCATGGCTATACGCGGAAGAAGATTGAGAGGCTGTTCCATGAGCGCAACCTGAACAACCAGCGGCAGTTCGCGCAGACCATGAGCCAGATTCCAATGCGGTGCATCGTCAGTATCGATGAGACGCATAAATCGGGTGAGGACTCGTACAGGAAATACGGCAGGTCGCAGCGCAACAGCTCGTGCGTGCTGCTCGACCGAGACCCACGTACCATTCCGAGGACGAGCACGATGATGGCAGTCAGCGCCAGCGCGGGTGTTCTATGGATGCAGACGGTGGTGTTGGGGCCTGCCCAAAACTCGGATGGCTGGCGGCTGCTCCTGGAAGACCTGATGCAAGTGGAGGCGATAGGGAAGTACCAGCCCAACCTGCCGTGGGACCTGCAGCCGGCCAACAGCGTGCTGCTGTTCGATAACGCTGGCATCCATGACCAGCAAGGGGACGAATTCCTGCAGGAGAATGGCGTGTACTACATCAGGCTCCCCGCCTACTCCCCCAACCTTCAACCTATCGAGGGGGTGTTCAATGAATTGAAGAGGCACATCCGCGACCTTGTCTACTTTGACAGTCGGTATCAGGACAAGCCTCGACGGTTGCTGGCCGACGCGGCGATGATGCTGACACACGCGCAAATCATGGGACAGTTCGTGCGAGTGCAGATGAACATGGATGCTTTGTTGCTGCAGTAGACAGCCGCAGAACGGCTGTTGCACACATAGAGATAAAAAAAGAGATCTGGCGTCACTGGCAAGACGGCGATGACCGCGGATGCATTCCATTCTCCTGTGCCTGTAGTGGCGGGCGCCTGCTGTTGGGCGCCCGCAGCTGCCCTCCCCCCCCAGCCACTGCGCACGCTTAGACCACCGCGCAAATTCTAACACACACCCTCGCCGCGTGCAAAAGCACATCACATGCGAAGTCCGCGACGTGTACGTCACCGACGCAGGCTCCGACGTCTTCGCGCCCACACCATCATGCCGACGCAGTGCATTGACGGCTACACTTGTGACCTGGGCTCGAGCGCAGTACCAGGAGTAAGACCTCCGGGTGTCCCATCATAACAGGCAGCGGGAGTGGCCACGACCTCAAAGGCAGGAGCAGCTGCGGGCACAGCAGACACAGCAGCCCCAGAGACTTGCACACAAGCAGCAGCAGGAGTGGGACCGCCGGGTGTCCCATCATAAAACGCGGCGGGTGCGGCCACGACCTCAAAGGCAGAAGCAGCTGCGGGCACGGCAGACACAGCAACCCCAGAGACTTGCAGACAAGCAGCAGCAGCAGGACCACCGCCGCTCACCGGCTGCATCGGTTGGGAGAAATCCCCAACACGGCGTACATTCACGCCAGGGCCGAGACCACCATAGGCAAGGGAGTGGTCGGGCGTCTGGCCGTACACGGGCGTCGCTCCAACACGAACTCCGCTTGGAACGGGTGCTGTGACAGGTGCACGTGCAGCGCGACCGCCACACAGGTTGGAGTTTAACCGCTGCACAGGGAGGGCAGCGACCGGTAGACTCCCTGTCGCAACTGGAGACCCACTCAACTCACCGAAGACCACAGGCCGCCCGAAAACACCCGCGCCAGCAGGCTGCATCACAGCTGCTGGGCCAGCCGAGGGCGGTGCACGTACACTCGTGTCATCCGCGGCAGCACCGCCCGCAATCGCATCTTCTCCGACCGGCTCAGTAGATGTGTGTGTGCCGCCACGTCTACCGGTGGATGACACTGCGTTGACGTCGACAGGGTCGGCATCGTTGACAGCAGGACGCCCACGAGGCGGCGGCCGAACGCGAATAACAGGTGGGAGTGACTGTGTATCGGCGTGACGCTCTGCAGCTGCCGCTGCCGGTGCATGGACTTTTGCAATGCCACCCGCCACGCACGGCAGGTACATCTCCTTCATCATCGGCGGAAACATGTTGCACAAGAACTCTGCAATGTGATCTGCGGAGTACTGCCCGCATGACATGACATACCCGCGCAAGCCCAGCTTCAGCGCCGCCTGTGTCACCATATTGCGCACGTCATCGTCCGTTTCCTCGACGGGTAGCTGACAGGCGGCGACGAGAGCAGCTTCTGCCAGCCCCGTCGGCGTCAGCGATGACAGGGGGTGCCACTGAATGGGCGTCAACAGCGCCGAAAACCGCACCCAAGAGCCCGTCGGCCAGCTGCGTCCCCCGTCAGCAGAGCCACTAGAGTCGGACACCACGTGCACATCGTTGTTGTTGCGAGTGCCCTTGCCCTTGCGACTGGGCGACCGTGTCGCGGGCGAACGGCCAGACGGTGAGTAAGCGGACGGTGTCTTGTGTGACGATCCGGCGCCGCCACGCCCACCAGAAGCAGCCCCTCGTGCCTTGACTATGGCACGCGCTGCGGATGACGTCCTTGTCTTACGTGCTGCCAGATGCGCCATCAGCTCCCGCCTCGTCTGCGGTAGAACAGCTTTCCTTGACAGGACGCGTCGGCTGTCTCCGCCTGTGCTGGAGCTGTCACGTGAGTCGTCCTTCCCGTCCATGTCGCTGAAGCTGCCTTCTTGTTCGTAAGCTGCCGCTGCGTTGGCACCGACGGCGCCGCGCTTGCGGTGGCGCCGCACGCTGTCAAAATTGGCTCGATTCTTGTCGCTGAGGACGGACGCCTTTGATCGCCGCGCGTCCATCAAAGCCACAGTTTGATCACCAGAAACACCTCCGTTGTGAACGTTGGCTCGCAGTGTCGACGTCATAGCAGCGTCACGCGCCTTGTCTACCGCCGCTCTCGTCGCCGCGTTCACCGTGTTCTCCACGATTTGCTGCACGTCCGTGTTCTGCACGTGCTCGCAGACGAATTCGTCCACATTAAGCCCGGGCTGGTAGTCGGAGCGGGTGATCTTGCCATCCTTCACGCGCCAGCGTAGCAGGTTGTATTTCTGCGTGCTGTTCGCGTGCCCCTTCTTGTGGCACACCGAGCACGTCATGTGATGCGAGCAATTGCCAGACAGGCAGGGCGCCGCGGCGTGGTACTCGCTGGTGCTCGGCAGCAGTGATCGGCACTCCATGTCGTTGAGCGGGCAGTTCTTCGCGTTGTGCCCCGTCGTGCCAGTCTTGAACCTGAACCGACATATGCTGCAGGTACGGTACGTCGTGCTCTTGTCCGCCGACCCTCGCCCACTCATGATGTGAGCGGCCAGAGCACAGTGGTCGCAACAAAAGAGGAGGCAGAACGGGACACGAATCAGCACACCACCAACAGCGACACCCTCACACGTGGGAAAGGCGCCAACAGCGATAGGCAGGGGCGGCCGGGCGGAGCGGCCGGGCACGACCAACAGCGACACCGTCACACGTGGAAAGGCGACAACAGCGACACCGTCACACGCAGGAAGGGCACCGACGGCGACGGGCAGGGGGCGGCCGGGCGGTGCGGACGGGCACTACGAACAGCGACACCGTCACACGCAGGAAGGGCACCGACGGCGACGGGTAGGGGGCGGCCGGGCGGTGCGGACGGGCACCACGAACAGCGACACCGTCACACGCAGGAAGGGCACCGACGGCGACGGGCGGGGGGCGGCCGGGCGGTGCGGACGGGCACCACGAACAGCGACACCGTCACACGCAGGAAGGGCACCGACGGCGACGGGCAGGGGGCGGCCGGGCGGTGCGGACGGGCACCACGAACAGCGACACCGTCACACGCAGGAAGGGCACCGACGGCGACAGGCAGGGGGCGGCCGGGCGGAGCTGACGGGCACCACGAGCAGCGACACCGTCACACGCAGGAAGGGCACTGACGGCGACGGGCAGGGGGCGGATGGGCGGTGCGGACGGGCACCACCAACCGCGACAGAGTCACAGGTGGGGCGTGGTTCGTTGAGCTCGAGGAGAGCCAGACGTTGCACGTGGGGTATGAGGACGGAGAGGGCGCCAGCCGTGGCGCGAGCACAGGAGCCAGAACAGGAAAAGACATACAAACGGGTTGCGGCCGACGCACGCGCCAGAACCGAGCCGATCGAGACAGACCGCTCGCTCAATATCACCGTCACAGGCCGTCGCGATCTGCGCCTGCAATGCGCTCGCATTGGTCAATTAAATGAGGACCAGTCCCGCGATCGAGAGGGCCACGTGTGACTGCTGGTTGCGTCGAAGGTGGCGTTCCCACACCGATGTGGCCATTTTTGGGAGAAGCACCATATATGGATGAGGTCAGCTTCCCTCTGTTCCTTTTGTGGCCTCTTTGTAGCCTGCAGGCTGGGACGTGATGAGAAAACGACAGCGAAAACAGCAGCGAGGGGTGGACGTATGCTGGCGGAGCAGCGGCCACCTGATGGTGTGACCACCGCCCTAGGGTTATGGTGCTTTTCCCAAAAATGGCCACCTCGGTGTGGGAACGCAACCTTCGATGCAAACAGCAACAGTACCTGGCCCACTTGATCGCGGGACTGGTCCACATTACGTGCAGCCAATAGTAGGGCACGGAGCGCGCAGATCGCACCGGCCACAGGCTGAGATGCATATACCTCCAGAGAATGTGACGGTTGGGCACGTCATTTGGGCCATCTGCCGACGCATGCTTAGCAATCAAATCAGCACACGTTGCAAGACAAGCCTCGTGATTACATTGACCAATCGCATGCTCGACACGTTTTCGCAGGTTGCCGGAAGCGTCCGCAACCAGCACTCGCAGGCCGCAACCCGGACTGGAAGACCCGGCCTGGTTTCACGGAACGACTTGGGTCCGCCTCTGAGATTCAAACGGCCAATAACCATGAAGGCCTGAGGGGGTCGTGAGGCCACATAGTAAACAACCCGAGGCCCGCATTAGCCCACCAGACTGGAACCACCTCGCCCATTTCACCGGTCCACACCAACCCACGGCAGCCTGTGACACGGTTTGCGCAGTGGTCCCCGGAAGCTCGCAAACTGGCCATCGCCGAGCACGTGACCCCCACAACCAGCACTACTTATCAACACAATCGAGCTCCCCGAAAGTCTGGCGGACGTGTGACACGCCTGGAAGACCAGCCAGGGGCGGTGTCGAGGTCCCGTCAAAGGTTGCATTCCACACCGATGTGGCCATTTTTTGGAAAAGCACCATACGTCTCGAAGGATAGGCTATCGTGCTTTTCTATAAAATACTCGGACAAGAACGTGCGGCGTTTGCGGTGTCTGTTCAGACACTGTTCCATTGGCCTGGGCGGGGGTGGTCCGGACACTACGTCGGACTGAGGCAAAACGTTCCAGCCACCAGGCCCGGGAATTCCAATCATCTCGTTTGCCTCACGTGGAAAAGCTCGCGATTTGTATCTCCTCGCCGGACGTGTCACCCGCTGGCCCGAAAAGAAGGCCTCTCCGTTGCTCCTGGTGGGCCACTCTGTGACCCACTTATTCGCTGAAAAAACCTCCGCACCGCGCCGGGTGGCCCTCTAGAATGGGGTGCAAACGCCGCACGATACGATTCCCCAGGTCGGCTTCCGGCCGATCCATCTGCTAACTGAGGCACTGGGGGCGCCCCTGCCCCCAATTGGCAGGAACGCCGCAGCCGCAGACACCAGCCAGGCCTGAAATGGGCTCGGAACGCGGCAGCCTCCAGACCGCGTCAGGGAGCTTTCGACGCTGCTCTCCAGAAGTTGGTTTTTCATGGCGGCCTGCCATTGGACGAGCACACAATTAAGACCGGACTGCTGATCTCAGCGTGTGCACCTGTCTGGCACGCCGGCACTCTCTTCGGGAGCACGAGTTGTGGTCAACCGACACGAGTCGGGAACTCCGGGGAAGGGCAGCGACTCGTACGTCATGTGTGCAAAAGCGCGCAAAGACGCTGTCGGTGGGTCGCGGCGGAAGCCCCTGGTCCCCCCCCCCCCCTTCTCTTCCTGCCTTCTTGCGGTCCCGCCCCCCTCCGCCCAACCTCCCCGGCGGCGGCGGCGGCGCACCGGGCGCACGCGGCGGCGCTGTCGCGGGATGGCAAGATGCGGCGGGCGGAGCGGCACCTCCGCGAGGCGCTGCGGCTGCTGGGCGCGGCGCCGGGCGGTGGCGGGCTGGGGGTGGGGGGTGGTGGTTGGGGGGGGGGGGGCGGGGGGGGATGCCGGCGGCGGCGGTGGGGGTGGCGGCGGTGGCCGCGGTGGCGGCCCGGGGGGGCGCGGCAAGGGCGGCGGCGGGTGGGGGGCGCACGACGCGACCGCCGCGGACGCCGCGGCGGCCGGCGGCAGTGGTGGGGGCGGCGACGGCGGCGGCGGTGGGGGTGGGGGCGGTGGTGCGGCCGCGGGGGTGGTGGCGGCCAAGGGGGGGGGGCCGCCCCCGCCGGGCGGCGGCGGCGTGCCGGGCCGGTCGGCGGCCATGGCGGTGGCGACGGGGGAGACGCTGCTGGACCTGGGGGTGGTGCTCGACTGCCAGCGGTGGCTGGCCGAGGCGGCCGCCGCGTACGGCGACGCGATCCGCGCGTTTGAGGGCACGGGCGGTGGGGGGGGGGGAGGGGGGGGGGGGGGGGGGAGGGGGGGGGTGGGGGGGTGTGGGGGGGGGGACGCCCGTGTCGCAGCTGCGAGGCACAACCTAGAGGTACGGACGCGGACGAGGCGGGACCGTGGGGGGGGGGATGCGGTGGGAGGGTGGCGGCGGGATGCGGTGGGGGGGGAGGGAGGGAGAGCACTGTGGGGAGGGAGAGAGGGGGGGGGTAGGGGGGGAGCAGCGGTGCCACGCCGCCGTCGCCGGCATCCCCGTTATCGTCGGCGCCCGCGAGCGGGGATAGCGGCCGGTGGGGAGGGCGGAGGGGAGGGCGAAGAGCCGCCGCCGCCGCCGCCGCCGCCGCCGCCACCGCCGCCGCCGCCACCGCCGCCGCCGTCCGCGGGCGGCGCCGGGTGACCCACCAGACCAGCGAGCACCCCCCAACGCTGCCGCGACAGCCCACTGACCACCGAGCTCCCTGATGTTGCGTGTCTCTGTCCTTTGTTGGGTGCGCCCGCCGGCCGTCCCGTCGCGCTGTGGACTGCCCCCCCCCCTTCCCCCCCCCCCCCTCCCCGTGGGCGGCACCCCCACAGCTCAACCGCCAAAAGCAGACCATCACGGCGCACATCCACGGCGCCGACGCGCCCGGCCGGTGGCGCCACGTCCGGGACGCGGGGTCGGCGCGCGTCGCGTCGGGCCTCGCGTCGTGCACGTCCCTGCCCGTTGCCCGCCGCGGGGCGGCGGCGGCTGGCGGCGGCGGCGGCGGCGGGGGGGCGGGGGGGGGGGGGCACGGCCGCCGCGGCCGCGCCGGCCTCGGCGGTGGCGGTGGTGGCCGGGGGGGGTCCTCGTCGTCGGCGGCGGCCAAGGCGGCCGCCGCCGCGGCCGGTGGTGGTGGCCGTGGCCGTGGGGGGGGGGGGGGGGGGGCGTCCGCGGCGGCCGCGGCGGTGGCGGCGGCGGCGGCGGCAGCGGCAGCGGCGGCCGAGGCAGAGGCCGCGGCGGCGGCAGCGGCGGCGGCGGTGGCCGCGGCAACGGGCCGGGGGGGTGGTAATGGCGGCGGCGGCGGCGGTGGTGACGGGGGTGGTGGCGGTGGGGGGGGGGGGAGCACCGCTTGGCGGGCCCCGACGGCCGGTCAGTGCCGGCCGTGGCGGCCGCCGCCGCCGACGCCGCCCCGCGGCCGTGGCGGCGGCTCACCGACGGCCGCCCCGACGCGGGGAAGGGGGGCGACGCGGCGGCGGCAGCTGACCACGACGGCCGCGACGGCCGCGACGGCCGCGACGGCCGCGACAGCGCCGGCGGGCCGGCCGACGGGCGTGGCCGCCGCCGCAGCAGCAGCACCGGCGGCGGCGGCGGCGGCGGCGGCGGTGGAGGGGGGGGGGGGCGCCGCAGCGACAGTGGCGGACGGCGGAGCGACAGTGGCGGGCGGCGGAGCGACAGTGGCGGGCGGCGGAGGGATAGTGGCGGGCGGCGGAGCGATAGTGGCGGACGGTGGAACGATAGTGGCGGGCGGCGGAGCGATAGTGACGGGTGGCGGCAGGGTGGTGGCGGCGGCGGCCGCCCCAGCGCGGACGGGGACAACTGACGCGGGGGTGGGGGCGGCGCGCCCGCCGCTGCCGCCGCTGCCGCTGCCGCTGTCGAGTGGGGCGCTGCCGCGCCGTCGGCGGCGCCCGCCGACGGCACGGCCGCGAGGGCAGGGCCGGCGGGGGCAGACGGCGGCGCCGTCACCCCCCCCGCCGCGGCCTCCCCGCCACGGCGGTCGGCGGCGTCCCCCTTGCCCGGGGGGGCGGCGGTAGGGGCCGCCGCCGCTGCCGCCGCGAGCGCCGGCAGCGGCAGCAGCCCGGCCGGGGGGGCCCCGCCGGACCGCGGGGGCGGCCACTTTGCGCCCTCGCGGGCGGCCGCTTTGCGCCCCCGCGGGCGGCCGCGCGTACATTGGCCGCCGCCGCCCCCGCCGCCGCGGGGCGGCCGCGCACGCCGCCGCCGCCGCTGACGGCGGCGCCGCCGGGGGGGGGTGGGGGTGGCGGCGGGACAGGCGCCCCCGCCGGCGGCGGCGGCGGCACGGACACCCCCCCCCACCCCCCACCCCCCCCCCCCCACCACCGCCGCCGCCGCCGCCGCCGCCCCCCCCCTCGTCGACGGAGACGGCGGGGGCGCCCCCCCCCTCGCCGCCGCCCCCATCGGGCGCCGCCCGCTGGTGGCTGCACCCCCACCCGCCGTGGGCGCCGCGGACCACCTCTGCGGGCGGCGAGCCCCGCGGCGGTGGGGGTGGGGCTGGGGGTGGCGGAGGCGGTGGGGGCGCGGGGGGGGGCGCCGGCCGTGGCGGGGGCGGGGGGGGGGTGGGGGGGGGGGGCGGTCCGTGTTCAACCGCCTCTTGACGCGCCGGTCCACGGGCAGCCGCCACGGCCAGGCGGCGGCGGCGGCGGCGGCAGAGGGGGGTGCGGCGGCTGGCGCAGACGCGGCAGCCGCGGCGGCGGCGGCGGCTGCCGCGGCGGCGACAGCGGCCGCCGCGGCGGCGGCGACCGACGGCGGGCCGGCGCCCTCGCGCACGGGGAATTCCTCCCCCCACCCCCCTCGCCATCCATTAGGCGACGGTCCCCCCGCCCACGGGGAACCCCCCTCGTCACCCGCGACCTCTTCACCGCGTGGCTCACCGGCCGCCGAGCTTCGCCTGACCATTTCTGCATCTGCGGGTGCTTGACGCTGCCGCTGCCGCCGCCGCTGCCGCAGGGGATCGTGGTGTGGGTGGATGGGACTATGGCAACGGGCTGGCCAGCGGCAGCGGCGGCGGCGGCTGCGGTAATTCGGGCAGTGGAGACGGCGCTGGCCGCGTTGATGCGGGCGACACCAGCGCCCCCCCCCAGCCTGATGACCGATGCTGCCGCCGCCACCTCCGCATCCACCGCCATTGCCGGTTGCCTGCTGCCGCTGCCGCTGCTGCTGCCGCTGCCTGCGCGGCGCCCCTGCGGCTGCGGGAACCGCTGTCGCTGCTGCTGCCTCTGCCCGTTGCCGCCGTGTGCTTGGAGAGTCACACCGGCCGAGAAGCAGCCGCTTCGGGGCCGGCCGAGTGTGGCCGCCGCGTATCGGCGGTGGCGCGCGCCGCGTGCGCGTCGTGGGGTGCGGGGTGGTGGCCTGGGCGCGCGCGCCGCACTCCGCCTCCTCCTCGCCCTTCCTGTTTGGTATGCAGTCTATGCGGGAGGGCATGGGGGTGCTTGACGCCACTGCCGCGGCCACGGCGGCCGCTTGTACGTCGCCTGGTCTGGGCGGCGGCGGCGGCGGCGGTGACGCTGAGCCACGAGGACCTCGCCACGCGTGGATGTCGCTATGGGGAGAGGCGAGAGTGGTCACGGCGTTTGTCAGTTAAAACATTCATAGGACCTTTTGGTGCGCGGTGACGACGATGACAACGGTGTTTTTCGGCCAAGAGTTTTATTCGAGAAGGACCATCATGTTGCGCGCTACAACCCGAAATTGGCCACGAATTTGACGCTTGGTCAGACGAGCGAGCGCGTGGGCCATCAGAGTTCTTGGCCTCTCTAAGTACAGTGCGTTTGCATACACCAAGTCGCGCACATGGACCTTCAAGTCATTAAAAACCCCCTCGATCGGCTGTAGGTTGGGGCTGTACGGAGGCAGCCTGATGTGGTAAATACCACTTGCTGTCATAAATGCGTCCCCGTCAGCGTCGTGAATACCGGCGTTATCGTACAACAAGACGCACGCCGGGGGCTGCGCATCCCACGGCAGGCCGGGTATGTAATGTCCCATCTTCTTGTTCAAATACTGTAAAAATAACCGCCAGTCAACAGCGGTCTGCGCCCTCCCCAGCACCACCGTTTGGGACCACAAAACACCTTCGGTCAGAGACACGCCCATCATCGTGCTTGTCCGCGGGACCGTGCGCGGATCCTTGTCCAGGAGCACGCACGGTGAACGACTGTCCGACCGCCCGTAACGGCGGAAAACGTCACTCCCATCGGTGTGTGTCTCATCGACCGAAACCACACAGCGCAAAAGAACCACGCTCATGGCCTCGACGTACATCTGCTGCGCCAAAAGGCTCCGCTCCTGGAATAACCGCTCTACGCGCTTGCGCGTGTACCCATTCGCCGTCAGGATGCGATGAATCGTAGAGGGGCTCACAAAGTCCGTCTGCAAGTCTGGGTAGTTAATGGCCAAAGCGACCAACAAGTCGGAATGCTCGCGTAGAAATGCGACCGGTTCCGCATCGACCAACGTCATAACAGCATGAACCAACTCCTCATTGCGCACGGCAGCGTCAGCATGCTTGTTGCGCAATTCCCCTTGCGGCCATACAGTGCCCGTTGCATCCACCAGCTGCCTCCACCGACGAAAGGAGTACTCGCTGCACCCGACGAGCGCCGCGGCGTCCGCCATCGAGTAGCCGTCATGAAGCAGCTTGAGGCCGAAAAGCCGCTTTTCCTCCGAAAACATCTTGATGGTAGGAGCGCACGCAGCAATGGCGGAGCTTGAGCAGGTCGAGCTTGGTGCGGGTTAGAGTCAGGTGCCGCGAACTTGTCGGGGATGGGATGTTACGGGCCTTGAGGAAGGGGGGGGGGGGGGGGAATATTGATGGGCGTTGTGGCGCAGGTCGTTGACCAGAATGGAGCGAGATGCGGGTGAGGCGATGCAGAGACGGGCGACCGAGGCGTGTTGTGCCGTCGACAAATGGACCGACAATGGTGCCCATGCTCTATTCTTAATGCAGAAAGTTGAGGCAACAGCTGCGGGCGGCGGTGCACGTCCGGGGCTCCAGCCGCGCGTAATGGAGTTGATCGAATCTGTTCAGCATGTTGTCACTCAGTTATGTGCTGTCTGCGTACTGGCCGTCGACTTTCTTGGGTGACCAGGTCGTTTCACAGTGGTAAATTTCTCTCTTCATTTGTTCTACTTTTTGTCAGCCCAGTCAATCGGGGTTGTATTCTCACTATGGTCAGGGTGTTCTGAGTCTGTGCAGTCTTTGCACTTATTCGCCTTGGCCGTGGCGAGCGGCTAACCAGGTTCAGTGCACGCCGGGACCGTTTTTCGCGAGCCCTCGACTGAGTCCGAAACGCGAATGATGCCTCGCTCCGGCATCCCGGTTGTCCCGGTTTGCCGTGCCGTCTGCACAATGATTTGGGACGTCTCCGCGACACGGTCAATCCAACCCCCAACTTGTGACCCGTCCGAGATCACCTCGCATCTCAATGGTCACCATCGTCCGTCCACCCTCGCTACGCCACACACCTCAATCCAGTTCCACCGCCCTCGACGCGCATCGTTCCGTCATCCTCCTGCAGCGTATTGCCCGTGCTACCTGCATGCAAGGGCACAATCGGTGCGGAACTCCTGGCGACGGTGGTCCTGCGGGCCGGCGGCGGTGGTCCTGCGGGCCGGCGGCGGTGGTCCTGCGGGCCAGCGGCGGTGGTCCTGCGGGCCGGCGGCAGCGGAGGCCAGACCCGGCTGGTGGACGGGGCGTCTGCTGCCGCCGCCGTCGCCACGCTGTTGGCCATCATGACCTACGGCAGCGGCGCGGGCACGCTTTTTTGGGGCCCCGACGGGGTGGTTGCCACCCCGGGCGGCGGCGGCGCCGCCCCGCGGCAGCTGCCTGGGCGGCCGCTCCATTTCTCCCCTCAACCCAACGCCGCGGCGGCGGCGTTGCAGAGGGCGACGGTCGCCGGCCGATGGGGGCGCCGCCTTCCTAGCCGCGGAGTGCATGCTGGCGGCTGTTTCGTTGGCGCCGCCGTCGTGCGGTGGCCTCCGCCCTGGGAGCCGGGGGCGACGACAGTGGCGGCGACGGCGGCGAGAGGGGCGGCGACGGCGGCAATAGGGGCGGCGACGGAAAGGCCTTCCTCATTGCCGCGACGGGCGCCGCCGACAGCGGAGCCCCCGGTGGGGCGACTGGGCCGTGGGCGGTGGCCACGGCTGCCACTCGCGGGCGCGCACACGCGACACTGCACCCTTCGTTCCATGACGCCGGCCCGCGCCCCCCCGCCCCCGTCGACCGGGGCCACCTCGCCGCCGCGGCGGTCGGCCCGTCACTCGCCGCGTGCGCCGGCGGGGGCCCTTGCCGCGGCGGCGAATATGGCCACCGCCCTGCGGCTGGAGCAGGCGTTTGCCGGCCCACAGCCCGTGCATGCAGACAGGGGCGCATGGGCGTGCTTCCCTCTGGCAATGCTCCCCGCGTACGCCTTAGGCCTCTTCAAGGCCTTTGCGTCCATCGCCGGGCCAGCGGCGCGGAGGCCGCAGCCGCGGGCGGCGGCGGAGATGCGGGTCGCCGCCCTCACGTCCCAGTTGTTGCCCCCGCCGGCCACTTTTGCCGCCCGCTGCTACACGCGAGTGTACGACGTCGGCTCCCCACACCTCGCGGAGGGGGGTGGGCGCCCAGCGCCGCTTCCCCCCGCCGCAGCTGCACCTGCCGCTTCCCCCCGCCGCAGCTGCACCTGCCGCTCCCCGCTGCTGCACCTGCCGCTCCCCGCTGCTGCATCTGCCGCTCACCGCTGCGCCTGCAGCGGCAGACGGGCACCTGCCCCTCCACCCTGCGGCCGCACGGGCAGACGGGCGGCCGCCCCTGCGGCAGACGGCGCGGACGCGGCGGCGGCGGCAGACGGGGCGGCGGCGGCGGCGGCAGACGGGGCGGCGGCGGCGGCGGCAGACGGGGCGGCGGCGGCGGCGGCAGACGGGGCGGCGGCGGCGGCGGCAGACGGGGCGGCGGCGGCGGCGGCAGACGGGGCGGCGGCGGCGGCGGCAGACGGGGCGGCGGCGGCGGCGGCAGACGGGGCGGCGGCGGCGGCGGCAGACGGGGCGGCGGCGGCGGCGGCAGACGGGGCGGCGGCGGCGGCGGCAGACGGGGCGGCGGCGGCGGCGGCAGACGGGGCGGCGGCGGCGGCGGCAGACGGGGCGGCGGCGGCGGCGGCAGACGGGGCGGCGGCGGCGGCGGCAGACGGGGCGGCGGCGGCGGCGGCAGACGGGGCGGCGGCGGCGGCGGCAGACGGGGCGGCGGCGGCAGACGGGGCGGCGGCGGTTGACGGGGCGGCGGCGGCAGACGGGGCGGCGGCGGCAGACGGGGCGGCGGCGGCGGCGGCAGACGGGGCGGCGGCGGCGGCGGCAGACGGGGCGGCGGCAGCAGACGGGGCGGCGGCGGCAGACGGGGCGGCGTCGGCAGACGGGGCGGCGGCGGCAGACGGGGCGGCGGCGGCAGACGGGGCGGCGGCGGGGCGGCAGACGGGGCGGCGGCGGCGGAGGCAGACGGGGCGGCGGCGGCAGACGGGGCGGCGGCGGCAGACGGGGCGGCGGCGGCAGACGGGGCGGTGGCGGTTGACGGGGCGGCGGCGGCGGCGGCAGACGGGGCGGTGGCGGTTGACGGGGCGGCGGCGGCGGCGGCAGACGGGGCGGCGGCGGTTGACGGGGCGGCGGGGCGGCGGCAGACGGGGCGGCGGCGGCGGGGGCGGCGGCGGCAGACGGGGCGGCGGCGGCAGACGGGGCGGCGGCGGCGGCGGCAGACGGGGCCGGCGGCGGCAGACGGGGCGGCGGCGGCAGACGGGGCGGCGGCGGCGGCGGCAGACGGGGCGGCGGCGGCGGCGGCAGACGGGGCGGCGGCGGCGGCGGCAGACGGGGCGGCGGCGGCGGCGGCAGACGGGGCGGCGGCGGCGGCGGCAGACGGGGCGGCGGCGGCGGCGGCAGACGGGGCGGCGGCGGCGGCGGCAGACGGGGCGGCGGCGGCGGCGGCAGACGGGGCGGCGGCGGCAGACGGGGCGGCGGCGGCAGACGGGGCGGCGGCGGCGGCGGCAGACGGGGCGGCGGCGGCGGCGGCAGACGGGGCGGCGGCGGCAGACGGGGCGGCGGCGGCGGCAGACGGGGCGGCGGCGGCGGCGGCAGACGGGGCGGCGGCGGCGGCAGACGGGGCGGCGGCGGCAGACGGGCGGCGCGGCAGACGGGGCGGCGGCGGCGGCGGCAGACGGGGCGGCGGCGGCGGCGGCAGACGGGGCGGCGGCGGCGGCGGCAGACGGGGCGGCGGCGGCGGCGGCAGACGGGGCGGCGGCGGCGGCGGCAGACGGGGCGGCGGCGGCGGCGGCAGACGGGGCGGCGGCGGCGGCGGCAGACGGGGCGGCGGCGGCGGCGGCAGACGGGGCGGCGGCGGCGGCGGCAGACGGGGCGGCGGCGGCGGCGGCAGACGGGGCGGCGGCGGCGGCGGCAGACGGGGCGGCGGCGGCGGCGGCAGACGGGGCGGCGGCGGCGGCGGCAGACGGGGCGGCGGCGGCGGCGGCAGACGGGGCGGCGGCGGCGGCGGCAGACGGGGCGGCGGCGGCGGCGGCAGACGGGGCGGCGGGGCAGACGGGGCGGCGGCGGCGGCGGCAGACGGGGCGGCGGCGGGCGGCGGCAGACGGGGCGGCGGCGGCGGCGGCAGACGGGGCGGCGGCGGCGGCGGCAGACGGGGCGGCGGCGGCGGCGGCAGACGGGGCGGCGGCGGCGGCGGCAGACGGGGCGGCGGCGGCGGCGGCAGACGGGGCGGCGGCGGCGGCGGCAGACGGGGCGGCGGCGGCGGCGGCAGACGGGGCGGCGGCGGCGGCAGACGGGGCGGCGGCGGCGGCAGACGGGGCGGCGGCGGCGGCGGCAGACGGGGCGGCGGCGGCGGCGGCAGACGGGGCGGCGGCGGGGACGGGGCCGGCGGCGGCAGACGGGGCGGCGGCGGCGGCAGACGGGGCGGTGGCGGTTGACGGGGCGGCGGCGGCGGCGGCAGACGGGGCGGTGGCGGTTGACGGGGCGGCGGCGGCGGCGGCAGACGGGGCGGTGGCGGTTGACGGGGCGGCGGCGGCGGCGGCAGACGGGGCGGCGGCGGCAGACGGGGCGGCGGCGGCAGACGGGGCGGCGGCGGCAGACGGGGGCGGCGGCGGGCGGGCGGCGGCGGCAGACGGGGCGGCGGCGGCAGACGGGGCGGCGGCGGCGGCGGCAGACGGGGCGGCGGCGGCAGACGGGGCGGCGGCGGCGGCGGCAGACGGGGCGGCGGCGGCAGACGGGGCGGCGGCGGCAGACGGGGCGGCGGCGGTTGACGGGGCGGCGGCGGCAGACGGGGCGGCTGCGGCAGACGGGGCGCCGGCGGCGGCGGCAGACGGGGCGGCGGCGGCAGACGGGGCGGCGGCGGCAGACGGGGCGGCGGCGGCGGCGGCAGACGGGGCGGCGGCGGCAGACGAGCCCGCGTGCCTGCCCCCGGGCGTGTCCTTCGCGGTGGGGCTCAATCTGCAACGCCTGGACGCCCGCCCCCAGACAGCTCCCCCCCGCAGTCCCGCCCCCAGCCCGCTCCCCCCCACAGTCCCCCCCCAACCGCCACCGCCGGCGGCCGCGGCCGCCGGCGGCGGGCGGCCGCCCAGCGGCACCCCCCCCCACGTCAGTGGCGCCACGCCCGTCACAGCAGCGTCCCATTGCACCTCCCCATCAGCGGCGGCGGTGGCGGTCCACGCGACGGACACGCGAAAGGCCGCACCGCGCGGCGTCAGCCGCCCGCCAATGCCGCCGCCGCCGCGGCCCCTGCGCGGGGTCACAAGCTGGGTGGTGGTCACCACCAGCTGGTCGGCCCAGCGGCGCAACGGCGGCGGGGGGGCGAGCCCCGCGGCAGTGGCGGCGGCGGCAGTGACGGCAGCGTCGCCACCACCACCGCCGCCGCCGGTGGGGTGCGTGCCTGCCGCGGGGCCATCCCCCCCATACTCGTGGACGGCCGCGTCCCACAGGGGGAGGGGGGAGGCCGCCCATGCCCACGTTGCCCCGCCCAGCCGCCGCTCCGCCCCCGGCACGCCCGCCCGCACCGTCGACGCAACTGCGGTCAGGGAGCGGGCAGCGGCGGCGAGGCGGGCGGGCACGGTCGCGGAGGCCACGAGGGCGCCGCCCGCCAGGTGGGTCCGCGCCACGAGGCGGGTGGCGGCGGCCAGCAGTGCGCGCCGCCCCGTCGGCACGCGGCGTCAGCGTCACCGCCGCAGTCGCCGGGGAGCCCGCCGCCGTAACTCTTCTCACCGTCGCCACCGCCCACCCGTCTGTGACAACCACGCGGGCGGTGGCTGGCGCGGGCACCACCCCCCCCTTAGCCGCCGCCGCCGACCCGTCGACGAAGCCGTGCCCACCGGCAGTGGCGACGGGGCGGGCGCGGCAGAGGGCGGCCTCGGGGCGGGCGCGGCAGAGGGCGGCCTCGGGGCGGGCAGAGGGCGGCCTCGAGGCGACTGTCGAGCCGCCGTGCGCTCGCGGCGGCGGCCAGCGCCGCCGTCGACGCGCCAGTGGCGGCCGCCGCCACCGCCGGCGCGGCAGCGGCGGTGGCCGCCGCGGGGAGGCGGTGGGCCACCCCCGCCGCCGCCGCGGCGGCGGCGGCCAGGTCGCTGCGGTGGCGGCGGCGGCCAGGTCGGCGGGTGGCGGCGGCCGCGGCGGTGCGGGCCGCGGCGGCGGCGGTGGCCAGGCGGGCGTACTCGTAGAGCGCCGCCGCCACCTCTGCGTCCAGGGGGTGGCCGCCGTCGCCGGCCGCGGTGGCAGCAGCAGCGATGGCAGGGTCGTCAAGGTCGGCAGTGGCGGCGACGGCGGCACGGCGGCAGGGGCGGAGGAAAGCCCCCCCACAGCCGCCGCTGCGGCGGCGGCTGCAGCCCACGGGGGCAGGGCGGCGGCAAAGTCGGCGGCCGCCTCCTCCACCTGCCGTCGCGCGGCGGCTGCGGCGGCCACCCCCCCCTCCACGGGCGGCCGATCGGCGGCAGCGGCCGCCGCCTCGACGCCCGCCCGCCAGTCGTACAAGGCGGTGGCGGCGGCGAGCGACGCCACTTCCTTGCGCGCCCCCAGCGCGGCGGGCGGCGCGACCGCCAACTGGGAGGTGCGGGGCGGGCGGCGGCGAGCTCAACGTAGACGGGCGGCCGCACGGCAACGAGCGCGGCACCCCGCCGGCAGGCGGTGGCCGCCGCCGCGGCGGCGGTGGCGGCCGCGCCGGCCGCCACACGGGCAGTGGCGGGGGCGAGGCCGGCGGTGAAGGTGGCGGCGAGCGCGGCGGCACCGACCGCGGGGGGGGGGACGCCGCCGCCGCCGGTGGGGGGGGTGGGCGGCCCAGCACCGTCGGCCGACCTGGCCGCTGCGAGGGGGGTGGAGAAATAATAGTGAGACAACAGGAGAGCAAGGGACAACGACGTTAGCTTTGTCTGCCGGGCGGCTAGCACGCTCCACAGCCCCCTAGCTATGTCTGCCGGGCGGCTAGCACGCTCCACAGCCCCCTCCAGCGGGGCAGACCCTCACCGCCCTGTAAACCCTCGGCCGGAACTGTGGTCGGCCGCTGCGTGCCCCTCAGGCCGCAAACTTCAAGCCGCGACGCTCACCGCCTTCAAAGAAACGAAACCAGGCGCGGACCGTCGTCCGGCGTGCCCTCATTGTGTGCTGCCTCCACTTGACGTACTTGAGCTCCCCTTGCATCCTTCCACCCAAACGCGTCGCAAGGATATCAGTCGAGTCGCGCCGCCAGCGCCTCCGTCGTCCCTTGTGGTCGCCGCCGACGGCGGGGGAGTGCCGGCCCACGCCGTTCAGTGAAACCGCGCTTTAATCCCCTTCCCGCGGTTGAGGGAGCCCCCACCGACGTAGCTTCCGGTGGTGATCGCAGCGTCGGCAGCGGCGAGCGTCAGCTGCATCACGACCAGCTGGGCTGTGGCGGCCGCGGCAAGTGGCGGCACCGGCAGCAACGGACGCCTCGATCGCCCACCGCAGCAGACCGGCATAGGCAGTATCGGCAGTGAGGAGGGCCACGTCACTAGCGGTGGCGACCGCAGCGACGGTGGCGGCGATCGCCCGTCGCAGCACGCCGCCTCGTCCGCAGCACACCGACTCCGCCGGTGGCGGCCGGGAGGAGCGCCCGGTCGCTGGCGGTGGCGTCCGCAGCGAAGATGGCGGCAAGGGGGGGGCCGTCAAGGTGGGGGGATGAGTCGACGAGGAACAAGCTGGGAAGAGGACCCAAACAACATGCCGGTGATCACACGTGGATGGCGACTTTGAGGACGACGGGCGAAGGACCAACGAGATCAATCATGCATCCGCTCCGGCGCGCGAGATTGGTCACCATATTAGAAAAAAATGGGGACCTCGCCAATCAGCTGTCCATCACATTGCCATTTCTTGCCGTTGTTGCAGACGCACCTGGTCATTGAGGACTGAAGACATGGTGGAAGTCGAAGTCAGGGAGGAGTATGGCAGAGTCTGTCTCGGCCGCACACCGCCAAATGAAGTAGCCTGTGGCAGCCCGCAGATCATTAGACCAGGCGAATCAAACAATTGCACATAAAATCAAGTTGTGACCTTCCCTTCAAGTTTCTCCGGTGTCGAGTGGCGTCGTCTCGTACGTCTGCGCCCTGCGTCTGTCCGAACACGACAAGTGCGAGTTTTGATGTAATGAGCAGCCTCTGTCTTTGGCATATGAGGACACCTGTCAAGCTCATTACGGGGACAACTTACGTGTTTGTCATCGTAGAGAGCTGTCTTCTGGCAGATTACCACGCGACGCTAATCAATGCGCTTTGCGTGCTGGAGGCCGCAGATGCCGGTGAGATCCGGCGGCGGCAGTTTCCAACGAGATCGTGCAGCGGCGGCTCCCAGCGTGATCTGCCGTTGACGGCTGTGCGGCACGGGATGGCCGCGCATGGATGATCTTGCGGCGGAGACGAAGAAGCAGCGGCTCAATCCGCCACGTGAGGTCAACAGAGCACTCTCCACGACTTTGCGCGTGAATGGAACATATGGTACCCGCCACCCTCCCGGGAGGCGTGCCACAGGACCAGCGAGGTAGCCGGGATGTGGGAGGTGTAGTCGGTGGAGAATGCGCCAGCGGCGCAGAAGAGGGGCGCGAAGGGCAGGCCTGGGGCAGGACCCACGAGGGCGCGGTGGACGGGCGCAGGGGGAGCGAGCGTTGGGTGCACATGTGGACACGAGCTGAGAGGGGGCGCTTGGGGTGAGACGACGAGGCGCGGTCCTTGCGGGGCCGCGCGGAGGGCGTGGGCTCGCGGGTGTGTGGGGCGCGCCGGGGAGCGGGGCGACGAGAGGAACGGGAAGCGGAGCTATATGAGGATGGCGGCTCCTCGCCGGGAGGGTGCAGGCACACATTTCAAGCGACATAACCACCGTCTACGGGGTCCTCACACCGGCCGCTGCTGTGGGAGGGGGACGGGCAGGAGGCCCGTGTAGCAATATGGTTGTCCGTATTGTGACCCTAATATTAGGGGGGCTACTTCTAATCCTTAACTTTCAATTTGAGAGTCCGAGCTGGTCACGGTATCTATAAGTTACGTATGACCAGAGGGACTTGCATCTTGGGGTGGAGGGTAGTTAGTAGTGTCTCCGAGGGTTTATAACGAGGGGGCCGGTGGCGAATCCACCGCCGGCCAAGGTAGAACAACAAACCCCTCCCATTTGGGCTCCCATCTTGGTCCCGTGGCTTGCGCTCCAAGGACAGCAACCTTGGCCTCCCGGTGACGTTGGTGCCGATCCCCCTTGGTGAGTGTTCCCTGAGAGTGGACGTGCGACGGATTCCTATTGTACTACATTGGTGGAGCAGCAGGGGACAAGTTTCCGTCACCCTTGTGGTGACGCCGTCTTCGGCCCTGGCACACGGATAGGGATCCGGTCCTTTTCTTGTACTCGTGGTGTTGCGACCTGATCGATTGTGTTGAGCTTTTACCTGTGACTGTGACCTACTGTTACTCTCCCCAATCTACCCCCTCGCTCTCTTATTCGTGGTGGTCGTTGCGTCGGTTGACTGATTGTGACTATGTCTACCCAAGAGACGGGGAACGTTCAAGATGACGGATCGGCGTCGACGCCGACTCCGGAGGTGACTACGGGAACCGGGATCGGGAACCCGATCGATAACATTGAGACGCCAATGCTTTCCGGTGCCGGATCGACGTTTGGCACGGCTCGGACGGCAGGAGGCGGGGGCCCGCCTCAACTGTCGTCGACCGACCTCACTCCGCCGCCTCCTTCACCAGGGGATTCCCTGATGGCATCATTGGCCCGCATCGAGGCCCGGTTTTCCGGGCTCGACGCCCGTCAAGATCGGACGGAGGACGCAATGGCAGTGTTGATGTCAACACGGCACACGACGGGACCCCGTCGTGTTCCTCCCACACCGGTACGGTTCGAACCGGCCGGACTACTTTCGGAGTCCACCAGGGTCAATCCCGGGGTTGCTACTCCTGGACAACCCCCGGACACAATGGGGTATGGGTCCGACTCGTCGGCAGAGTTGGAACGGAGTCACACGGAGCGATACGCTCGGAGCACCCGAAGCGGACTCCGCGGACACGACCCGGCGGATACGTACGCCGGGGGAGAGTCGGTTATTGGGGGAGGGGGTACCCTCTCGCAGTACCCCCACGACGAAGGAGGCCCGGCAACTCGGGGTCCCGAGGTGCCGACGCCTGAAGTACCATCTTCAGTGGTGGAAGCTATGACCGCGCAGGTAACTGCGAGCCTAATGAAGCGGATGGAGTCCGATGAGTTCGCTCATCAACTGGCTAAGCGACTGGATATCCAGGACGCTGACACGGAGATCGTCAACGAGGTCTTCCGGTCGGTTCTTACTCCGGAACGTTATCGTTTGGAGGACCGCTCTACCACCGTATCGGAATCGATGCGTAATACGTCGCATCGGGCGATCCGCTCTATGCAGACCCTTATGAAGGGAGTCCCTATGTTCGGGGGGCCGAACGGACGCCCGTTGGCAGTCATCGGCTTCTTGACCAGCTTCAAGGCAGCCGCAGACAAGGCGCTCGTTAACGAGGGGCTGGCCCTGGAGATCCTCCCGTTCTTTGTTGATGAACGGGTGCGAGGCATTCTTCGCCAGGCATCCCCGATGCCGGGAATGAGGGTCGCGGCCACCCCCATGGATTACCGTGGGATATTGAAGGAGCTGCTGAGCAGCTACCTCAGTGAGGACAAGTGCGAGGACCACTATCGGGCCCTTCGCACTGCCACCGCCCAGTCCTGGGAGGATGAGGAGATGTTTGGACGCCGGATCCAAGAGCTCGACTACGAGCTGGGGAAGCTCCTCGGAGAAGGGGAGCTACGGGCCATCCTGTTCGCAGGAGTACCCAACTACGTGCGGATATCCGCACGGGGCGCCAACACGGCACGGACGAACTTCAGTCGACTGATGCATATGTGCAAGTCCCTAGGGGACGCCTACCGGGTTCTACACCCGGAGTGTGCCTTGGCCCCGAAGCCCAAGGGTGAGGGAGGCAAGCCCAGTCTTACCCCGGTACCGAGGCAAGAGAAGGTGGAACGTAAGGCCGCACCAGTACTGGTGGCGACCGAACATACCCCTATTGGTGAGGGTGACCCTCTAGTCGACCAACAGGGCCACCTGTTGCTACCGGCGACGCCGGTGATTGATGAACATGGTACGGTAGCGTACATCGCCCCGGCTGGAACCCAGTTCCAGGTCAACGAAGGAACGGGACGGCGCGTCCCGTATGTGCGGACTACGGGGTACTCCCCGGTGACGGGTAACCCTCACCAACCCTTGCCAACATGGGCGGTGCGCACGGAGGCACCCCCGCAGATTGCGGGCCGACCCAACCGGTTGGGGGAGTCCATGTTCCGGTTGACCCAAGGACCCAAGGCCTACCAGGGAGCAGGCACTCGGGCGCCCGAGGGAGGCAACCGTAGCTACGGGGCTACCCCGATGCGACCTCAAGGGGGGACCGGCACGTCCGGATGTATGTTGTGTGGGGATCCCCAGCACTGGGTGTCTTCCTGCCCACTCATCCCCGAGGAGTCTCGGCGGGCAGCGGCGCAACGCAAGGCATCCACCGGGGGGTATCCCCCCCGAGCACCCGGACCCGCACCGGGTAGGCAGCCAGCTCCAGGTGGAGTACTGGCCGTCGAGGGGGCACCTCCTCAGCCGGATGTCCCGGCGGACAGCCCCCTACCAAGGGCGGGAAACGAGTAAGAGGAAGGATGACCGGGGGGCGCTGGGGTCACCCAAGCAAGCCACCCCGGAGTACCGCGGGGAAAGCCCCACGGAGAGCGCGGTTGAGCCGACGCCGCATCAACCCCCGGGTACACCTTCCGGCCCCGACGACACGGCGTCAGGGGATTGATGACCAACCTCCAAAGTTGGGAGGAGAGGACGGGAAGCCCCGTCACGTTGAACCAGACAAGGGCCCTATTCAGGATGCCCGAGCTACACCGGATATCGGTGTAGGACATGTGTTGTTTACCTTGGAGAACTTCAAGGTATCAGCCACACTGGGGGTTGACCCCCAGTCGACACGATCGTACTACCCTGTACTGGATACAGGGGCTGGACCCAACCTTATCCGGAAGGATACCCTCCCGGACAAGTGGCTTCCACGAGTCAGAGTGACTCGGGGACCCACCATCAAGGACGCGAATGGTCGACTCATTCGTACGACCGCAGCGATGTCGCTGCGGGTTACCATCGGGGATCTCACCACGGAAGTTGACTTCCTGGTATGTGAAACGCTATCGGTGCCCTGCATACTGGGGTGCACCTTCATCAACGTTCACGTTGATGCAATCCGGCCAGGCCGGAGGACCGTCGAGCTTCAAGAAGCCGACGGGACGAAGCGAGGACACACGGCTATCGTCAGGGACCTGACGCTACAAGGAAGCCACGTTAACGTGGCTGAGGTGTACGCAAGCGTCGAGCCGAAGACACTTCGGTTGGCCAAGCGAACTCGCTTTGAGCCGTTGTCGGAGACAGTCCTCCCGGTCAACTGCGACCTCGCAGGCATCTGCAGAGTCCAGTCCAACCTACGGACGTACAAGCGCCATGGGTTGACCATGGCCAACGGTCTCATAGACCTCCCAGCAGGAGGGTCGTCCCTCCTAGTGATGGCGAACTATCGCCGTAAGGCAGTCACCCTCCCGAAGGGAACTATCCTCGGGATTGCCGAACTCTACGAAGGAGATATCCTTACCCCTGATAAGGAAGGTCAAGTGGAACCACTTGAAGTACTGGCGGTCGCCGAGACCACCGAGCGACAGCAAACCGATGACGGGAAGCCTAACCCATCGGCGGCTCCGGCGGACCTGCCGCCAAAGGACCAAGAGGCCTTGAAGGCACTGGCCGAGGCTGACCTCGACCACCTTCCCCCTTCGGTAGCCGAAGGGGTACGACGGATGCTAAGAAAGCATGACGTTATGTGGACAGGCGGGGCCTTGGGGACCATTGGGGCAACCCAACATCGTATAGACCTGGTACCAGGCGCACGACCCGCCCGCTCACAACCGCACCGAGCGGGACCTATGCAACGAGAGATCGTTGATGGAGAAGTGAAGAGGATGAGTGAAGCTAAGGTGATCCGACCTTCGATGTCGGAATGGGGTGCCCCAGTCGTTATTGTGCCGAAGAAGGATCAAACCCCTCGGTTTTGCATCGATTATCGACGCCTCAACTTGGTTACCAAGAAGGACTCATACCCTTTACCAAGGATGGATGAATGCATCGACTCCCTGGGGGAGGCTACGGTGTTTACCACCATCGACTGCAATGCCGGATACTGGCAGATCCCGGTGGCGGACGAGGATATCCCCAAGACGGCATTCGTCTGTCACAGTGGAGTGTACGAGTTCCTAAGGATGCCCTTCGGATTGTCCAACGCCCCCGCTACATTCCAGCGGGCTATCGACATCATACTGTCGGGGGTGAAGTGGCGTAACTGCCTAGTGTACCTCGATGACGTCATCGTCTTCTCGCGTAACATGGATGACCATGTACAACATGTTGACGAGGTACTCACCCTCTTGAGGAACGCCGGGGTAACCCTGCGTCTGAAGAAGTGCGCCTTCTTCCAACAGACGGTCGAGTATCTGGGCCACCAGATAACCCCTGGTAAACTAGGGGTACTCGAAGCCAATACCCGGGCACTCCGGGATGCCCGGTTCCCTAACACCCAGACGCAGCTCAAGAGCTTCCTGGGAATGTGCAATGTATACCGACGGTTCGTCAAGGACTTCGCTCGGATAGCTAAACCGTTAACGGTTCTTACGAGCAGTACCTTACCCAAGGTACTCCAACCCCCTTCGCCTAGCGAAGAGGAGGCATTCGAGTCGCTGAAGCGAGCCCTACTAGCCCCACCCGTCCTTGCGTTACCGCATAGACGGGGTACCTTCGTCATCGATGTCGATGCGTGTGATACACAAGTGGGATGCACCCTGTTACAGGGAGAGACGTTGATCGGTACCGATAACGTTATCCCGGACCTACGTCCGGTAGGGTACTTCAGCCGGACACTCAACCCGGCTGAGCGGAACAATAGTGCCACCGAGCGTGAATGCCTCGGAGTTATATGGGCAGTGCAACTGCTCCGTCCATACCTGGAGGGCTCCAGGTTCATCGTGAGGTCCGACCACGAACCCCTACGATGGCTCCTCAACCTTGGTGACAAGGATTCCGATAGCCATGGGAGGCTAGCCCGATGGAGGCTGAAGATGGCCGAGCACGACTACCGCACGGTGTATAAGGCTGGGTCAACCCACCACCTCGGAGACGCGTTGTCTCGACTCGACACCCCGAGCGGGGATACCCGCCCGGTGGACGAGGACATCCCGGTAGTACCGGTGTGCATGGTGGGTAATGCTACCCAGGGTATGGCTGACCATACCATGGCACACCTTGCGTGCCCATTGACCCTCGCGGACTTCCGCGAGGCACAGGCCAACGACGATGACTGTAGACGTCATCGTGCTAACCTCCTGGCCGGTACGGCCGGCATCTTCTCCGAGAACGAAGACGGACTCATATACCGGCGGGCACCCGCCGATGGACGACATCAAGTCGTGGTTCCCGTGTCCTTACGGCAAGCCGTCATGAAACGAGAACATGAGAACCCTACAGCCGGACACCCGGGGGGTTCACGTATGTTCGCAGCAATGCGAAGGTTCTTCTACTGGCCAGCAATGGCCGTCGACGTGGTCGACCACGTACGGGGATGCCACCCCTGTGCACGTAACCGCATGAGTCTACATAGGCGGGCGTCTGCCATGAAGCTATTCCCACCTGATGGGCCCAACGAGCAAGTCGCTATCGACATACTCGGGCCACTTCCGATAACGGAAGAAGGGAACAGGTACATCCTGGTCATGTCTGACCGCTTCACTAAGCTGTCAAGAGCGGCAGCCATCCCGAATGATACGGCATACACAATCATGAACGCAGTGGTTGACCACTGGATCAGTGCATACGGAGTCATGAAGCAACTCCTCTCCGATAACGGAGCAAACCTTTTGTCGGCATTCTGCACGAAGGTCCTGGGCATGTTCGGTATCGAACCACGTCGCGCATCCGACTACCACCCGCAGTCCAACGGGCAGGTGGAGCGGTTCAACCGCACCATCGTAAAGATGCTACAGTGCTACGTGGCCGAGCACACGAACACTTGGGACAGGCTTCTGTCCGTACTCACCCTGGCATACAATGCCAGGCCACATCGGAGCACAAACATTGCTCCGCTGGAGTGGGTCATGCCACTAGGCGTCGGTAACCTGACGCTGCCACCCGGCAGGTGCACTCGGTATGATACACCGAAGGGCCGACCCGCCGAACGCATCCACCTAGCTTGGTTGGCCAAGCTATCGTGGATGATTCCTAAGCTCAAGGGTGCCCTTGACAGAACACAACTTCGGTATAAGAAGAACTTCGACGCCCGACTACGGGTACGCAACGCAACCCTGGTAACAGGTGACTGGGTCTATATCAGACACCAGAAGTTCCGAGGGAACAAGCTTATGCAACCGGTCAAGGGACCGTACCAGATCCTCCACAGAGATGACCACTCTGTTATCTTACACTCCGATACGGAGATCCAACGCAACAGTATGAATGATGTCACACCTGCTCCGAAGCCGGAACAGCCTCAGCCGGTACCGGCTGGGTTGCTACATGAAGCTCTTACAACCCACCGGTCAGATGACCCGGTGGGACCGGATGGGATTCCATACCAAGTAGAGAGCGTGGTCGGACACACCGACCTGGACCTACCAGGACCCTGGTACGTCAAGGTTATGTGGGTCGGATACGACTCACCCACCTGGGAACAGGCGGCAAATATACCCCGCCAACTCCTCATGCCTTACATGAAGCGACGACGCCTACTGTAACAACCCAACCGACACCGACTTCGGCTGTTGGGGGGTGAGGCTTATACCTACTAAGTAGGGTGTGACGTGGTTACGGCAGACTTAGGTTTCTAAGTCAAATCAGACTTAGGTTTCTAAGTCGAACCAAGCTTAGGTAACTAAGTAAAAACCTGAACCTTAATAGGTTAACTCAAAGGTAAAGGCTAACTCCGATAATATCGAAGTAACTAGGGAGCTTACACGGGAGGATGACCTCCCCAAGCCAAGACACAAAGTGAGGGAGGATAACCTCCCCAAGCATGAACCAACCGGAAGAAGTTGGGCGGGAGGCATGGCACCACTGAGCCAGAAGGGGTACTCCCCAGGGCAGCAAACAGAGGCAAGCAATGCCCCCAGCGGGGGATGAGTTTATACTCACTACTACCCGGCTACCATAAGGGTTGCCGGGGCCCTCTCCCGCCCAAACAATAGCATTCCTCAGTGGGTAGACCCACTGCCCGAGGGAGGCCACTCACGCGTAAGCGCGTAGACCTCCGTGCTCCACCGGTCGGCAACGTCACGACGGTCGACCACCCGAGTTACCTCGGTGCATAGCTGGACGAGGGTGCTGCGGCCAGCCTCCACGTCCTCCAGAGCTTTCTGGAGGCGGTCCAGCACGCCACCGAAGCAACGCGCTGACCCAACCAGCGCAGCACCTGGGGGGATATCCCCCCAGCTAACAGAGAGACCCCCACGCATTGCGCGGGTAACAAGGGCGTCAACGCCTTCATACCAGAGACGGGGACCCCCGTCATGTAGGACAGGGGCTGGAGGTGACACTGGCGCAGCCAGAGGAGCCACAGGAGCCGACACGGCTACCACCGGAGCCGGTGGCACCTGATACGAGGCCCGGTAGGACCCTACCGAAGGGGCTCCACCGTAACCACGGCGGTACTCCGCCCGACGACGGGACACCTCACGCTCCCCACCCACAGAGCCCCACTCTCGGGGACGACGGCCAACCGCCGCCGGCATCGGGTTACCGAACCACGGAGCAAGGACCTGAAGAGGGTCATGGATAACCATGGGAATACCCAGGTCAGGAACGGCCTCGGTGGACGCCCACCCATGGCAACTAGGCTCACCCGGCTGAGTACGCCGGACACGCAACGAGTGACGAGGCAAGGGGGAAGCCCCAGCCTGCGGGTCCCGGTACGGGGGAAGGGCCAACACCCCAGCCCAGTTCACGGCATCGTGAACAGCCAGCAGGGCTTCGAACTCCCGGGCCAACCCGGTCTTGGCAGCTATCAGATCCACGCCCAACTGCGCGATGTGCCGACGGACACCCGTCGGAAGATGAAACAGACGACCCTGCCGGCGGACGGACAGCAAGAAGGATGAAGCCTGCCCGAGGGTAACCTCAAGGGTGAAGGTACCCTGCAACGGGTGGACCGGTCGCGAGGCCAACACACTCCCGAAGTAGCGAAGACAGGAGCCGGTGTCAAACCGGAAAGCAGGGGCGGGTTCCCACCCCTCCTGCCATAGCGGCGGGCGCACGGGAGTGTATACCGGAGCACGACCGTTGCCGGTCTGCAACGCACACGTTATATCCGTGCGGAACGCATCCGCCATGACACCATGGTTACGTCGCCAACTCGACGCCGACTTCAACCCCGCCATGGGCGGGTAGGGAGCCGTCAACGACAGATACGGGGGTACCCCCGGGTAGTAGTCAAAGTCGGGATACCGACCGGTACGGCTCACCGTCTCCCCAAACGCAACCGGCTCCGCCGCCGCCGCAATCCCCCGAGCACTAGCCGGGTAGTCAATCTCCCGCGGCAACGCGGGGGCAATCAAGTCGCAGACCCCGAAGTTGGGGTCGAGGTAGACCTCACCCCGTCCCACCCGGGTGCGCCAGAGCTGCGCATGCCGGTCGTCCGGCTGACTCAGGATCCAATGGTGTTCCACCCGGACCGCGTTCGGCTGGTTGACCAGCCGCACCAACTCCCGCTCCCAGCACGGGTCCACCTTGACGCGCCGGGAGGATTCTCCACGGGGATGCACCAGGTGGAAGTCCACCCGCATACGCCCATCGGACTCCATCGACTCTTGCACCGTGAGGCCTCGAACCCGAGCCACCAAGTCGGACACCGACATGGCGGGTTGACCCGCCGCCACGGCGACGCCGCCACCCAACGGGGCAACCCGGGCAGGACCAGGAAGAATCGGGGGCGCCGGGGGACGCACCACCGGCAGAGGGGCCGACGTCGGAGATGGACGAGGCCGAGGAGGAAGAAGAAGGGCGGGCGCCCGCCCGGAGTAACTCCCGGTGTCAACCGCCATGGGAGAAGGAGCGTCTTGACCGCTCGACGCCCGCGGCACCGCAGGTACGGCACCGGCGCCGGCACCACCCGTCGGCGTAGCCCCCGCCTCGGAAGGGGAAGGCACTTGGACAGCCTCCGGAGCCGGAGCCCCGGACGTGCGGACACCCGCACCGTCTTGACCCGCCGCACCGGGTGTCGCACCGCCACCACCACCCGCGTCAACGTCGGGACCGCCTCGAGGAGTCACCGCCCGGACACCCGGACCACCTTGACCAGCCGGAGTCGGCTGCGGGTCGCGACCTCCGCCGCAGGGCGGACCATCTTGAGGTACCTGCGGTGAGCCGGCACCGGCACCAGGCCCCATCCGGGCAGCCGGCAGAGAGGGGGTAGAAGCCGCCACGCGCGGTTGACCGCCGGGTTGACCTCCGGCCGACGGCACCGTCGTGCCGCTGCACACGGACGACAGTCCTCCGGCCGACAGACGGACGGACACCGCAGGCCCGTCGTCGTCAGACGAGCTCACCCCGTAACGCGCGGCGTCGGGACCGACAGGCGCGTCGTCCTCCATCTCCTCCCCGATCAGGAGGTCTTCCTCCTCTTCAAGCACCTGGGGATAGGACATGATAACGGGTGCGGAGTCCCCCGCGCCCACAAGCCGTCGACGGCTACAACCCGGTACGGTGGGATAACCGGGACGAGCCAGGGAAGCGCGGACACCCGCGCTTATGACCACAAACGGCTACGAGAAGCGCCACAAACACGCGGGTCGACCCGCGCCCCACGGGGCTACGAACGCGCTCCACCCAGGCACCTGGGCGGGACGGGGCCACCCCCACACACGGGGTAAGCAAAGGGGGGTCACCCCCAACCGCCCCCACGCAACGCGGGCAGCCCCCGCCCCCCACTCAATCGTCCACACGAGAGGGGCCCCCCTACCACCAGGCACCTGGTGGCGGATCCGCTTGCACCACCCCTCGGAAAGGGGGGTCGTGAACAAAAACCCGCATCGGGAAATTAACGGTCCGGAAAACGGATCGTGTGTGTACCACACAAAGGGGGGCACCCCCCTCGGACAACCTCGAAAAGGGGTGTCTGTCGCGACGGGGCGCAAAGCCCCACCCGACGGGTAAACAGTCACGCGACCCACTTACATTCGGTAACCCGAATGCAACTCGACCCGAGGACGGGCCGAATCTAAGGGGGGGATATGTAGCAATATGGTTGTCCGTATTGTGACCCTAATATTAGGGGGGCTACTTCTAATCCTTAACTTTCAATTTGAGAGTCCGAGCTGGTCACGGTATCTATAAGTTACGTATGACCAGAGGGACTTGCATCTTGGGGTGGAGGGTAGTTAGTAGTGTCTCCGAGGGTTTATAACGAGGGGGCCGGTGGCGAATCCACCGCCGGCCAAGGTAGAACAACAAACCCCTCCCATTTGGGCTCCCATCTTGGTCCCGTGGCTTGCGCTCCAAGGACAGCAACCTTGGCCTCCCGGTGACGTTGGTGCCGATCCCCCTTGGTGAGTGTTCCCTGAGAGTGGACGTGCGACGGATTCCTATTGTGCTACAGCCCGGTGCGCTCCATATAACACGCCCGCTCCCCGCCGCCGCTGCCAGCAGCTGCCATCACTCCGCCGCCGCTGCGGGCTGCCACTGCCGCTGTCTGCGTGCCCCCCCCCCGCTTCCTTCCGTCATATCTACAGTGTACTAGGAAGACCCTCAGTAGCAAACAGCCACACACTGACGGTGTGGGCGCGCGCAGCAGCGCAAACCCAAATAGCAAGACGTCCGATGGGGTGCGTACACTCCACAAAATTCTATTAAGGGGAGGGGAGGCAATCCCGTGGCGGCGGTGGCCGGCGATGGCGGCGGAGGGGTACGGTTAGTCAGCCGCAGCGGCAGCCTGCAGTGCGTGCTAGGAGGGATCGCCAGCCAATGGCAGGCACAAAAACAGCGCGCCTGCCTGCCGCACTGGCACGGGGTCGGCAGCCGCTGTGCCAGCGGGGGGAAAGCGGCCACGCGAGCTCGCGACGGTGGAAGGCAACGGCGGCCAGCGCGCGCCAGGGCGAGAAGGAGCTGGCGACGGACGGCAGCGGCGGGGGGGTGGCGATCAGCGGTCGGAACCAGGGGCACCGGGACGAGCCGGCGGCGGTGACCGCAGTGATCGCGGCACGGCAGGGGCGGCGGCGGCGGCCGCCGTGACCGGGCAGTGGCCGCAAGCCAACGGAGGCGGCGGCGGCGGCTAGCTGGCGGCGGGGACCACAGCGGCCAGCCGGCGGCGTTGCCGGCGGCGGTGGCCACAGCCGCCGCCGGGTAGTGGCCACCAGCCTGCGGAGGCCGCGGCCAGAAAGTGGCCGCAGGCCTGCGGAGGAGGCTGCCGCACAGTGGCCGCAAGTCAACGGCGGCAATGACAACCGCGGCCAGCCGGCGGCGGCGACCACAGCGGCCAGCCCGCGGCGGGGGAGGCGGCGGCGGCGGCGGCCGCCAGCCGACGGCGTCCAGCCGACGGCGGTGGCGACGGTGAAGGGGGGGCGGCGACCAACCGGCGGCACCAGCGACGGCCAGCCGGCGGCGCCCAGCCGGCGGCGGCTGCGGCGGCGACGGGGGGGCGGCGACCAACCCGCGGCACCAGCGGCGGCTAGCCGGCGGCTTTCAGCCGGCGGCGGCTGCGGCGGTGACGGTGGGGGAGCGACCAACTAACGGCACCAGCGGCGGCCAGCTGGCGGTGTCCAGCCGGCGGCGGCCGCGGCGGCGACGGGGGGGCGGCGACCAACGGGCGGCAGCAGCGGCTTGGCGACCACCCGGCAGCGGCGATGGGGGCGGCGGCCAGCCGGTGGCGGCCAGCCCGTAGCGGCCGCGGCAGCAGCGGAGTGACAGCGGCCAGCTTGCGGCGGCGGGGACGGCGACCAACAGAGGGCGGCAAGCCGACCGCAGAGGCAGCGGGGGCGGCCGTAGGGCACGTTCAGGCCAGCCTGCGGCAGCGAGGGCGGCAGCCGGGAAGCGGCGGCAGTGAGAGCGGCGACCAGGCGGTGACGGCGTGACGGCGCCAGCGGCGGTGATGGTGTGGCGGCCAGCCGGTGGAAGTGACGGCGGCTATGCTGCGGCGGTGGCACAACGTGTCTCTGAGAACGCTCCGTGTGCACCGCCACGCTCCACCAGCCGCCCACCATCGCCGCCACAGGCTGGCCATCGCAGCCACCGCGGTGGCGGCGGTGGCGGTGGGGGGGGCAGCAGCCAGCTGGCGGCCGCCAGGGGGTCGGCAGCGAGGGAGGCGGCGACAGCGGGGGCGGCGGCGGCAGCAGGGGCGGCGGCAGCGGTGGCGGAGGCGTGGCGGGCAGCCCGTGGAAGCGATGGCGGCGGTACCGCCGCCACCGCTGCCACCCTCGCCGCCGCCGCGGTGGCCAGCCGGTGGCGGCGATGGCGGGCGGCTGGTGGAGCGTGACGGTGTCCACGTTGCGGTCTCAGAGACACGATGTACGCCAGGAGACGAACACAAGCTCATGTAAGCCACAATTTGACAAGTCATCGACGTGTGCGCAGCCTCCAACGGAGTGTTGGGCATTCAATGCAGGCTGGCACTGCCTCCATCTGGCTACACCTAGGAATTGGCCCTCGTGCGAACGCTGGCACCGCGGCGCTGCCTCGAGGGATCGAGGCGGGGCTTCGCCTCGATGATGTGCCACTCCCACTTACTCCTCCCACTGCTCCCCACCGGACGTGCTCCGGCTGCGGCTGGTTGTCCGTCGATGCCAGCCGTGACGCTACTGGACGCGAAGAGGCACATGGAAGGCACCCGCCACAGCTCCGTGCTGGCAGGGTTCTGGGCCACGGCGGGGGGGACGTGGACATCCGCCACCGCCACCGATGGACCCGCTGGTGCAGCGGCCGACGCCGCCGCCGCCATGGGCTCGCCGCCGCCGTTTCCCGCGCTCGCCAGCGCCTCGGTTGGCGCGTTGGACTTCCTCCGCGCCGTGCAGTGGCCCTTCGGCCCGCCGCCGTCGGCCGGAGAGTGGCTTTGTGTGTGCGCCGCCGGCGGCCGGAGAGTGGCTTTGAGGCGCTGCTGCACCCCTGCTGCACCTGCGCGGGCGGTGGGGGCCGGCGCCCCTCCTCGTGGCAAGGCCCTCCACCCGCCACGGCCGCCGGTCGGTGGCGCGATGCCGTTGTGCCAACGCAGGCGGTCGGCGGGTTGGCCGGTCGGTCGTGCGGCACGCCACCCCCCTCGCAGACTTTGCTCCCGCCACTCCCATCCGCATCCAACGAGGCTCTCGCCCCCCCCCCACCCCCCCCCCCCCCCCCCCCCGCCCTCCTCGCGACCCCTTCCCCCCCGCACCAGCCCCTTCCCCCCCCCCCACACGCCGGCACGTCGTGGGGGGGAGCCACACCCTCCCCCCCCTCCCCGCGTCCAACCAACGACGATCAAAAACGATAGCCCCCCCCCTAACCCCCCCCCCCCGAACCCCCCCCCCCCCTCGCCCTTCCGCCCCCCGCTCCCCCACCCCGCGCCCCCGTGCTCCAACGCCACCCCGCCTCCCGCTCCCGGCGGGGTGTCGCGTCGCCGACCGCGGGCGGTCGCGCCCCCCCCCTCGCGGCCAGACGGGCAGGCGACGACGGAGGGGGGACGGGGGGGGGGGGGGGGTGGGAGGGGTGGTGACTGGTGCTTGACACTCTCCCCCCCCCCCCCCCTCTGCCCCTTCCGGGCGTCGGCTAGCTTGCGTCGCCCCCCCCCCCCCCGCCGCTGCCGCCGCCGCTGCCGCCGCTGCCGCCGCCGCCGCCGCTGCCGCCGCCGCCGCCGTGGCGGCTGGGGTTTGCTTCGCCCCCCCCCCCGCCGCCGCCGCCGTGGCGGCTGGGATTTGCGTCGCCCCCCCCCCGCCGCCGCCGCCGTGGCGGCTGGGGTTTGCGTCGCCCCCCCCCCCCCCCCCCCCACTGCCGTCGCCCCCCCCCACCCCTGGACGTGCCTGCGTCCTTAGCCCCACCGGTCATCCCTCCTGGGTGGGCCGTGCCGCCGTCGGGGAGGCGGCGGACGGGAGCAGGGGGGCTGGCGACGGCGAGCCGGCGCCCGCCCCTGCCCTCCCCCCCTCCCCCCTCCGCTTTCCCTCCCGCCTCCCTCCAACCCCCAGCCGGGACTGGCAAAACACCGGCACCGCGGGGGTGCGCGCGCCGCCGCCGTGGCCACGGTCCGCGGCATGTGAAGCGCGGGGGGCGGGCGCCGTGGCCGTCGTGCCCCCTGTCTGTGGCATCCGCGGCGACCACCACCACCGCCGCCGCCGCCGCCGCCGCCGCCGCCGATGCCGCCGCCGCTGCCGCCGCCGCCGCCGCTGCCGCCGCCGCCGCCGTGGCGACTACGTAGTACCGTGGCCGCCGGTGGGGAAAAGGGAGTGGTGGCCCCCACGGGCGGGCGCGGCGGGTGTGGCGTTCTGAGCCCCTGGGACCGTTGGAACCCGGGAGACTGACTTGGGACCCGGCTGGCAGCGTTACGTGGAACCACGCGCTGGCCGAGGATCCCTGCATCGGTGGCCCGGGGCAGTGGCGACACGCCCGGTGCCCTGATTGGTCACCCGGAGCGGTGGACTTGCCGGGTTGGGGCATACTGACCTTCGGGTTATTTGTTTGATTTTTCGCATTTGTTTTCCTTGCGTGATTTCGTGTCTTTCCCCTTTTTCCCACTGGGTTTTTTTTCGGGGATTGACATTTGTGTGTGGGGGGATTTCGCTTGCTTTTTGTGTGTTAGCCCGGTGAGCGGCCGGTGCCTTGCTGGCACTTGGCCCGCTGGGGGCGCCCTCTGGGGGCCTCGCTCAGGGCCCCGGGAGGGGCCAGGGGGGGAGGTTCTTGAGGGGTGCTCCGGGGTTCTCCACGGGGCCATCTTGTAAAATCAACAGTACTTTGGGTTCCTTCTCCCTCGGGCTTTTGTCCTGTTTACCTTTGCCTCGTATCGTGGCGGGCGAGTGGATCAGCAAGGGCTCTTACCTGTTCCTTCCTGGGCTTCGGACTGTGGTCTCTGTGTGTGTGGTTGTGGCTTCTGGGTCCGGGAATCTGGGTCCCATTACGCTACATTTATGGTGGAGCAGCAGGGGAGGGCTTTACTCTTCTCCCGTATCGGGACAGCCCTCTTCTTTCTCTGTGGCGTTTGGTTCCTTGGTTCTTGTTTCTAGTAACGAGATCGTTTGGTTCAGGTCGAGTGCCGCACGGCCAACATGACGGACCCTGTCCCTTCGGGCGGTCGGGGCCGTGGTGCGCCGTCGGACGTTTCGATGGTTACTCCCGCTGGCCGTGGCCGCGGCAGTCCCTCGGGTCCGTCGAACCGTGGTGGAGGCGGGCCGACAGGGATTCCTCGTCGGGGGACAGCGCCCCCGGGTGGGATCCGGGTTACATTGGGTCAGGATTTACGTGGGAACGCGGGTTCCGAGTCAGGGGCCCGAGTTCCACCTTCGGCTACTGTTGCAGGGTCCCCGGACATTGTGTCCACACTGGAAACGTTTCGAGATGAGATTTTGGCTACTGTTTCCCAGGCCCTGAGCCAGAGTCCTGCTGGCCAGGGTGGGTCCCGTGATACCAGTCGTTCCGATCGTTCTCGTTCCCGCCGTCACCGGCGTCGTCATCATTCGAGTGGCTCCTCTTCCTCTTCTTCCTCTGGTACCACATTTTCATCCGTCTTCGACGAGGAGGACCTGGAACCCATTCAGAACCCACGAACCGAGCCCCAGGTAATCAAGTGTTCCGACGTTCGTTTTGCTCGGGTCCTGGACTATCGTACGTATCGCCTACGGAACAAGAAATCGACCTATGGAACGCGAGAAGCACGTAAGATGGGACGGGTTGCTCGTAACATGAAACATTCGTTTGCTGGGTACCCTAATTTCTCTGGGAAGGAAGCCCTCAAGGTGTTCACGTGGCTCCGCAAACTGGTTAAGGCATGTAACGATAATGGGGTTTCCGAGGGCATGGCCCTGTACGCGATCCCTCATTTCCTGTCTGGGGACGCGGAACTGCGGTACACTCGGGCCCTTCCGGACTCCTCAAGCGCGTCAGGTGGCGCTTCGATCACGAGTTACCCTGAGGCTGTTAACTGGTTCCTTGAAACGTACGCTGAACCCCATGCGTTGGCACTGGCGCAGGACAAGTTCAGTCGGGCCGCCAAGGAACCAGATGAGGGTATCGAGGCCTTTGCGGTACGCTTACGGGGTCTGACGGAACTATGTGGTAACATCCACACCGAAGGTTCCATGAAACAGCAGCTGATTCAAGGGCTCCCTGAGTACCTACGTACGGACGCATTTGTTTACAATATCCATGAACGTACGTACCAGCAGCTGGTAACGTTTACTGCGGGCAAGAACAAGGCGGCTACCGAGGTTATTAAGATGGCCCGAGGGTCCTCTGTGACCAAGACTGGCCCCTCTGGAACCGTCCGCAGACCCACTGAACCGAGGCCCAATCGTTCGTTGGACTCGTCCCTGTGGCAAAAACCACAAGCACACACGGCACCCAAGTTGGGGCGGTGTGCCAGGGCTGCCTCCCGTGTCGGGGGAACCGGAAGAAGTGCAAGTCGCACACACTCTGTCCCTGTTGTGGGGCAAACCCCCCACGGACAAACAAGAGGATTGTGTGTGGTCCAACAGTTTCTTGGTCGGGACGGGGACGCAGGGCCAAGCCCCGCTGTCCCTCCCCTTATCCCCCCAGGGTCCACTCAGAATCTCGCCACTCAGAATCTCCCACCCCAGCACCTGCCCACCGGGCCACACGAAAATTCAAGACGATAAATGCAGAAAACCCTCAAATCCAAGTTGGATTTACTACTAAGCTAACTATCCCACAAACTTAGGGAATATGGACCCAAATGCAGGGGGAGGAACGGATCAGGCTAGTGGCCTGCCGCCCCTTGCATGGCACGTGTTGCCCCCCTACCTGGGGGTCAATACTGCCACACTCCCCTCTCCTCAGTTCCGACCGACCCGGTCGGCCCTGTGAGGGGGTGCGTAAACGCACGTCTCGGCGTTGGGGGCGCGACTTGCTGTCCCCCAGCGTGTACGTAACGCGGATGTGGAGGCGGTCACGTTGACCGCCCCTCTCCTCAAGCTTGCCCACTCGGCAGCTTGCTTTCTTCAGTTCACACTTCACCTTCACCACCACCTCCCTTTCACTTTCCACTGGGCCGCCCCACGCAGGGGAGGCCACCCGTATACCCACGATCCGAGTCCCCCTCAACTCGAGGCGGGTCTCGTGCTGCGATAGCCAGAGCGTCTCTCCCCAACTTCGGGAGAGCCATGGCGACTCCGGAAGTGGAGACGGACTCTCTTGACGAGCGCATGGAGGACACCTCTTACGGTGCAGCACCCGCCGGGACTTCCGGCGGGGGCTCCGCGATCGCTCCGGGGGATGGGACTCCCGCGTCACCCGGCTTTGGGTTGACGGCGGGATCTCCCCCGGAGGCGGGACAAGTTGTCCCGCGTGAGGCCTTGGGGCGGTGGTTTTACCCCGCTTGGCCTCTTTATGAGGAGGGGTTGACTGTTCTTCGCTGTGGCCGACTTGGCGCAGCGATGGGCCGGGTATGGGACCGCCTACGGGAGAAGTATCCCCGTAGGGTCGGGTTCCCGGCCGGCTTCAGGACGGACCAGTTTGCCTTCCTGGACGACGAGGAGGTTGAAGACGTCCAACGTGCCAAGGCCATGGTGGACCGCGGGGGAACTATCCCGGGTCCCGGCGACTTGCCGACCTTCACGTGGGACGCTGTGGCAACTCGCCCACCGTACCTCCACGAGGCCGATCCGCACACTCATCACTTTGATGTGCGGATGGAGAAAGACTTCCGGCGAGGTCCCTACTTGGTGACCTCGGCTCAACTTGAGTTTCCTCAACAGTCTGCTGCCAGTAAGGAGCAGTACTATCCGAAGAAGCCCGAGTGGTGGCCTCAAGTTGAGGTCCCCTACGGGTTCCCGGCGTTGTTGCCCCGGCTGCTTGACCACTTCGGCTCCGTCATGTTGACGGCTGCCCCTGATCACCTGGTGTGGGCTATGTTGGCCACCCAGTGGCTCCTCGAGGTCATGTCGACCTGGGTGTCCTGTGTTCAGCGGCGGGGGATGCTCTGGCATCTCCCCCTCCGGCTCATCCAGGGTTTGGAACAGCTCACCCCTCAGCTAGTTGCTGAGGGGTGCTCATCAGGACAACTCACTCTACTTGAGGAGATGCTTGGGCTCCATAAGTTTATCGAGTGGGAGAGCATTGAGCACAAGTTGCGCCGCCCCACTCGTGGGCCCAAGGACGATGGCGCACTTCGCCAGTTCGTGTGGGTCGCTCGTGAACTTCACGACGGCCGTGTGGTCCTACGAGAGGGGTTGGGCATCGGGGGCTACCCGTATGCCCCGGGGGTGGATCGCCACACTGCGCCACCCCCGGACAAGCCCATAGTTATGGCCGTGCCGTCCTATGATGACCACATGACTCAACCCACTGCGGGAGCCCCAAGTTGGTGTTGCCGCCCACGCCTCTAACCTCAGAGATGATGATCACCACGTTGGTGCGCACCATTTCCTGGTTGGCCGCGTCGACCGCAACCCTGCAGAGTTCCGAGACTCCTCAACTTGAGGAGCGCGTTCGTACTGCAGTGGCGACCGCGAGTTGCGAGTCGGTGGCGGAGTTTATGACAGCCGAGTTGGCTCGCATTGGGGCTATTATGCCCCAGCCAGCCCCACTTGGGCGTGGCAAACGTCGCGCGAGCCGGGCATACTCGCCTCCTCGCCGTCGTCGCCGACACTCGCGGCGCTCTCCTTCCGTATCGGAGGATGAGTTGTCTTACTCCGTTTCGGAGTCCTCTACCCCGTCGGAGACGGAGTCTGTCCAGCGTCTGCGTCGCAAACTTGCGCGCAAGACCAGGCAGAAGAGTGGCCACGGTCGGCGCCACTTGCGCGACCGTGAGGGGCGCGACGGTTCCGACTTGGAGCCGCCGCCCCCTCCAACGAGTGGAGACCGTTATCGGCGTGGGTCTCGCCGCTCGCCTCCACGGGAGGGCGAGGGCCGTGGAGTGGGAGAGTCTAGTATGCGTGCCTAGTTGGCAGCTGCCTTTGCTGTGAGAGTGTGAGGGTTAGGGCTGTAGTTAAAAGCCACTCTGCGTACCACTTCGACTTGAAGCACTCTCTTGGCACTGTTGCTCGGCCTTCCCTCACGTTGAGGGAGGGCTGTTAGGGTCTATCTCATTCCGGGCACAGTACGCCCGGACCATCTCAGCGGGAAGGTCCTCCACATACTCCCACGTATCATCCTTGGCTTTGTAGCCAAACCAACGCACCCTCAACATGAGGCGGTCAGTGTCTTCATCCCATCCGTGGTCGATGAACTTATCGAACACGTACTCCTGCGGGCCCTGTTTGGCCGCAGGCAGTGAGGGGAGGCGCCACGACTCCAACGCACGTGCCCAAGCTGGGTCGCCTGCAGGCGGTGGTGCAACTTTGACCACGTCCTGTCCGTTCACTGTGCGGACCCCATCGTCACTTTCGATGGTGAAGCGCCGCCCATCAGTACGAAGGACCTGGTACGGTCCCTTCGTCTGGAATACCAGCTTACCCCCAGTTGGGGTGTGCGAGTGTACCAGCACCCAGTCACCCTGCTCGGGGACATGTTTAGCATTGCGCACCTTTTTGTCAAAGGTACGCTTGTAGCGCTTTTGTGCTTTGTCCATCTCAGCCCTGACTTTAGGGATGAGGTTTTCAAGCCTAGCGGCGAACTCCGCCTTACTCTCAGTAGGAGTAGGCGTACTGCCACCATCCTCCCTAGTTGGGAGCGACCGCCGCACGGCAATAGACCGCACACGACGGCGGGTCACAAAAGCGAGGGGTACTTCCCCTGTAGATGAGTGAACCTGCGAATTGTAGGCAGTAGTAAGGATAGAAATGTATTGGTCCCACGTCTTCACGTGCTCACTCACACAGTGGCGCAGCTGCCTAACAATAGTTTTGTTGAAGCGCTCCACCTGCCCATTAGTTTGTGGGTGGTAGGGGGTGGCATAGTTTGCCTTAACCCCCAACATATCCAGCACTCCCTGAAACAGTACAGACGCAAATTGCGGCCCATTGTCCGATAGTGTACTATCTGGGATGCCATACGCGGCAACCCAGTGATCTAGGAAGGCTGACACGACCGACATGGCCGTGATCTCTGCCAGTGGGATCGCTCGCGTAAGTTTCGTGAAGCGGTCACAGATGACCAGGAGGTACTGGTTGCCTTCCTCGGTGACTGGCAGCGGCCCAAGGATGTCAATCGCCAACGCGGCGAAGGGCTCCTTGGCCGGGAACAATAGCATAGCCGTACTACGCCGCCGTTCCATCAGACGGTTCTGTGCACAACTTGTGCAGGCAGCCACCCAACTGTAGATGTCCACCACCTTGGACGGCCAGTAGTACCTGGTCCTCAGGGTCTGGTACAGTTTACTAGACCCCAGGTGTCCACCCGTGGGAGCGTTGTGCTCCCTCTCAAGGATACTGTCCTTGAGGGATGCGGGGACGACAAGTTGTTCGGTCCCCTGGAATACCCCCCTCCTCATGAGGAGGCCATCGTCTCCCAGAAAGAACCGCGTCTCCGCCACTGTATCCAGTGTATCCCTCTGCGACTTGCAGAAGGGATCCTCGGCCTGGGCCTTCACCACCTCGTCCAGGGACAGGGGCAAGTACTTCTTGTTCCCTGGCGCCTCGGGGTTCAACGCCTGACCCGAGCGCGTGACTACCCCCACGATGGGGATGTCCTCATCGACTGGGTTAGTGTCCAGCCCCTCGGTAGGTACCCGAGAGAGGCCGTCGGCAAGGGCATGTTGCCTGCCAGGTCGGTACTCAACGTCAAAGTTGAAGGGTGCCAGTCGCACCCTCCACCGGTTGAGACGAGTGTTCGTACAGTCCGTCTTGAAGATAAACTGCAACGCGCGGTGGTCACAGCGGATGAGGAACTTCTCACCCTCCAGGTAGTGACGAAGTGACGTCACCGCCCATACAACTGCGAGTCCTTCCAACTCGGTGACTCCGTAGTTCTTCTCGGCCGAGTTCAGCCCCTTACTGAAGTATCCCACCGGCAAGTACGCCTTGTCCGGCTGCTGCAGAAGCAACACACAACCAAGTTGGTCGTAGCTAGCGTCCACATCCAGGATGTAGTGGCCTCCCAACCTGGGAATAGCCAAGATGGGGGGCTTCAGCAGAAGGTCCCGAAGAGTCTCAAAGGATTCCTGCTCCACCCGACTTGGGGGAGGCAGGTTCTTCGGTAGCGTTGAGCTCACTAGCTCATTCAACGGCTTCGCCACCTTGGCGAAGCCCTTGGTGAAACGTCGGTACACGTTGCACATCCCGAGGAAGCTCCTCATCTGGGTCTGGGTCCGGGGGTAATGAGCCTTACGTATGGCCCTCAAGTTCTTCTCGTTAACACTGAGACGCCCCGGACGGACAACATGTCCCAAGTACTCCACCTCTTGAGTGAAGAGGTGGCACTTACTCGCCTTCAGTGACACACCGGCGTCAGCAAGTAGCTTGAACACCTGGCAAAGATGGCCAATGTGTTCCTCCGGACTTCGGGAGAACACAATGATGTCGTCTAGGTACACAAGACAGATCTGCCACCGTACTCCGGCCAGAATCATGTCCATAGCGCGCTGGAAAGTTGCCGGCGCGTTACACAGACCAAACGGTAGGCGCTTGCACTGGTAGGTACCACAGTGACAGGTAAAGGTAGTTTTATGCCTGTCCTCCGGGGCAATGGGAATTTGCCAGTACCCCGCGTTACAGTCCAGGGTAGAGAACACGTTCGCCTCCCCCAGAGAGTCCAGACAGTCATCCATCCTAAGTAGGGGATAACTGTCCTTCACCGTGCTCTCGTTGAGCTTACGGTAGTCGATACAAAACCGGGGGGTCCCATCAACTTTGGGGACTATGACCACCGGACTCGCCCACTCGGCGTTGCTGGCCTCGATCACCTCGAGGGCCTCCATGCGAGCAACTTGCTCCTTAACGAGGGCCCTTGAACGGGGTCCTCCCCTATACGGTTGTTGGCGTATAGGGGGTGCACCGGGCTTCAACTCGATCCGGTGTTGGGTAGCTCTCATGAGTCCCAATTGACCATCCCACAACTTGTGATATTGGTCCAAGAGGCGTTCAACTTGAACCCTCAACCTGGGGGGGACACCCTCCATGTTCACATGGGGCCGAGGAGAGGCGGCCGACTTGGCTTGATGCTTCTCCTTTCCGGACTTCGGGTCGCTACTTGCGCCCGCGTTGAGGGTGACCGCTACTACCGGTCCCTCGTGTTGGTCGATATAGCCGAACTTGGCTCCCGACTTGAAGTACTGGGGCGACGAGCTCAGGTTCATCACCTGTATCCTCCACGGGACTCCGGCTTTGGAGTCCATCGTGCCAAGGGCAACATGCACTTGGTGCTTGCGAGCAAGACGGGGGTGAGGGTGCACCAACCCGTTCCCCGTATAATCAGTTACAACGTCAACGTGCGCCACCGAGTTGGGGGGCAACGTGACTTTACGGGCTAGACGCAGGGTAGCAGTAAACCCTTCCCTCACAGAGCAAACAGGCTTCGACTGTGAAACTGTCACAGGAGCCACAGACTTTCCCTTACCAAGGATGGGGATAGTCTCCCCATTCATCAACTTGACCCAGTACTCAGGGCCACAAATCAAAGGCACTTGTGTAACAACATAAGGGGTACCCAGAAGCAGGGGTACCGATATATTCTCAACTACACCATAGGTCACGTCGACCTCATGGGTCCCCAACCTAGTTGGTAGGGTCACGGCACCAACGATGGGAAGTACCCCACCATTGATGTCAATCATATGGTCAGCTTTGGACCTCCAGCGTTGGAGCTTCACCTCCTTTGGTAATAGCGACTTGCGTATCAAGGAGGCTCCTGACCCGGTATCAAGCACGATACGGGCACAACAGGCGCGGCCGGGGGCAAGTTGCACCCGTCCAGCCACCTGGAAGTTCTCACCCGTCAGCACCGCGATGACCCGACGTGGGTTTACGTTCTTGGGGAGTCCTACCCGAGGTGGGCGGACTCCCTTAGGTCGCCGCAGTATCCGGCACGGTTGGTTCGTCCTCCTGGCCCACTTGGCCGAGGCTGCCGTTGTGAGCTTCGGACGACCAGCCCCAACGGTCATTCGTTTCCCGCCGACTTGGCGTCCGAATCTGAGGGCGGGGAGGAAGACGACGAGTCCGAGGACGACGTGTCCGCCTCCTCCGCCGAGGGTGTGGCGACCGCAACGACCGGTCGAGACCCACCCTCGCGGCGTGAACGTACTTCGTTCGTAGCCGACTTTTTACTCGCATTCCTAACAAGTTGTTGGATGCGTTTACTCAACTTGGGGCAATCATATGCCCAGTGACCATCGGAGTTGCAGTTCCAACACCGATGGTCCGTTCCGGGAGGGGTCTTCCCAACTGGGGAAGACGAAGAGGTACCCTGGGAAGTTCCCACGGCAGCTACCACCCTCTCCTTGCGGATTCGGCGCGCCTCTCTCAACTCTCCGGCTTGGCGCGCCTCCTCCCGTTCCTTGGCCAACTCGGCCTGACGCTCCTGGCGTTGTTCCTCCCGCAACTTGCGGTAGGCCTCGCCTCTGCGGTAGGCGAACCTAGCCAACTCGGCCAGGGTCGCCCGGGCAGTGTTATGCTCCCGGGTCTCCATCCGGACTGACCAGTGGAGTCCTTCCACAAACCGACTCTTCACCACAGCTTGTGGATGAAGAAACCCACAAAGATTGTTGAGCTTACGGACTCGCTCCGCAAAGGACAACTCGTCCTCCGCCTCTTCCTGATGGGCTTGCGTAAACTCCTCGACTTGAGAAGCCAACGCTGCCTCATCAACCATGGCTCTCAACAACCAGTTGACGAGCTCCAAATAGGATGTCACCTCCCCAGCGCCTCCACTTGAGGAGCTGGGCATGACGGACATAAGTTCTGTCCGCAGGTCTCCCTTCGTAAACTCCTGTAGCATGTAAAAAGCCATGCCTTCACTTATGGCATTGTCGTCACAGGCTTTTGTGAAACGACGTAGGATCTCAAAGACACGGAGGGGGGGAGTTCCATCCCACTCCGCTCTGTGCCCAAAAGAATGAAGTGCATTCTTCTTGGCACGGCCCATAGCTCGGGCCTGGTCAGGACCATACGCCACCGACTTGTTGTGGAGGGCGTAGGTCTCACAGTCAAAGATCCGATGGTAGACCGGGTTGGCTACCTGAATCTTGGGCGGCACCTCACGTTGAGGGAACAGCCGCTGTGGCACTGGGGTAAGTCCACCCTCAGTGCCTGTAGTCTGGTACGGCGAGCTTGGTGTAGCCGCCGGCGTTTCCGAGGGGAACTCCCCCGTGAAGGGCGTACGCCCCACCGCGTATGGTGTGGCTCCCTCGTTGGGAGTCACAGGTGTCGCCCCCAGTTCGGGGCGACCCGAGGTAGGCGTCAGGAGAGATTCCCCCTGCGCCTGTGGGCTCGAAAGCCCCAATCCGGTCTGGACATTAAGGCCATCTGGCAAACTCGCCACAATCTGATTCAGAATAGTATTCGTCATCGTGACCACCAGGTCCGGCAAAGTCTGCCGCAACACACTGGTCGCCTCCCGACGGACAGTTTCCGCGAGGAGGGGATTGACGACTCCAGTTGAGTCTCGGTCCGCCTCCGGGAGTCCACCTGAGGGGTAACCACGTTCCTCAGGGGTCTCAACCGGGGGCCTGGGCGCGAGCCCATCACCGACCAACGGAGGTCCGCCGTCCTCCGAAAGCCTAGTTGGCGACGGCTCCAAGCCAAATTTGGCTCCAACCCGAGTGGAACCCGCGGGGACAGTCCTCACCCCTTGGGACGTTCCCGTTGAGTATACCACACGGTGGCCAGACTTCGGCCCACCCACATCAGAAGTGTCACCCGAGTGAACTCCCGACTGAGTCGGGGTGGCCTGTTGCCCGCCCGCACTTCCAGTCCTGCTGGCTTGAGGGACCTCTAGTCCCTCTGCGACCCCACGTAAACCCACCTGTGTCTCACCAGTATTCAAAGGCACTGAAGTACGTGCGTCACCCGTGTACTCCCCGGACGACGGGGGGTCCGAGCTAGCCATGTTGGCTGACGATCCGTATGACACGGTCCAAGACCACCGTTCCTCTGAGACAGAGGGCCCCCTACACCCGGGTGCACCCGGAGGTAAAGTTTACCTCTGTCCCCTGCTGCTCCACCAAATGTGGCAAAAACCACAAGCACACACGGCACCCAAGTTGGGGCGGTGTGCCAGGGCTGCCTCCCGTGTCGGGGGAACCGGAAGAAGTGCAAGTCGCACACACTCTGTCCCTGTTGTGGGGCAAACCCCCCCACGGACAAACAAGAGGATGGTGTGTGGTCCAACAGTTTCTTGGTCGGGACGGGGACGCAGGGCCAAGCCCCGCTGTCCCTCCCCTTATCCCCCCAGGGTCCACTCAGAATCTCGCCACTCAGAATCTCCCACCCCAGCACCTGCCCACCGGGCCACACGAAAATTCAAGACGATAAATGCAGAAAACCCTCAAATCCAAGTTGGATTTACTACTAAGCTAACTATCCCACAAACTTAGGGAATATGGACCCAAATGCAGGGGGAGGAACGGATCAGGCTAGTGGCCTGCCGCCCCTTGCATGGCACGTGTTGCCCCCCTACCTGGGGGTCAATACTGCCAGTCCCCGTTGATGGCTGTTAATCCCATGGGCCCCTCTACGATCCTTAAGGGCCCTCTCGAGAAGGAAACTGAGAAGAACGGGTCGGGTCAAGTGTTTGGGTTCAAGGGACCCATGCCCCAGTTCGTGGGAGTACGTACCATGGACAGTCGGCGCCCGTACCGTTGTTACCTTTGTTGGGAACCGGGTCACATGGCCTATCAATGTTCCATGTTGTCTGAGGTCCAACGGAAAGCGGTTCTCCAGGCCCGGGACTCGTTCCTTGCGGCCACTCGTGGACGGAGTCAGAGTACCGATGTAAAGCCGAACGCGGACCGCCAGTTCCATCGTCAGATCCGGGTTGCTATGGTTCAGGCCCTTTGTGAAGGGATAAACCTCTCGGATGACGAGGCGGACCAGGGGTACCAAGTGAACAACGGTTCCCAGGAGCCGGGACCCTCGGGAAAAGAGTAACGGGGGGCGGATCGAAACGGTCCCCTCCCCATCGTCGGGATAGTGCCTGCTTGTTTACAACTGCGTTGGGGTTCTCCAAGATCTTTAAGGGCCCCGTTATACCTGTACGTTCTGAGTCTCCTATTACTTTGAAAACCCCTTGTTCCTGTTTACCCTCTCTGGCACGACGATCCAAGTCTGGGCTCCGACGTCGGATGGGAATGAAGAAGCCCTATGGGTTCAAGGGTACCTTGCTTGTACTGCGTAAGAGAAACTTTGCTTTGAATGCTTTAGTTCGATTGGACAAGGAGGAACCGAAGGACACTACTGCTATCCTGGACACTGGTGCTGGGCCAAGCGTGGTACGTGAGGATGTCCTCCCTGAAGGGTGGCGACGACTGGCGTCAAGGGCCCCCAAGTCGACGCATGGGTGTGACGCCTCGGGTCAGTTGTTACGGGCCCGTGGGATCGTGGAACTAGCGGTAATCGTGAACGGGAAGCCGATGGAGTTCGAGTTCCTCGTGGTCAGGGCCCTCTCGGTACCATTGATCCTCGGGATGGACTTTCAGAAGGAACACGTTAAGGCGATCTACCCAGGAACAGAGTCTGTGCTTTGGAACCTGGGTTTCCTGACCTACGCCAAGAGAACGTGGGACGGAAAGACCCAGAACGCTTTTCCTGTGAAGGGTAACCCCGTACGCCAAGATCCTTCTGCCCTGTACCTCTCCAAGGGTGTAACTTTGGCACCCCGATCCCTCCAAGCGGTCTACGTCAAGTGCGGAACGAATGGACGTTGTTTACTATATGAACGACCGCACAAGATGTCTAAGAAAGGGCTCCGTCTGCATAACGCCCTGGCTAACGTACGGACCCGGCGGGACTTCCGGATCCATATCATGAACATCTCGAACCGGGCGGTCAACTTGCCCAAGAACTTTGCCGTTGGCCTCGCTATCCCGTACGACGGACCCGTGCTCGAGGTCCCCACTGGTTACTTGCCGGCCCCTAGTGAGGGGGCCGACCCTATTGTTACGCTGGGAACAGAGCAAGGGAACACGTCGGGTCAAGCGTCGTCACCGGAGGGCGAGACCCCGGAAGGATCCGATGGAACCACGGTACCCGAGCCGGATACAAAGGGAAAGTCGTCAGACGGAACCCCGGTCAAGATGCCCAAGGTGGCGTACGAGCTGATCACGCCTGAACTTCACCAGGGTGTACGTGAGCTTTTGGAACGCTACAAGGGTCTGTGGGACGGACAACTGGGACGTATTGACGTAACACCCCACCGGATCACTTTGAAGGACGGGGCCAAGCCTATTTGTTCCCAACCGTACCGTACCGGGCTCCATCATCGGGACCTGATCAAGGAACAAGTGGAAAAGCAGACCAAGCTCGGGGTCATTGAACCGTCTCAGGCTGAGTGGTCGTTCCCGGTCGTCTTGGTCCCCAAGCCCGATGGTACCCCGCGGTTCTGTGTTGACTACCTCAGACTGAACGATGTGACGGTTAAGGACACGTACCTGTTACCGAGGATGGACGACTGTATCGACTTTCTGGGAGAGGCAACCGTGTTTTCGATGTTGGACGCGAACTGTGGTTACTGGCAGATCCCTGTTGCTGCCGAGGACCAGGATAAGACGACGTTTACATGTCACGAAGGAACCTTCCGGTACATCAGGCTCCCCTTTGGTCTTACGAACGCTCCAGCTACGTTTCAACGGGCCATCGATATGATCCTGTCCGGGGTTAAGTGGAAGACGTGCCTCGTGTACCTGGACGACATTATTGTCTTCTCTAAGAACCCTACGGACCACCTGGAACACCTGGAAGAGATCTTTGGGCTACTCGCTAAGGCCGGTGTTTCCCTGAAGGCTAGCAAGTGCTTTTTGTTCCATGACGAGGTTGAGTACCTTGGCCATATCGTCGGCAAGGGCCAGCTCCGCGTGAACGAGAAGAACCTGGTCGGGCTACGGGAAGCCAAGACACCGAGAACCAAGAAGGACCTACGCAGTTTCCTGGGAATGTGTAACGTTTACCGTCGCTTTGTTAAGGACTATGCTCAGGTGGCCCGCCCTCTGTTGGCTATGACAAGTTCCAAGGTACCCGACCCTCTGCCTCCTTTTACTCCGGCTCAGACGGACGCGTTCGAGGAACTTAAGTACCGTCTGACCCACACACCGATCCTGGCGCTTCCGCGACGCTCGGGCCAGTTTATTGTGGATACCGACGCGAGCGCTGCCCAGATTGGGTGCGTCTTGCTACAGGAACAAGAGGACGGGGCCTACAAGCCCGTGGGTTACTGGAGCAGGGTCCTGACACGAGCGGAACGGAACTATAGTACCACGGAACGCGAGTGCCTCGCTGTTGTCTGGGCTCTCTTTTTGTTACGACCGTACCTAGAGGGGACACGCTTCGTTGTACGTCCGGACCACACCGCTTTGAAGTGGATGTTACACATGGACGGAGCCCATGAACGTTTGGCTCGCTGGCGACTCCGGTTAGCCGAGTACAATTATACCGTTGAGTCCCGTCCTGGTCAACACCACCATGCTGCAGACTTTATGTCAAGGATAGAAACTACGGGACACGACCGAGGACCTATACCTGAGGAGATACCTTCCCTGTTAACCATGGCCAACTTTGTTACCGGATGGGTCCGCCCGAACTTCAAGACACACAAGAGGTACCCACCGTTGTCGGTTGACAGGATCCTCAAGGTTCAGGGGAATGATAAGCGTTGCAAGGAACTTCAGGAAGAGATGAACCGGAACGCTAACTCACGGTACGGAGCAACACCTGAAGGGCTACTTGTACGACTGGCTCCTCTGGACCGAGCCGTTCAGATTGTGGTACCCAAGGAACTACAGCAGGAGGTACTGACTTTGGAACATGAACCAGGCCACGCGGGACACCCAGGGATCAATAAAATGTATACCTCTATGAGGCGAACGTTCTACTGGGAAACTATGGTGGCCGACGTGCACGCTTTTGTTACCAACTGTACCGCTTGTTCCAAGGGCAAGGTTCAAGGAAGGCGACGTACCAATCCGTTGAAGTTGTTCCCCGCCACGGATCCCTTTAAGGACGTATGCCTTGACCTGTTGGGACCCTTGCCCGAGACAGTGAACGGAAACAAGTACTTTTTGGTTATCGTGGACAGGTTTACCAAGCTTATCAGAGTGGTACCCATCAGCAGTCAGGACGCGGAAGTGGTGGCCTCGGCCTTTTTGGATACATGGGTCGCTTCTTACGGGCCCCCGGAAACGTTACTGACCGACAACGGGCCCCAGCTGGCGTCCACGCACTTCCGTGGCGTCTGCAGTATGCTTGGGATCAAACACGCAACGTCTACCACGTACCATCCGCAGACCCAGGGACAAGTGGAACGCTTTAACCGTACTATCGTGGCCCAGTTACGTACGTACATTGAGGACAATCAGGACCAGTGGGACGAGTTGGTTTCCGTACTTACCGCGGCGTACAACACAAGGCCACAACAGAGTACCGGTGTGGCCCCGTTTGAGTTCGTTATCCCTGAACGCGTGCGTACCTTTGCACTGGACCGGCTCCCAGGGTCCCCGTATCCCAAGGAGTTCAGTGGCAACGCACGCCAGGTACGCGAGATGAGACGGGCCCATCTGAGGAACCTAGCCTTCACGGTACGTAAGAACCTTGACCTGGCCCAGCGCCGGTACAAAAGGGGTTACGATAAACGGGTTACGCCTGTGAACGAGACCCTTCGCGTGGGAGACTGGGTGTACGTGGATACCAACGACGACAGTCGGAAGAAACTGGATCAGAGGGTCAAGGGTCCTTATCGGATCGTGGACCTGGATGGGCACACGTTCACGGTACTGGTTGAAGGGATTCGTGACCGGGTCAGTAGTGACCATGTGGCCCGTGCACCCACACCCTCTGGCCAGACGGACTCCACGTCCATGTTGCATGGTCCGCAAGAACCGGTTGTACCCTTGGACCATGAGGACTCTGGCACCCCTTTTGTTTGGGAACGTTTTATGGGGCACGACAGGGACCAGGAAGGGAACCTTTGGCTCTTGGTACGCTGGTGGGGTTACGCCCAGTCCGAGGATACCTGGGAACCTTACCATAAGTTCGACAGGGCCAAGGTTATCCAGTACTGTGAACGCGTTAGGACCGAACCTCCACTGCGGGAGGAGGAGGCCATCGTACTACTGGAACCGTTCAAGGCTATCTATGCTGTGTGGCCCTGGAACCTTGAACCGGGTGCAGACATGTGTCCCCGTTGCTAACCCTGGGCCACGCACCCTTGACCTGGTCAGCCGGTTCCCCGGGACCAAGTGCTGGTTGAAACACCCGAGTGGGTGGGCAGGTTGGTGGTTCGACTCGGGACACCAAGGGCAACATTTAGTTCCTGCAAAGATTGTTTTCCTTTGAAAGGAGGGCTACTTGGAAATCTGTTTCTGGTTAATCTTGGGTTGACTCTTTCCCCTTTTTCCCCATTACTCTCACCTCCCATCCAGGGATTACAAGAAAAGGTGATTACTGGAAGGGAGCAGGACTACCAAGAGGATGACAAGAAGCAGTGGAAACTTTATGACTCTCCAAGCAACAAGATGCAGGGTCAACACATGGAACACGCACACAGAACCCTCATACCCTCGCTAACCTAGTACCTACGGAAACGACTGTCGGGACGAGAAGACTCTTCCTCGTCCATGTCGTCTCGACCACGGACACGAGAACCTTCCTGGGTCCCCGTCCAGGCACGTCGCGCGGCCGCCTCGGCGTTACCCAACTCGGTACCAAGGTCCCCACGGATCCCGTTACGGTCAACCAGGTTCAGTAGCCCTTTGTAGTCCGGATTACTGGAGCCCTCTTCAGCACGGGTCCACTCGGCAACACGGGCCCCAAGGTTAACCGTCGCGTGAAGGGAGGCCGACAACAGGGGCCCGACATGAGCGTTCGCAAGGACGTCCGCGGGACCCCCAAAGAAACTGCGTAGCCCAAGAACCGCCGTGGTAGTCAGGTTTCCCTCCAGGTCCATGAATTCCGCGTCGGGCACGACCCCATGGTCCAGAAGGTTAGCCACGTACACGGTACGACCCCCGGGAGGGTTGGAACGATGACCCGCGGACCCCGATGACCGAGCGCCCGGGAACCCAGAGGGACCTGCGGGAACCACCTCGTCCGACTGATCAGCGTTCTCGTCCTGGGCCCCGAGGATCTCACGCCCTTCCAGTACGTCCGATGACTACGGTAGGTCCAGTGGGGCAAGGTCCTCGTCTACCAGGGCCGCCCATACCCCGTCCCGACTCTCGAACCGAACCCGAACGAATGAACCGCGATCCTTGCGACGTTTCCCGGAAGCGAGGAGACGCGCACGGAGCCCCGCGACGGAAATCACTTGGTCACTAAGGGTCAGAAGGGCGTCCAGGTCCCGCACGGCGTCCTCGTCCACGCCACCGGGACCCTGACAGATGGTACGGGTACCAACACGCTGGATCCACGTACGCAGGGGCCGAGAGAAGAGGCACAGGTAACTTTCCCGACGGGCGAACTCAAGCAGGTACACCGCACAGTTGGTAGCCCATTCAGTTCGAAACACGTACCAAGCGAACGCGTCCGACGAACGAAGAAGTTCCGTGAAGTAACACTGGACCGCAGGAAGTTCCACAAGGGCCCCGTATGGTAGTTCCACGTTCTCGAACCAGTGTGGAACCCGAACGTAATGGAGCCCACGGGTAGTCGCGGAACAACTGGGGAACTCTTGTTGATGCCACCCGACCAGGAACCGACTCTTGTCACGATGGTGCCGACTGAACACCAGGCTAGGTAGGGTCACTTGGTACCCGGGACGGTTCAGGTACGGGGGAGACCCGATCAGGTAACAGGGTGAAGGTGCGGCAGGTAGGGGTCCTTGGAGGAGTTCCGTGCGGACCGTCTTGAACCGTTCGACGTACCCGACCTCGTCCGCGTGCCGTACCACCGTGATCGACAGGGAACGGTCCGCAAGGACAGGGATCCGAGCATCCGGCATTACCGCCATCTGCTTGCGAAACGAGTTACCCGGACAGCTCCCGTCCACGGCTCGAAGGATCCCATGGGCCCGGGTACCAGTAACCCAACCTCGTGCCTCCTCCCGCCGCCACGCCGTAACCGTCTCGGATCCGAAGTCCTCAGGAACCACGCCAACTATGGCCGCGTACGCCTGGCCCGCCCCGGTTTCCTCTTGATCCATTGGGAGAACGTCTGGCCCAGTAGCGGGGCCACCTTGAGCATCGCGTACGCCTTTCCCAGCTGGTACCCCGGACCCAGGAGCGGGTGCACCTTGCCCAGCTCGGTCACCTTGACGTTCAGGGGCCCCAGGGCCCGCGCCAGCAGGCGAACCCGCCGCGGCGCTGCCGGTAACCATAGGGGCCAGGGTGGAGGGGAACGTGGTGGTACGTGTGGTGGGGTACGTGGGCACGGAGACGGAGAAGGGGAACGAGGAAACGGGGGAGAACGAGGTGACCACGGGAAGCGCCGCGGGGACGATGGTACAATGGGACCCGGGTGCTGGGGACGAGGGAACCCGTGAGGGTGCTCTTATCCACTGGCCCCCTGCGTTCCAAATGGTACCAGGGCTGCGCCCACGCTCCGCCGGCCCCCGCCTGTGCCCCTACACCGCGTCACCCCCCCTGGCGTACGGCGCCACATGGGGAGGGCGACGGGGAGGAGGAATGCAGGTGGGCGGCCGGCGCGGGCTGCGCCACACCCCCTTTGGTTCCCCTACGCGTGGCCCACACCTCTCCTGTACCCGCCCCTGGCCAGTGTGAATGGGTTCCCCTGGCACGAGACACTTGTCGGGGGGCCCCTGTTGACAGACACTGGCCCCACAACCCGTTCGTTGTGGCCCTGTTGTAACCCTGTCAGACGTTCTCCAGTCCCTTTCCTCGGTTTCCTTGTTGACCGGCGGGACGCTCGGCCCTAGTGAGGGGGCCATGTGGCGTTCTGAGCCCCTGGGACCGTTGGAACCCGGGAGACTGACTTGGGACCTGGCTGGCAGCGTTACGTGGAACCACGCGCTGGCCGAGGATCCCTGCATCGGTGGCCCGGGGCAGTGGCGACACGCCCGGTGCCCTGATTGGTCACCCGGAGCGGTGGACTTGCCGGGTTGGGGCATACTGACCTTCGGGTTATTTGTTTGATTTTTCGCATTTGTTTTCCTTGCGTGATTTCGTGTCTTTCCCCTTTTTCCCACTGGGTTTTTTTCGGGGATTGACATTTGTGTGTAGGGGGATTTCGCTTGCTTTTTGTGTGTTAGCCCGGTGAGCGGCCGGTGCCTTGCTGGCACTTGGCCCGCTGGGGGCGCCCTCTGGGGGCCTCGCTTAGGGCCCCTGGAGGGGCCAGGGGGGGAGGTTCTTGAGGGGTGCTCCGGGGTTCTCCACGGGGCCATCTTGTAAAATCAACAGTACTTTGGGTTCCTTCTCCCTCGGGCTTTTGTCCTGTTTACCTTTGCCTCGTATCGTGGCGGGCGAGTGGATCAGCAAGGGCTCTTACCTGTTCCTTCCTGGGCTTCGGACTGTGGTCTCTGTGTGTGTGGTTGTGGTTTCTGGGTCCGGGAATCTGGGTCCCATTACGCTACAGCGGGCACCCCACCGACGCACCCCGCCCTCCTCACCCGTCCGCCCTTCGATCCGGCGCGCCCTCCCTCTCCCCATCGGCGGCTGGTGGCCCCGCCGGCCGCCCCCCCTACCGCCTGCCGCCGTGCCGCCCGCCGCGGCGGCGGCGCCGTCGCCGGCGCCACCGTCGCGGCGGGCGGCCATCATGGCCGGCCGCTGCACCTGCCGGCTGGCACTGGCCGTGACTGCCGCCGTCGCCGCCGCCGTGGCCGTCGCCGCCGCCGCCGCCGCCGTCCCCGCGGCGCCATTGCCAGAGGCCGTGGCGGCGGCGGCGGCCACCGCCGCCACCGGCGCCGCCGCCGCCGCCGCCACCACCCCCCTTCCCACCGTCCCCCCCCCCGCGGCGGCGCTCATAGAGGCCGGGGCGCCACCCCCCCCCGGGGTGGGGGCGGCCATCGCGGCGTCGCGCAGGCAGACGGCGGCCAGCCTAGCCGCCGCCGGCTGGACCGACGCTGCCGCCGCGGCGACGGCATCGGCGGCGGCTGCCGCCGCGGCGGCGGCGGGGGTGTGGGCACCCCCAGCCGACGGGGGTACCCCCTGGAGTATGCCCCCGGCGGCCGAGCGGGGGGACAACCCCTACCACGCCGCCCTCCTCCGCCGGCTGGGGGACATGCGCGGGCGGGTGCCCCCCGCAGGGGACGGCGGCGTCGTGCTGCCCCCCACCCGCGCGGCGGCCGGCGGCGGCGGCGGCGGCGGCGACGACGACGTGGCCGGCCTGGCCATCCCTGATCTTGACGTCCGCGCCCTGCGCTCCGCCGCAGCCGCCGCGCGCGACTGGGTGCTTCTGGCCGCCAACATGGCCACCGCGGGGGCGGTGCCGGGGCTGGCCCCCGGCGAGGCGTTTGGGCGTGCCGCCGCCGCCGTCGACGCGCACACGCTTGCGCTTGTCACCCTCGGGCGGGGCGCCCTGTGGGCGGCCGCCACCGCCGCCGCCGCCGCAGGCGACGCTGAGGAGGAGGCCGAGGTGGTGGCCGCCGCCGCGGCGGCAGCGTCCGCGTCGGCGGTGGCGGCAGCGTCCACAGCGGCAACAGCGTCTGTGGCGGCATCGGCGGCCGCCGCCGCGACGGCCGCGGCGGACCTGGCCATCACTGGCCGGGTGTACGATGACTTTTTCGCCCTCGCCGACACCCTCACCGCCGGCGCGGTGCTGGTCACCTCCTTTCCCGCCGCGTTCACCGGCCCCGCGGCGACGCTGGCCGGACCGCTGGGCGGCCGCCGCGGCCACCGCGTGGGGTACCTGGCGCCCCTCCGCGGGGCGTGCGGCGTATGTCAACCGGGACCTGGGTCTGGCGGTCACCTTTCGGGCGTCGGCCGCGCTGCTGGCGGCCACGAGGGAGGCGGCCGCCGCGGCCACCGCCGCCGCCGATGCGGCCGCACTGGTCCGGGGGGTGGAGGCGGTCCGCCAGGAGCGGGGGGCGTGGCCGTACATTGGCGCCGCCCATGAGGTGCCCGTCTACCACGCCATCAATGTGGCGTTCCTCGATTCCTACTGGGTGCTCGCTGGGGGGTGCGGTGACGATGGCGGCGGCGGCGGCGGCGGTGGCGGCGGCGGTGGCGGCAACGACGACGGCGGTGGGGAGGGGCGGCCGCCGCCGTGCGTCGACGCGCGGGCGGAAATCGCCGCGTCGGCGGCGTGGTACCCGACCGCCCTCACCGCGGTGGGGGGCGTCCCCGAGTGGGCTTCCTCCCCATCGTGGAAGGCGCAGTGGCCCAACGCGGGCACCGACGCGTGGAACGCCCACACCGTTGGCTTGGCCACGCTCGCCACCATCCGCGATGCCAGCCGCCGGGGCGCCGCCGCCGCCGTCCTGCCCGCCGACGTGACCGTCACCGCGGCGGGGTGCAACCTGGCGCTGTCCCCCCGCCCCGACGTGCGGCTGGGCGCCTGGGCCGACGCGCTGCTGCGAGCGGGGCTGCCCGCGACGGACGTGGCCGCCGCGGCCGCCGCGTGCCCCGCCGTGCCCGACGGGCAGACGCTTGCCGACGCGGGCCTGGGCGGCCCCCGCGGGCGGTACGGCCGCGTCATGACCGTCCTCGCGGGGCGGGACGTGCCCGCCGACGGCGCGGGGCGGCCGGGCTCCCAGACGAACGCGGGGGCGGTGGTGGCGGCGGCCCCGGGGGCGGCCACCGGGTTGCCGCTCGAGGCGGCGCTCCTCGCCGCCTACCCGCTGCTGTGGACGGAGCCGGCCGCGGCGGGGGAGGGCACGTGGCGCACCCCCGCCGCGCACGTGGCGCCGCCCCCGCCCGCGCCGGCCGTGCGGGTGGTGGTTGGCCGCGCCGTCGGCGGCCTTGCCGCGTCGCACGGCCTCGGCGGCGTCGGCACGGGGCCCGTCGGCGGGCCCGCCGCCCCCGGCTGGGCCGCGCGCCAGCTGTGGGTGTCCCTCCCCGACCGGCTGGTCGGCGTCCTGTCGGTGGGTGTGGTGGAAGGCGGCGTCGACGACCATGACGACGACGGCGGCGGTGGGGCGGCCGCGTTTGGGGTGGGCGTGCGGCTGCGCGTCGGCGCGGGCGTCCTTCCCAGCGGCGGTTCAGACGGCGGGGGGCTGGACACGACGCTCCGGCCGCTCCCCAGCAGCGCCGCCGTCGGTCGCGCGGGCGGGCGGGCGGGCGGGCGGGCGTGGCGGCTTGGGCAGTCCCCGCTGACGCTCCGCCTCGTGGCCACCAACCTGCCCGATGTGCGGCGGCTGACGGGCGTTGGCACCCAGCGGGACCGCAACGCGGTCGCGACCGAGGTGGCGCTCGCCGACCGCCCGCTGGCCGCCCTGCTGGACGCCCCGGCCGTGCCGCCAGCCCGGCCGCCGCCCGTCTACCCGCGGGGCACCGCCTACTACGCGGTGGTGGAGGTGGGGCTAACCGCCGCCGCCGCCGCAACGCCCGCGTTGGCCGTCATCTACACCTCCGCCGCCGGCGACGGCGGTGGCGGCAATGACGGCGGCGCGACGGCCAGCCTGCGGGTGACGGTACCCGCCGCCGCGGGCGGGGGCAATCGCACCTTTACACTCCTCCACTCGGCGCCGCGGCGGGGAGGCAGCGGCAACGACGGCGGCGTTCCACCGTCGCCCGCGGTGGACGTGGCCGTCGAGAGCGACGGCCACCCCCGGCGGCGTGTGTCGGTGCTGTCAGTGGCGGCGCCCGGCGGCACAGCCGCCGCCATCACCTCCACCCTGTATGACGTGACCGACCGGCGCGGGGGGGGGGCAGGGGCGGCGGCGGCCGCGGCGGCGGCAGCGGTGGTGCGGGTGGCGCTGCCCCGCGGCGGCGCGACGCTGCTCGTGGACAGCCCCGTGGACGCGGACCACAGGCGCAGCGTGGGGGGGGGGGGGACGTACTCGCCGCCCTTGCCGCGGCGGCGGCGGCGGCCTGAGGCTAGGGGCGACACCATAGGGAGAACAAGTCAACAACTGCAGAAGATGTCGTGCAGGCGACCAATGAGCATGAGCATAAAATAAAAAACCAAGCTACACAGACGACGCTGCCGCGCCACTCGCCACAGCATGCACCTTCTGGACAGCTGCCGCAACGCTGGGCAGCATCAACGGCTGCTCATCCGAAGGGATGTCGCAGCATAACCAGTCGGCCACCTGAGCTGCAGAAACACTGCCCGACAACAAAACAAACCCACGCACGTGGAAGCGAGTCGCACCCCCGACAAAAAACGCCGTCAAGCGCCCATCCGCACCCTCGAGGTCAGAGGCGCAAAACAAAGAGAGAGACACGCGGTGGGCAACCAGAACGGGCGACAGGCGTGAAAATGACGCGCTAAAAAAACGGGGAAGCGGAAAGGAGAAAGCCTCACGTGTACCCGCGGGCCATGCACTAGGCGTAAGCTCCTCGACGGGCTCGACGGGCCCATCCACGTTGTGTCCGAGAGACCGCAAGACGGCTCGCGACCGCCGCAACGGCTGGGGCCCTGGCGAGGCAGAAACGGGCCGAGGCGTACAGGTGGCTGCAAGGCCTTCCTTCCGAGACGCCGCTCGAGAGGACATTCCCGCTCGCGTCCGCTGCCGGGCTATGGCCGCCGCGTAGTCCTGGATCCGACTAGGACGCGGCGACGGCTCACCCTCGTCAGTTGACAGCGCCGCCGACATGGCACCCCCAACGGAGGTCTCAACGGGTTCCAGCCCCGTCTGGTCCTCCATCGCCGCCGCCGCCCGAAGATTCGCGGTGACGGCACCGTCATCGATCCCGGCGGTCAGAGCATCAAACGCAGGTCGTTTGGGCCCATCCAACAGGGCCGCCGGGCTGCCCTGCGCCTCGAGGACGACGACGACGTCCTTGAGATCGCCCAGCCCAGATTGAAGCGAATTCTGACGAAGTCGGACGGCGGCGGCGTCCATCTCTGCCCGCCGGACCGCACTGTTCGTTGCGGATGTTTTGGCGCCTTGGATGAGGATATTAAAGAGACCGACCGTCATCTTGGGGCACGCAAAATCTTGTACTTCGACACCGCGACGGGGAGTCTTGCGAGTGATCGCCCCTCCATCGCCCATCCGCCAGCGGTCAGCGACGAAGGACTGCGTCTGCGTCTGGTGTCCAACTGCGTAACAGGTGGTGCAGACCTTCTTGCATACGCAGTTATGCGTCATGCAAGGTGATGCCAGGAAGAACTCGTGGTCGATCGGCAACGAGTGCCGGCAAAGCTGCTCCGACAGCGGACACCGATGCGCGTCGTGGGAGGGCGGCCCAACGAATCCACAGATCACACAAGTCATGATGACTGGCCCGCGCCGGCGGAGGCCGGGGGGGGGGGGGGGGGGGGGTTGTGGTGGATAGGTGGACTGGCTCAGGCGGCTCAGGCGCGGGGTTGGCGTCGGGGGGGTGAGGACACGCGAGCGTGTCAGAGCCCAGAGGTGGAGAGGACGACGCACGGGTGGTACCCTCGTCTTGGAGGGCATCCCCCGTGCCTCGAACTCGCTGCCGCCCGTGCCAATCAGACTTTTTCACTGAAGTCAATTGTCAATGCTTCATTGGAATTTGGCCGTTGAGATACTTGCACGGTCTGAGAGCCCGACCTGCTGCAACCTGCGCCGTTCGTGCCTTCGCACACCACGCGCCGTCGAGGGGAAGGTCCCCGCAGCAGTCTGCCGTGGCCAGAGGCCCGCCTACAGCCTCTCGAAACAACAGCCGGGGGCATCGCCAGCCACTGGCCGCCTTCTGCCCCCTCCTCCCCACCCGCTGCAGGCAGTCTGTGTAGAAGCCCTCCTCCCCCTCGCCATTGCTGCAGACCCAGCGTAAGGTGTTGGCCCGCAGGACACGCTGGCCTACGGCAGACCCCCCCCCCCTACTCTTCCTTCATCTAGCCCCTCCGCCTTTGAGCCAACCACTCCTTTCCTCCCCCCCGCTGCCCCCACCAGCACAGCTCCCGCTCCCAAGACCTCCTTCAGCCCCCGTACCTCCTCTCCCCTACGGCTCGAACGTCGATGATGCGGTCCGGGGAGGGTGTTGTGGTGCGAGCGCGCACTCGGCCGGCCACGGTGGCATGGTGGCGCGTGATAGGCAGGCAGGCCGGACTCACACAGCCACCAGCGGGGCTCACCAACGCAGAGCCCCATCTCCAATCCCCCTGCCCCATATTGACAAGGAAGCGAGCGGGGTCAGAAGCCGTCGCGAACCTCCCTACGCGCCCCTCACGCGTTGACCCCCAACCCTCCTCCCACTCGCACGCGGCCCTCCTCTTTCTGCCCGCGGAAGCTCAAGTGCCCGAACCGAGACCGACGAGACACGCCACATGCAAAATTGCACCTTCCCCTCACATCTCCCCCTCCACCATCTTAGCAAAGAAAGAAAGAAGAAAGTGAAAAGACCTACACACAAACGTCAGTGCTATTGGGACGGAGGGGTCGCGGTGGTGGTTATGTCGGCGGCAGTAATCCTGCCGCAGCAGCGGACGCTTCGGGGGCTTCTGGCCGTGGTGCCCTTGCAAGTGCACCGTGCTGTAGGCAGAGGTGGCTCTGGAGGCCCGTTCGTGGCTGGTGTCGCGGCGTGGGCTACCCCGCGGGAAGCTCCTAACCTACCCCGCGGGAAGCTCGTGACTGAGGCGTAGCGGGAGCGGCATCTCACGTTGGAGATGCTATTTCGAAGAGCTCATAACAACGAAACATTGTCACCCATCCACGTGCTTGCCCTGATTGTGGGATGGGGGCTTGGGAGTTGGGACTTGGAGGTAGGGGGGGGTACGTAAAGTGTGGGGCGTGCGGGCTTGGAGTGGGGCGTGGGGAGTGGAGGCAAAGCGGCGTTTGTCTTCTACCAGAGTGGAACAGGTGCGCCACCTCGACAGGCGGCTTAGGTTGGGCGCTCTTAAAGCTGTGCCGAAGAGGATAGGACCCTTCTCTCGCGCGTCCAACTCCCCTGACACGCCGTTTCGAAAAAAACTCCGGCGCGGTGGCCCGCCTGCTGGCGAAGCACCTCCTGTCGGAGTTGCCGGGCGCGGTGGCGGCCGACCTGCAGCTCACGCCGTGCCCCCGCTGTGGTCTGGTGGACCACACTGTGCGCGGTCGCCGTGGCCTGACCTCCCTGGTGGCCCACGCGGACAAGTTGCACAAAGGCTGCTAGGTAGCGCGTTGTCACCGTACCGCTTGTCCTCCTCCGTGCGGTCTGCTTCGTACGCAGCGGCATCCAAGTCGTGGTAGACCACATGGCCGTAGAAGGGCAAGATCAGCTCCCCTTCCAGAAAGTCACGTGCCGCAAAGAGGCCTCGTCCGGCCCCAGCAATGGAGGAACGACGCACATACGTGTCGCTGGCGGCCGCATCCACAGCGAGAAGCGCCCGATGATCAACTCCATAGGCGAGTATGTCAGCGGCCGCAGCAGGCCAGAAGTCAACAGGCCGGCGCGCCAAGTCGCAAAGGCCTCGAGCCTGCGCCATGCCCGGCAGGCCAGCTAGTGCCGCTGTCAAATAGCGGGGCACACGGGTATAGGCCGGTCTCTCCTCCAGAGGTTCCCAGCTCATGAGGCCGAGCGGGGGGGGGAAGTGTGGAAGTCGATGGGGTGACGGTGAGGGAAGAAGGAAAGGAGGTACGATCGAAGATGATGTGTGCTCGCGAAAGGCTGTGACTGACCGAGCGTCTCTGTTCTCCCCGTCCAGCGGACAGTCCCCTTATATGCGCATGCCGTCGAGGGAAGCACGCTGAGCTGGCCGCTGTCGCTTCGCGCCACGGTCGGACGCCCATACTGTTGGCAAATCCAAGCGCCTGTGCAGCTGGAGAGTGAAGAGCTATCAGTGCAGCCTACAGGACGCAGACATGCTGCTCAGTGTGTGAGATGAGACGCACACTGTGGCGGGGTTGTTTTGTTTATTCGGGCTGGGAGCCTGACGCCGTGTTGCACACTTGTTGAGCGGGTGCATTGCCAGGTAGGATAACTCGGGCAGGAAGCGCTGCAGGCATGCACTTCGATGTATATGGTAGGCGCTGCCTCGAGCAATGCTACTGCTTCCGCTGAGGTCACCAAGGCCGTGTACGTCGACGCCCCTCAATGACAGTGCGCACCGAGTACTGAGATTGCTAAATTGCACATTCAAGTGCGGAGTTACCTGCTGCGTCTTGTGATCAAGCCATGCTATTGGTGGAAGCGACCCGTGAAGACGACTGAAGTCAGAAGAGTAAGAGAATTTGTGTGAGGCGGTCAAAGTTCTTCGAGCCGTGCCGCAAACCACGGATTGCGGCTTCTGTGCTCTGGCAATGGGCAGCAGATGACTGCCGACACCTTGGTCGCTTTCACACAATCGGATTGCCCGCTGGGATTGTGAACGACCATGAGAGACAGACGCGTGTCACTCTCTGGGCCCCAGGACGCCCTGGCTTTTCATTGGCCGAACTGTACACGTGTTGCAATCGAGTTTAGTGGTCCACCTCCGACATGAGAAACGCCGCAGCACGGTGTCCGGGCATTTTATAGAAAAGCACGATAAATATTAAGAAGAGTGGGAGTAAAAAAGTGTCCGGGGCGGGGGGGGGGGGGGGGGGGGGTGTGCTGTCCCGGCTTGGAAAAAAAATAGCAGAGGGGAGGAAACGTCAACAGATTAATCTATTTCTAAACTATGAATGTTTCAATTCATTTATTGCATCGATTCTATGGGTGCCATCCATGCGCGGCGTGCACAGCTGTATACATGTAGGACCCAGGGCGGCGGCGGCGTCACTGCACTCCCCACCTCCCCCCCCCCCCCTGCCACCTCTGACACACAGGCAATCCAAAAACTCCTGTTCTGTCCAGCGCGCGCCAGCGGGCCCCACCCGCCACGCCCTGCGCGACCGCCAACGGCGGGAGGGGGCGGGAGAGCCGTCTTCAATGGGTGTTCGCACACGCGCCGCGCCATGTGAGCCCGTGGCGCAAAAAGAGCCCCTCCAGATGATGCTCCCCTTCAAGCTTTGTCCCACTACTGCTCAACAGCCTGCAGCTGGCGGGCCCCACCTCGCCAACACTCGGCGAGTCAGTGGTCGGCTTCTCCCCCGCCGCACAGGCTGTTTCCCACGAGCGCCCCTGCCCCTCACGCTGACATCCACTCCTATCTCGCCGCCCGCATCTGCGCAAGGGGGGGGGGAGGCCACGGGGGAGGCAGCTGCGGCGGCGGCAGGGGCACTCGGGCCAGCCGCCGACGACGGCCGCGATCATCCCATCCGCAGACGTCACTCGGGGGGGGTGGCACCACCTCCTCGGCCGCCAGCGGGGGGCTCACCGCCACCATCTTGGGGCCGCTGGCAGCTCGGTCAGCGCGCCACGGCCGCAGCCTCTCCCAGGAACCGCATCAGCGCTGGCGAGGTGATGTTGGTGTGGCTCCCCAACAGCGCCCAGCGCCGGATGCCGGCCGCAATGTCCGACTCGATCACCTGGCTGGCTTCCGCGTTGTAGAGGCGCCCACGGACCAGGGCATGGCCGCCGGACGGCCCGTAAGGAGAAAGCATCACACCGTAGCACGGTGCGTTCTTGACCCCGACGACGCCAAGGGCCAGCTGCCCATCCCACTCGCCCTCTGCGATGCGGTACATCACCTTGAGCGCGCGGTCGCTGCGGCTGCGAGTGACGACGGTCACGCCTTTCACAGCCGCCTCGGGGAGACCTGTGTAGAGCCCATGTGGGGAAGCAAAGCAGTCGGCACGGACGGCGGCCTGAACAAGAAACAACGAGTCCACCTCCCGCCAGTGAGGGTCCCCACCGTCGCCCTGTGGCCCGCGTACGGTGCTCAGGGCCACATGAGCGCCCAAGCTGTGACCAAACAGGTGAAAGCCCACGGGAGGGAGTTGCCCCGGCCGGTCCGTTGCTTCCCGCTGGAGGCGCCCCAGCAGCTGGTAGCCACACTTCTTGCCCACCTCCTGGGCGCGGCGGACAAAGCGGGAAAAGCCAAACGTGGAGACGACGTTGAAAGTCAGCGCCACAGAGTCGCGCGTGTCTTGGGAAAAACTGGTCCAGTCGGGACCAAAGTACTTTGCAGCAGCGCCGTCAAAGTCCCGTGTGGCGACTTCGGTCGCCGTGTGGACCGCCTCTGAGGACGTGGGGGGATCCAGGAACATGGACGGCCAGGCGATGCCAATCAGCAGCGGCACAAAGCCGACCGGCGGCGTCCGACGGAGGGAGTCCAACTTTGACCACGTCCGTGCCATCGCGTCCATCCACGCCCCATACCCGCTTGAGGCAGAGGCAGCATCGTTGTCGTACCCGTGGAATGCGAGGATCACGTCTGTGATCACCGGGGCACTGGTCGACCGCAGCCGCTCAACGACAAGGTCGGAGAGGAGGGTGCCATTCGGCTCTTCACGCTCGTCACCATGGTTGTCCACCTGGATGATGTGGATGGGCCCCCAGCCGTCCACCCCGTGCAGCTGCCTGATTGGCATGTTTGGACTACTGCGAGTGGGTGGGGGCTTGGAGCAGAGGGGAGGGTGGGGAGTGGGGGAGGGTCAGGGGAGGGGCAGAGTCGTCGACCGTTGGGAAAGCGCATGGGCGGCGGGAAGAGGAGCTGGCTTGCTGCCGATATCAGGTCGGGGAGGGGTAGGAACGGTAGGGCGCTGGCGCCTGGGGGCAGATAGGTGTACACTGCTAAGAGGCGATGTTTGATACGGGGACGAGACTGCAACGGTCGCCTGGGCAACGTTGGTCAAGCGAAAGCTCGCAACGGGCACGAAGTGCCGCCGCCGGCCTGGGCGCATCAACGGAGAAACAATGCCCCTAGGCGTGGGGATCCTCCCCAGGAGCTCGGGGCTGGCCTGACAGCCCCAGTCGCCGCCGTGTGCTGGCACCGGCTGTAGGCTGGTGCCATGAATCGAGGTCGTCCACGGTACATACCCATTGTCTCCGGGCTATTGAGTGTCTACAAGCGGTGCTGGCAGTGGAGCCACGGGTGTCGTCACGCCCCCTCGACGAGCCGGAGAACGGCCGTGCTCGAGAGGCGAGCAGCGTGGGCAGTCTACAAGGCCACCACTATGCGGCCGTGTGCTGGATCCAGCCAATCCCAGGTGGTCTGTTGACCCCATCCCACAACGTGGCCGTCCAGGCCAAGAGTACCCTCTTCTGGGCTGCCACAAAAATGAGGGAGAGAGGGGGCGAGGAGAGAAGGGGAGGGAGGGGGAGGGGGTCAAGGCGGCATGCTGGTGTGGGGAAACCGACCAGGTCCGGCTTGCGCCGCACGCGCCGCTTGCCGTGGCTTGCAGGTCAGCTGACGCGCCCAGTAAAACAGTGCGTTTCTTTGTGGTCATGCGGCTCCAGGGATGCTTTGATGGACGCTGTGACAACTCAACGGAGACAAAGCACGATGGGTTGCGACGGTGCCTTCTTTTCTCTCTTCATACATATACATGTGTTTTTTGTGGAAAAAGATTGAGAATCGGCCACCTGCTGCCGTCATCCGTACAGTACCAAAGCATGCCCACCCGTTCGTCACTCACCCCATGATGCCAACACCACCAGGCACCGAAGAGCAACACCACGCACTAAAGTGGCTTCCTCTACCCGTCCTGCTTCTAGTACGCCAAAAAACGCGGTGTGTACCTTTGCATGTTGGCCAGGATAGGGCTTGGCCAAAACAGAAAGCAGGAGAAAACAGTTGTCTTTGAGCCCCTCCTCCCATCGCCAAGAGAAGTATAGCAACTGGGCACCACCGTGGCCCTAACTATACCTCTGAGTCCCTGTGAGCTTGCTGGCACATGAAAATCCCACTGCCGGTACTCAAACATGCTCCAAGGAACAGCTGTTTGCACACACTCAGACCCTCCGTTCCCAGCGTATGGTTGCAGAAAAGAAGCGGATTCGTACAGAAAGGAACCACTCTGGCTAGCTCAGCGTCTCGCTGGAAGTCCTGAAGATGCTTTGGGACGCAAAGGTTCATGTGTGGTGCGATTCATTGTCCCACAGCGCGTGCTGTTCTGTTTGTTTCATCGTGTGGCGTTGCAAGTAGCTCTTCATCTGGTCCTTGGGCGTTACTGTTGCCGCTGAGAGGGCTGTTACTGGGTGCAAGTCTCTCTTCTTGTTGTTCTTTGGCAGTACGCAGGTGAGACACAGTTTAGCAGTGTCCCAGCAGGCAGCGCGTTCTAGTGTAGGTTCCTTCCCGGAGCTCTTTAGTGCACAGCGCTACTGGTCGACACGATTCCACTTCCTGGCGGGTGGAAGGGGGCATAGAGTTCTTTCGTAAGCTAGCAAGCGTGTGTGCCAGCACAAAACGGCTCCTAAGTGCACGAGGAGCACATGTCTACACGTCTTGCTTCTCGGAAACGCGGTACACTGTCACTTGGACGATCCGAACATTGAAGCACAGTACTCCACGACACCACACCTCTTCCTTTAGACGCACATACTCGCAGGGACTTCCAGCGAGACGCTGAGCTAGCCAGAGTGGTTCCTTTCTGTACGAATCCGCTTCTTTTCTGCAACCATACGCTGGGAACGGAGGGTCTGAGTGTGTGCAAACAGCTGTTCCTTGGAGCATGTTTGAGTACCGGCAGTGGGATTTTCATGTGCCAGCAAGCTCACAGGGACTCAGAGGTATAGTTAGGGCCACGGTGGTGCCCGGTTGCTATACTTCTCTTGGCGATGGGAGGAGGGGCTCAAAGACAGCTGTTTTCTCCTGCTTTCTGTTTTGGCCAAGCCCTATCCTGGCCAACATGCAAAGGTACACACCGCGTTTTTTGGCGTACTAGAAGCAGGACGGGTAGAGGAAGCCACTTTAGTGCGTGGTGTTGCTCTTCGGTGCCTGGTGGTGTTGGCATCATGGGGTGAGTGACGAACGGGTGGGCATGCTTTGGTACTGTACGGATGACGGCAGCAGGTGGCCGATTCTCAATCTTTCTCCACAAAAAACACATGGGCATCGAGCCCAAGCTGCGGGGAGCACAACCGTGTGCCGCTCGTGGCGTGGGGCGCACTGTGTGCTGGACAGTGGCGTCACAGGACAAGACGGGGGGGTGGTTCAGGCGGTAATCTCGCATGCGATTCGAAGCTCAGATCTGCGATTCGATGCACGTGCCTCATATACATTTATTTTTTGTGTTCTTCCTTCTGCCTCGCTTGCGCACGGGCCAAAGAGCCGCGGCTCCCCCCCACGCCCCCCCCTCAACGGCGACGCACAAGCACAATCCCGCCCCCCCCCAAGCCCCCACTTCCTTTCCCCAAGACACCACAACCACCATCGGCCGCCGCCTTGCGAGCCGTCCCTGCCTGCCTGCCTGCCATGCCAGGTGGCGGCGGGCGGGTGCCGCCACCGCCTCTGCTTGGCGGCCCGGGACGTTTTTCGCAGCGGCGGTCGGCTGGTCTTGGCGGTTGGTGTGCGCTCCAGACACCGAGGATGCTGGGCAGCGCGTGTGGGCTATGCGCCGCGAGACGAGCCGGGAGGGGGGGGGTCAATACAAAGTGCGCAAGGCGATCGGCGAGAAAGGAAGGTGGGGGCTGTACCCGCCCATCCCGAGGCGGTGGGCGTACGTCACCCCGCCCTGTCCACGCGGGGCGTTGCAGGACCGTGTCCCTCGCGGGGCGCGCGTCTGGGTGCGGGGAAAGCAGCGCCACACCCGTCCTTCCCGTGCGCTGGCAGGGGTGGCGTGTCCCCCCCTGAGCGAGCGGCGTCAGACGCAGCCAAAGGCGGGGAGCACCCTGACCTGCTGCAGACCCGACAGACAGTTGTTACAGAGAGGACACAACGCTACTCTATACACCCTGCGCGCCTCGCTCAACGACAAGGGGAGAAGGAACAAAAAAAGGAAGAGGGATCCACAGACAAGAAGAAGAAACAAGGGAGACGCGGCACCGCGAGCACAAGCCAGCAGCCGCTGTTCACTCCCGTTGGGACAGCTCTTCCAGGGCGCTGAGGACGTCGGCCACGTCGTCAAAAAAGTAGCGCGCCTTGGTCGTCTTGCGGCCGACCGTACACGTCAGGACGGCAATGTCCCCCGACATGGACGACGACGCCGCCATCTCATCATCCAGCTCCGACGCACGCAGGCGGGTGCTCTTGTCGCTGCCCCCATAGCTGCTGCCGGCCGCCCCCCCGCCCGTGGCGGGGGCATCCACGCTCGACGGGCGGCCGTCAACGGCGGGCGGGCCAGCCGGGGGGGGGTCCCCGGCGCCGGGCACCGCCTGGGCCGCCGACCGGTCGTCTTCGGTTGGCCACCGCTGGCGGCGGCGGCGCCGCCACCGGCGGGGGGCGGTGGCCTCGCCATAGGGGAAGCCGTCCAACGCCTCATCGCCCCCTGGGCCGTCCCCCGGGCCGCTGCCACCCGAAGAGTAGCCCGCCGCCTCTTCCCCACTGCCCGCCAGGGCACCAAGCGATGGGGTGCTGCTGCCGCGATCGGTGGCCCGGTTGAGGCGCGGACTCACCCCCGTCGGCATGTCCTTGGTGGACCGCTGCTTCTCCGTTTCCCACTCTCGCCGCCGGTCCTCGCCGTGGGCGGCCTCGTCCAGCGCCCCAGAGGTGGTGTTGCGCTGCGCGGCCGCCGCTTCGCGGATGCCCTCCACCTCATCAAACATTTGCTCATCCGACTTGTCGTCGCCAATGGCAAACAGCAAATCCGGGCCACCCACCCCGCCATCCACGTGCCGCATACGGCGCACAATCTGGCGTACCGTCGCGCCCTTGTTCACCCCCCTCGGGCGGACGTACAGGATCTTGTGGCCGACGAGCACCTCTAGCGGGGAGCCACCCAGCACCTCCTCCAGCCGCTGACGCGCCTCCTTGGCCTGCGTAAACGCAAAGTTGCTGTCCGCGTCCCGGTACAACCACGTCACCGACGACTCTTTGTCCACGACAAAGGAGCCAGGCGTGTGGCGCTCGAACGTCTTGAGGAGCGAGCGCGCCTGCGCCAGCGCCGCCACCATTGCCTGCTCCACCGCTGGGTCGCTCTCGGGCCGCTCCTCCCACCAATCCTCTTCAGAGCCGTCAGCAGAGTTCATGTCAGGCATGTGTAGGTCGACTGACCGGAAACCCAAGTCAGGTGAGGCGGTAGGCAAGTCATCTGGGCTAGGCAGCAACGGCATAGATTGGTGCTTGCCGTGGGCGTGAGGAGCGTGAGGGGTGTGGTGAACAGCGTGCGCGTGGGGAGCGGCGTGATGATGGTGAGCGTGGTGGGACCGGTCTTTCCTCCGGGATGATGCGCCCCAGCTGGGCGCGTCAGCCAGTGGCGCTGTCCCCGCTAGGGATCCGGACCCTCGCAAGAGAGGCGATAGGGCAGGAAGAGGAGCCGACCGCGAGGCGGGTCCTTGTCTTGGCAGTGGTGACGACGCCTGAAGGGGAGACAGCCCCACCGTCGGCGACGGTCCAGCCAGTGGGGAACACCCCGGCAAGGGTGACGCCGCCGTCAGCGGTGACGGCCCCTCCAGGGGAAGAGAAACCGAAGCACGGTGGGCAGAGGCGCGGAACATGGGGCGGACCCGCGCGGGCCACTGAAGCGCAAAGCCGTGCTCCACCGCAAAGCCAATGCCGAGGCCCGAAAACCACCGCCGCATTGTGTCCTTTTGGCGCCCCGTAATGATAAATACCATGTTGGCTTCGTCCTCAGCGAGGCGCTTCAGCAGCGACCGCAGCCGGGGACTCGGCTCGGCCAGCTCGGGCTGTGACTCCCATTCCCGCAGCGTGCCGTCGTAATCAAGTAGGATGAGGCGGCGTCGGCGGCGTGCAAAGAGCCACCGCACGTGGGCAACGGGGAGACGTACCAGCTTCTCCACCGCCAACCGACGCGCCGCAGAGTACTGCAGCAAGTCTGAAACAAAGTTGAGGCCCCACTGGGAGGAAGAGTGCATTAGGATGTAGCGATAGAGCTTCTTGTGTTTGAGCTCCCGCTCCGCGTCGGACATAGTGAGCGCAACATGTAGCGTGTGAGAGACCTCCTCGACCGACCACGGGTTGCACAGCAGGGCGCCCGGGAGCGACTGCGCTGCACCCGTGTACTCGGACAGGACCAGCACTCCCCGGTTCTTGGCCTGACACACAATGTACTCGTACGACACGAGATTCATCCCGTCGCGCAGAGAGGTGATAACCGCCACATCCGCCATCGAGTAGAGCGCGCAGAGGGTATCAAACGACATGGCATGCTCCCGGTAGTGAATGGGCATGTCATCCACTGTACCAAACCGGCCGTTGATGCGGCCCACTTCCTCCAGGATCTCGGCACGGAAGCCTGCGTACTCCTCAGACGTGGTCTGCGACGGCGTTGCAATCTGGACCAGCACGACGTGGCCAACGTACTCGGGGTAGGTTTCCAGAAAATGCTCAAACGCGAGCAGCTTGTGGGGAATGCCCTTGATGTAGTCCAGACGATCGATGCCCAGCAGAACCTTCTTGCCTGCCAGCTCCTCCTTAAGCGCGTCCCGCTGGCGGATGACAGAGGGCCGCAGCATCGCCGACGTGAAGGTCTTGGTGTCAATGCCAAAGGGAAAAATCGCCACGTGCACCAGCACCCCGTGGTTGTCCACGCAGTTGGGGCGGATGTCCAGCCCCAGAATGCGCTCGCACGCCGACAGGAAGTGCCGCGCATAGTCATAGGTGTGGAAGCCAATGAGGTCGGCGCCCAGCATACCCTCCAGTAGCTCCCGCCGAGGTGGCAACGTGCGGTAGAGCTCGCCCGCGGGAAAGGGGGTGTGGAGGAAGAAGCCAATTTTAGCATGCGGCATTCGCTCCCGGAGCATCTTGGGGACGAGCATCAGCTGAAAGTCGTGCACCCAAAATACCCCATTCTCCTCCCCGCCCCCGCCAGCCTCCCTTCCGCCCCCGGCAGGACCAGCACCAGACCCTGGCGCGGGCTCCGCTGCGGGGGCCGCCGCGGGATTGCCCGCTTCCGTTTCCGACCCTACCGTCTCGGCGCTCGCCGCTGCGCCGTCGGCCGATGGCAAGAGGACGTCTGCCAGCAAGACGTCTGCCGCGTCAACGTCCACTGCAGGGGCAGCCGCCGCCGCCTTGGCATTCGCTGGCCGGCCGGTGGGACCAGGATCCTGGCCCGGCGGCATGCCCCGGCGGGAGCGCTCAAACTCCCGCAGCAGCGCCAGCGCGTACTCCTCATTGACCCGCTTGTAGGCCTCAAACATCTCTGGGCGGAAGGAGCGGTCGCCCTCAAATGAGAGGGGCAGGTAGTGGAAGAGTGCCCACAGAACGTTGTTGCAAAACGCCTGGTGTGTCACCGCGTCCGAAGGGCGTGGAAAGATGGGCGCATACGACAGGACCGCAGACGGCTTGCGCGCACGGAGGCGCGCCTGGATACGTGCCTGCGTGGCCTCGTTGGGCACCTGCCCCGCCGCAAAGACGGGCATGCCCAGCCACACGATGCGTGTGCGGCTGACCAGGTGGCGAAACGCGGGTACCAGGCCGAGGCCCCCCGCCGACAGCGACGCCTTGACCGCCCCCGTGTCAGCCGAAATGTCCACGGACAGCTGCAGGCGGAAGGAGGCCACAAAGAGGGGGCCCGAGTGCATGCGCGTCGCGGGGGGCACCCGCTTGGCCGCCCGCGACGCGGCCGACGCGTGGGCGGCGAACGTCTCGGACGTGCTTGCCGTCGGCATGCTGTCCGACGACATGTGCGGCGGGGCCGTGCCGTTGGCGGCCGCGACAAAGGCGCCCCGCCGGTCGCGGAGGAGCTTGAGCTCCATCTGCAGGTCCTGCAGCCGCGACAGCAGCACCTCTTCCGTGAGCGTCGACGCGAGGGAGCTCCGCTGCGCGGCAGCCTCTTCCTCTGCCAGCTCCCGCTGGTACTCGTTGAGGCCGTCGCCCGCCTCCAGGCCGTCCCCCTCCGTGTCCACCGCGCTCCCGTCGCCACCACTGGCGCCCGTCCCACGCTCGCTGCCGTCCGTGACCGACACGATATCTTCGGGGATGCCGGGCAGAAAGGGGGTGCCCGTCAGGCCGTGGCCCATGCCAGAGTCGTAGATTTCGCCCTCGGAGAAGGGCCCCGTCTGCAGCAGCCCCACCTTGCCGGCGGGCGTCGTTGCGGCAGACGAGGAACCCCCCCCAGGGGCAGACGACCCGCCGCCACCGCCGCCGCCGCTGCCGCCGCCCCCACCACCGCCGCCGCCGCCACCGCCGCCCCCACCTCCGCCCCCCCCCTTCCCGCCCCCCCCGCCCCCCCCCCGGTCCGCACTCCCCGGCACCCTCCCGCCCGGTACGCCCCGCTGCCCGTCGAGGGAAACGACGGTGGAGGAGCGCGAGTGCCCGCCCGGCGACGAGCCCGTCGACGCGTCATCCTCCGCCTCCTCCCCGTCGGTGCCGCCACCGCTGGACCCCCCCCCCGGGGCGTCCGTGTCGCTGCTGCTGCTGCTGCTGCTGCTGTCGTCACGGGAGGAGCCGGACCGGTCCCGGTGCGGCGCCGACGGCGGCAGCGGGTGGCCTAGCGACAGCAGCCGGAACAGGATGCCGGCCATGGGGGGGACACGCCCCGCGCGGGGGGGCCCGCGCGCTCGCCCTCAGCGACCTCGGCGGATCAAGGGGACGGGAAAGGGGGGGGCGGCCGGGGGGGCAGGGGGATAAGAACGGGGGGGGGGGGGGGAGCTCGGCGACAGCGCCTCCAAGCCAGGCCGATCAACCCCGCATGGGGACGGACGGGTGCCAACAAGGTGCAAAAGGTGCACCGGCGCCAGCGCGGGGCAGCCAACAAACACAACAGGGACAGAGAGGGTCGACAGACCGCGGGCGGCGTCACCTCTCCTACCTATCTACGCTCCCCGACCCGACGCCGCTTTGTCGCGGCGCCCAGCGCCCGGCGGAGAGAGGGGCGCGCCTTCGCTCTCCCGACCGCGAGTCGTCCTCGGGCCACTCGTCCAACGGACTCGCAAGTATGCATCCTAGGTTGACAAGTATTTGCGCACCCCTATGAAATGATGTATGCATCCTTTCCTTATACAAGTAGGCATGCATCTCCGCTTGCCTTGCCCGAACACCGAATCTAATTTCATGTGTCGAAATGCGCAGCGCACAGAGACACAGCGCTAAGTGAATTAAAATGTTTTGAGTACCGCATCAGATCCTGTTGATTGCGAGCAGACGCGGCCGACGGGCGACTGGGATCAACGCGCGGCCTCGTAGTGAACCGACGGCGACCGCGCCGCCGAAGACCGAGTCGCCGTTTCTTCCAGTGTGGGGCCCCTTTCGCGTCACCGGGTGGGAGCGGGCGACACACCCCGCCAGTGCTCTCTCCCATCAACGCTGCTCACCCCCCTCCCCGCCCCCCCCCCCCCCCCCGTCTTGCCCCCCACGCCCCCAGTCATCATGCCCCCCCCCGCGCCTCTCCCCCCACCCCCACCCGCACCCCCAGCCAGCGATGGCGCGGGGTCCCCCCCCCCCTCCCCCCCCCCCCCTCCCGATGCCTTTAACCACCCCTCCACGTGGGACACCTTCTACTCGCCCACCCCCCCCGGCTCGCCGTCCCCCCCCAGCTCGCCGTCCCCCCCCGCCGCCAGCAGAGGCGGCGGCAGCGGCAACGGCGGCGGCGGCAGCGACGGCGGCGACGACGCCCCCGCCGCCTCCCCTGCCGCCTCTGTGGCCACCACCGCCACGTCGACCGACGACTTGGCCGACGACGACCAAGACGATGACGGCGACGACGATGGCGTGTACGACTGGTACTCGGCCGACGCCTTCCTCGCCGCCACCGCCGCGCGGCTGCTGCCCCCCTCCGCCCGGGTCGTCGACGTGGGGTGTGGCACGTCGGCGGTGCTGCCGCTGCTGGTCGATGAGCATGGGTTTGGCGGGGGCGGGGGGGACGACGCCGCCTCCCCCACCCCCACCCCTACCACAACTACCACCACCACCACCACCACCGCCGCCGCCGCTGCCACCGCCGCCGCCACCGCCGCCGCCTCTAATGGGGTAGCAACGGCGGCGAAGGATCCCCCCCCCCCGGCAGCGACGGCACCCGCGACGGCCCCAGCGGCAGCAAATGTGGGCGCCAGGCGGGGCCTCCCCCGCCTGGTCGGCCTCGACTTTTCGCCCGTCGCCGTTGCGGCCGCCGCCCGCCGGGGCGCCCGCCGGGGCATTGCGCACGTGGTGGGCGACGCGCGGGCGCTGGGCGCCGCGGTGGGCGGCGGCTGGGACGGGGTGCTTGACAAGGGGTGCCTCGACTGCTTTGTGTCGGGCGGCAAGGGTGGAGGGGCGGCGGGGGGGGAAGTCACCGCCACCGGTGGTGGTGGTGGTGGTGGTGGTGGTGCTAGTGGTGATGGTAATGGTACCGGTGGCGACGGCGGTGGCGGTGGCGGTAGCGGCGGTGGCGGCAGCGACGTCGCGGCGCTGCCCCGGCGGCTGGCCGACGTGCGCGCCTACCTCCGCGGGGTGGCGGGGGCGCTCGCGCCCGGCGGGGTGTGGCTGCTCGTGGCCGTATCGGCGGCGGATGTGGTGGCGCTCATTGAGCGCGGGGTGCTGGCGCTCGACGCCCCCCCCCCAGAGGGGGGCGGCGGAGGAGGAGGGGGCGGGGGGGGCGGGGCGGGCCGCCGCCCCCGCGTCGCGCCCGCCGCGTGGGGCACCGGCGCCGCACCCCCCGCCGGCGTCTGGGCGGTACCGCTGGTTGTGGTCGAGGTGCGGGCGTGGCGGGAAAAGCACCTGTACATTGTGCGGCGGGCGGCCGACGTGGACGGCGGCGGCGGGAGCGGCGGCGGCGGCGGCGGCGGCAGCGGCTTGAGGGCGGGCGGCGGGGGGGATGCCCCGCGGCCGCCCCTGCGGCTTGTGTGTGAGGAGTGTGGGGTGGGGGGGCCGGCGGCGGCCGCGCCCGCAACGTGTGGGGGGTGTGGCGCCCGGCTGGCGCGGTTTGCGCTCAGCTAAGTGGGAGAGGGGGGGGGGGGCTGCGGCGGCTTGCGCTCACCCGACCGGCACGGGCGGCGGCGGTTGAGAGAGAGGGGGGGTGTCGGTGGGGGGCGGGCGGACGGTGTTGGGAGGGGGGCGGGGGATGGAGGTGGGCACCGTAGCCGCCCCCGGCTGCCCAGAGACGAGTGCACAGAGACGAGGCAAAAAAATGAAAAGAAACAAGAGAAACAGTCAAACGTCAACGTCAAGGACAAGGTCAAGCAGGAGAAGAAAGAAATCGACACGTGGAACGGCGGGGCGCCCCAGGATCAGGGCGTGTGGGGAAGCGCAGCACCTTGGCAAGGAGGGGGAAGGCGGCGGAGAGGCCGCCCCCGTCCACCCTCCTCTGCGTGCCCCCCCCTCCGCCTTCCCCCCCACCGACCATATAACCCTTCGCCCCCCACTGGCGCATCGGCGACCCCACCGCCCCAATATCAAAAGATGTTAAGTCAAATAGCACGTCCCCGTGTCCCTTTGCCCCCGCCCCCCCCCCCCCCCTCCGCCCCCCCGCCAGTCCCTCACGCGGACCCCCCCCCCCGACCCCCCCCCCCCCCCGGCGGCTCCTCGTACGGCGTCATGGACGCGATCGAGTGGCCGTCATCACACTTGGACCGCCCGTGGCCGCTGCCGGCGACCTTGAGCTTGCGGCACCGGGAGCACCGCTTGGGGCCCTCCCCGCGGCGGCGGTCAAAGACGGCCGCCGCCGCCGCCGCTGCCGCCGCCGCCGCCGCCGCCGTTGCCGCCGCCGCCGCCGCCGCCACCGACGTTGCGGCGGGTGGCGGCGGCGGCGGGGGGGGGGTGGGGGGGGCGGCGGCGGCGGCTGGTGCTGCGGCGGGTGCGGCGGTGGCGCGCCGCCGCCGCCGCCGCCGCCGGCGGGGGGGGGGGGCGGGGGCGCGCCAACCGTGCCGGGCGGTGGGGAGGGGGCGGGGGTGCCGCCCCCGCGGGCCCCCCCGCCGGGCCCCGACGCGTCGGCGGCGGCGGGCCAGGCGGCCCAGCCGCCGCCCCCCCCCCTCCCCCGCGGGGAGGGGGGCAGCCACCCGCCGCCGGCGGCAGCGGCGGCGGCCGCCCCCCCCCCCCGGCCCCCCCCCCCCGCCCAGCGGTCGCCGGTCAGCGCCGCGACCGTTGCGGCGGCAGCCGCGGCCAGGCCGCCGGGCAGCTCGGCGGGTCCCCCCGCCGGGGCGCCAGGCCGGGGCGGCGGCGGCGGCGGCGCCCACCGCACCCACCCGCCCCCCCCGGGGGGGGCCCACCAGCCGCCGCCCGCCGCGGCGGCGGCGGTTAACAGGGCGGCCAGCGGGTGCACCCCGCCGCCGCCGCCGCCACCACCCCCACCGCCACCACCGCCGCCCGCCAGCGATGCCGCCCCGAAGCCGCCGCCGCCGCCGCCGCCGCCGCCGCCGACCGCCGCGGCGGGTGGCAGCGGCGGCGGGGACGCAGACGGGCCACCGCTGCCGCCGCCGCCGCCGCCGCCGCCGCCGCCAGCCGCGGCAGCCGCCAGCAGCCGCGGCAGCGGCCGCGGCGACCGCGGGGACCCCGACCGCCGCGTCGATGCCGACGCGGCGGCCGAGCCCCCCGACGCGGAACCGCCCCCCCACCCGCCGCCGCCGCCCCACCCGCCGCCGCCGCCACCACCACCACCGCTGCCACTCCCGCCCCCACCGCCGCCGCCACCACCACCGCCACCACCACCGCCGCTGCCGCCGACAACGGCGGCGGCACCACCACCCCCACCGCCGCCGCCGCCTCCGGCGGGGCGCCCCCCCCCCCCCCCGCGGCGGCGCGCGCCGCGGCAATCGCCGTCGCCACCGCCGCCGGCGGCAGCCGCCCCAGCAGCGCCCGCAGGTCGGCCGACCCGGCGGCCGCCTCGGCGGCCGTCAGCACCCCGGCCAACGCCCGCTCCAGCAGCACGTGCGCGAGGAGGGTGGCGTCGGACGGGGGCGCCGCCGCCGCCGCCCCCACCCCCCCGGCGGGGGCCGCGGCGGCGGCTGCCGACCATGGCCCGACGGCGGCCGGGGGGGTGCCCCCGCCGCCGCCGCCGCCGCCGCCGCCGCTGCCGCCGCCAGGGCCCCACCCGGCTGGCGGGGACGGCGACGGGCGGGGGCGGCCGCGGCTGGCCCCGCGGCCGCCGCCGCCGCTGTGGGCGCCAGCGCCGCCGCCACCCCCGCCGGCACGGCCGGGGGGGGGCGGCGCCGCCACCGCAGACTGCCGCCGCGGGGACGAGCCCGCCGGGCCACCCACGGGGGAGGCGGCCGCCGCCGCCCCACCGTCACCGCCGCTGCCATTACGGCCGCCGCAGCGGGTGCCCCCCCCCCCGCCGCCGCCGCCGCTGCCGCCGCCGCCAGTACCCCCACGGGTGGTGGGGCCACGGCGGCTGCCGTCGGCATCCCCCCCACCGCCCCCCCCCCCATCGTCACGCCAGTCCCCATCGTGGGACGACTGCTGTGGCGGTGGCGGTGGCGGCGGCGGCGGCGGTGGCGGTGGTGGCGGCCGCGGTGGCGCCGCCGCCGCCGCCGCCGCCGCCGCCGCCACAAGCGTGGCCACTGGCGGGGCGGCGGGGGGCGACGGCGGGGAGGCGTCCCCCTCCCCGCCCACCGCCGACGGCGGCGGCGGCGCCCCCCACCCCCCCCCGGCGCTCCCCCCAGCGGCGGCGCCCAGGCTGGCCGCCACCGCCGCGTCGAGCGCCCGCTGCAGCGCCCCCACCTCGGCTTCCAGCGCCGACACGTGCGCCTTTTGCCGCGCCCGGTACCGCTGCGCCGTGTCCCGGTTGCGGAGGGTGCGCTCGGCGGCACGCGACGCCCGCCGGCGGGCCCGCGCGTCGCCGCCACCGCCGCCCCCACCACCGCCCCCACCGCCACCGCCACCACCGCCACGGCCACCGCCGCCGCGGTCACCGCCGCCGCCGCCGCCGCCGCAGACGCCGTCGTCGTCGCCACCGTCACCGCCCTCTCCACCACCGCTGCCGCCACCGCCACCACCACCCCCACCGCCGCCGCCGCCGCCGCCGCCACCACCGACCTCATCTTTGGTGTCACCGCACGGCGGCACGTCCTCCTCCCCACCGCCGCCACCACGGTCGCGTCGGCCGCCACCACGGGCGGCGGCGCCGACGCCACGTGCCGCGGCCGCCGCGCCCCCAGACACGGGGCGGCCCCGCGCGGGTGCTACGACGGCCCCCCGACGGGCCACCACCGCGGCCGCCACACCCCCCGACCCGCGGGGGTCCTCCCCCGCCGTGGCGCCGCTGCTCTCCGTCGCCACCCCCCCCCCCCCCCCGCACTCCGGTGCCGCTTTGTCGGCCGCCCGTCCCCCCCGTCGGCACCACCTCCACCGCCGCCGCCGCCGCCGCCGCCTGCCGACCACGGTCGGGGCGCCGACCGAGGCCGCCGGGCGGGGGGGGTGACGGCGCCCCCCTCCTCCTCCTCCTCGTCCTCTGTCACCATCGCCGCCGCCGCCGACGCTGCTACCGCCGCTGTCGCCGCCGCCGCCGCTGCCGTTGCCGCCGACGGCAGCGGGGTGGGCGACGGCAGCGGCCGCCGGGGGGGGGGGGACGGCGTCACTGCCGGGGAGGAGCTGGCCCGCCGGGCGGGGGCGGCGGCCGTGACGCGCCCGCCAGAGGGGGGGCGCGCGTACGCCCCGCCGCTGCCATATGGGGACCCCGCAGAGGGAGGGGTGGCCACCGCGGCAGCCACCCCCAGTCCGCCGCCGCTGCCGCCGCCGCTGCAGCTGCCATCGCGGTGGGCCCCATACGCGCCGCCGCTGCCGCCACCGCCGCCGTACGCATCGGCCATGGCGGCATCGTCACCGTCGGCCGCGCCGCCGCCGCCGCCGCCGCCGCCGCCCCTGCCGTCGCCGCCTTCGACCGGCCGCCCGCGGGCGGGGCGCCACCAGGGGGTCCCCCCCGCCTCCACTTGGAGCTCCCCGTGCGCCACGCCAGCATCCCCCCCGCCACCACCTCCCGCCTTGCGGACGTAGCGTGACGGCGGCGGCGGCGGCGGCGGCGGCGGCGGCGGCGGCTGCGGCTGCGGCTGCGGGGCGGGGTCAGCCCAGCGGGCGCCCCCCCCCCCGTCCCCCCTCTTGCCGCCACCGCCGGCGGCAGACGACGGCGCCCACGGCCCCGCCCGCCGGAGCGTCTCGTACTGCGCCGCCGCCGCCGACGGTGCCGGCGGCGGTGGCGGGGGAGGAGGCGGCGGGGGCGGTGCCGCCTGTGGGGACGCTGCCAGTGGCGGCGGCGGCGCGCCGCCCCGCCGGGAGGCGGGGGGGGTGGCGCCCCCGCCGCGGTCGCCGCGGCCACCCCCGCGCCCCCCGCCCAGAGGCAGGGGGGGGAGCACCGGCGGCGCGGCCGCGGTGGCGGCAGAGGCGGGCGTCGCCCAGCCGCCGCCGCCGCCGCCGCCGCCGCCGCCGCCGCCCGCCCACCGCGGGGGGGGGGACGCCGGGGCGCGCCAGTCGAGTGGGGCGGGCCAGGCGCCCGCGGCGGCGGCGGGGCGGCCGGCCGCCCCGCCCCCACTTCCACTCCCCGCCGGCCGGCCGTGGCGGCTGGCGCGGCCAACCCCCCCCCCCCCCCCCCCGCCGCCGCCGCCCGCCCCCCCACGACGGACAGTGTCAATGGCGGGGACGGGGGCCCCACCCGGCGGCGGTGGCTCTGGCCCCGACCGGTCGCCCGCGTCAGCGACCGCCCCCGCCGCCGCCGGGGGGCGGTCGGGGGCGGGGGCGGCGGCCCAGCGGGGGCCCCCGCGGTGGTCGCCCCGCGGCTCTGACCCGCCCCCCCCCCACCGGCCGCCCGCTGCCGCCGCCGCCGCCGCCGCCGCCGCGCCTCCCGCGGCGGCGGCCGGCCACCACGGCGGGGACGCCACCACCGTCGCTGCCGCCTCGGCCGCCGCCGCTGCTGCGGGGCGCCCCCGCGGGAGGGGGGCGGCCGCGCCCGCCGCGCGGGACGCCGACAGGCGGAAGCGCCCCAGCGGGGGTGCCCCCACCGCCGCCAACGGCGGCGACGGCGACGCGCCGCCGCCGGGCAGTCGGGCCACCGTCACCGCCGCCGGCGCGGCCGGCGGCGGGCGTGGCGGCGGCGGCGCGTCGCCGCCGTCGCCGCCGCCGCCGCCGCTGCCACGCCAGCCGCCGCCGCGGCCGCTGCCCGCCGAGCCGGTCCCCGCCACGGGGGGGCGCCAGGCGGGCCAGGCGGCGGCATCGGCGGCGGCATCGGCGTCGGCGGCGGCGGCGGCGGCGGTGGCAATGCCGCCCCCACCGCCCGCGGCCGAGTGCCGCCGCGGGGGCGGGGGCGTGGCCACATCCACCGGGCTGGCCGCCGCCCGCTGGCGGCCGCCACCCGCCCCGCCGCCGGTGCTGCCGACGCGGGGCTGCCGCGGGGCGCCATAGCCCATCCCTGCGCCCGCCGCCGGGGACTCGATGGCGCTTGTCCGGGGTGGCGTGTAGGCGAACGGGTGGTGGAGGTGGGCGGTCGCCGCGGTGGTGAAGGAGCCCGCACCGTCGGTGGGGGGTGGCGGCGGCGTGACGCTGGTGCCCCTACGGTGGCCCCCGCCGCCGCCGCCGCCGCCAGACGTAACCGCCACCGCCGCCTGGCGGACAGACGGCGGCGGGCGGGAGAGGGGCCCGCCAACGGGGCCACCGCCCCAGCCGCCGCCGCCGCCGCCGCCGCCGCCGCCATCACTCGCGGCAAGGGCAGAGGGGTAGGGGAGGGCGTGCGGCGGCGGCAGCCGCCGGTAGGGGCCCCGCGGCAGCTCGGCGCCCGCGGCGGCGGCGGCCACCGCCGCCGCGCCGGGCGTGAGCGGCCGCGGCGGCGGCAGCGGCAGCAGGCCCAGGGGGGTGCCCCCACCGCCGCCGAGGGGGGGGGGGGGGTGCCGCCGTAACCCCCCCGCCGGCGGTCTGCGGGGGTGGGGGTGCCGCCGCCGGGGGGGGGGGGGGGGGGGGGGGGGGGGGGGGGGGGGGGGGGGGGGGGGGGGGGGGGGTGGGGGTGGGGATGGGGGTGGGGGTGGGGGTGGGGGTGGGGGAGGCTCGGGCCTAGCGACAGCGCCGGCGCGGTTGCCGCCCAGTGGCGGCCGCCGCCGCCGCCGCCGCCACGCGGGAGGGGGAGCCCGTCAGAGGAGGCGGCGCGCCCATGTCCATGGCTGACGACGCCGCCGCGGCCAACGGCCGCCGGCGGCGCCGTCGCCGCCGTGGCAGGGGAGGCGGGGCGGCCGTCGGGGCGGACGCGCCCCCCCCCCGCGGCGGCGGTCCCCCCCCCCCCCCCCCGCGCACCTCCTCGTCATACTCGTTGAGGAGGCTGGCCACGTTGGACAGCCGCGGGCGGGAGCGGCCGCCCATGGGCGCCGCCGCCGCCGCCGCCGCCGGCCGTGGCCGCCGCACCCCCCTGCGACGGGACGGGGAGGACGAAGGGGGGGAGGGGGCGGGGGGGGTGAGCGGGGGGGGGTGAGGGGGGGGGGGGAAGCCGCGGCCGCCGCCGCCGCCGCCGCCGTCGACACGCCCCGCCCGTAGGGGGGCGGCGGCGGCGGGGACGGGCGCGGCGACGGGGAGCGGAGGAGGGGCGGCCCGCCGCGGCGGCCGCTGACGTCGTTGGATGTGGCGGTGGCGGTGGCGGAGCGGGTGTCGCGGTGGGGCGGTGGCGGGGAGGGGCGGAGGCTGCCGGGGGGGGGGAGGAGCAGGGGGGGGGGGGGGGGGGGGCCGGTGCCGCCGCGCCTGCCGCCGCCGCCGTGACCGCCGCCGCCGCCGCCGCCGCTGCTGCCGCCCCACGGGGAGGGCAGGACGGCCGCCGACGCGACGGCGGCGGGCACCGGCCGGAGTAGCGGGCGGTCGGGGAGGTGCGGGGACGCGCCGCCGCCGCCGCCGCCGCCGGCGGCAGAGGCGGGAATGGCGGTGGCGGTGGGGGCGGGCGGTGGCGGCCAGCTCCGGGCGGCGGCGGCGGCGCCGACGCGGGTGTGGACGACGGCGGGGGGGGCGGCGACGCGGTCGGGCGGGGGGGTAACACTTGCAGTGATGGTGGACGACATCCTCTGCGCGCCGCCGTCGGGGAGGGGAGGGGGGGAGGGAGAGGAAGAGGAGGAGGCGGCGGGAGGGGGGGGGGGGGGGGGTGAGGTGGGGGGGTGGGGGGGGGGGGGGGAGGGGGGGGTGGCGTGTCCCCCCGCGTCGCACCCGGCTTTCCGCCGCACACACGCCCCTGGCCGGCGGGCAGGCCGGCCGTCGGCCGTCGGCGGCCGCTCGGCCGCCGCTGTCCCGCCGGCCGCCCCGCTGGGCCAGTCGCGCCGGCGGGGTCCCCCCCCAGGCGGCGGGCGCTCGCGCCGGCGCGGGCGCGTGGGGCGGGGGCACTCCCCCCCCTCGTCGGCCCAGCGCACCCGTATGTACCGTATGTACCGCCCCGGTTGGGGGGGCTGTGCGGGTGCGCGGGGGGGGTGGGGGGGATTGGCGCGGTCGTCTGCGGCGGCAGCGGCAGCGGCAGCGGCAGCAGCAGCGGCAGCAGCAGCGGCAGCAGCAGCAGCAGCAGCGGCGGCGGCGGGCAGGCGGGCAGGGAGGCAGGCAGGCCGCGGCCGGCGGCGGCGGTAGGGGGCGGGCGGGCGGGCGGGCGGGCGGGCACGGCTAAGCAACAAGTGGGAGCCAAACGGGGGCTCAACGGAGAGGCGGGGGGGGGCGGAGGGGATGGGTAGATGGACTCAGAGAGAGGGGAGCAGTTGGGGGGGGGGGGGGGGGGAGGGGGGATGGGAGGAGGGAAAGTGAGGGGGAGTGGTGGCGCCGTGCGGGGTGGGGCGGGGTGGGGGTGTGTGTGATGCAAAAAAGTGATGGTGCAAGGGGGTGGGTGAGGTAGGGAGGGAGGGAGGGAGGGAGGGAGGGGGGTGGGCGGATTGCGCCAAGGCCGTGCACGGGCAGTGCCGTCGGGCGTCTGGTTGGCCGCCCACCCGCCAATGGCGGTCGGCGGCCGGCCGTTGGGTGGGGAGGGGGGGGGGTGCGGGGGGGGGTGGGGGGGGTTGAGGGGGGGGGGGGGGCGGGGTCGCGCCCCCAACCGGGTGCCCCACAGCAATGGCCACCGTCGGGGCAGAGCGCGCGCGGCGGTTGGGCGGGCGCGGGTGGGACGGTGGGGGAGGAACAGGTGGGGTCGGGTAGGAGGGGGGGGAGGGAAAGCGGGAGGGGGGGGGCGGGCGGTGGGGGGGAGGGGGGGGGGGGGTGACTAAAAGCGCTGGCCGCCAGCTCTCCCCGCTGCCGTCGTTGGCACCGCCGCGGGGCGGTCGGCGCGGCCGGCCGGCCGGGCGGGCAGCGGTGACAGGCAGCGGTGACCGACCGCCCACGACCGCCCCCACACACGCGCCTCCCTCCCCCCCCCCCCCTCCCAAACAGCCCGTCGCACAGATGCGGGGCGTGAGGGGTGCGACCGCCCAGAGGCGGAGCGGCGGGGTGGGGGGGGGGGGGGAGGGGGGTGGGTGGGCGGGTGGGTGGGCGGGGTGGGCGGGTAGGTGGGTGGGTGGGTGGGGGAGGAAGGAGGGGAGCAACGGCCGGCCGGCGGGGCAGCAGTGCAGGTCTCCACCCCCCCCCCCCCCCCCACAATGGGAGGGTGTGGCAGGGGCGGCCGCCCGCCGCCCCGCCGCGCCGCGCCGCGCCGCGCCGCACCCCGCCGGGTCGGGTTGGTGCGGCCGCACCGGTGGGGGGTCGTGCCGGCCGGGAGGAAGACGGCGCCGCACGCGGTCGGCGCGGCCGGGGGGCGTGGCGTGACACGCCGGCAGACGTGCGCGTCGGCCGGCATGCACTGGCGGCCACGGGGGGGCCGCCGGCTGGCCTCGGACTGTACAGTACAGGACACAACAACTGCTGGGGCAGAAGGGGGGGGGGGTGTGGGTGAGGTCGGAGCGCCGGCCGCCAGTCTGGCCGGCCGCCCGTCCACGCACTATCTGTCCGCCGCGCGGGCGCTGCCGCACACATTGGTTGCCGCCCCTGGCGGGGGTAGGGGGAGCGGTGGTGGTGGCAAGCGGGGGGGGGGGGTCCGTCGTGCCCAGCATCGTCCAACCCTTCATGGCATGCATGGCACCCCCCCCCCCCCCCCCAACCCCAACGACCACCAGCCAATGGGGTGGGGGGGGGGGGGGGCGGTCATCGGGGCGCGGGGGCGCGGTCGCGGTTGCGGTGGATCGCGGCCGACGGATCTATTTCTGGAAGCCGCGGGGCGGCGGCGCGCGGCGGCCATTTGGTTAATGGGGGGGGGGGGCGGGGGTGGGTCGGTGGCCTGGTCTGTCGGACTGGGGCAAGGATGACTGGTGGGGGGGGCGGAAGAGCCGTTGGCCGCGACGTCGTCGCGTCCCACGATGCGGGCCGATTTTGTCGACGCGGACTGCGCATTTTTTTCTCCCCCTGGATGCCGTCGACGGCGGCGTCGCGTTGGGGGGGGGTGAGGACGGGGGGATGGGGGGGGGGGGGGGGGGGGCGGACGCGGGCACTGTCCTCTCCCCCTCACGATCTCGGGGCGTGGAGTGGCCAGCTGGCCGGCTGGGTCACGTGTCAGGCCGCGTCTCTAAATGACACCTTGGACATTGCCCCCCCCCCCCATCGCCGCACCCCCCCCCGTGCGATGGATGGAAGGGGGGGCCTTGATTGGAAGGAATGGGGAGGGATGGGAATGGGTGGTGCGGCAGACATGCGCGGCGGTGGGAAAGCAAGGGACACACCGTCCCCCCCTCTCACGTGATGCGCTGGCCGAGGTATTCTCTCTGTACCAAGCGTGGGGAGGGGGACAGATACAGTAGGTGCGGAGGTGGAGATAGAGGGGGGGGGGGGGGGGGGTGGGGGGTGCCGTCAGCGCGTCCCTGCTGCAAATATTCTCATCGGTAAGGGGGGGATGGGGGGGGGTCGGCGTCGGCCCGTCGAGGGCCCATCTGTGAGCGACACCCACTGTGTGCGCGTTGTTTGTCGCCCGGCAGAAGGGGCACCCGCGCCACGCTCTCGGCCCAGGCCTGGCCAAATTCCCCTCCCCCCTTGCGAGCACGACACGCCGCGGGAGGCCCTTGCGGAGTGAACCTTGGGAGTCGGCCCGGATGAGCCCGGGGGGGGGGTGAGGGGGGGGGGGGGGGGGGGGGAGGTGGCGGCGCGCGAGAGAAACTGGCCTCCACATAGACGAGTGTGCAACGGCGCGACGGGACCAGCAGGCCAAACCGTCCATACTGGGCCGTTATGGGACTAAAAACGGGGAAAACAGCCGCGCAGACCCCGCCCCTCCCGCCCACATCCCTCCCGCACCAGTCCCTTTGTCCCTGGAGGAAGGGTGAGGTCGTTGTTGTGTGGACCTCTCTGAAACAGAAAAAAAAAAGAAAAAATCCCCTCCTCGCCTCCGGTCCCTCCCGACACGGGACCGTCACGGCTGCTGCTCCCTCCTGTGACGGCCACCTCCGTTGAGGGTTCCCTTTTCCCCTTGCCCGATGAAATGACACCTGGTGTTGGAAGAGGATGAGGAGGCGCGGCTCGCGCAACCGGTGTCGTGCGCCAGTCTATCTACATACCGTGTGCACGCACGTGGGTGGTCGACGGGCGGGAGAAGCAAAACGATTTCATCACCATCATCGTGGGCACGGTGGGCGGGTGGGGGGGGTGGGAGGGGGGGGGGGGGGGTAGGCGGGACCGGAGGGGCGCTCTGTTGCTGTCACACACGGCGTGTTGGGTGGCGGCGGGCGGCCGGGGGTGTCTGCGAAACGGAGGCACCGCGCCACCGCTGACGCCCACAGCTCCCCCATCTTACCAGTGGGGTGGTCAGCACGTGCTTTTGCAAACCAGAGGTGGTGGGCTCACAGTGTCTGTCGCGAGGTTTCATCTCGAGGCGGACAGTCGCAGCAACTTTGCTATTCTATCAGTCAGCTGTGGCTTGATGCCACTGGGTATGCGCGGTCGCCGCGCCAACGAGGAGGACTCTGGGGGCCATGTATGATGCACGGCCCGGGCGTGGGGGGCATGCACACACCTCGTGAGGGGTCGTGTGTTCCTCGAGCTCTCGTTGTATTTTGTTCTTGTTGTTGTTGCTCCCGCGTTTTTCATTGGCTGCCCCGATCACTGCACCAAACCAAAAGGGCGGAGGGGCTTGTGGTCGGCGACATAGCCATCTGGGTGTGCGACAGCCGTAAAACGCGAGTCCCCCTGCCGCCATACCGCGCAGTGTACGGCACGCGACCCACCACGCACGCCAACCCACCCCCGTCACTACCCTCCACACCATACGCCTCCTCCGCATCTGCGTCCCCTCATCCCACACCACTGAGCTTCTGGCGGATTTTTTTTTCTTGCTTTCTTCGTCGTGTGACTTGCTTGGCACGAGCATATCCAAAAAAGAATACGAGACGCGGGAGCTGGCGAGCCGCTTGTGGGCGCACGAGCCGTCCGCCGCGATATAGGAGAGAGAGGGGGTGGAAGGCAAGGGAGGAGAGAGGAGGGGGTGGCGGAAGGCAAGTGGGGGGAGGAACGGGTGGGGGTGGGGAGTTGTCATCCTCACGCGGCAGATGAGACGGGGCGCGCCCCCTGCTTGGCGCGCCATATACAGCTGCCCCCCCCACGCCTCCCCCCCCCCCCCCTCCCACGCGGTGGGCCTCGCACGCGATAAAACGATGGCGGTGTTGGCGTGCCAGGAAGGACAGTTGCAGCAACGCCGTCGCCACAGTGCGTTGGCCAGAGGCGGCTGCCAATTGCTGTTTTATTCGACAGAGGTCCGCCGCGTCCGCCCACGCAGCGAAGACGCCACCAGGCGTTGCCTGCTCGTCCCGCGCCGCCACCTGCTGCGACGCGTAGACCCGACCACCACCCGTCTCCATTCTCTCCCTCCGATGCACCCTATCAAGACCCACCGTGCGTGCCCGCCCGAGGGCGACATAGGGTCCGTCTCCTGGGCTGCAAAGGGGAACATACATACCGTGCGTGCTCGTGGGGATGAAGCGGGGTGGGGAGGGGATGGGAAGGGGGGGGATGAAAGGGACCTGACAGTGATCGCTGAGGCTCTTCCCATGTGACGGTGCCGCCGGGCCCGGCCGCCCCCGCCCTCCCACCCGCTCCACTTATGTATGAGCTGTCGCCGTGTCGGGTTGCGGTTCCTCCCAAAGAGGACGGACGAAAAGAAAATAGATGAAACGTTGGGTGGACTCCCCGCCCTCTCACGCCTGTATGTACAGAGACCCGAGGAGCACCTCTCAGTGGGCCACTGTCAGAGGGTTACAGCCCGAGTTTCCGTCCGCGCATCCAGAAGACACCGGCCTGCTCTGTCAGCGGACCGGGTGGGGTGCTTGCTTGATGAAGCATGGAGGGGGTGTGAGGACGGTGGCGGGCGTGCGCGCAAGCACTCTTACCAGGCTGCCACCACCACGTACTATGGCCGGGGCCACCGTTGCATAGGAGGCTTTCTGTGGCATCTCTCTCTTTCGCCAGTCTGTAGCACGAGGCGTTGTCATCCCCGTTTCGTTTTCAGTGTGTGTGTCGCCCACCGGAGCCTTCTCACCTGGTAAGTTTTTTTGCGCTCTCACTTTGGCCTGGCTGCACGTGGCGCGAGGAGTTGGGACTCCCGTATGTGTTGTTTCCTGTGTATGTGCATCTTTGCAAAGGTGCCTGAGCCTCAGCCCCTCATACACTCGTGGTCAAGACCTACGTAAAGAAAATAGAAAGGAAATAGAAATAGCTCTGGTCCGCGGCTGGGGCTGATGGGCGGCGGGGGAGGGGTGGTGTCCGCGCTCCGTGCGGGCGCCAATATACGATGCTAGCGGCGTGCGGTGCGTGTCATGAGCGGTGAGGGTCCGGGGCTGCCTTGCCACTCTTGAGGTATTTAGTGTTCTGTTTCTCTCTTCAGTTGGTCTGGCTAACAGTCGTCAGCCGGGGCCCTACGCCGTTGGCTGTGTCCGACCGGGTGGAGGGTGCCTCGCGCGGGCGGTCTCGCGGCGGGTCGTGCTGGTGAAATGAAATCCGTCCCCCGTCCATTTACACGGGACAGCAGGAAATCCCACTGGCCACACCACCGTGGATCCCCCCCGATCGCCGCGCGGGCGCCACAGACCGGTGCGCGACGGACGGAACTGACGAACTGAGCCGTCGTCTTCGAGGAAGAAAAAAACAGTGAGTGGGGGGGGGGCGGAGGACAGAGCCAAACTCCCTGAGTCTCAGCCATCCATGGGCTGCCGCGCCCACGACGGCGATGTCGTCGCGCTGCGCACCCCGCAAGGCCGGTGTCCTCCGTCGCAGTTTCAAGGCCACCGCCAAAAATAGAATGAGTGCGGTGGCGAGTGCCGACGAGTCTTTACAGTCCATTCCATTCAGAGCATAGAGAGAAGCTCTGAGACACGGAAAGCGCATTCAATGGAGACGGGTCCTGACTCGGCTTCACAGTCCAGAAGAGAATTGATTCGTGAGATTGACGGAACAGTCTTACAATTGTATTTATATAGTTGAACTCCAGGGCCTGCATTCGAGAATGTAGTAATTATGTTACACTACCCTCCGTACACGTGGCGATTCCAGTACCTCGGGCTCCACTCCGCCTGAACCGACCTTGCAGGACCTGCGCAGCACACTCCCTGCTGTCGCTGGCCGACGTTGCGGACAGCGTAATGAACACCTTCCTTGCCCCACGGCGACTTGGGAGTGGACAGACTCGGATGGTGGCTACGTCCGTCCGGGTGCTTCTGTTCTATGAAACAATGATGGCGAGGACGGCCGAACAGCAGCACGTTGTGAAGATCACGAACCACCCCCGCGCCACCGTGACGATGCGGTCGGGACATAGAGAAAGTGCAGCTCTTGCGACAACCCGCGTCCAGTTTCTGTCCGTGAGATGGGTGTGTATGACTCCATCCTCACAGAGTGTTGTGGTGCTGCGCAAGGTGAGAAGGCCGTCAAACAGATTGTTTTCATTGCGAATAATACTTCCACAGAGTTTCATCGCCCGAAGTCTGCAATTTCTCACGTGTTGGCGGATCGCGCGGCTGCTCTGTTCCACGTTGTCGCTGCCAGGCGTCTGTTGATCGATGTATATGCCGAGTGGCAGCGGCGTCTCCGTCAGGTAATGCGGCCACCGTGTTTCTTGCCGCAGAGGACATTGCCGTGAGGTAGTGTCTCTGAGTGTCCCTGTTTTTGTTCTCTTTCGTGGCTGGATCCTGGCTCCCCGTCGCTCTGCGTCGCACTGGTGCTCTTTCTTGTCTGTGCGCCAGGCTGACCCCCTTGCGACTCTGGCCGGCCCCCTTGTGCTGCGTGTGCTTGGTCGCCGTGTGCGTGCGACCCCTGTTTCCTGCCTATTCGTCTTTCGCCTGTGGCTACCAGCGTGCCGCCGTTGCAGTGGCCATGGGTGCCCAGCCCGTGCCCTCCCTTGGTCCCGCCATTGCCCGCATCTTGAGGCAGTACCCCGCCGTCCGGCTGGATCGAGTGCGGCCCAGCGGGAAGAATGGGCGGATCCTCAAGGGCGACGTGCTGGCCGCCATGGAGGATGGCTCTGCGTACGCCGACGATGACGGCGGCGGCGGCAGCGGCGGCGGCGGCGGTGCTGGGGACAGCCAGCCACCAGCAGGCGCTCACCGGTCCACCCCCCCCCCCCTTGCAGCCAGGCGCGCTGTGGCTGCCCGGTCGGCTCCTTCTAGGTCAGCGGCGGGGGCGCCCCCACCAGCCGGTGTACCCGCGATGGACGCGTCTTCTGGAGGCAGCCGCGTCAAGTACCACGACGAGCCGCTGTCTTCGGCACGGCAAGCCGCTGCGTTGGCGCTGCTGGCGGCCAAGCGTAACATCCCTCACCGGTACACCTCCGTCTCGTTTGAGCTGGACGCCCTCCTGGCCCTTCAGGCTTCGCTCCATGGGAACGCCGCGCCATCGGCGGCGTCCATCACCATCACGGACTTTTGTGTGTGGGCGTCGGCGGCCGCCCTCTCCGCGGTGCCCGAGGTGCGGGCCACCTGGGATGCCGCCGCCGGCCGCCGCGTCGCGTCCCGCACCGCTGACGTGGCGTTTGTGGTGGGCACCCCCGACGGCGGCGCCCTGACGCCCATTGTGTGGGATGCGGGCCGCAAGGGGCTGGCCACCATTGCGGCCGACGCGGCCGCCCTGACTGACCGGGCCGTACGGGGGGGCGGACTGGACCCCGCTGAGCACACGGGCGGCTGCTTTTGTGTATCGGACCACAGCGCCCACGGGGTGGCCGTCGTCCGCCCGGTTGTCGTGGCGCCGCACGCGGGGCACCTGGCGGTGGGGGCGGCGGGCGCGGCCTCCCGGCCATCGCCCGGCGGCGGCGCCCGGCCGGTGCTGGTGGCGACCGCGACGCTGTCGTCAGACGCGCGGGTCGTATCGGACGCGGCGGCGGCCGAGTTTGTCGCCGCCTTTGCGCGGGCCATGGGCGACCCTGAGGGCTCCCTGTTGTGACGCGCCGGGCCGTGTCGACGCGCTGCGGGGGTGCCCTGTCGTGGATGGCGTCGTCGGGGTGACCCTGCTTGGCGGCGGTTGGGGGTCTGGCGGCGTGGGCGGCTAGGCGTGCGAAGAGGTCAGGGGGGCGACGGGCGGGAGGTGTATTCAACGCGGTTGAGTATCCGTCCATTTTTTTTGACGTGCTCTGGCGGAGCCCAGAACACCCGACGCGTGCGTTTGGGCGTTGTTGTTTGATAGTGCTGTTTTCCACCCGGGAGGTCATCACCGCAATGCATGACCAAACGCGGCGCCGCGCAAAGACCATCGATCTCTACAGGATGCATAAGGATGTGGGAATACCATGAGACGGTCCAGACGCCGCGTCACTGGGCCCGCCACACTGCCTTGCAGCGTCCTTTGTGGGGAGTGCATCGTGACCGGCCGACGGAGGGCGCCTGTCCTTCATTCCATCTCGACCCGTGCCCGTCGCACTCGGTCGCCCAATCCCGTGCCGTCGACAGGATGGCGCTGTCGGTGTGGTGGCGTGCCCGCCGCCGGTCGAGGCAGCAGCGGCGGTGGCGCCCCCACCCCCGTCGACCGCGTCGGCCGCATCGAAGCTAGCCGTATGATATCCACGCAATGAACGACGGCGGCGGCGGCGGGCCGGCGGGTGCCGGACGCCGCTCACGCTGGTGGGCGGGTGGGCGGGCCCGGCCGGCCAGCGGCACCTTCGGTGACGTCGTTCCGCGTCCGCCGTGCGGGGTCCACGCGCCGAGAGGCGGAAGCTCTGCAACGCCCCCCCGCACCATCTGCCGTCCTGTGTTTTGGGTGTGTCACGACGGGGGGGATCGGGCGATACGAGGAGGCGGGGGCAACGAGAGGGCAGTGGGGTGGCGGGTGGCGGGTGGTCGGCGCCGCCAGAGGGCTGTGCAGCCGCGTCGGCGTTGGGGCGGAGGTGTGCATGTGGTGCGGGTCGTCTTGACGGAAAAGGGTGGGGATGGAGAGGTAACAAGGGAGGAGGGCGGAGGGGTATAGGGAGGAGAGCCAATGGCAACCCTGCTGGCCGGCGGCGTCAGCCACTCCAGCATAGGCCGCGCCGACGACGGCACCACTACTGCCAGACGGCCGCCGCCACCGCCGGCGCCGGCGTCAGTCCCCCGACCGCGGCCGGCGCCTTCCGCGCCGATGAAGCGACCAGAAAACTACCAACCCCCCCCCGCGACCGACGGGTCCGACCCAGCCGACCCCCGCGGGGCCGACAAGGCCGACCAAACCACCCCGCCCGCGTGCGGCCACGGACGCCCACCCGGCCGCGGCGGCGGCAGCGGCAGAGGCAGCGGGGGCAGCGGCAGCGTGCCGGCGCAGCGCCCCCCCCCCCCCCCCCCCCTCAGGAGGACGTACTGCACCTGCAGAGCCCAGTCCATGATGGCAATCGCAAGCCGCGCGTCCGCCGCCTCTCGGTAGACAGGCGCGGGCGGTTCCCCCTCCTCCCCCCCCCACTTGACCCATGCTCCCGCACTCATGGCAGTGGCGGCAGCAGCGGAACCGCCCTCAGCGACTGCAGACGCCACCTGCGGGAGGCATTGACATTGGGATTTGCACGGCAAAACGGCAGAGGAACGACTGGAGAGAGTTGGAAAGCAAGCGGCCGGCGCTCTGCCGGCCAGCGCCGACGGCCCCACCCCTACCCCCCCTCCGGCCGGGAGCGGCGGCGCGGCCGCCGTGGCGACCGTCCCACCCCGCGCCCCACCCCCCCGTGGCCGCTTGGCGGGCGGCCGCGGCGGGGCGGCGGCCGCTGCCGCCGCCGTCCCCCCCCCCCCCCCCCCCGCCTCAGGGGCCGCCTTCCCCCCCGCCCCACAAAACGGCATCCGCAACGCTCCCCTCCCCCCCCCCCCCCCCACATCCACGTCCACGTCCATCGTCACCCAGCCATCCCTCCCCCCCCCCCTCCACATCAAGCCAGCCCGCGTCGGGGGGGTCGATGGCAACGCTGTTGAAGTCGACGACGACGACCACATTCCCCCCCCCCCCGCCCCCCTCCCGAAGCCCCCCCTTCCCCCCCCCCCGGTGGAGGAGCACCCGCGACACGGCCACCAGCGGCGTGACGAGGCGCCCCCGGCTGCGCTGTTGCCGTCGGCAGCCCAAAACCGGGGCCGCCGTCGTCCCAGTAGGTGTGCTCCGCCAGGACCAAGCGGCCGCGTCGGTCACGCGCTGACTGGTACCGAGAGCGACTACACAGCGCTGCACTACCCCCAGAGCCCTTGACCATGCCCGGCGCGAAGGGTGCACCGTCAGAGGTGCTCTGTGCGTGAACTGGGGGGGGGGTATGGCAAGGACGCTTGTGAAAGCAAGCAAGAAACGCAAGGTGCGGCACACAAGTATAGTGCCACGGCTCTGCCACCCGTGGCAGGTGCACGACAGACGGACAGACGACCACGCTGAAGACGGGAACGGGATGGATAGTGCGTAGACGAGAGAGAGACCGCCCACATGACATGAGCAAGCGGGGCAGCAACAAAAGCTTTGTCCTTCTCTTTCTCTCACTGCGGGCCACAGCGACGCTCCTGGTGGCCCGCCGCCGCTGCGCGCCGCGCCAGCCTACTCCCCCCCCGCCACGCCCACCCCCTGCCCCCTCTATACAGATTAGTAGAAGAGCTTTGTCCCGCCCGTGCGGGTAAACGTGTCCAGGTCGTGCACCGCCACCCCCAACGAGGAGGTGGTCCACAGGTACCGCCCGCGGACGACGACCGCGCGGTCAATGGGGGGGCCCCGCCGGCTGGCGAGGTCCTTAAAGGCGCCGTGGTCAATCCGCCCGGCGACGGTGAGGGCGCCGCCGCCCGCGCCGACGCGGAGGGCGACCGCCGCGTAGGTGTAGCCGCCGCCGCCGGGGGTGACCTGAGACAGCGGCGCGACGACGAGGGAGCGGGCGGGCCACCACGCAAACGCCCGGTGGTCGGCGGTGGCGGCAAAGGTGGACCGCACGGGGGGGCCCGACCAGGTGGCCAGCTCTGCCAGCCGTGGGCGCGGCGGGCAGCCGGCGGCACCCGCCGGGCCGCCGCCAGAGGGCACACGAAAGAGGCTGGCCTTGGCGGTCGTGGGGCCGTCGGGGGTGACGTTGCGGCCCAGCCCGAGCAGCAGCGTGGGCGACAGGGGGTGGAGGTAGGAGCTAAAGCCGGGCACCTTGAGCGCCCCGAGGGTCACCATCCGGGTCGGGTTGGCCAGGGAGATGGCGTACAGCGGGTCTACCTCCCGAAAGGTGACGACGTAGGCCATGCTGCCCACGTACCGGACGGCGTAGATGCGCTCGCCCAGGCCGAGGGAGCCCAGGTGGCCGACCACGCCCAGCCGCCGGCGGCAAGCGGGGCAGGGCGCGGCCACCCGCATGGCGGTGAGGGCGTTGGAGGAGTTGGTCCACCGGCCAGCCGCCCACTCACTCGGCAGGGTGGTGGCGACAAAGAGGGTGCCCGCCCGTTCGTGAAGCGCAAACTGGTTGAGCAGCCGCCCCCGCACCACGCCAGACGCCACGTACGTGGCACTGGCGGCGGCGGTGTCAAATTTGTGCACCGCCGTCGCCGTCGTGGTCGGGCCAAACGCGGCCGTCGTCACGTACAGGGCGGCGGCCGACGCGTAGACGGTGCCGTCCCCAGACGCAATGGCCACCCCTCCAGGGGCGGGGCGCCCCCCGTCGGCGGCCGCGGCGGCGGTGGCCTCCCCAATCGCCACCCGCAGCAGGGTCAGGAGGGAGAAGCCCGCAAAGCCCGCCGGCCGGTAGGTGCGCGCGCACGCCGCGAGGGGCCCCCGCGCAACGACCGTGTCCGCCCCCCCGCTTTGACGGCGGCGGAGGGTGTAATGGGGCACCCAAAACGAGTCTGTGGTGGCGTTGAGTGCCGCCACCAACGCCGCCGAGGACGGCCTCGCTCTGACGGCCCGCCCGCCCACGATGCGCCGGAGCAGCACCTGCAGACGGCTGCTGCTGCCCAGCGTGGACGACAGGGCGCGGACGCGGGCGCCCAGGTCGGACGAGACGGTCAGGGTGGCGGTGCCGCCAATGGAGCGGGCGGCCCCCACCGAGCCGTCGACGGTGAGGGTGGAGGTCACGACGGGGGCGCCTGGGCGGGAGGCGTCCACCCGGGTCAGCCGGGTGGTGGGCTCCCCCGTGTCGGCATACACGGCCTTGCCAACGACGAGCAGCCGCGGCCCGTCGGCGAGCATGGACGCGGCGGGCCCGACGTCGAGGCGGGCCACCCGCACCGCCGACGCCCCCCCCCGAATGACGGCCAGCACGTGCACCGCCCCCCCCGTCAGCAGGTACTGGACCGTGCCGTTGCCCTTGAGGGTGTCCGCCTCGTCCACCCCCTCGACCTGCACGTTGGTGGAGCCCGTACCGCCGCCGCCGCTGCCGCCGCCGCCGCCGCCGGCCGCCGCCCCCGCGGCGGCGGTGCCGCCCACAATGCGGGCCCGCCTGCTGCGGGCGGACCGACACGGCCAGCGGGAGGTGCGGCAGCTGCCGCCGTACGAAAAGAAGCTGTACCGGTCCACCCGGTCGGCCGCGGCGGCCCGGAAGTAGGCACCCTGCCAGGCGCAGCTGCCAAAGGAGGTGAGCGGCGGCGGCGGCGGCGCCCCGTCGGCCGCCACGCCCGCCGCGTCGACGAGCGCCGCGGCGGCGGCGGCGGCGGCGGCGGCAGAGAGCAGGACGGCAGCCGCAGCCGCCGCCCGTCGCCAGCGGGATGCCATTGTAGGCGCTGGGGGGGGGGGGGGGTGGGTGGGTGGGAGGAGGGGGTGGGGGGGGGGCGCGGCAACAGCGGCAGCAGCTTCCGCAGCAGCAGCTGCGGCAAAGCAGCAGCAGCCACAGCGGGCAGCGCGGCAGCGGCAGCGGCCTCCCCACAGCAGACGCACCCCCCCCGCCACTGGCCGTGTCGTTACGGCCGGGGCACGCCGCCAACCGCCGACGCCCTCCCGGCGGTGGGGGCCCGTCCCCCCCGCTGGCGGCGGCAGCCCCCTCTTCAACCGCCCACCCGGAACGCTGCCGCGGGTGCCACCGCGGGTGCCGCCGCCGCCGCCGCCGCCGCTGCCGCCGCCGCTGTGGGGAGCGGCCGCCGCGGCGGCCGCCACGGGGCAGCCGCCGCCGAGCGCTCGCCCCCACCCCTTCCCCCCTCCCCCCCCCCCCTGCCAGTGGGCGGGGACGCGCCCGCGGTGCCCGTCGCCGCCCGCCCCGCGCGCGTGCAGGCACCGGGCGCCCCGCCGGCACCGCCTCTGCGCCGTCGCGGCCGCGGCAACGGGCTCCCCCCGCTCCCCCCCCCCGGCCGACTCGGTTCCTCGACAGACGGCTGCGGTCTCCCCCCTCGCCCCCCCACCCCCCCCCCCCCCCCCACCCCCCCCCCCCCCCCCACCCCCCCCCTCCCCCCCCCCCCCCACACCCCCCCCCTCCTCCTGCCAATCGCACCCGGGCCGTTGCCATGGCGCGCAACACCGCGTGACCGGCGTGACCGGCACTGCCCGCCCGCTCGACGGCGAGAACCCAGCAGGGCAGGCGGGGGGAAAGAGGGGAGGACCGGCGGGGGGGGGGCCGGGGAAGGTGCGGGTAAGGGGGGGGGGGGGGGGGGGGGGAAACGTTGGCAGCGCAAGGGTGGACGTGCACGTTGCTCCTGGCGCGCGCGCCGCCGCGCCGCCGCGGGCCCCCTCGACGTTCCTCCCCCCACCCCCGCTCCCCCCCCCCCCCACCCACACCGCGCCCCGCCCCCGGGGCGCCACACACTCCCCCCCGGGGGCCCCCCCCCCCCGACGCTGTGGAGGACCTGAGCCTGCTGCCGGCGGTCCTACCACCACGCCACCCACGCCACCCGACGGCGGCGGTGGGGGCGGGGGAGGGGGCGCGGGCGCCGCTCGGCGGGGCCGCCGCCCTGCAGCGGCCGCGCCTCTGGGGTGGGGGGGGGGGGGGGTGGGAGGCGGGGGGGGCGCGGGGGGGTTTGGGGACGGCCGCCCCGGCGGCACCCCGGCGGGCGGCGCCTCTGCCGGGGCACACAGGGCAAAAGCCACGGCCGCGCCCGCGTGCGCCTTGCTGCCGGCCCCCCCCCCACGCGGGGGGGGGGGGGGGGGGGGGGGCGCCGCCGCCAACGATGGCCGCCGCCGCCGCCGCCGCCGCCGGCGGGGGGGCCGCCCGCAGCGCGCCGCCCCGCGTCCCTGACCTTGTCATGGGGGCGGGGGCGGGCGGCCACTGGCCGCTGTCGAGGGCGGCGGGACGGCGGGGCCCCGACGCCCCCCCGGGAGGGGGGCGTCCCCTGCAGGAGACGGGCAACGTCCCCAACGTCTCGTTCAACGAGGCCGCGTGGCCGCGCGGCGGCGGCGCTGTCAGATCCGCGGCGTGCAGCCCAGCGGGCCCCCGCGGCGGATGACGGCGCCATGGGATGCCCACGTGGCCTCTCCCCGCCAGCCGTGACGAGGCGGATGCCCGCGGGGCTCCGTCCCGTGGGGGATGACGGTGGCTTGCCGCCGGCGCACGGGGGGCGCCCCCGTCGGCCAACGGTCCGACGGTGACCAGAGCGGGGGAGCGCGGCGCCTGCCGCTCCCTTTTTTGCGCTTGAAAAACACAGAAGCGCCCCCCCCACCCGTGGACGGATAGGCCAGCGTGGCTCGGTGACGGGCAGGGGCGGGGGCGGCCAGGCGGCCCGCCGTACGCGGTGGGGGGATAGGGCAGCGGCACGGGCGCCGCCCCCCCGCCTTCCCCCGCCCCGCGGTGGTCTGCCCGCCGCCGCCAGCGAGCTTACCCCGCCCGCGGCCACGGGAAGGAGGCAGGCGGGGGGCCGGTGCGTGCCGTCGGCGGGCCACCCCGCCGCGGTGCCTCCCACCACAGCACGTCCAGACCGTCGACGCACGTCGCTGCAGGGGGGCGACCAGCGGGTCGCCGCAGAGGAGGCGCCCCCTTTGCTGGATGCGCCGGCGCCTGCCGAGGCCGACAGCGAGCCTGGCAGGGACAGGCGGCGGAGGGTAGGTAGCTTCCGCAGTTTCTTTAAGGGGGGGAGCACGGCCACTGTGAAGGCCCCCGCCGCCTCATACATAGGTTTTACTACATGCCTACGGCACACAGAACACACGTGATGTAGATACGGGTACGGTAGGTACGGTACCCAGGACGACACTCCATACCCACCACCGGCAGCAGCCGAGCGGCTTCCCCACCCCACGGCCGTGGGGAGCGACGCTGGGTGCCTGGCCGACGGCCTTTTCCCCCACGGCCATCGACGCCCCCTCATGGGCAGCGCGTCACGCTCCAGCGGCCCCTCACACCCCGCCTCCCCCCCGGGCGGGGGCGAGGCAGAGGGCCGAAGGCCACCGCCACTCCCTCTCCCACTCCCCATCTCGGCGGCGCCAGCCGTCCCCAAAACAGCCGCCGCCGCCGCCGCTACCACTCCCCCCGCCGCCGCCGCCGCCCCCACCGCCAGCGGAAGCGGCGGTGGCGGCGGCCGGGGTGGCGACGGTGGCGACGGCGGCAGTGGGGAGTAGTCCCCCGCTGCCGGCTCTGGCGGCAGCTCCCCCTTGACCGGCGCCGACGGCACCGAGCTGGACGGCGACCGCAGGGGGGGGGGGGGGTAGCCACAGGCAGAGGAAGGTGCCCCCCGCGGCGACGACCACCACGTGGGCCGTGTTGGGGGTCGACCGCAGGAGGGGGTTACAGGCTCAAGCAGGCGACGGCGACGACCACCGCCGCGAAGCTGCACAGGCGGCAGGCGGCGCCGCCAGCAGAGTAGGGCTGTGATGAGCGCCCCGTTTTGGCGGGGCGCCTGGCGCTTCTGTCATAGAGCGCCCAAATCGCGCCTTAATTACGCCCCCGAAGAAGCCGTCGCGCCCCAAAGCCCCGCTTGTAGCCCCCCATAACTTACTAAATAGCGAAGCTCCTTATGAAGCGGCCACGCTTGAGCGCTTGTTGTCGCGCTAACGCCCATTGGTTGGTCCACGTATTGGTAATATCAGATTGCTCCTGGCCGCACGTTGAGTCGGATTGGCACCATGAGCATGGAGTGGAGCCCCCCCCCCCCCCCCCCCCCAGGTGCCGCCTAGCCTGTCTGCCCCAATAACTAACCACCTCACCAGATGCAGCCACCTCGGGCGCCTTCGATCCCTCTTCTCGTCCCCAAGGTGCCTCAGGCACTTGGATGCTCCTCTCCACGCACTGTGAGGGTGACTCCCTTCGTACCGTCTTCTCCCGGATAGCTATAGACAGTTAGTGAGCCAGCTGAGGCTTTGAGGCGGTATTTTGGTGCGCCACTCGGCTGGCCTCCTTCTGAGCTGCGTCAGCTAAAGGGCCGTAGGGGTGCGTTTGGTGGGGCGAAGGTCGCGCCGGGGGCAACGGGGAGCGAGGCTCTGCGATCTACCGACAGCGCCATCCCCCTTGGTGCGGACGCTCAGCCGATGTGGCGCTGTCTCGCTTCACGTGGACGCGACCGCAAGCTACCACCGCTGGGCAGGCTCGGGGCGTGGGTGGTGGGCGCCATCCCCACGACCAAAACCAGCCGCGGCGCCGGCACCTCCTCGGCCGCCGCATTGCCGGCGTCACGGCCTGCCCTCCGCTGCAGCAGAGGAGACGGACATCGCCGACATGTAGGGGTGCCCGCCCTAAACGCCGGCGTCGGGATGAGACATGGATGGGTGGAGAGGACGAGGGCGGGGGGGAGGCCGGCATGAGAGTGAGGCCTCGGCGGCGTGGGCAGCGGCGGCGCCGTGGCCAGCCGGCCCGTTCGCCGCAGCGGGGCGAGGTATCGTATGTGTGCCCAGCTCGGACAAGCCACCTCGGCCAACGCTGCTTCGGGCAGTGTGCACGCCACATCGCGGGAGAGTGCAAAAATACAACACTGACCATGAGGGGCAGGAAGCACGGCAGTTGAGAGGAATTTTGGGGGATTGGGGAAATATTTTTGGTCACGGACTGTATATGTAAGTTTCACGCTCGGTGCCGGCTCCAGCCAATGGCGGGGCTGCTGGGAACGGGAGGGGGCAGGGGGGGTACCAACACACTCGGTGCGCGCACGTCACCTTGCCCTTGTCACCCGCTGCTGCACGCGTGTACACGGGCTATGCTTGGCCGACTCCTGTCCGCTGCGCACGCCTCATCGCTCCCAGCGGCTTCCCCCTGTTTTTCGCGTGCTACCCACCAACTGCTGCAGACGATGCCACATTGCTGGCTTCAAGAGGCAAGGCTGTTCCTTCTTACGGACCTGGCGCTTGGCCCTGTCGCCTCCGCACCCACTGTTGGCTGCTGCCGCCTTGTCGGCGTCTTGTTCTTCATCAGCGTCTGCGTTGGACATTGCCGCTGCAGCTGCTGCTCGTCTTTGCCTCGCTAGTCCTGCACGGTGGGACGATTGCATTGCTTTTGTGCGGCTGTTTCACCTGTCGAGGCAGGGGTACCATGGCGTCTGCTTTTTTGGACGTCCGCCTCTTTCCAACTGCCTCGATCCGCTTTGCTCCCATGTCGACGGCGCGAAGGGGTCCTTTTGTCGGCCGGTCTCGTTCATGGGCGCCTCTTTCGACGCAGTCTGTTCGTGTCGTTGCTCCTGTGCACCCAGCTGACACCGGGCACCACAGCGATGTTCCCGTCATGAGGCCGTGTATGAGCCTGGAGCAGTTACATGAGGATGGTGACAGCGAGGATGACGTGCAGTCGGGTGTGAGAGCGCCTCGTGGTATAGTTGCGCAAGACCCCTTCCGGGCACTGCTAAAGGTTGACGAGACGATTGCCAGTAAGACGGTCCAGCTCTCCGATCTTCGGACCAAGCGGGATGCCAATACAGACGTGCTGCTCTCGGCCACTTTGCTCGACTGGCAGCTTGAGATCCGTTTGCGGCTGGACAAGTCGCTGAATGTCGACCTGGACAGGCTTCGAGAAGAGCTGGCGGAGCTGCGTAAAACAAGGAAGAGCCTCATAGAGTCTTTGCTGGCTACCCGACCCATATGGACACTGCTGCAGACCTCCGGGCGCTACCTGGAGCAGTCTCACGAGCGGTCACCCACATCTACGCTGCAGACCAAGCCGCCCTATGACCCAGCAGGGCTACGGCGGCCTGTCGACCTGGACCCGCTCATCGTCGCCACCTGGTTCTACTTGGTGCTTGGCAAGGCGATGCCGTCGCCCGGCACAGTAGACGTTGATGTGATTGCTGCCTTGCAGGAGGTGACGCAGGGTTCTGCCAAGGACGACCCAGAGGCCGCGCCTGCACAAGACGTACGCCACGTTGGCCTGATTGAGGGCAGCGCTGGCATGGGCAAGACCCACCTGGGTATTGATGCCTGGTATTACCGAGACGAGCTCGACCAGCCGCGTTTTGCGGCGGTGGCCGCGCATGCGGGCGTGTCTAGTCAGGTGTGGACCCACGTATGCTCCACTGCGAAGACAATGCGGGTGTGCTGCATCAACTTCAATGGCGCAAGTTCCTGGGGCGATGCGGACTGTCAATTTGTCAGTCTGAGCCCCTGGTTTAAGCATACGTATCCCGACGGCCACGCCAAGCCACCACCAGCTGATGAAGCCAAGAAGCCGGCAGCTGCTCAAACTGTACCCCAGACTGCCGCCCAGGTCGAGCCCCTGCCCGCCACCCTAGGCGAGTCTTTGTCTTCTTCAGTGGCTGCTTCCCAGCTTGTCAATCGGGTCGACTCGCCTCGTGCCGTCCTAGCCGGGCCTCTACCAGGCGATCATGAGACGGATGAAGGCAGGTACGCGGACGCGCACACGCTTCCATTGTATCTCCGCGTCTTGTGGGGATTGTTGCACCAAGCTGAGATGTCCTACAAGTCTTTTGCCACAATGGCGCTGACTGGACTGCGCCTCCGCCAGATTACGGTTGCGTCAATCAAAGCGGAGGCAGAAGCTGCGCTTTCGGCGCGTCGTCATGCGATCATTGTTGATGAGCTCACTCTGGCCAGGATGTGTCCTGGAGATCGACAGCTGTCCGAGCTTTACCGCCACATCATCTGTACGTTTACGCAGGGTGGGGAAGCAAGTGTGCTCTTCCTTTCGCTGTCCTTCATGTTCATCAATGCCGAGACCGATGCACATCGAGTGCAGGTCCCTGTGCCTCATGGCGGGTTACCACCTGTATTTAGGCGTATGACCACCGCGGGTACAGGAGGTGATGGATCTCCTTGTAACTTGGTGGTCGTCGGCCAACTCATGCGGAAGGGCATTACGGAGCTCGAGGAGAACCTTTTGCCGGTGGCATCCAGGAGGGTAATTTATACACCACGGTCGGTCAAGAACGTTCACTTTGCAGAACCACAAGATGTTGCCAAGGCCGTTGCCAGGCTCAGCGGAGGCCACATGCGGTCATATGCTTACCTGCGGGACTACCTGGATTCCTGCCCCACGGGCGTCACGTTGTGGAGCGTGGTCAAGAACGCATTCCAGGCCACGGGCATGACTGCGTCTGTCCGCGATCTCTTGCGCCATTTGGTCTTCTTCCCTGGGCTTCTGTTTGCTGGGTTGGTTCCCTGTACTGTCCGAGGGAACGCCAAGTTGCAGCTTGACGGAGGCGATGTTCCTGCCGTGGACTTCTCGAAGACTTTTGACGATGCCGTGTCCAGCAGCCTGCTGTACGGCAGCCCCAACCAGCTTGGGGAGTACGAGAATCCTTCGCTTCCACCGGCCATGATCAACGGGCTGGCAACGCTGTGGGTGAACGACATCGCGGACCTCAAGGATTCCGGCCACGAGGTGACTCCTGAGGTGTGCAACGTACTGCGATCGTGCTCCCGGTTGTTGTCCGCTTCTGGCGTGCCTGACCCCGGGCGTGGCTGGGAAGTGACCAGCTTTTGGGCGGAGGTCATGATGAGTCATGTTCGGCATGGTGCGGCACGCTTCCTCCACCGTGCGCCTGGAGTCAGTGGCGTTGCTGACTACTCCCGCGTGTCGATGAAGGACTTGTACAAGAGTGCTGCTAAGCTGGAGGAGAGGCCCGTCCACCACGCGTTGCTCTCTGACGTCCTGGTTGACGCGACCCGTCCGTTGACCATAGAGGACGTGGAGCAAGAGCTGATAACAAGGATTGCGAACATGGACGACGTTTTATGTTTGCCGACAGAGAAGCTGCTGTCCCAGGTATTTATGATGCGACATGCACACCCGTCGTTCGACCTGGTTCGCTTTTTCCCCGTTGTACATGATCCCCGGCCCGATGCTGTGTCTTCCAAGAGGACCAACGGAGTGCTTGCGGTTTGCTTCTCTTCCAAGTCAACTACCAATAAGGAGGTCTCAGTGCCCCTCAGCCTTGCGGTTGAAGCGGAGGCGCTGCTGCCCAAGGCTTTTGGTGACAAGAACTGGGACGCGTGGCAGCACAACGTTGTTCACGTCACCATCTGCAACCACACTCGGTCGAACCCTCGGAGTGCCTCTCTGACTGACCCTGATGCAGCGGAGCGTACTGTCGTCCTTTGCAGAGATGATTTTGATGCCATTTACGGCTCGGGGCTGTCTGGGTTCCTTTCAAGTGCACCTGTGCTGCACGGCACCAAGGTGGTGCGTTGAGGCATTGCCAGCGGCGGCTACGACAGTGGTCATCCCTCCAGATTAACTAGCTTGGACAGCTCCGAGCCCTTGTGGCCGAATCCGCGTTTGTTTAAACTTTGGTGTGTACACCTCCTGCCTTTGCCCCCTTTTCTCGGCGCGAACGGCACGCGGTGCGACGGGGTGACCGTCTACGTGGTCAGGTGCCTGTGCGCGGCTGGCGAGCGTCTTCAGCATGTGAAGGCCCACCGACGCAGCCCCGCGTGCGGCGAGGCGCCCCAATCAGCCGGTGCGCGTCCTTTTGAGTCACATACACATGGACGCCACCGGAGGGGATGCCGGCGGCGGCGGGCGCCACCACCGCCGACGGGTCGTCCACGGAGCACAGTGTCAGCCTACAGATGGGCGCGTCCTAGGGAGCGCCCCGCGCAGCTGTCGCTGCGGCCGTGACAGACTGGACGGTGACGAGGCGCTCGTCGGAGAGCCGGCGGCGCCTGTTGGTGGCCGCCCGGGCGGTCCTGACGGGGTTTGCGTTCACGCACGTCACCGCTGCACCAGGGGTGGTTGTAGTCCACGTTGGCGGCGGTGCTAATGCCCACGTCGACCTCCGGCACCACGGGCGTCTGCACCCAGTTCACGGTAACGGGGCTGAGCAAAAGCACCTCTGGGGGGGCCAGCGCTTCGACACCGCCCACCGCCGCCGCTGTTGCGGCCCCCACCGTCAGTGCTGCCACCGCCGCCCACCGTCAGTGCTGCCACCGCCGCCCACCGCCTCGATCGCCGCAGCGGCCGTTACGGCACACTCTTCAGACGCGTCCTGCGTGAAGACCACCGCCAGCCACAGCAACACCAGGCGCAGTGCGTCGACAACGTGGAAACGGGGCTCCCCGCGTGGGTGGCCACTGTCGCATCCCCCTCCTCCCCCGCCTTCCCCATCGCCGCTGCCACCGCGCGCACCGCCGCCATGTCGGCCTCGACGTTAAGACCGACGGGCGGCCCGCCGACGCGACCACCCGCGCGGTCAGGCGGGGCCGGTCAGTCACCCACGGCGGCCCACGCGCAGGCGGTGGCCACTCACTCCGACGAGACGCGCCCGGTGGCGCGCTACCACCGCCGAGGATGACGGCCGCCGCCTCGGTGGCAACCAGTGCCAGTGACACCACCCGCCCGCACCGGCAGGCGTCCGCGACAAACGCGGCCGCTCAGGCCGAGTTCGCCCCTAGGAGCACGTACGTCGCAATCAGGGCGCCTCGCGCCAGGGCGCACCCGGAAGACGGCCGCAGCGGCTGCGGGGCGGCGACGCCAGTGGCAGCGACGGCGGTGGCAACCCCCGGCTTGGGCATCACGTGCAGGGCGGGGACGGGGACGCCCGCCAGCACCGCCGGCCAGTCCGTCGCCACGTCGACGCGCGTAGGTGGCTCTTTGATGACCGGCACGGAGGCTTCCGAGTGGTGGAGGACGTGCGCCCGAAAGGGCGTGCCCAGTGGCAAGCAGCGCAGATACGCCATGACGGGCGGTAGCCGCGCCGTGACGTAGCCCTTTGCACCTTCTCCCTCCGCGCACAGGCCGCCCCCACCCCAGTAGTCCTCGTTGCTCAGCTTGGAGTCCCGTGTAGGCCACAGGTCGTCGACCAGTATGGGAGACGACGCCGCCGCCACTGTACCCGAGCTCATCTCGGCCCCCTCGCGCCCGCTCGCTGCTCACGACGCTGTAGGCTCGGCTGCGGTGCCCTCCCCAAGCCGCCGGCGCCGGCGCTGCCGCTCGAACCGCTCCTGGCGGCGATGGGGGGGATTTTGGGGCCGCCCCAAGCGCAGGGGATGAGGGCAGGGGAATCGTCACTAAACGCCCTTTTTGCATCAGTGGACAATTCTCGATCCGCTTCGTTACGCCATCAGGCCAGTGTTTCGTTTAAGTCCCGATAGGCGCTGGGATACATATCAGTCGACAAGTGCGATACAGAGACCGGTCACGAGACTGCTTACAAACAGATTTTGGCAACCAATGAGGTGGACTGAGATACGCGTATCGCACAGGCCGTGAGACCATATACCAAACGCCCATCGTCCGACATGGATCCTCGAACCGTCACTCGACAGGCATCCAGGACGCATCTCCTGACAAGCATCCCAAGCGTGTCCCAGGACAGGCTGTATTCTGTGGCTGGGGCAGTAGCCGTGCGGGGGCTCCTACGGCTCCTGGACGGCGCTTCATGACGCGCGTGACGGGCATATTTGATGGTGTGCATGCTAAACAATCACATGAGCGCAGGCGCGTCGTACGACAGCGCACTGTGGACATCAAGATGAGCAAACGCGCACAACAACGCTTGCGGAGGAAAAGCCCCCGCGCAAGCGAGAAAGCACACTGAAACCAAGCAAGCCACCAGCAATGCAGAAGAGGAACCAAAGCAGAGCGGGGCAGACGAGGAAATACACGAGCAGCACGCCCATGCACACACAAAGCACCTCAGCCCATGAGAATGCCACAACGTGACTTAAGCTGGGAAAGAAAAGCAGCACGTCCCGTAAAGCATGCAAAAACATTCACAAGGGCGCACGCGACGGCACGCAGAAGCAAGAATACCACAGAAGGAGCGCCAAGCGAGACGCCCAGACCCTCAGAGAGTGGGGCCAAGCATGCCCGCTCAAACGGAGACGTGAAGTAGCACAATGAAGCGCCACTGGTGAGGTGCACTGACCAACACAGTGTAGAGCCCAACGCGCCCGCAGATACACACCTTCGGCGTCGGGAAACATTCAGACAAGCGGAGGCAAGCCGTCCGGGACATCCCCGCCCTCCCCCGCGGCAACTGTCGCACCAAGGCGTTCCTCCGGGGAGGCCGCTGCGCCACCGTCGCCCTCCCCATCGCCCCCTGCTGCGCCGCCGTTGGTGCCTTCCATGTCGTTAATGTCAACTTCAGAGTTGGACACGTCGTGATCGTCATCTACGACACCGCGGTTGGGATCAGTCCCGTCCGTGATGATGAGGCCGTTGTGCAAGCGGTTGTCACGCGGCAGCGCCGCGTCGGTGCGTGCCAGCTCGGTCTCCCACTGTTCGTAGATGGTGCCACGCAGCCCCAACCGACGACGCGGGCGCAGCCCCGCCTTTGCCTCCAGCATAGAGCGGACAAAGCAGCACGCCAGCGCAAAGTGGCCCAGCAGGCAGCGGATGATAGGACGGCCGCCAGCGGCAGCCGGCACAGTGACCATCTCTTCGCCGCCCCCACAATAGCGAATCATGTCCGCAGCCCCAGCCACCATGCTGGGCAAGTCCATCTCGGAAGCCATGTAGGCGCCGTTGTCCAACTACAGCTTGTAAAGGTCGCTCGTCAGCTCCGCGCGGCTCAGCCCAACGCCCAGCAAGAAGTTATTGCATACCAGGTCCTTACGTGACTGCATAAGGTGCGGCTTGGTCCGCAGGATCGGTACGCAGGCGCGCATCCCGGCGAGGACAGTGGCGTCACGTCGAGTAGGCAGGCGGATGGTGTTCAGGAGCCAGACCATCGCCGAACTGCGGTCGACGCGGCGCGCCGTCATGACGACCTTGATGACCTGCTCCCACGAACGGTTTGTGCTGTTATACACCTCCGCGCTGCGAGTGGCGCTGATGATGCGCTTCTTCTCATCATCGCGGAACGCCATCTTGATAGTTGAGACAGCCGTCAGCGTCTGCTCGACGGCGCTAGACGCGGGGGAGCCGCGACTATCAGCAGCTTTCGACATCTCCTGCAAGGCGCTCAGGACGTCCTTCCACCCGACTGTGAATGTCATCTCCATGGAGTGAACAGCTGTCGCGAGGCGCTCTTGGCTGCGGCTGAGCACGTCTACCTTGACGAGCACGTCCCGCACAGACTTGAAAAGGTCGTCCACAGTTGTTGTGACTGCAGTGAGCTGTACGAGCAGCGGGTGAAGACCGACGCCGACCGCGTCAGACAGGGCAGAGGACCTTGGACGCCGCGGGCAAGAGGCAGAAGCGGCCAGGACGGGAGTGAGGGACACGGGAGGGAGCGCCGCACTCGCGCCCCCAGGCGAAGAAGGGGGCGTACCAGGCATTAACGGACAAACAATAATCGGGCGCGCCGCCCCGCCCGGCACTTAGATGCAGCGACGAGTCTACACGCGAGGTAGAGGAGTCCCCAGAAGGAGCAATCGGCGCTGCCGCTGTACCCTGCGTAGAGAGGGAGGGGGCACCCCCCACCTGCACGTCATTCGCCGCTGGCGCCTCCTGGCTCTCGTTTGTGTTTCCAGTCGTGCTCAGTGTGGGCAGTGTGCTCACAGGAGAGGCTGCTGCTGGCATACCAAAGCCAGCGCCAGCAGCGGAAGGAGCACCCCCTGCCTGGGCACCTGCGCTGGCACCCGCCGTGGCAGTGGGAGCCATGGGAAGGACAGGCGCCGCAGAGACCGTCGCAGGGCCTGCAGCAGGCTGTGAGCCCCCAACTTCAGAGCTAGAATGGGGAGAAGACATGACACACACACGCCCAGCCGGCCAGAAGCATGCACCAGATGACCCCCAACAGGCCACTCTCACGCTCTGAAGGTCAAGACGCACGGACCATGCACCTGAAACCGAACAGGAAGAGCAGAGAGAGTGAGGAAGAGACGACAAGGTGATGAGTACAAGGAGACGAGACCTTCGTTGTGCAGAGGAGAGTGTATCGGAGTTGCCAAAGTGCGAGTGCGTCCGCTCTGGGCCTCCCGCTCGCGTATTTATACGCCAACGCGAGCGCCAAGCAGAGCTGCTCTGGCGCCGTAAACGCCCTGCCCAGGCAGCCACACAGAGGGCAACCGCTTGTAGCACAATAGGGTATGCGCTGCACGTCCACTCTCAGGGAACACTCGCCAGGGGGGATCGGCACCAACGTCACCGGGAGGCCAAGGTTGCTGTCCTTGGAGCGCAAGCCACGGGACCAAGATGGGAGCCCGAATGGGAGGGGTTTGTTGTTCTGCCTTGGCCGGCGGTGGATTCGCCGCCGGCCCCCTCGTTATAAACCCTCGGAGACACTACTAACTACCCTCCACCCCAAGATGCAAGTCCCTCTGGTCATACGTAACTTATAGATACCGTGACCAGTACGGACTCTCAAATTGAAAGCCAAGGATTAGAAGTAGCCCCCCTAATATTAGGGTCACAATACGGCCGACCATATTGCTACATATCCCCCCCTTAGATTCGGCCCGTCCTCGGGTCGAGTTGCATTCGGGTTACCGAATGTAAGTGGGTCGCGTGACCGTTTTCCAGTCGGGTGGGGCTTTGCGCCCTGTCGCGACAGACACCCCTTTTCGAGGTTGTCTGAGGGGGGTGCCCCCCTTTGTGTGGTACACACACGATCCGTTTTCCGGACCGTTGAATTCCCGATGCGGGTTTCTGTTCACGACGCCCCTTTCCGAGGGGTGGTGCACGCGGATCCGCCACCAGGCGTCTGGTGGTAGGGGGGCCCCTCTCGTGAGACGATTGAGTGGGTGGCGGGGGTTGCCCGCGTTGCGTGGGGGGCGGTTGGGAGTGACCCCCCTTGGTTACCCCGTGTGGGGGCGCGTGGCCCCGATCCAGGTGCCTGGGTGGAGCGCCCTCGTAGCTCGGCTGGCGCGGGTCGTCCCGCGCTACCGTATCGCTCGTGTCGAGCTGTGTGGTTATAAGCGCGGGTGCCCGCGCTTCCCTGGCTCGTCCGCGCGAGCGTTCCTCGTACCGGGTCGAGCCGGTTGCGGCTTTCTGGCACGGGACGCCCCTGCTACCCCGGTTTCACCATGTTGGACCCCCAGGTACCCGGGGGCGAGGACGACCTCCTGCTTGAGGAGGAGGAAGAGGTGATGGTGGACGACGTTCCCGTCTCTGCCACCGCTGCCGAGTGCTTCTTGGCGAGCTCGTCCGAAGACGAGGGCGACCGGGTAAACGTCCGCGTGGCCCCGGAAGGTGCGCCTGGCGGTTTGTCGTCCGTGTGCAGCGGCACGACGGCTCCGTCGGGTGGCGGGCAACCGCGTGTAGCGGCTGCCTCTACCCGTACTCCTCCGGCGGCCCGGATGGCTCCTGTGTCCGGTGCCGGCGCGGCTCTACCTCAAGACGCCGTCGCCGGCGTGTCGGATGGTCGTGGCGGCACCCCGGCCGGGACGGCGGGTCAAGACGGCGCGGGTGCCCGCCCGGTTGGTGTATCCGCGGCGGCGGGTAACGGGTCTACCCCTGCTGCCCCCGTGGTGCCCACGTCGGGCCCGGGTGGCGGCGATGCTCTGCCCGCGGTGCCGCGGACGCTTGGTGGTCAAGAAGTGTCTACCCCGATGGCAGTCGACTCCGGGAGCTACTCCGGGCGGGCGCCCGCCCTTCTTCTTCCTCCTCGGCCCCGTGCACCTCCGGCACCGGCCCATCTGCCGGTGGGGCATCCCCCGGCGCCCCCGATTCTTCCTGGTCCTGCCCGGGTTGCCCCGTTGGGTGGCGGCGTCGCCGTGGCGGCGGGTCAACCCGCCATGTTGATGTCCGATTTGGTGGCTCGGGTTCGAGGCATGACTGTGCAAGAGTCGATGGAGTCCGCTGGGCGGATGCGGGTGGACTTCCACCAGCCGCGTCTCCCTGGAGAGACCTCCCGGTGCGTCAAGGTGGACCCGATTTGGGAGCGGGAGTTGGTGCTGTGGCAGTATTGACCCCCAGGTAGGGGGGCAACACGTGCCATGCAAGGGGCGGCAGGCCACTAGCCTGATCCGTTCCTCCCCCTGCATTTGGGTCCATATTCCCTAAGTCTGGGATAGTTAGCTTAGTAGTAAATCCAACTTGGATTTGAGGGTTTTCTGCATTTATCGTCTTGAATTTTCGTGTGGCCCGGTGGGCAGGTGCTGGGGTGGGAGATTCTGAGTGGCGAGATTCTGAGTGGACCCTGGGGGGATAAGGGGAGGGACAGCGGGGCTTGGCCCTGCGTCCCCGTCCCGACCAAGAAGCTGTTGGACCACGCACCATCCTCTTGTTTGTCCGTGGGGGGTTTGCCCCACAACAGGGACAGAGTGTGTGCGACTTGCACTTCTTCCGGTTCCCCCGACATGGGAGGCAGCCCTTGCACACCGCCCCTACTTGGGTGCCGTGTGTGCATGTGGTTTTTGCCACAGGTGCGGCTGGTCAACCAGCCGAACGCGGTCCGGGTGGAACACCATTGAATCCTGAGTCAGCCGGACGACCGGCATGCGCAGCTCTGGCGCACCCGGGTGGGGCGGGGTGAGGTTTACCTCGATTCCGCCTTCGGGGTATGCGACTTGATTGCCCCCGCGTTGCCGCGGGAGGTTGACTACCCGGCTAGTGCTCGGGGGATTGCGGCGGCGGCGGAGCCGGTTGCGTTTGGGGAGACGGTGGGTGATACCGGCCGGTATCCCGGGTTCGAGTACTTCCCGGGGGTGTCCCCGTACCTGAAGTTGACGGCTCCGTACCCGCCTATGGCGGGGTTGAAGTCAGCGTCGAGCTGGCGCCGCAACCATGGTGTCATGGCGGATGCGTTTCGCACCGATATAACGTGTGCTTTGCAGACCGGTAACGGTCGTGCGCCGGTGTACACTGCCGTGCGCCCGCCTCTGTGGCAGGAGGGGTGGGAACCCGCCCCTGCTTTCCGGTTTGACACCGGCTCCTGCCTCCGATACTTCGGGAGTGTGTTGGCCTCCCGGCCGGTCCACCCGTTGCAGGGTACCTTCACCCTTGAGGTAACCCTCGGGCAGGCTTCCTCCTTCTTGCTGTCCGTCCGCCGGCAGGGGCTCCTGTTTCATCTTCCGACGGGTGTCCGTCGGCACATCGCGCAGTTGGGCGTGGACATGATAGCCGCCAAGACCGGGTTGGCCCGAGAGTTCGAGGCTCTGCTGGCTGTTCACGATGCCGTGAACTGGGCTGGGGTGTTGGCCCTTCCCCCGTACCGGGACCCGCAGGCTGGGGCTTCCCCCTTGCCTCGTCACTCGTTGCGTATCCGGCGTACTCAGCCGGGTGAGCCCAATTGCCATGGGTGGGCGTCCACCGAGGCTGTTGCTGACCTGGGTATTCCCATGGTTATCCATGACCCTCTTCAGGTCCTTGCCCCGTGGTTCGGTAACCCGATACCGGCGGCGGTTGGCCGTCGTCCCCGAGAGTGGGGCTCTGCAGGTGGGGAGCGTGAGGTGTCCCGTCGTCGGGCCGAGCCCCGCCGGGTTTACGGTGGGGCCCCTTCAGTAGGGTCCTACCGGGCCTCGTATCAGGTGCCACCGGCTCCGGTAGTAGCCGTGTCGGCTCCTGTGGCTCCTCTGGCTGCGCCAGTGTCACCTCCCGCCCCTGTCATGCGTGACGGGGGTCCCCGTCTCTGGTATGAGGGCGTTGACGCCCTTGTTGCCCGCGCAATGCGGGAGGGTCTCTCTGTTAGCTGGGGGGATATCCCCCCAGGTGCTGCGCTGGTTGGGTAAGCGCGTTGCTTCGGTGGCGTGCTTGACTGCCTCCAGGCAGCTCTGGAGGACGTGGAGGCTGGCCGCAGCACCCTCGTTCAGCTATGGACCGAGGTAACTCGGGTGATTGACCGTCGTGAGATTGCCGACCGGTGGAGCATGGAGGTATACGCGCTTACGCGTGAGTGGCCTCCCTCGGGCAGTGGGTCTACCCACTGAGGAGTGCTATTGTTTGTGAGGGAGAGGGCCCCGGTGACCCTTATGGTGGCCGGGTAGTAGTGAGTCTAAACTCATCCCCCGCTGGGGCGTTTGGATGATACCAATGCCTGCCATTGGGGAGTACCCCGTCTGACTTAGTCGTGGCTTGCCTCGGTTCTTTCCCGCATCCCCCCACCCATCCTGGTTGGTTAATACTCATGAAGGTCAACCTTCTTGGTCCGTCACTTGCCTCCTGGCTGATGGTTTACCTTGGTGTAAGCCTTAGGTTACTTTGAGATTATCGGAGTTAGTCATCTCCTTCAAGTAAACTTGTAAAGGTCAGTAGCTTACTTAGTTTGCCTAAGTCCGCTCCAACTTAGTGAACCTAAGTCTTGCCGAGTCCATGTGACACCCTACTCAGTAGGTATGAGCCTCACCCCCCAACAGCCGAAGTCGGTGTCGGTTGGGTTGTTACAGTAGGCGTCGTCGCCTCATGTAAGGCATGAGGAGTTGGCGGGGTATATTCGCCGCCTGTTCCCAGGTGGGTGAGTCGTATCCGACCAACATCACCTTGCCGTACCAGGGTCCTGGTAGGTCCGGGTCGGTGTGTCCGACCACGCTCTCTACTTGGTATGGAATCCCATCCGGTCCCACCGGGTCATCTGACCGGTGGGTTGTAAGAGCTTCATGTAGCAACCCAGCCGGTACCGGCTGAGGCTGTTCCGGCTTTGGAGCAGGTGTCACATCATTGAGGTTGATGCGTTGTATCTCCGTATCGGAGTGCAGGATGACAGAGTGATCATCTCTGTGTAAGATCTGGTACGGTCCCTTGACCGGTTGCATAAGTTTGTTCCCGCGGAACTTCTGGTGTCTGATATAGACCCAGTCACCTGTTACCAGGGTTGCGTTGCGTACCCGTAGCCGGGCGTCAAAGTTCTTCTTGTACCGAAGTTGCGTACGGTCAAGGGCACCCTTGAGCTTCGGAATCATCCACGATAGCTTGGCCAACCAAGCTAAGTGGATTCGTTCGGCCGGTCGGCCCTTCGGTATATCATACCGAGTGCATCTGCCCGGTGGCAGCGTCAGGTTACCGACGCCCATCGGCATGACCCATTCCAGGGGGGCAATGGTGGTACTCCGGTGGGGCCTGGCATTGTATGCCAGAGTCAAGATGGACAGAAGCCTGTCCCACGTCTTCGTGTGTTCCGCCACATAGCATTGGAGCATCTTGATGATGGTGCGGTTGAACCGCTCCACCTGCCCGTTGGACTGCGGGTAGTAGTCGGATGCCCGACGGGGTTCGATACCGAACATGCCCAGGACCTTAGTGCAGAATGCTGACGTAAGGTTTGCTCCGTCATCGGAGAGGAGTTGCTTCATTACTCCGTAAGCACTGATCCAGTGGTCAACCACTGCGTTCATGATGGTGTAGGCCGTATCGTCCGGGATTGCTTCTGCCCGTGACAGCTTAGTAAAGCGGTCCGACATGAACAGGATGTACCTGTTCCCTTCTTCCGTTACCGGAAGCGGTCCGAGTATGTCGATAGCGACTTGCTCGTTGGGTCCATCCGGGGGGAACAGTTTCATAGCGGATGCCCGCCTATGAAGGCTCATGCGATTCCGTGCGCACGGGTGGCATCCCCGCACGTGGTCGATTACGTCGACGGCCATTGCTGGCCAGTAGAAGAACCTTCGCATTGCTGCGAACATGCGCGAACCCCCCGGGTGTCCGGCTGTGGGGTTCTCGTGTTCTCGTTCCATGACGGCCTGCCGTAAGGACACGGGAACCACGACCTGATGCCGTCCATCGGCGGGTGCCCGCCGATATATGAGTCCGTCCTCGTTCTCGGAGAAGATGCCGGCCGTGCCGGCCAGGAGGTTAGCACGATGGCGTTTACAGTCATCGTCATTGGCCTGTGCCTCGCGGAAGTCCGCGAGGGTCAATGGGCACGCAAGGTGTGCCCTGGTATGGTCAACCATACCTTGGGTAGCATTACCCACCATGCACACCGGTACTACCGGGATGTCTTCGTCCACCTGTCGGGTATCCCCGCTTGGGGTATCGAGTCGCGACAGCGCGTCCCCCAGATGATGGGTGGAGCCGGCCTTATATATGGTCCGGTAGTCGTGCTCGGCCATCTTCAGCCTCCACCGGGCTAGCCGACCGTGGCTGTCGGAATCCTTGTCACCAAGGTTGAGAAGCCATCGTAAAGGTTCGTGGTCGGACCTTACGATGAACCTGGAACCTTCCAGGTATGGCCGGAGCAGTTGCACTGCCCATATGACTCCGAGGCACTCGCGCTCGGTGGCACTATAGTTACGCTCAGCCGGGTTGAGTGTCCGGCTGAAGTACCCTACCGGATGTAGGTCCGGGATAGCATTATCGGTACCGATGATGGTCTCTCCCTGTAGCAGGGTGCATCCCACTTGGGTGTCGCAGGCGTCGACGTCGATGACGAAGGTCCCGCGTCTATGCGGCAACGCAAGCACGGGTGGGACTAGCAGAGCTTGCTTGAGCAGCTCGAATGCCTCTCCCTCGCTGGGCGAGGGAGGTTGGAGTACCTTTGGCAAGGCACTGCTCGTAAGAACCGTTAACGGTTTAGCTATACGAGTGAAGTCCTTGTCGAACCGTCGGTATACGTTGCACATCCCCAGGAAGCTTTTCAGATGTGTCTGGGTGGTTGGGTATTGCGCATCCCGGAGTGCCCGGGTATTAGCTTCGAGCACTCCCAGTTTACCTGGTGTGATCTGGTGACCCAGATACTCGACTGTCTGCTGGAAGAAGGCGCACTTCTTGAGGCGCAGGGTTACCCCGGCGTTCCGCAAGAGGGTGAGTACCTCGTCGACATGTTGCACATGGTCATCCATGTTACGCGAGAAGACGATGACGTCATCCATGTACGCCAGGCAGTTCCGCCACTTGACTCCCGACAGTATAATGTCGATGGCCCGTTGGAATGTGGCGGGGGCGTTGGACAATCCGAAGGGCATCCTTAGGAACTCGTACACGCCACTGTGACAGACGAACGCCGTCTTGGGGATATCCTCTTCCGCCACTGGGATCTGCCAGCACCCGGCATTGCAGTCGATAGTGGTAAACACTGTGGCTTCCCCCCGCGAGTCGATACACTCGTCCATCCTTGGTAAAGGGTATGAGTCTTTCTTGGTAACCAAGTTGAGGCGTCGATAATCGATGCAAAACCGAGGGGTTTGATCCTTCTTCGGTACGATCACGACTGGGGCACCCCACTCCGACATCGAAGGTCGGATCACCTTAGCTTCACTCATCCTCTTCACTTCCCCATCAACGATCTCTTGTTGCATAGGTCCCGCACGATGCGGTTGCGACCGCGCTGGTCGAGCACCTGGTACCAGGTCTATACGGTGTTGGGTTGCCCCAATGGTACCCAGCGCCCCGCCGGTCCACATGACGTCGTGCTTTCTTAGCATCCGTCGTACCCCTTGAGCTACCGAAGGGGGAAGGTGGTCGAGGTCAGCCTCGGCCAGCGCCTTCAAGGCTTCTTGGTCCTTTGGCGGCATGTCCGCCGGATCCGCCGATGGGTTAGGCTTCCCGTCATCGGGTTGCTGTCGCTCGGTGGTCTCGGCGACCGCCAGCACCTCAAGTGGTTCCACTTGACCTTCCTTGTCAGGGGTAAGGATATCTCCTTCGTAGAGCTCGGCAATCCCGAGGATAGTTCCCTTCGGGAGGGTGACTGCCTTGCGGCGATAGTTCGCCATCACCAGCAGTGATGACCCCCCTGCTGGGAGGTCTGCGATACCATTGGCCATGGTCAACCCATGGCGCTTGTAGGTTCGTAGGTTGGACTGGACTCTGCAGATGCCTGCGAGGTCACGGTTAACCGGGAGGACGGTCTCCGATAGCGGCTCAAAGCAAGTCCGCTTGGCCAGCCGGAGTGTCCTCGGTTCTACGCTTGCGTATACCTCAGCCACGCTAACGTGGCTCCCTTGTAGCGTCAGGTCCCTGACGATCGCTGTCTGTATTCTCTTCGTCCCGTCGGCCTCTTGCAGCTCGACGGTCCTCCGGCCCGGCCGGATTGCATCAACGTGAACGTTGATGAAGGTGCACCCCAGTATGCAGGGCACAGATAGCGTCTCACATACCAGGAAGTCAACTTCCGTAGTAAGCTCCCCGATGGTGACCTGCAGCGACATCGCTGCGGTCGTACGAAAGAGACGACCATTCGCATCCTTGATCGTGGGTCCCCGAGCAACTCTGACTCTTGGGAGCCACTTGTCCGGGAGGGTATCCTTCCGGATCAAGTTAGGTCCAGCCCCTGTATCCAGTACGGCGTAATACGACCGGGTCGACTGGGGGTCAACCCCCAGTGTGGCTGATACCTTGAAGTTCTCCAAGGTGAACAGTACGTGGCCTACACCGATATCCGGTGTAGCTCAGGCATCCTGAACAGGGCCCTTGTCTGGTTCCATGTGACGGGGCTTCCCGTCCTCTCCTCCCAACCTTGGAGGTTGGTCATCAATCCCCTGACGCCGTGTCGTCGGGGCCGGAAGGTGTACCCGGGGGTTGATGCGGCGTCGGCTCAACCGCGCTCTCCGTGGGGCTTTCCCCGCGGCAGTCCGGGGTGGCTTGCTAGGGTTACCCCAGCGACCCCGTGTCGTCCTTCCTCTTACTCGTTTCCCGTGCTCGGCCGGGTACTGTCCTCCGGGGCATCCGAGGGAGGGGGTGCCTCCTCGACTGCCAGTACTCCTCCTGGAGCTTGCTGCCTACCCGGTGCCGGGCCTCGGGCGGGATACCCACCCATGGATGCCTTGCGTTGCGCCGCTGCCCGTCGAGACTCCTCCGGGATGAGTGGGCATGCGGACACCCAGTGTTTGTGGTCTCCGCACAACATACATCCGGACGTGCCGGCCGTCCCGGGCGTCCGCGTCGGGTTGGCTCCATAGGTCCGGTTGCCTGCCTCGGGCGCCCGAGTGCCCGCCCCTTGGTAGGCCTTGGGTCCCGGTGCCAGCCGGAACATGGACTCCCCAAACCGGTCGGCTCTACCAGCGATGTGCGGAGGTGCCTCCGTACGTACTGCCCATGTCGGCAGGGGCTGGTGGGGGTTACCCGTAACCGGGGCATACCTTGTAGTCCGCACATACGGGACGCGCCGACCCGCTCCCTCGTTGGCCTGGAACTGGGTCCCAGCCGGGGCAATATACGCTACCGTACCATGCTCATCAAACACCGGCGTCGCCGGTAGCAACAGGTGGCCCTGTTGGTCGACTAGAGGTTCATCCTCACCAGTAGGGGGATGTTCGGTCGCCACCAGTACTGATGCGGCCTTACGTTCCACCTTCTCTTGCCTCGGTACCGGGGTAAGACTGGGCTTGCCTCCCTCACCCTTGGGCTTCGGGGCCAAGGCACATTCCGGGTGTAGCACCCGGTAGGCGTCCCCTTGGGATTTGCACATATGCATCAGTCGACTGAAGTTCGTCCGAGCCGTATTGGCTCCCCGTGCGGATATCCGCACGTAGTTGCGTACTCCTGCGAACAGGATGGCCCGTAGTTCCCCTTCACCGAGGAGCTTCCCCAGCTCGTAGTCGAGCTCTTGGATCCGGCGTCCAAACATCTCCTCATCCTCCCAGGACTGGGCGGTGGCAGTGCGAAGGGTCCAATAGTGGTCTTCGCACTTGTCCTCACTGAGGTAGCTGCTAAGCAGCTCCTTCAATATACCACGGTAATCCATGGGGGTGGCTGCAACCCTCATTCCCGGCATCGGGGATGCCTGGCGGAGGATGCCTCGAACCCGCTCGTCAACAAAGAACGGGAGGGTCTCCAGCGCCAGCCCCTCGCTGACGAGTGCCTTGTCTGCGGCTGCCTTAAAGCTATTCAAGAAGCCGATGGCTGCCAACGGGCGTCCGTTGGGGCCCCCGAACATAGGGACTCCCTTCATAAGGGTCTGCATAGAGCGAATCGCTCGGTTCGAGGTCGTACGCATCGATTCCGGTACGGCAGTGGATCGGTCCTCCAAACTATAACGTTCGGGAGTCAGTACCGACCTGAAGACTTCGTTGACAATCTCCGTGTCCACGTCCTGGATATCCAGTCGCTTCGCCAGTTGATGAGTGAACTCATCGGACTCCAACCGCTTCAGTAAGCTCGCAGTAACCTGCGCTGTCATCGCTTGCAATAGTGACGCTGGAACTTTCGGCGTCGGCGCCTCGGGTACCCGAGTTGCCTGGCTTCCGTCGTCGAGGGGGTAATGGGAGACGGTACCGTCTCCCCCCATCGCCGACTCTGTTCCGGCGTAAGTGTCCGCCGGACCATGTCCACGGAGCCCGCTCTGGGTGCTCCGAGCGTAGCGCTCCGTATGGCTACGTTCCAACTCACCCGACGAGTCGGATCCGTAACCCGCCGTGTCCGGGGGTTGTCCAGAAGTAGCAACACCGGGGTTGACCCTGGTGGCCTCCGAAAGTAGTCCGGCCGGTTCGAACCGTACCGGTGTGGGGGGGACCCGACGGGGTACCGTCGTATGGCGTGCTGACATCAGCACCGCCATTGCGTCCTCCGTACGCTCTTGACGGGCGTCGAGCCCGGTGAACTGGGCTTCGATGCGAGCCAATGATGCCATCAGGGAGTCTCCTGGTGAAGGTGGCGGCGGCGTGAGGTCGGTAGAGGACAGTTGCGGCGGTCCGCCGCCCCCGGCCGTCCGTGCCGTACCAAACGTCGATCCGGCACCGGAGAGCATCGGCGTCTAAATGTTGTCGATCGGGTTACCGATCCCGGTTCCCGGGTTCAGCTCCGGGGTCGGCGTCGACGCCGATCCGTCACCTTGAACGTTCCCCGTCTCTTGGGTAGACATAGTCACAATCAGTCAACCGACGTAACAGTCACCACGAATAAGAGAGCGAGGGGGTAGTTGGGGGAGAGCAACCGTAGATCGCAGTCAAACGCAACTACTCAATACAATCAACAGATCGCAGCACCACGAGTACAAGAAGAGGACTGGATCCCTATCCGTGTGCCAGGGCCGAAGACGGCGTCACCACAAGGGTGACGGAGACCCGTCCCCTGCTGCTCCACCAATGTAGCACAATAGGGTATCCGCTACACGTCCACTCTCAGGGAACACTCACCACGGGGGATCGGCACCAACGTCACCGGGAGGCCAAGGTTGCTGTCCTTGGAGCGCAAGCCACGGGACCAAGATGGGAGCCCGAATGGGAGGGGTTTGTTGTTCTGCCTTGGCCGGCGGTGGATTCGCCGCCGGCCCCCTCGTTATAAACCCTCGGAGACACTACTAACTACCCTCCACCCCAAGATGCAAGTCCCTCTGGTCATACGTAACTTATAGATACCGTGACCAGTACGGACTCTCAAATTGAAAGCCAAGGATTAGAAGTAGCCCCCCTAATATTAGGGTCACAATACGGCCGACCATATTGCTACACCGCTCTCCTTCCGCATATCGCTCCCTGTTGCTTTGCCGGTGCACCAAAGCACAGCCACACGCGGAGGCAAGCAGAGACGAGAAAGCTGCTGGCGCAGCTCAGCCGCAAGCTGCAGTACGGTCAAGTGCATCGCATTGTAGGCACTGTTGATGGGGTGGACCGGCATATTCTGGCCGAGATGGAGCAAGCAGCGGGTGCTGAGGAGTGTCCACTGTCAACGCGCGGCTGCACGCAGCTGCAGTGGTGCACAAGAGTTCCTGGCCAGGACGGTGATGCTGATCGGGAGGTGAAGCTGCGCGCCGTCCCAGTATCGGATGTTGTGCGTGTCGTGCACATCGTGCCGGACTGCGCGGATATGGGCCGCCGAGAGAGTATTGGAGTGGCACCGCCTGCGTTCGGCTCGAGTGGCGAGCGCATGTGGAGGATGCGCTATCTTCTGAAAGTCTTCCAGCCGGACGCAGAGCAATAAATGGGTCTTTTGATACCGTGATGAACAGATAAAAGTGCGCATACGTGCCACAACCGCCGCCGCAACCGCCGCCGCTGCTGACAAAACCGCCGCAACCGACACTGCTGCAGCCTGGACCCCTGCCCCTCGCCTCCCGTTCCGACGCTGCCTCCGCCTTCACGGCCGTGACCGACGCGCCCACGGCAAGCTGCAAGCTGTGATGCAGTGCAACGCTAGCGGTGGAGGGTGCGTAGCACCTGCGGCCCGTACGCCAGCGGGTTGGGCTGAGGACGCCCTCGTCCTCCACGACGGCACTGCCGCCTGGTGACTGGAGCGAGCTGATCGCCCTCCCCCCCCTCCCGCATTCAGCCTTTGGCGGAGGAGCTGTGGGGGGCACTTGTGGACGCCCCGCCTACCCGCAGTTACTCGCCACCGCCGCCGCCAAGGCCTTTGTGGCCACAGTGGCTACAGCTACGCTCGCCGCCACCCCTGCGGTGCCACCGCCGGCGCCGTGATGTTCGTCGATCGGTTTCCGGCCGTGTAGGGTATCTCTATCGACCTTGGGCACGCGAAGTGATGATAAAACGAGGGTGGCAGAGAGGAGCAAAGATGCCGCCGCTCCCTCCGCGACGGCAGCCGCTGCAGTCGCGTGCCGGTCAAGCCAGTCACACTTGTTGCGGTACGCGCTGCCGCCGCCGTGCTCATCCGCCCAGCAGGGCGCGCCGCGTCCGGCGGCCGCCTGCTGCTGGTGCACTGTTGGAGGGGGAGGTGGAACGGCTCTACAGGAGCTCATCCGCCCGGCAGGGCACGCGGCGGCCGGCGGCCGCCTGCCACCGAAGCCGTGTGGGAGGGAGAGGTGTAACTGCTCTACGGGTGCACCGAGGAGGCAGCGGTCTTCCTCGCGGATGTCGCCGCCAAGGTGTGTCCGTGTCTCGCAGAAAGAACTCTTCAGGCTTTGCAGGTGCGCTCGCCCGTGTCGTACACCTCGAGGTTTCCGGCGTGTCGGATCAACGAGAGTCACAGGACTGGACCAACCGCCAATGACGTCCCGTGTTTCCGGGTAGGGCCTTATTGTTTGACCCCGTTTTCTACAAAGCCCATCGAGGCCGCAGACTTACGGCGGACGGGGACTCCATCTCTCGGATTGGAGAGATGGGCAATTCGATGTATATCGAAGCTCTCCGTTTCCGAGGGCTTGATACGGATCAGAGCCATTGATAGGCCTTGTTATGGGAGTCGATGGGGAAACAGTCTATTGTGACGATGCCTGCCAGCGGCATCGGCCGGGCCCAGCCACCGATGGCTGCGGCCGAAGGTGGGAACGTAGGTCCAGTATGTACTGTACAGGAGGGGCACCCAATAAGAAGAGTGGCGCACGCCAACAGCACGCTTGCAGGTGTTCTTATGTACTGTGCAGTATCTGTACGTCTCCAATCTACGACCACCGGACTCAAACTACGACCACTTTGTAATGCGGGACTTCCACAGTGTGTACACACAAGCGCGTTTTCTGGTGGACAAAAGACCAGGCACCAGCCATGTTCAGCCAGCAGGAACCCAGCCTCAAAAAGTTCCTTTCCACAAGTGACGAATATGGTTGAGCTAGCCAGCTCAAGCGCTTTCCATTGGTGTCAACTCTTTCCATTGCGGAGACGTAGCCGCCAAACTGTGGTACGAGACGTGCTCCGCACGCCTGCCAGAATTTTCAACAACATCGTCAACATCCGGCCCGGGCTGCCCTTCTGAGTGATTTCTCCGCGGTCGGCGCGCCGGCCGTGACCATGAACACGGACCGCATCCAACTGCAACCATGTCCCCCCCACGCGTATGCTCAAGGACGGCGCTTCTCCGGTCTGGGAGGGCGCCCGTGTCCATTGAGCAGCTCCAGGAAAAGCAGCCGTCCGGCCGACAAAAGCGCCGTTATTCTGGGATTGCTATACCGACTGCCTGCTTTGTCTTGTCGGGTATAGGGCGGCGGGCGAGGGGGGACGGCGAAGACCGGCAATCCGGAGGCGGTGCCGCCCCGCAGGAGCTGCCGCTGCTCCCCAGATGGTGCGCGGAAGAGGGAGTCACGGGCGAAGGCGATGCGGGCGGCGGCGGGAACGTCGTCGCGCGGAAGCCGGGCGGTGCACCCCCGCGCGGGCGTCGACGCCCGCATCGTCGTTTGCGTCGGCGCCGCCCCCGTCGTCAGCCGAGTCCTCCTCATCATCGTCGTCGCCGTCTTCGGCGTCTGACGCCAAGCAGGCATCCAGCACCGCCGCCGGCGAGTGGTCCTTTTGAGTGGCCGCCCACCCGTCGCCCCCCACCCCGTCCGCCCGCTCATTCCCCGTTTACAGCGGCCGCACCCGGTCCAGCAACTGCAGGATGACACGGCAGAAGGCGCCCTCCCGTTCCCGCAAGTCCACCGGCCGGCACCTGTCGCGGGCGTCGTCCGCCCTCGCCACGACCGCGTGGGTGACAAACCCCGCCGGGCCCCGCCAGCCGTCCCCCCACACCCCGTAGGCGTCGACCGCGTCGCCCGCTGCCCACAGTGCCCAGGCTGTGGCAAAAACCACTCGCACACACAGTACCCAAGTTGGGGCGGTGTGCGAGGGCTGCCTCCCGTGTCGGGGGAACCGGAAGAAGTGCAAGTCGCACACACTCTATCCCTGTTGTGGGGCAATCCCCCCACGGACAAACAAGAAGATGGTGTGTGGTCCAACAGTTTCTTGGTCGGGACGGGGACGCAGGGCCAAGCCCCGCTGTCCCTCCCCTTATCCCCCCAGGGTCCACTCAGAATCTCCCACTCAGAATCTCCCACCCCAGCACCTGCCCACCGGGCCACACGAAAATTCAAGACGATAAATGCAGAAAACCCTCAAATCCAAGTTGGATTTACTACTAAGCTAACTATCCCGAACTTAGGGAATATGGACCCAAATGCAGGGGGAGGAACGGATCAGGCTAGTGGCCTGCCGCCCCTTGCATGGCACGTGTTGCCCCCTACCTGGGGGTCAATACTGCCACACTCCCCTCTCCTCAGTTCCGACCGACCCGGTCGGCCCTGTGAGGGGGTGCGTAAACGCACGTCTCGGCGTTGGGGGGGACGCGACTTGCTGTCCCCCCTTGAGTACGTAACGCGGATGTGGAGGCGGTCACGTTGGCCGCCCCTCTCCTCAAGCTTGCCCACTTGGCAGCTTGCTCTCCTCGGTTCACACCCCACCACCACCACCACTTCTCCTTCACCTTACACGGGGCCACCCCACGCTGGGGAGGCCACCCGTTTACCCACGATCCGAGTCCCCCTCAACTCGAGGCGGGTCTCGGGCCGCGATAGCCAGGACGTCTCTCCCCAACTTGGGGAGAGCCATGGCGACTCCGGGAGTGGAGACGGACTCTCTCGATGAGCGTATGGAGGACACCTCCTACGGTGCAGCGCCTGCCGGGACTTCCGGCGGGGGCTCCGCGATCGCTCCGGGGGGTGGGACTCCCGCGTCACCCGGCTTTGGGTTGACGGCAGGATCTCCCCCGGAGGCGGGACAAGTTGTCCCGCGTGAGGCCTTGGGGCGGTGGTTTTACCCCGCTTGGCCTCTGTATGAGGAGGGGTTGACTGTTCTTCGCTGTGGCCGACTCGGCGCAGCGATGGGTCGGGTATGGGACCGCCTACGGGAGAAGTATCCCCGTAGGGTCGGGTTCCCTGCCGGCTTCAGGACGGACCAGTTTGCCTTCCTGGACGACGAGGAGGTCGAGGACGTGCAGCGGGCCAAGGCCATGGTGGACCGCGGGGGAACTATCCCGGGTCCCGGCGACTTGCCGACCTTCACTTGGGACGCGGTGGCAACTCGCCCCCCGTACCTTCACGAGGCCGATCCGCACACTCATCACTTTGATGTGCGGATGGAGAAGGACTTCCGGCGAGGTCCCTACTTGGTGACCTCGGCTCAACTTGAGTTTCCTCAGCAGTCTGCTGCCAGTAAGGAGCAATACTACCCGAAGAAGCCCGAGTGGTGGCCTCAAGTTGAGGTCCCCTACGGGTTCCCGGCATTGTTGCCACGGTTGCTTGACCACTTCGGCTCCGTCATGTTGACGGCTGGCCCTGATCATCTGGTGTGGGCCATGTTGGCCACCCAGTGGCTCCTCGAGGTCATGTCGACCTGGGTGTCCTGTGTTCAGCGGCGGGGGATGCTCTGGCATCTCCCCCTCCGGCTCATCCAGGGTTTGGAACAGCTCACCCCTCAGCTAGTTGCTGAGGGGTGCTCATCAGGACAACTCACTCTACTTGAGGAGATGCTCCGGCTCCATAAGTTTATCGAGTGGGAGAGCATTGAGCACAAGTTGCGCCGCCCCACTCGTGGGCCCAAGGACGATGGCGCACTTCGCCAGTTCGTATGGGTCGCTCGTGAACTTCACGACGGCCGTGTGGTCCTACGAGAGGGGTTGGGCATCGGGGACTACCCGTATGCCCCGGGGGTGGATCGTCACACTGCGCCACCCCCGGACAAGCCCATAGTTATGGCTGTGCCCTCATATGATGACCATATGACTCAACCTACTGCGGGGGCCCCAAGTCGGGGTCGCAGTTACACCCGGGTACCGCCACCTCGGCGTGCCCCTCCGCTTCCTCCTGTTCCTTTCCAGCCTCACGGGAACATCCCGATCAGCGTGGCCCTGGAGTCATCCACACCGGTGTCTCCCAACTTGGGGGCCACCCTCCTGACGGTATACCCCAAGTTGGTGTTACCGCCCACGCCTCTAACCTCAGAGATGATGATCACCACGTTGGTGCGCACCATTTCCTGGTTGGCCGCGTCGACCGCAACCCTCCAAAGTTCCGAGACTCCTCAACTTGAGGAGCGCGTTCGTACTGCAGTGGCGACCGCGAGTTGCGAGTCGGTGGCGGAGTTTATGACGGCCGAGTTGGCTCGCATTGGGGCTATTATGCCCCAGCCAACCCCACTTGGGCGTGGCAAGCGTCGTGCGAGCCGGGCATACTCGCCTCCTCGCCGTCGTCGCCGTCACTCGCGGCGCTCTCCCTCCGTGTCGGAAGACGAGTTGTCTTACTCCGTCTCGGAGTCCTCTACCCCATCGGAGACGGAGTCTGTCCAGCGTCTGCGTCGCAAACTTGCGCGCAAGACCAGGCAGAAGAGTAGCCACGGTCGGCGCCACTTGCGCGACCGTGAGGGGCGCGACGGTTCCGACTTGGAGCCGCCGCCCCTTCCAACGAGTGGAGACCGTTATCGGCGTGGGTCTCGCCGCTCGCCTCCACGTGAGGGCGAGGGCCGTGGAGTGGGAGAGTCTAGCATGCGTGCCTAGTTGGCAGCTGCCTTTGTTGTGAGAGTGTGAGGGTTAGGGCTGTAGTTTAAAGCCACTCTGCGTACCACTTCGACTTGAAGCACTCTCTTGGCACTGTTGCTCGGCCTTCCCTCACGTTGAGGGAGGGCTGTTAGGGTCTATCTCGTTCCGGGCACAGTACGCCCGGACCTTCTCAGCAGGAAGGTCCTCCACATACTCCCACGTATCATCCTTGGCTTTGTAGCCAAACCAACGCACCCTCAACATGAGGCGGTCAGTATCCTCATCCCAGCCGTGGTCGATGAACTTGTCGAACACGTACTCCTGCGGGCCCTGTTTGGCTGCAGGCAGCGAGGGCAGGCGCCACGTTTTCAAAGCACGCGCCCAAGCTGGGTCGCCTGCAGGCGGTGGTGCAACTTTGACCACGTCCTGTCCGTTCACTGTGCGGACCCCATCGTCACTTTCGATGGTGAAGCGCCGCCCATCAGTACGAAGGACCTGGTACGGCCCCTTCGTCTGGAACACCAACTTACCCCCAGTTGGGGTGTGTGAGTGGACCAATACCCAGTCACCCTGCTCGGGGACATGCTTGGCGTTGCGCACCTTTTTGTCAAAGGTACGCTTGTAGCGCTTTTGTGCTTTGTCCATCTCAGCCCTGACTTTAGGGATGAGGTTTTCAAGCCTAGCAGCGAACTCCGCCTTACTCTCAGTAGGAGTGGGCGTACTGCCACCATCCTCCCTAGTTGGGAGCGGCCGCCGCACGGCAATAGACCGCACGCGACGGGGGGTCACAAAAGCGAGGGGTACTTCCCCGGTAGATGAGTGAACCTGCGAATTGTAGGCAGTGGTCAGAATAGAAATGTATTGGTCCCACGTCTTCACGTGCTCACTCACATAATGGCGCAGCTGCCTAACAATAGTTTTGTTGAAGCGCTCCACCTGCCCATTAGTTTGTGGGTGGTAGGGGGTGGCATAGTTTGCCTTAACCCCCAACATATCCAGCACTCCTTGAAACAGTACAGACGCAAATTGCGGTCCATTGTCCGATAGTGTACTATCCGGAATGCCATACGCGGCAACCCAGTGATCTAGGAAGGCTGACACGACCGACATGGCCGTGATCTCTGCCAGTGGGATCGCTCGCGTAAGTTTCGTGAAGCGGTCACAGATGACCAGGAGGTACTGGTTGCCCTCCTCGGTCACTGGCAGTGGCCCAAGGATGTCCATCGCCAACGCGGCGAAGGGCTCCTTGGCCGGGAACAATAGCATAGCCGTAGTAGGCCGCCGTTCCATCAGACGGTTCTGTGCACAACTTGTGCAGGCAGCCACCCAACTGTAGATGTCCACCACCATGGACGGCCAGTAGTACCTGGTCCTCAGCGTCTGGTACAGTTTACTAGACCCCAGGTGTCCACCCGTGGGAGCGTTATGCTCCCTCTCAAGGATACTGTCCTTGAGGGATGCGGGGACGACAAGTTGTTCGGTCCCCTGGAATACCCCCCTCCTCATGAGGAGGCCATCGTCTCCCAGGAAGAACCGCGTCTCCGCCACTGTATCCAGGGTATCCCTCTGCGACTTGCAGAAGGGATCCTCGGCCTGGGCCTTCACTACTTCGTCCAGGGACAGGGGCAAGTACTTCTTGTTCCCTGGCGCCTCGGGATTCAACGCCTGACCCGAGCGCGTGACTACCCCCACGATGGGGATGTCCTCATCGACTGGGGTGGTGTCCAGTCCCTCGGTAGGTACCCGAGAGAGGCCGTCGGCAAGGGCATGTTGCCTGCCAGGTCGGTACTCAATATCAAAGTTGAAGGGTGCAAGTCGCACCCTCCACCGGTTGAGACGAGTGTTCGTACAGTCCGTCTTGAAGATGAACTGCAACGCGCGGTGGTCACAGCGGATGAGGAACTTCTCACCCTCTAGGTAGTGACGAAGTGACGTCACCGCCCATACCACTGCGAGTCCTTCCAACTCGGTGACTCCGTAGTTCTTCTCGGCCGAGTTTAGCCCCTTGCTGAAGTATCCCACCGGCAAGTACTCCTTGTCCGGCTGTTGCTGAAGCAACACACAACCAAGTTGGTCGTAGCTAGCGTCCACATCCAGGATGTAGTGGCCTCCCAACCTGGGAATAGCCAGGATAGGGGGCTTCAGCAGAAGGTCCCGAAGAGTCTCAAAGGATTCCTGCTCCACCCGACTTGGGGGAGGCAGGTTCTTCGGTAGCGTTGAGCTCACTAACTCATTCAACGGCTTCGCCACTTTGGCGAAGCCCTTAGTGAAACGTCGGTACACGTTACACATCCCGAGGAAGCTCCTCATCTGGGTCTGGGTCCGGGGGTACTGAGCCTTGCGGATGGCCCTCAAGTTTTTCTCGTTGACACTGAGACGCCCCGGACGGACAACATGTCCCAAGTACTCCACCTCTTGAGTGAAGAGGTGGCACTTACTCGCCTTCAGTGACACTCCGGCGTCAGCAAGTAGCTTGAACACCTGGCCAAGATGGCCAATGTGTTCCTCCGGACTTCGGGAGAACACAATGATATCGTCTAGGTACACGAGACAGATCTGCCACCGTACTCCGGCCAGAATCATGTCCATAGCGCGCTGGAAAGTTGCCGGCGCGTTACACAGGCCAAACGGTAGACGCTTGCACTGGTAGGTACCACAGTGACAGGTAAAGGTTGTTTTATGCCTGTCCTCCGGGGCAATGGGAATTTGCCAGTACCCCGCGTTACAGTCCAGGGTAGAGAACACGTTTGCCTCCCCCAGAGAGTCCAGACAGTCATCCATCCGAGGTAGGGGATAACTATCCTTCACCGTGCTCTCGTTGAGCTTACGGTAGTCGATACAGAACCGGGGGGTCCCATCAACTTTGGGGACGATCACCACCGGACTCGCCCACTCGGCGTTGCTGGCCTCGATCACATCGAGGGCCTCCATGCGAGCAACTTGCTCCTTAACGAGGGCCCTTGAACGGGGTCCCCCCCTATACGGTTGTTGGCGTATAGGGGGCGCACCGGGTTTCAACTCGATCCGGTGTTGGGTAGCTCTCATGAGTCCCAATTGACCATCCCACAACTTGTGATATTGGTCCAAGAGGCGTTCAACTTGAACCCTCAACCTGGGTGGAACACCCTCCATGTTTACCTGGGGCCGAGGAGAGGCGACCGACTTGGCTTGATGCTTCTCCTTTCCGGACTTCGGGTCGCTACTTGCGCCCGCGCTGAGGGTGACCGCTACTACCGGTCCCTCGTGTTGGTCGATATAGCCGAACTTGGCCCCCGACTTGAAGAACTTGGGCGACGAGCTCAGGTTCATCACCTGGATCCTCCACGGGACTCCGGCTTTGGAGTCCATCGTGCCAAGGGCAACATGCACTTGGTGCTTGCGAGCAAGACGGGGGTTAGGGTGCACCAACCCGTTCCCCGCATAATCAGTTACAACATCCACGTGCGCCACCGAGTTGGGGGGCAACATGACTTTACGGGCTAAACGCAGAGTAGCAGTAAACCCTTCCCTCACAGAACAAACAGGCTTCGACTGTGAAACTGTCACAGGAGCCACAGACTTTCCCTTACCCAGGATGGGGATAGTCTCCCCATTCATCAACTTGACCCAGTACTCAGGGCCACAAATCAAAGGCACTTGTGTTACGACATAAGGGGTACCCAGAAGCAGGGGTATCGATATATTCTCAACTACTCCATAGGTCACGTCGACCTCATGGGTCCCCAACCGAGTTGGTAGGGTCACGGCACCAACGATGGGAAGTACCCCACCATTGATATCGATCAGATGGTCAGCTTTAGACTTCCAGCGTTGGAGCCTCATCCCCTTTGGTAATAGCGACTTGCGTATCAAGGAGGCTCCTGACCCGGTATCAAGTACGATACGGACACAACAGGCGCGGCCGGGGGCAAGTTGCACCCGTCCAGCCACCTGGAAATTCTCACCCGTCAGCACCGCGATGACCCGACGTGGGTTTACGTTCTTGGGAAGTCCCACCCGAGGTGGGCGGACTCCCTTAGGTCGCCGCAGTATCCGACACGGTTGGTTCGTCCTCTTGGCCCACTTGGCCGAGGCTGCCGTTGTGAGCTTCGGACGACCAGCTCCAACGGTCATTCGTTTCCCGCCGACTTGGCGTCCGAATCTGAGGGCGAAGGGGACGACGACGAGTCCGAGGACGACGTGTCCGCCCCCTCCGTCGAGGGTGTGGCGACCGCCACCACTGGTCGAGACCCACCCTCGCGGCGTGAACGCACTTCGTTCGTAGCCGACTTCTTACTCGCATTCCTAACAAGCTGTTGGATGCGTTTACTCAACTTGGGGCAATCATATGCCCAGTGACCATCGGAGTTGCAGTTCCAACACCGATGATCAGTTCCCGGAGGGGTCTTCCCAACTGGGGAAGACGACGAGGTACCTTGGGAAGTTCCCACGGCAGCTACCACCCTCTCCTTGCGGATTCGGCGTGCCTCTCGCAACTCTCTGGCCTGGCGCGCCTCTTCCCGTTCCTTGGCCAACTCGGCCTGACGCTCCTGGCGTTGTTCCTCCCGCAACTTGCGGTAGGCCTCGCCTCTGCGGTAGGCGAACCTAGCCAACTCGGCCAGGGTCGCCCGGGCAGTGTTATGCTCCCGGGTCTCCATCCGGACTGACCAGTGGAGTCCTTCCACAAACCGACTCTTCACCACAGCTTGTGGATGATGAAACCCACAAAGATTGTTGAGCTTACGGACTCGCTCCGCAAAGGACAACTCGTCCTCCGCCTCTTCCTGATGGGCTTGCGTAAACTCCTCGACTTGAGAAGCCAACGCCGCTTCATCAACCATGGCCCTCAACAACCAGTTGACGAGCTCCAAATAGGACGTCACCTCCCCAGCGCCTCCACTTGAGGAGCTGGGCATGACGGACATAAGTTCTGTCCGCAGGTCTCCCTTCGTAAACTCCTGTAGCATGTAAAAAGCCATGCCTTCACTTATGGCATTGTCGTCACAGGCTTTTTGTGAAACGACGTAGGAACTCAAAGACACGGAGGGGGGGAGTTCCATCCCACTCCGCTTTGTGCCCAAAAGAGTGAAGTGCATTCTTCTTGGCACGGCCCATGGCTCGGGCCTGGTCAGGACCATACGCCACCGACTGTGTTGTGGAGGGCGTAGGTCTCACAGTCAAAGATCCTCTGGTAGACCGGGTTGGCTACCTGGATCTTGGGCGGCACCTCACGTTGAGGGAACAGCCGCTGTGGCACTGGGGTAAGTTCACCCACAGTGCCTGTAGTCCGGCGCGGCGCGCTTGGTGTAGCCGCCGGTGTTGTCGGGGGAACTCCCCCATGAAGGGCGTACGCCCCACCGAGTATGGTGTGGCTCCCTCGTTGGGAGTCACAGGGGTCGCCCCCTGTTCAGGGCGACCCGAGATAGGGTGTCAGGGGGGCACCCCCTGCGCCTGCGGGCTCGAAGGCCCCAATCCGGTCTGGACATTAAGGCCATCTGGCAAACTCGCCACAATCTGATTCAGAATAGTATTCGTCATCGTGACCACCAGGTCCGGCAAAGTCTGCCGCAACACAGTGGTCGCCTCCCGACGGACAGTTTCCGCGAGGAGTGGATTGACGACTCCAGTTGAGTCTCGTCCACCTCCGGGAGTCCACCTGAGGGGTAACCACGTTCCTCAGGGGTCTCAACCGGGGGGCATGGCGCGAGCCCATCGCCGACCAACGGAGGTCCGCCGTCCTCCGAAAAGCCTAGTTGGCGATGGCTCCATGCCAAAGTTGGCTCCAACCCGAGTGGAACTCGCGGGG
>CM020620.1:11303943-11447241 GCA_009829735.1 Pyropia yezoensis
GCGACGCGCGCCGACCCCGCGTCCCGGACGTGGCGCCACCGGCCGGGCGCGTCGGCGCCGTGGATGTGTGATGGTCTGCTTTTGGCGGTTGAGCTGTGGGGGTGCCGCCCACGGGGAGGGGGGGGGGGGAAGGGGGAGGGCAGTCCACAGCGCGACGGGACGGCCGGCGGGCGCACCCAACAAAGGACAGAGACACGCAACATCAGGGAGCTCGGTGGTCAGTGGGCTGTCGCGGCAGCGTTGGGGGTGCTCGCTGGTCTGGTGGGTCACCCGGCGCCGCCCGCGGACGGCGGCGGCGGTGGCGGCGGCGGCGGCGGCGGCGGCGGCGGCGGCGGCGGCGGCGGCTCTTCGCCCTCCCTCCGCCCTCCCACCGGCCGCTATCCCCGCTCGCGGGCGCCGACGATAACGGGGATGCCGGCGACGGCGGCGTGGCACCGCTGCTCCCCCCTACCCCCCCCCTCTCTCCCTCCCCACAGTGCTCTCCCTCCCTCCCCCCCACCGCATCCCGCCGCCACCCTCCCACCGCATCCCCCCCCCCACGGTCCCGCCTCGTCCGCGTCCGTACCTCTAGGTTGTGCCTCGCAGCTGCGACACGGGCGTCCCCCCCCCACACCCCCTCCCCCCCCCCCCTCCCCCCCCCCCACCGCCCGTGCCCTCAAACGCGCGGATCGCGTCGCCGTACGCGGCGGCCGCCTCGGCCAGCCACCGCTGGCAGTCGAGCACCACCCCCAGGTCCAGCAGCGTCTCCCCCGTCGCCACCGCCATGGCCGCCGACCGGCCCGGCACGCCGCCGCCGCCCGGCGGGGGCGGCCCCCCCTTGGCCGCCACCACCCCCGCGGCCGCACCACCGCCCCCACCCCCACCGCCGCCGCCGTCGCCGCCCCCACCACTGCCGCCGGCCGCCGCGGCGTCCGCGGCGGTCGCGTCGTGCGCCCCCCACCCCCCGCCGCCCTTGCCGCGCCCCCCCGGGCCGCCACCGCGGCCACCGCCGCCACCCCCACCGCCCGCCGCCGGCATCCCCCCCCCCCCCCCCCCCCCACCCACCCCCACCCCCAGCCCGCCACCGCCCGGCGCCGCGCCCAGCAGCCGCAGCGCCTCGCGGAGGTGCCGCTCCGCCCGCCGCATCTTGCCATCCCGCGACAGCGCCGCCGCGTGCGCCCGGTGCGCCGCCGCCGCCGCCGGGGAGGTTGGGCGGAGGGGGGCGGGACCGCAAGAAGGCAGGAAGAGAAGGGGGGGGGGGGGACCAGGGGCTTCCGCCGCGACCCACCGACAGCGTCTTTGCGCGCTTTTGCACACATGACGTACGAGTCGCTGCCCTTCCCCGGAGTTCCCGACTCGTGTCGGTTGACCACAACTCGTGCTCCCGAAGAGAGTGCCGGCGTGCCAGACAGGTGCACACGCTGAGATCAGCAGTCCGGTCTTAATTGTGTGCTCGTCCAATGGCAGGCCGCCATGAAAAACCAAACTTCTGGAGAGCAGCGTCGAAAGCTCCCTGACGCGGTCTGGAGGCTGCCGCGTTCCGAGCCCATTTCAGGCCTGGCTGGTGTCTGCGGCTGCGGCGTTCCTGCCAATTGGGGGCAGGGGCGCCCCCAGTGCCTCAGTTAGCAGATGGATCGGCCGGAAGCCGACCTGGGGAATCGTATCGGTGCGGCGTTTGCACCCCCCATTCTAGAGGCCACCCGGCGCGGTGCGGAGGTTTTTTCAGCGATAAGTGGGTCACAGAGTGGCCCACCAGGAGCAACGGAGAGGCTTCTTTTCGGGCCAGCGGTGACACGTCCGGCGAGGAGATAACAAATCGCGAGCTTTCCACGTGAGGCAAACGAGATGATTGGAATTCCCGGGCCTGGTGGCTGAAACGTTTTGCCTCAGTCCGACCGTAGTGTCCGGACCACCCCGCCCAGCCAATGGAACAGTGTCTGAACAGACACCCGCAAACGCCGCACGTTCTTGTCCGAGTATTTTATAGAAAAGCACGATAGCCTATCCTTCGAGACGTATGGTGCTTTTCCAAAAAATGGCCACATCGTGTGGAATGCAACCTTTGACGGACCTCGGACACCGCCCCCTGGCTGGTCTTCCAGGCGTGTCACACGTCCGCCAGACTTTCGGGGAGCTCGATTGTGTTGATAAGTAGTGCTGGTTGTGGGGGTCACGTGCTCGCGATGGCCAGTTTGCCGAGCTTCCGGGGACCACGCGCAAACCGTGTCACAGGCTGCCGTGGGTTGGTGTGGACCGGTGAAATGGCGAGGTGTTCCCAGTCTGGTGGGCTAATGCGGGCCTCGGGTTGTTTACTATGTGGCCTCACGACCCCCTCAGGCCTTCATGTTATTGGCCGTTTGAATCTCAGAGGCGGACCCAAGTCGTTCCGTGAAACCAGCCGGGTCTTCCAGTCCGGGTTGCGGCCTGCGGAGTGCTGGTTGCGGACGCTTCCGGCAACCTGCGAAAAACGTGTCGAGCATGCGATTGGTCAATGTAATCACGAGGCTTGTCTTGCAACGTGTGCTGATTTGATTGCTAAGCATGCGTCGGCAGATGGCCCAAATGACGTGCCCAACCGTCACATTCTCTGGAGTATATGCATCTCAGCCTGTGGCCGGTGCGATCTGCGCGCTCCGTGCCCTACTATTGGCTGCACGTAATGTGGACCAGTCCCGCGATCATGGGCCAGGTACTGTTGCTGTTTGCATCGGAAGGTTGCGTTCCCACACCGAGGTGGCCATTTTTGGGAAAAGCACCATAACCCTAGGGCGCGTGGTCACACCATCAGGTGGCCGCTGCTCCGCCAGCATACGTCCACCCCCTCGCTGCTGTTTTCGCTGTCGTTTCCTCATCACGTCCCAGCCTGCAGCTACAAAGAGGCCACAAAAGGAACAGAGGGAAGCTGACCTCATCCATATATGGTGCTTCTCCCAAAAATGGCCACATCGGTGTGGGAACGCCACCTTCGACGCAACCAGCAGTCACACGTGCCCTCTCGATCGCGGGACTGGTCCTCATTTAATTGACCAATGCGAGCGCATTGCAGGCGCAGATCGCGACGGCCTGTGACGGTGATATTGAGCGAGCGGTCTGTCTCGATCGGCTCGGTTCTGGGCGCGTGCGTCGGCCGCAACCCGTTTGTATGTCTTTTCCTGTTCTGGCTCCTGTCTCGCGCCACGGCTGGCGCCCTCTCCGTCCTCATACCCACGTGCAACGTCTGGCTCTCCTCGAGCTCAACGAACCACGCCCCACCTGTGACTCTGTCGCGGTTGGTGGTGCCCGTCCGCACCGCCCATCCGCCCCCTGCCCGTCGCCGTCAGTGCCCTTCCTGCGTGTGACGGTGTCGCTGCTCGTGGTGCCCGTCAGCTCCGCCCGGCCGCCCCCTGCCTGTCGCCGTCGGTGCCCTTCCTGCGTGTGACGGTGTCGCTGTTCGTGGTGCCCGTCCGCACCGCCCGGCCGCCCCCTGCCCGTCGCCGTCGGTGCCCTTTCCTGCGTGTGACGGTGTCGCTGTTCGTGGTGCCCGTCCGCACCGCCCGGCCGCCCCCCGCCCGTCGCCGTCGGTGCCCTTCCTGCGTGTGACGGTGTCGCTGTTCGTGGTGCCCGTCCGCACCGCCCGGCCGCCCCCTACCCGTCGCCGTCGTGCCCTTCCTGCGTGTGACGGTGTCGCTGTTCGTAGTGCCCGTCCGCACCGCCCGGCCGCCCCCTGCCCGTCGCCGTCGGTGCCCTTCCTGCGTGTGACGGTGTCGCTGTTGTCGCCTTTCCACGTGTGACGGTGTCGCTGTTGGTCGTGCCCCGGCCGCTCCGCCCGGCCGCCCCTGCCTATCGCTGTTGGCGCCTTTCCCACGTGTGAGGGTGTCGCTGTTGGTGGTGTGCTGATTCGTGTCCCGTTCTGCCTCCTCTTTTGTTGCGACCACTGTGCTCTGGCCGCTCACATCATGAGTGGGCGAGGGTCGGCGGACAAGAGCACGACGTACCGTACCTGCAGCATATGTCGGTTCAGGTTCAAGACTGGCACGACGGGGCACAACGCGAAGAACTGCCCGCTCAACGACCATGGAGTCCGATCACTGCTGCCGAGCACCAGCGAGTACCACGCCGCGCGCCCTGCCTGTCTGGCAATTGCTCGCATCACATGACGTGCTCGGTGTGCCACAAGAAGGGCACGCGAACAGCACGCAGAAATACAACCTGCTACGCTGGCGCGTGAAGGATGGCAAGATCACCCGCTCCGACTACCAGCCCGGGCTTAATGTGGACGAATTCGTCTGCGAGCACGTGCAGAACACGGACGTGCAGCAAATCGTGGAGAACACGGTGAACGCGGCGACGAGAGCGGCGGTAGACAAGGCGCGTGACGCTGCTATGACGTCGACACTGCGAGCCAACGTTCACAACGGAGGTGTTTCTGGTGATCAAACTGTGGCTTTGATGGACGCGCGGCGATCAAAGGCGTCCGTCCTCAGCGACAAGAATCGAGCCAATTTTGACAGCGTGCGGCGCCACCGCAAGCGCGGCGCCGTCGGTGCCAACGCAGCGGCAGCTTACGAACAAGAAGGCAGCTTCAGCGACATGGACGGGAAGGACGACTCACGTGACAGCTCCAGCACAGGCGGAGACAGCCGACGCGTCCTGTCAAGGAAAGCTGTTCTACCGCAGACGAGGCGGGAGCTGATGGCGCATCTGGCAGCACGTAAGACAAGGACGTCATCCGCAGCGCGTGCCATAGTCAAGGCACGAGGGGCTGCTTCTGGTGGGCGTGGCGGCGCCGGATCGTCACACAAGACACCGTCCGCTTACTCACCGTCTGGCCGTTCGCCCGCGACACGGTCGCCCAGTCGCAAGGGCAAGGGCACTCGCAACAACAACGATGTGCACGTGGTGTCCGACTCTAGTGGCTCTGCTGACGGGGGACGCAGCTGGCCGACGGGCTCTTGGGTGCGGTTTTCGGCGCTGTTGACGCCCATTCAGTGGCACCCCCTGTCATCGCTGACGCCGACGGGGCTGGCAGAAGCTGCTCTCGTCGCCGCCTGTCAGCTACCCGTCGAGGAAACGGACGATGACGTGCGCAATATGGTGACACAGGCGGCGCTGAAGCTGGGCTTGCGCGGGTATGTCATGTCATGCGGGCAGTACTCCGCGGCTCACATTGCGGAGTTCTTGTGCAACAAGTTTCCGCCGATGATGCAGGAGATGTACCTGCCGTGCGTGGCGGGTGGCATTGTAAAAGTCCATGCACAGGCAGCGGCAGCTGCAGAGCGTCACGCCGATACACAGTCACTCCCACCTGTTATTCGCGTTCGGCCGCCGCCTCGTGGGCGTCCTGCTGTCAACGATGCCGACCCTGTCGACGTCAACGCAGTGTCATCCACCGGTAGACGTGGCGGCACACACACATCTACTGAGCCGGTCGGAGAAGATGCGATTGCGGGCGGTGCTGCCGCGGATGACACGAGTGTACGTGCACCGCCCTCGGCTGGCCCAGCAGCTGTGATGCAGCCTGCTGGCGCGGGTGTTTTCGGGCGGCCTGTGGTCTTCGGTGAGTTGAGTGGGTCTCCAGTTGCGACAGGGAGTCTACCGGTCGCTGCCCTCCCTGTGCAGCGGTTAAACTCCAACCTGTGTGGCGGTCGCGCTGCACGTGCACCTGTCACAGCACCCGTTCCAAGCGGAGTTCGTGTTGGAGCGACGCCCGTGTACGGCCAGACGCCCGACCACTCCCTTGCCTATGGTGGTCTCGGCCCTGGCGTGAATGTACGCCGTGTTGGGGATTTCTCCCAACCGATGCAGCCGGTGAGCGGCGGTGGTCCTGCTGCTGCTGCTTGTCTGCAAGTCTCTGGGGTTGCTGTGTCTGCCGTGCCCGCAGCTGCTTCTGCCTTTGAGGTCGTGGCCGCACCCGCCGCGTTTTATGATGGGACACCCGGCGGTCCCACTCCTGCTGCTGCTTGTGTGCAAGTCTCTGGGCTGCTGTGTCTGCTGTGCCCGCAGCTGCTCCTGCCTTTGAGGTCGTGGCCACTCCCGCTGCCTGTTATGATGGACACCCGGAGGTCTTACTCCTGGTACTGCGCTCGAGCCCAGGTCACAAGTGTAGCCGTCAATGCACTGCGTCGGCATGATGGTGTGGGCGCGAAGACGTCGGAGCCTGCGTCGGTGACGTACACGTCGCGGACTTCGCATGTGATGTGCTTTGCACGCGGCGAGGGTGTGTGTTAGAATTTGCGCGGTGGTCTAAGCGTGCGCAGTGGCTGGGGGGGAGGGCAGCTGCGGGCGCCCAACAGCAGGCGCCCGCCACTACAGGCACAGGAGAATGGAATGCATCCGCGGTCATCGCCGTCTTGCCAGTGACGCCAGATCTCTTTTTTTATCTCTATGTGTGCAACAGCCGTTCTGCGGCTGTCTACTGCAGCAACAAAGCATCCATGTTCATCTGCACTCGCACGAACTGTCCCATGATTTGCGCGTGTGTCAGCATCATCGCCGCGTCGGCCAGCAACCGTCGAGGCTTGTCCTGATACCGACTGTCAAAGTAGACAAGGTCGCGGATGTGCCTCTTCAATTCATTGAACACCCCCTCGATAGGTTGAAGGTTGGGGGAGTAGGCGGGGAGCCTGATGTAGTACACGCCATTCTCCTGCAGGAATTCGTCCCCTTGCTGGTCATGGATGCCAGCGTTATCGAACAGCAGCACGCTGTTGGCCGGCTGCAGGTCCCACGGCAGGTTGGGCTGGTACTTCCCTATCGCCTCCACTTGCATCAGGTCTTCCAGGAGCAGCCGCCAGCCATCCGAGTTTTGGGCAGGCCCCAACACCACCGTCTGCATCCATAGAACACCCGCGCTGGCGCTGACTGCCATCATCGTGCTCGTCCTCGGAATGGTACGTGGGTCTCGGTCGAGCAGCACGCACGAGCTGTTGCGCTGCGACCTGCCGTATTTCCTGTACGAGTCCTCACCCGATTTATGCGTCTCATCGATACTGACGATGCACCGCATTGGAATCTGGCTCATGGTCTGCGCGAACTGCCGCTGGTTGTTCAGGTTGCGCTCATGGAACAGCCTCTCAATCTTCTTCCGCGTATAGCCATGGTAGCGTAGCACACGGTAGACAGTGGCGGCGCTGGCGTGGACGTCGGCGCACTCGTCAGACATGCTTCTCAGCTCCTTCAGAAGCTTGACGTGGTCCTTCAGGAACGCAGCCGGTTCTGCCTCTACCAGGTGCTTCACAGCAGCAGCGAGCGGAGACGAGAAGATAGCGGCGTCAAAGTGCGCGTTCTCACGCTCCTCACTCTGCCACACTGTCCCCGCGTCTTCCCACCGGCCAACCCAGCGGCGCAGAGACCGGGGCGAGCAGCCGATGATGTCTGCCACCTCCTCCTGGTTGTATTTTTCGGAATACAATCCGAGTGCGTGCAGTCTCTCCTGCTCAGAGAACATCGCAGCAGCCGTGACGGAGCGCAAAGCAAAGCAGATGCAGTGCGTCCACCAGGGCATCCACCGAAACCGTGCGTGACGCGACATGCACCGCACTGTAGAGATCTTTGCTGCACGGGCGCCATTGGTCGTGCGGTCCGATGGCAGTAAGTTGTGAGGGAAGGAACTCCCTCCTGACGGTCTGTCCCTGGGCGGTCGCCAATCTTTGCAGACGTTCCCGGATTGCCGGCCGCTTCGGACTTCTTTCCAAAAAGTGCTCGAATCCATGCATTCGTCAGTCGACACTGAATCGATCGGCCGGCACCAAGCCGACATTACAGTTAGCGACCTGCTCCCATTTTCTGCCCCGAAATTCGTGATCACAGCCGAGGCAGACCCCGCGAGATGTGGGGCCGTCGTCGCCCGCCGTTCGACTACCGTCGTCAGCATCATGGACGTCGTCACAACCGTCGTTCCCATACCACGACGCAGCACCCTGTGAGCACCTTGGCTTCTGATGCAGTACGTCACATGGTGACGACGTGGGGGCGAGAACGGTACGTTGAATGGTCGGGTGACTGGTCTTCTCGTACATGTGCGTCCTTCATCACCCTGGTCCTCTCAGCTGTCATGCGGGACGGACTTGATGCGTCAGACGTAGTTGGGGGAGTCTTTTGCACGACCCGTGAGGCTCCCGGTCGTGTCGCAGACGCTAAATCCGATACTGACCCGGGTGCACTCTTGTCTTTTTCTCCACATTCACTCGCCTGGTGCAGTTGCCATCTATGTCGATTGATCAGATGCCGCGGTGTGCGCGCGCCGCGGGTGATCGCCGCGCCAACAGGGGCGAGGGCCGCTCTGCGGTCCGTCGGCGCGTTGCGCTGGGCGCCAGCGGCGGCATCGGGGGGGGGGGGGGGGGGGGGGGGGTGCCGGTGGCCGGGCGTTCTCCATAACCGGCGGCAGAACGCCTGGCTGCCCTTGCGCGGGCGTCGGTGGGGGGCAGTGGCGGCGGTGGCAGCAGCGGCGGTGGCGGCGGCGGCGGTAGCACTGCTTCCGCCACCGCCGCCGCTGCCGCGGCTGGTGCCGCCGCCGCCGCCGCCACGACCGTAGGTGGCCGCCGCCACCGGCACCTCCACACTATCCTGCGGTCGCTGGCGGCTGGCGACGTGGCCGCGGCGGGCGCCGCGCTTGGCGCTGCTTGCGAAGAGGAGCTGGTGGCGGTGGGCCGCGGCGGGCCGGGTGGGTCGGCCGCGGCCGTGTACTTGGCGGCGGGGCGGCTGCGACTGCTGGGCGACGTCGAGGCCACCGCGGCAGGGGTGCTGCAGCTAGGGCAGGCGACGGTCGCGGTGGAGGTGGCGGCGGGGTGGCGTGGGGAGGGGGGAGCACCCGGGCGAGGCGCCTACCGCACCGCCGCGTCGGCGTCGGCGGCGGCGGCGGAGGCGGCGCTTGCGGCCGCCGAGGCGCGGTGGCGCGTCGAGGCGCGGACGCTGTTGTCCGCCGGCCGGGCCGTGCGGTCCGATCTGACCGCCACCGCCGCTGCGCTGCGGCGGTGGCGCTGCGCTACCGCCTGGCGGGAGTGCTGCAGCTGGGCGACCGACACCGCCGGCTGGGCGCCGACGCGGCGGCGCACCTGATGGCCACCGCCCCTGCTGGCGCGGGCTGGGCGCACGCCGGCCGGGTGGTGCGCGCAGTGGCGGCGGCCGGGGGGGAGGAGAGGGAGGGGGGGGAAGGGGGGAGCCCCCGTGGGGCTGCTGTGCCCGTCGTCGACGCGGACGCGGCGGCCATCCGGCTGGCAGGCGCCAAGGTGCTGTGGGCGGCGAGGGAGGACTGCAACTTCCGTTCGCGCGCGCTGCGGGCCGCCCTGCGGCTTGTGGCCGACCTCGGCGCCCGCCTGCCCGATGGCAGCCGCTGCGGCGGCGGCGGCAAGGGCACGGCGCGCGGTGGCACGGCGGCGGTGCCGCCGCCGCCCGCCGACGTGGCCGCCGCGGTGACCGCCACGACGGCGGGTGCCCGCCCCAGAGGCAGTTGACGTCGCCGTAGGCGCCGCCGCCGCCGCCGCCGCGGTGGAGCTGTCGGCGGTGCGCGCTAAGGCTTCTCGCGCCGTCGCCCGCTGGTCGGCCGACACGCGGGCGGAGCAGGCGCGAAAAGTGTTTGACAAGAACCTCGGCCTGGGCGTTGCCGCGTGGGGTGGGGGGGGGGGGGGGACGGTCCGTCCGCGGCGGCGGCGGCGGCAGCGGCTGGCGGCGCCGCCGCAGCCGCCGCCGACCAGGACCTGCTGCACCTGGAAGAAGACGACACGGACAGCGTCGACGGTGGCGGCGGTGGTGGTGGTGTCCGGCACCCCGACGCCCTGAACGCTGTCGAGGTCGACGCTGCCACTGGTGGCAACGGCGGCGGCGGCGGCGGTGGCGGTGGCGGCGGCGCCGACGCCAGCATCGCCGCCTGGTCGGTGCTGACGCAGATAGTCGGGGTCCTGGCGGTGGCTGCTGCCGCCGCAGCCGCCGCAGCCCTCTCGCGCGGGCTCGCCCTGTCCCCCTCTGACCTTCCCGCTGGGTGGGCGGCGACGCTGTTGAGCAGCCACCCACTGGCGGGCGCCACCCCCCCCTTTCCCCCCAAGCTGGTGACCTGGTACCAACTGCACCCGCAAGCCGACGTGCCGTCACGGGTGGCCGACTGGTGCTTTTCCGAGCGCCCCTCGAGGGCCGTCTGCGTGTGTCAACGCCACCTCTGAAAAATACACGAAACTCCACATTACCAACATGCACGCACCCTTCTCACAGGACACCGATTGAAATTTGTCATGGCACGAGCAAAGGGAGAAATAGAAAGCACATGCGACGCAAACGGTTGCAGCCAACGAACGCAAGCAGCAGGAAAGGACAGCACGCACCGAGACCCTCCACCTCCTAGTCGTCGCAGTAGTGCCGTTGAAAAGTGCTGTTTGAACGGAAAACTCGCTGACAATGACGACATGTCAAACGGACAAGCGCACCTCCAGGCAGACGAATAGCAAGACGATTGGGGTCGACCATGGGCCCCTTGCCCTTCGTGGACTTGCGCACCGGCTCCTTAGCCTCGTATTGACGACGGCCGCTGCCGTTGCCAACACCGCCGTGACGACCTCCATGCCCGTCGCCAGCGCGGGCTCCCGCCTGACTGGACCGACGGCGCGGGCTGCGGCTGTAACTGCTTCTGCGACGCCGCCCCCCCCGCCCAGTGAAATCGATACGGCCGCTGCTGCTGCCGCTGCTGCTGCCGCTGCTGCTGCTGCTGCTGGAAGAGGGGCTCCTGGCACGACGACGGTAGTCACATGCGTTGCGACTGCGCGACCTGCGGCGACTTCTCCGAGGGCTGCGACTGCGCAACCGGGAGCTGCGCGAAGAGGTGCCGCGGCTGCGACGGCTTGACGCGCGACCGCGTCGGCTGCGGCTCCGGATGCGCTTGCGGCTGCGGTGGTTGTTGGGGTCGCGCCCCTCGCCGCGCACAGTAGTCGGAGTGAGCCAAGTGTCGGGGTCTTCCGACGTCCGCGCAACGCGACCACCAGCACGTGCCCCAGACACTTCGTCAGCACCGGTTACAGCGCGAGCAGCATGCGGCCGCGCCGGTGCTGCGGTCGATCGCGCCACTGGCGGCGCCGCCGGGACAGCCGGCACATGCGGCCCAGGCGGCTCGGCCGGTGAAGGTACAGGCGGCGCAGGCTCCGCCGGCGCAGCGGCCGCTGCAGAGTGCACCATGTGCATGTCTGGCAAACCGATAAACTCCAACATGTCGCCGCCGTCCCGCGTAAACTCGTCCTGCGCCCGCCTCACAGTCGCTGCTTGGTTCATCAGCGACGCCTTGTCGTTCATCCGCTGCAGCAGCAGTAGGGATTGTTCGTGAGCGCGCCCAGTGCAATGCCGAAGCATGGCCACCGGTGAGTCGAAGGCGCTGTTACACGCAGAGCACCACCATCGCTCGAAGTTCATCTCGCGCAACTGCGCAGGGGGTGCCGCCTCCTGATACCGCATCGACGCCATCCGCTTCTTGTGCGGCTGCCCAGCCAGATGCTGCTCCATTGGCGCCCGAGAACTAAGGTACTTGCGGCAGGCAGTGCAAATGAGGAAGGTGGAGTTCGCTACACTCTTGACGCAGGGCGTAAAACCAATGGCAGGCTCAAGATCAGCTCGCGGTCCGGCACCGCCGGCGACGTCATAGTGGTAGCCGCCGTCCGCATCATAGTCACCGTCATCGCCAGCAAAGCCCCCGGCTACCTGACCTGTCCAGAGGTGTTCGCCACCTTGCCCACCGGGGGTGCCGTCAACACCGTCAGCACCGCCGGGACAGCCGGAACCACTCGGACCCCCGGCATTACTCGGACCACCGCCAACAATCGGACCACCGGGACGGTGGGTATATGCAGCATCGACACCGTGATGCCGTCTGCCGTCACGACCGGCGCCGGCGCTGCCACTCGGGTGGCCGGCACCAGCACCGCCGCGGGCGGCTTTACGTGCACCGCCAGCACGACCGCCACCGCCGCCTTCGCCGTACGCCCCCCCCGCAGCGACGCCACAACCCTCGTATGTCGCACTGGCGCCGACACCACCGCCACCATAGACACCGCCGGTGGCCCAACGCGCATGCTCACCGACACCATGGGTAGAGTCACCGGCATAGAAATCACCGCCTCCACCATCGCCACGGGGATAGCCGCGGACTGCACCGCCGCCGCCACGAGCACATCCGCCGTGAGCGCGGCCTCCACCACTCGCATAGGCACCACCGGCAGTGCCAGCGCCGTAAGCGCCGCCCGCACCGCTGGGGCCTCCACCGTAGCCGTCCCCGGCGCCGCCAGCACGGCCGCTAAACGCATCCCCAGCGCGGCCGGCGGCAGGACCAGAACCTCCGACGGCTGCGCCCGCGCCTGCGCCGTAGCCGCCACCTGCACCTCCATCACGCCAATCATGAGCACCGCCGCCAACACCGTCGCCACGTGGATAGCCGTCGCCTCCGTTGACACCGCGACGAGCGTGATCGCCACGCGGATAGCGGCCGCCTGCACCTCCATCGCGCCCAGCATGAGCACCGCCGCCATCACCGCCGCCACGGGGATAGCCGTCGCCTCCGTTGACACCGCCACGAGCGTAACCGCCACGCGAAGGGCTGCCGCCTGCACCTCCATCGCGCACAGCATGAGCACCGCCGCCATCACCGCCTCCTCGGCGATAGCCGTCGCCTCCGTTGCCACCGCCACGAGCGTGACCGCCACGCGAATAGCTGCCGCCTGCACCTCCAACACGCCCAGCATATGCACTGCCGCCATCACCGCCGCCACGGGAATAGCCCTCGCCTCCGTTGCCACCGACACGAGCGTGACCGCCACGCGGATAGCCGCCGCCTCCACCGCCGCCGCCACGAGCACTTCCGCCGTCGGCACGGCGTGCTCCACGAGCATCGACACCGCCGGCGTAATCGCCGCCGCCATGGCCAGCAGGACCAGCACTTCCGCCACTAGCGCCGCCGGCGTCGCCACCATTCTCGCCGGCCGAGCCACGGTCACTACAGGCATATGCCGCAGGGCCACGGCCGCCAGTGCGACCGTAGCCATCGCAGGGACGCTCTGCGGCACCGACAATTGCACCACCTGCGCCGTCGGCACCACGAGCGAGGAGGCCGCCGTGAGCGGCAACAGCCGGAGCGTCCTGGCCGCCTTCAGGGCGCCCTGCGCCACCCCCAATCACACTGGAACCCGCGTCATATCCGCTGACGAGCACATCATCACAATCTGCAGCTCTACTAGTCGCATCCGCGGGGTCGTCCATATCGCCACCGTGACGATGACGAAGGACAGCACCCCCCGGCACGTTACTCGCATCACCTGCATCATAGATGACGCCGGTTGGGCCGGCGGCACTGGTCGGCCCCAGCCTCCGCGTGTCCAAACGGCATGACAGCTTTCCTGAACCGACAAGAGAAATAGCGTGACACGGAAATACAGAACACAAGATCCGTCAGACACAGCTTCTCAACAGAGCGCCGCGGACAGGCACCGCGCGCACCAGATCGCGCCCACACACAAGAGACGGAAAATGAGCCACCGAGGACACCGGACACGCGTACAGCTAGTTCTTGATTCGCAACTTCCGCGTGTGGCAAAGCGTCTTCGCAGCTCCGGTCCAAACGTCCACAGCAGCACAACGAAGATGCACAATCCAAACAGGGCGATACATGCACACGACGCCAGCAAGAGGGTCGCGACCCTCCACGACCCTCCGTCGTGACCACTCATCCAACCACGTGGGGGCCTCGCCTCGCGCGACCAGCTGACACGAACAAGTAGACCCTGTGCCTGTTCTTCATATCTGCCGCAATTTTTGCCTGACTGTCCAATCAGAAGTGCCAAACGCGATTCTTCGATTCAACAGGGGTTGACCACGGCGCTCGACAACTGACGTGAAAAGTCGGAAATGCAGCGGAGAAAAGGCACGGCACCCATCCGCGACGATGGACGTCGGGCGTCCCTACGGCGTTTGTTTTCAATTGCACTCGAGAGCCAGGGGCGGCGGATTGGTACCCCCAGGCGACTTGGCCGCAAAATGCGGGCAGGTGCTTCAGGCACATGTTGCAGCACATGTGCCAAACCGCGCGCAGACACGAGGACGCTCGCGGCGCCGCCTTTTACCGGCTTTTGACTGACCGTGCAACTGCCGCAAACGCCGCCGCAGTTGTCGCGGCTTGCGTCCCCGGTCCGCTGCCCCCACACTCACTCGACGGAGCCGGGGGGACCGTCGCGTTGTCAGCTTTGGTCGCCGCGGCGGCGACGGGGGCAACGCTGCTGTGGGAGGTCGCAGAGAGGGCGGTGGCGGTGGTCGCCGCCGCAGAAGCAGCCGCAGCGTTGTCCGCCGTGGCCACAGGGGCGTCGGTGCCGGAGCTTGCCGTCGCAGGCCCGGATGCGTCGTCAACGGCAGTGCTGGCCGCGGCGGCGGCTGTGCCGGAGTTGTTGACGGCGGTCGCCGTGGCGGGACAGCGGCAACGGCGGCGATGTCGGTGGTGGTCGCCGCGACGGCGTGTGCGGCGGCATTGTGGCCGGCGGTCGCCACGGCGGTGGCGGCAGACATGGCCGCCGCGGCGACGGCGGCGGCGGCGTTGTGGTTGACAGAGGTCACTATGATGATGCCGGTAGAGGCCGCTGGGACTGCGGCAGCGGCGGCGATGTCGGTGGTGGTCGCCGCGACGGCGTGTGCGGCGGCATTGTGGCCGGCGGTCGCCACGGCGATGGCGGCAGACATGGCCGCCGCGGCGACGGCGGCGGCGGCGTTGTGGTTGACAGAGGTCACTATGATGATGCCGGTAGAGGCCGCTGGGACTGCGGCAGCGGCGGCGATGTCGGTGGTGGTCGCCGCGACGGCGTGTGCGGCGGCATTGTGGCCGGCGGTCGCCACGGCGGTGGCGGCAGACATGGCCGCCGCGGCGACGGCGGCGGCGGCGTTGTGGTTGACAGAGGTCACTACGATGATGCCGGTAGAGGCCGCTCGGACTGCGGCAGCGGCGGCGATGTCGGTGGTGGTCGCCGCGACGGCGTGTGCGGCGGCATTGTGGCCGGCGGTCGCCACGGCGGTGGCGGCAGACATGGCCGCCGCGGCGACAGCGGCGGCGGCGTTGTGGTTGACAGAGGTCACTACGATGATGCCGGTAGAGGCCGCCGGAACTGCGGCAGCGGCGGCGATGTCGGTGGTGGTCGCCGTGACGGCGTGTGCGGCGGCATTGTGGCAGGCGATCGCCACGGCGGTGGCGGCAGAGATGGCCGCCGCCGCGGCTGCGGCGTCGTTGCTTGCCGTATTCTTGGCGGCCACCGCGACGGCGGTTTTATTCGCCGTGGTCGCCGAAGCAGCGGCAAGCGTGGCGTCGTTTGCGGTGGTCGCATCGGTGGCGGCCCCGGAGGCGTTGTCGGCGGTGGACGCCGACTGCGGCGGCAGCTGTGGCGACAATGTCGCCGGCGGTCGCCGCGCCGGCGCCAGTGATCGCCGCGGCGTGGTCGGCGGTGGTCGCCGCGGCGGTGGCGGCCGCGGGGATGCGGGCGGTGATTCCCGCGGCGGCAGCTGTGGCGACAATGTCGCCGCCGGTCGCCGCGCCGGCACTAGTGGACGCCGCGGCGTTGTCGGCGGTGGTCGCCGCGGCGGTGGCGGCCGCGGCGTTGCGGGCGGCAATCCCCGCGGCGGCAGCTGTGGCGACAATGTCGCCGGCGGTCGCCGCGCCGGCGGCAGTGGTCGCCGCGGCGTTGTTCACTGTGTTTGCCGCGGTGGCGCCCGCTGTGGCGGCGGCGGCGGCGTCCCGGTGTGGGGTGGTTGTCGCGGCGGTCTTGACGGCGGAGGTGTTGGTAGTTGTCGCCGCCGCCGCGCCGGCAGTGGTCGCTGTGGCGGCGGCGGCGACGACTTTTGTGTGCGGTGGTCATCCTGGCCACCGGGACGACGGCGTTGTTGGCGGTGGTCGCCGCAATGGCGGTGGCGGCGTACGACGCGGTGGTCGCCGCGGTGGCGGCTGCGGCGGGGTTTTTGGCACGGCCGCCACCGGCATCCACGGCTGCGGCGGGTGTCGCAGTCGAGATGAGAGCTTCGGGCGATGCAGAATGGGGATGTCTGCGAGCCGGGGGTGAGGGCGGAACTGTACGACGCCGGCTTCGACGCCGGCAAAGGGAGCGGTGGCGGAGGATGCATGTGGGAGAGCAGGGAGTCAATCTGAATATGAGTGACAAGGGAAAAAGTTATGTTACGTTCACCGCGACGGGCAAGACCGATGCTCACCCACAGCCAGCACTCACAACGCCACCACAGATTCAGTCGCGACGACCGCGAATGCGCCGCGCCAGCATGATGTCCTTGAGGGTAACGGTGACGCGCTTGGCATGGGACGCGCACAGCACAGCGTCCTCAAAAAGCTGCACAACGTGCTGCTCCCCCACCTCCTGCAGCGCCGAGAAGGCGGCCTCCTGGAAGCGCATGCCAGGGGTGGCGACATTATCAGCTATCTCACGAACAAAGCGCTTGAAGGGCGCCTGAGGGATGAGAAGGCCGGGGTGCTTCTGAAAGTGACGAATCTCTCGCAAGGCCACGGTGCCAGGGCGATAATGACGCACAGGCATGCGAATGCCTGCGTTGGCATGAATGCGGCGCCGCGCGGCAGCGGTGGGCTTGCGCCTGGTCTTGGCGACGAAAGGCGGGCAGCGCTGCGGCGTCACATTCTTCACGCGGCCAATGTCGGTGGGTGGGAAGGGGGAGACGGGTGGAGAGACGGGCGGGGAGGGAGGGGGGTATGAAAGAGGGGTGCGGACAGCGGTGTGCACGTACAGAGCGACAGTGTGCACGAATGGGTGGGCTCCTGGGGGATAGGTGCGACCACCAGGTTGGTTCGGGGAGGACAGTCGCCATCCTGGGCCTTTATAGCTGCAGCCAGAGGCCAGGGATGCCGACTGAGCCCGTCGGGCCGCAAAGACGACCGACAAACTCTGACGGTGGTCACCGCGGATGTCTCCTGCTTGCACAAAAACGCGGGAAACGTGGCGTGCCAAAAGTTATGGGCTTCCTGTGAGATGAAGAAATTAATGATGCTGCGCAGCCCCCACGGCGCTTTCCCGCAAACACGAGGCGCAGTGGTCCCTGCTGGTGAGAATGCAGAGGACGACCAGTTGTGACACTGTGTGATTCGTACTCGTGGGAATCCTGTGCGCTGGTGGTTCCCACCGGTTGTGGGGATTCGTTTGTGGGGATACACCCTTGCCACAGCGTGTGCCTGCCCACCAACACGAAAGCAGTGCGGAGTGCGTGTGGGAATGCATCCCGCTCGGACGCATGGCAAGGGGTAGGCCAGTGCAGCTCTTTTTGAGCCGCGGAGAGAGAGGTGCTCAGCGAGCCGTCTTTCGTGCGGAACCCCCATGAGAAGATATCACTGTCGGACGTGTGACTGTGCCCGTGACTGCACACGCTCCACACGTTGTTCAATCACAACCATCCACGTCGCTTGGCAGCCCCCCAGGCAGCACTGACCAATGACAAGGACGGAACGTGGTCCCTGTTTGCGGCAGCCGAGAACAACCCGGACTGGAAGACCCGCTCCGATTTCAGGGAATGGCCGCGGTCGGGCCGTCCGATTCACATCGCGAACAACCATGGCTCGCACAGAGGTCGTGGGCCGCCATATTTAGCAAACAGGGACGTGCATTAGCAAACCGGACTGGAACCACCTCGCCCATTTCACCGGTCCACACCAACCCACGGCAACCTGTGACACGGTTTGCGCAGTGGTCCCCGGAAGCCCGCGATCTGGCCATCGCGGAGCACGTGACCCCCACAACCAGCACTACTTCCCAACACAATGGAGCTACACGAAAGTCCGGCGGACGTGTGACACGCCTGGAAGACCAGCCAGGGGCGGTGTCGAGGTCCCGTCAAAGGTTGCGTTCCACACCGATGTGGCCATTTTTGGGAAAAGCACCATATGTTAAGGCTGTGGCAAAACAGTCCCGACTCTGGCGCCACCTTTACCCTTGCAGCCAGCTTTGCTGGCGTCGCGCCGGGAAGGCGACGCCGAACACATCCAACGTCACCACAGGAGCGCGTACGACTGACCGGTGGATTGAGGAAGTGACTGAGGGCCAAGGTCAGAGGACTGTGCACGATACGGACAGGTACTGGCAAGGTAGGGCGAAGGCCTGCCGGCGAGTTCTCAGCCACAAAACAAGGGAATTTAGTACATTAAACCATACATGAATCTATCACATTAACCTACATATGGACGGATTTATCTGGGCTGTAAATAATCCCAATTGTTTATCTATGGCACGGCGACCACGCCCCCTCCCTGGGCGGGCGGCGACGCTAGCGTAACGAGCTACTGCTCTATTCCATACATGTAAATACGCATATACATGTACTGTACAGTACAAACACCCTCAACTGGCATGAGGTGCATACCTATGTATTAAAGCACGGTCGGCGTGGAGGTCATTTTCCCAGTATGCGTTTGTAGGCAGTCCTGGGCCGCTGCAGGGGGGACACGGTGAAAAAGACAAAAAACACTGGCACGTAGCCTCTGACTATCTACATATAGTGCGTCCCGTAAAAAGTGGACGTGCTCGTGTCGTGATCATGTCGAAAATCGGCCACTGGACCAATCAAACCCACACTGCACGACCCGTGCACGTCCACTTTTTACGGGACGCACAACACGTTCACGGCATGGCGCTCTTTTTTCACACAAAAGTAAAGGGCCGTGTAAATAGTCAGGCTGCCTGAGCAACAATGGGAGCCAAGGAGCGTCGTCCGTGCAGCAACCACCCGCGGGACAAGATGCGGGGGTGAAGAACAGCCTGCAGCCTGCTCCCGCACCGAGTCAGTGTCAACACACTCCCCAAAGCGCTTTGCAGTACACGCAGTAGGGAGCACACCAACAGGGTCGTGCGTGAGCTCCCGCTCATTCCCCCCGTCCATCCAATGGACTCCCCACCCAAAGTCCGTAGACCCATCGTCTACAACGATGACCGGCTGTTGCGGCGGAGCCACCCCTCTCCTCGATCCTTTCTTTGCCCCTCGTGGCCCTCCCGGTCCGTCTGCCAAAACCAGACATCCCCCCCCTCGAGGGGGGGGGATGGGGGGGATGGGAGTGTCTGGTCCCCGCAACGGGGCGGCGGGGGGCGGCGCGGGGGATCGCAGACGGCCACCACCGGCGCCATTGCCGTCGGCACCACGGCGGGGGGTCGTGGGCAGGAGGGGAGAAGAACAACAACGACAAAGAGAAAAAAAAAAAAAAGAGAACAGGGCGCTCGTTGGCGCGGCGGGTGGGGAACCCCAGAGCGCTACCTACCCCCGCCCCTCCCCGCCACCCCGCCCACCGAGGGGCCCTCGCGCGGTGGGGACCCGCGTCGTCGCCCCCGTCTGCCCCCCCCCCCCCCCCCTTTCCCCAAAAGCCCCGGTGTGCGCGACCGCCGCCGACAACGCGTGCCTGCCGCCCACACCGGCACAAGCAGAGGTTCCCATCGCTCCCCCGTCCCGGGAGCGCCTGCGTCCCTCCCCCCCCCCCCCCCCCCCCATTGACGTGCCCCCCCCCGCCGACCAACGGCCTCCCCGGCCCACGGCCGCCACGGCCGTCGTAGGTGTAAGGCGATCGGGCGCTTCCTCCCCCCCCCATTCCCCCATTCCCCATTCCCCCATTCCCCCATGCCCCCATTCCCCCATTCCCCCACCCCGGCGCCTCCCCCGCTCACGAGGCGACGACGACCGCGTCACGGCCCCCCCCGCCCCCCCTCGCCCCAGTCCACGTCCCCCCTCCCGTACCTTGCGGCCCCCCCTCCCCTATCGTACGCCCCCCCACCTCCACCCCCACCCCCACCCCCACTCCCACCCCCACTCCCCCCCCCCCCCCACCGGCGGGAGCCCCCCCCTCGGCCGACGGGGACCCCCCCCCCCCCCCGCCACCGCGGCGCTGTGCCGCAGCTTGATGTGCCGGTTCCGGTCACTCCGCGACGCAAACGGCGTCGCGCAGTGCGCGCACGGGTAGGGGCGGAGCTTGAGGTGCACCCGGTTCACGTGCCGCGTCATCTGCCCGTTGCGCGTCGTGCGGAAGGCGCACCCGTCGTACGCGCACGGCACCCCATCGTCGGGGGGGGAGGGGGACGCGCCGCCGCCGCCGCCGCCGCCGCCGGCACCGTCGCTGCCGCCGCCGCCGCGGCCGCGGCTATAGGGGGCGGCGCCACCGGGCGCCACCACCGACAGGGGGTGGTGGTGCGGGAAGGGGGAGGGGGGGGGGGGGACCGCCGCCCGCCCTCCCCGCGGGGGCGGCCGCTCCCAAACACGCCGCCGCCGCCGCCGCCGCCGCCGCTGCTGCCGAGGCCGCTGCTGCCGCCGCCGCCGCCGCCGCCGCCGCCGCCGCCGCCGCCGCCGCCGCCGCCGCCGCCGCCGCCGCCGCCGCCGCCGCGCGGGGCGTAGCGCCCTATGGCCGGCTCCACGTCCATGGCCGCCGCGCGGCCGCCGCCGCCGCCGCCGCGGGGCGGCGCGTCCATCTGGTAGCTCCGCGTCCGGCGGCTATCCGCGGCGGTGGTGGCGGGCCAGCCAGCCGTGGCGGCGGCCAACCGCCCCCCCCCCCCGGCGGCCGCCCGCGCGTCGTCCCACCCCCCCCGCCGTCGGTCGTCCCAGCCGCGGCGGTCGGCGGGCGGCGCCGCAGCCGGCGGCGGCTGCACCGCCTCGTCCTCGTCCTCGTCCATGCACACAGTGGGGAGGGTGCGGCCGGGGGGGCGGTCAAGTAAGGGGCCCCCCACCCCCCCGCCCCGTCCGTGGGGGGACGGGGCGGCGGCGGCGGCGGGGCCGACGGGCGCGTGGCGGAGGCTCGCCAGGATGGCCACCTCGTGGGGCGGGTAGGCGCCGGCGGCGGCGGCGGCACCGCGGAGGGGCGGCAGCGGCTGCACCTGCGGTGTCGCCGACGCGCCCGCCGCCGCCGCCGCCGTCGCTGCGGCGGCGGCGGCCGCCGACGACGGGGCGCCCCCGCAGCCGGGCACCCGCACGGCGGGCGCCGACAGGGAGCGGGTGGGGGCGGGCGGCACGTCCATCCACGCCGACGGCAGCAAGCGGTCATCGGGCGGCGACGCTGCCGGCGGTCCGCCCAGCGGCAGGGGGGACAGCGTGGGGGGGGGGGGCGCCAGGCGCAGCGGCGACAGCGCCGGGGACAGCCCCGCCGAGCCGCCGCCGCCGCCGCCGCCACTGGGGTGCCGGCGGCCGCCGCCCATGGAGGCGGCCGACAGGGGGGTCCTCCCGCTGCCGCCGTCGCTCCGTCCGCTGCCGCCGCCGCTGCCGCTGCCGCCGCCGCCACCGCCGCCGCCACTTCTGTCGCCGCTGCCCCTGTCACCACCCATCCCCGCCGGCAGCAGTGGCCGCGACGACACGCGGGGCATCCACTCTGGCGGCGGCGGCGGCGGCAGCGGCTGCCACCGGGGCCGCACGTCCGTGCGGCCGCCGCCGCCCCCCCCGGCCCCCGCGGCGGCCACAGCCGCTGTCACCGTCGGCGTTGGCCGCAGCGGCGGCAGCCGCGGTGCGTCCATGGCGCCCGCCGGGGCGGCGGGCGTCCACGGGGAGCCAACGGGGGAGGCACCGGCGGGAGCCCCCGCCGCGGCGGCGGGGGGCGAAAAGGCGGGCAGCCCCCGTGGGAGGACGTCCGAGGCGGCGCGGGGAAAGGCGGCCGCGTCGGCGGCGGCGGCGGCCGCCGGCGCGCGGGCGCCCACCGGCGCGCTGCCGGTGCGGACCATCATGGGCGTGTCGCCGTCCGCGTCGAGCGGGCGGCCGCCGCCGCCGCCGCCGCCGCCGCCGCTGCCGCCGCCGCCCCCCCCCGCCCCACCGGCCCTGCGCCCCCCCCCCACTGCGGCGGCAGAGGCGGCGGCGGCGGCTTCGCCCAGTGCAACGGCCAGCGGCGGCAGCCGCTCCCGTGGCGGCGGCGGCACCCACCACGGGTCGGCGGGGGTGGGGAAGGACCCCACCGACGGGAGGGAGCCCGACGACAGCACCGACGGCAGGGACGCCTCTGACGGCGCCGCCGGCAGCAGCGGGGCGGGGGGGGTGGTGGTGGCCCATGAAGGCGGCGGCCCCGCCGCCGCCGCCGGCCTGCCCGACGCGGCCGCCGACGCCGGCGGCGGCCGCGGCACCATGTTGATATCCACGTGGGCGCTCCGCTGCAGCAGCGACGCGCACGAGCTGGACAGCGCCGCCGCGGGGGGTGCCGGCGGCGGCGGCGGCGGGTAGGCGGGGAAGCCCCCGTCGGCGGTGCCAATGCCGCTGCTGCCGCACCGGGACAGCGGCGGCACGGCGCCGAGCAGCGATGACCCCGACCGCTGCAGGCCGCCGCCGCCGCCGCCGCCGCCGACACCCGTCAGCACAGCGCCGCCTCCGCCCTTGCCGCCGCCGCCTTCAGTGGCCGCCGCGACCGACGCGGACGGGTGGCGCATGGCGAGCAGCGACGCGGCGCCGCCCGCCTCCATGGAGCGGAGCTCCCCCGATAGGCTCAGGCCGCCCGCCGCGGGGTTGCGGAACATCTCCCCGCGGGGGCGGGCGGCCATGGCGTCTGCCGCCGTCGCCGTCGACGCTGCCGCCGCCGCCGCCGCCGCCGCCGCCGGCGCAGGGGGCGCGGGCGGGCGCCCACGCCGTCGCTGCCGTTTGCAGCCGCCCCCGACGGCCGTGCCCCCGACGGCGGCCGTACCAGGTCGGGGCGAGCGGCAGAGGCGGTGGGCGCGACGCCCAACGGCCGCCGCACCGGCGGCGGTGCCGCGGGGGTGGGGGCGGCGGTGCCGGTGGCCGCGGGCGGTGCCGACGGCCGCAATGGCGGGGGGGCGGCGGTCGGCGATGCCGGTGCTGGTGCCGATGCGTGCGCCGGTGCCGATGCCGGTGCCGTTTGCAGGGGGTGCCGGTGGTAGAAAATGGGGGGGTGGGGGGGGGGAAGGGTGGGTACCGCCCGTCCGGTAGCAGCGGCACCGCCCGGCGGCGGCGATAGCGAGGCAGGGCTTTGCGGGGACACCAGGCGGGGGGGGGGCGGGGGGGGGGGGCCGCGCGCGCCCGCCGGTGGGACCGGGGTCCGTCCGGCTCGGCCGCTGTGCGCCGAGGCAGAGCCGCCGCGGGATGGGGCGGCGAGGCACAAGAAAAAAAAAGGGGGAAAAAAAAAAAAAAGGGGGCGGCACGCCGCCCGTGTGCGCCCCCCGCTGCCGCCGCCGCGCGCGGCCGGCCGGCCGGCGGTGCCGTCGCGCGCGGCACGGCCGCGGCGGGCGCGCGGCACCCCAGTTGCCAGAGGGGGGGGGGAGCGGGGGGAAGGAGAGAAAAAAGGGAGGAGGCCTCGGCGCGGGGCGCGGGGGCGGGAGCGGGGGGCGGTGGCCGCCGCGAGCGTGCCCGTCCTTCCGTGCGCGCGACGGGGAGTGGGGGAGGGCGGGAGGGGGGGGACGGCGGCGCTCACAGCCCACAGCCCCGCGCCGCCGGCGACGGCGCCCGCCCGCCCGCCCGCCCGCCCGCCCGCCCACCCGCCCGCCCGTCGCGTGTCGGCGGGCGCGTCGGGGGTGACAGGGGCCCCACCGGCGGAGCCGCGGAAGCAGCGACGGCCGCCCGTCCGCGGCGCGCGCGCGGTGCGGGTCGGCACTTGTCCCTCCTCCTCCCCCCCCCCCCCCCCCTGCCTCCCAACGCCTCTGACGTTGCCGACGCCGCCAGCCGCGGCCGGGGGCGTAGCGCTGCTGCTACGCCGCCGCCGCTCCCTCCACCCCCCCCCACGAATACTGTACGGTACTGTACTCTATCGCCTGGCCGGCTGCGCCGCCCGCTGCCCCTCCCCGCCGCCGACCGCGGGGGCTCGCCGACAGCCCACACTGCCCCCCCCCCTCCCCCTGCTCCCCCCCCCCCACGCCCCTCAGCCCACTCTGGCAACCACACGACGACCACCGCCCCCCCCCCACCACCACCACCACCACCACGTGTGCCGCCCGCGCCGCCGCGCCGCCGCTCTGGCGGCGGCACACACACCGGGGACTTTTTCTGTCCACCAGTGGTGACCGTAGAGTCACACCACCACCACCCCCCCCTCCCCCCCCTACCGACCGCCGCCGGTGCGACGGCGGCAGCAGACACCACACCAGACAGCACAGGGGGAGGGAGGGAGGAAGGATGAGGGAGTCAAACGCGCGTAGGCGCCGCAGCGTCACAGCCGCTCCTCCTCCCCAATCCCCCGCTCCTCCCTCCCCCCCCGTGGGACCCCCCGGCGCACCTACGCCGTCGGCTCGGCAGCGCGGCAACCAGCAGGCGGCCGCCGCCGCCTCCCCCCGTCGCCGCTGCCGCTGCCGCATGGGGGTGGGGGCCCCCCCGGGCGGGACCCGCCGCGGGGGCGGCGGCGTCCGCCGTCTGTGGGTAGGTAGGCAGCCCCCAAGGTCTACGGGGGGGACGGCGTCGGAGGGAGGAGGGGGCGGGGGGGGGGGGGGGGGGGTGCGGCAGAGGGCACCCGCGGCGCCCGTCATCCGTCGCGACGACGTGGGCACGCGCCCTACAATGGACATGTCATGTTTCTCATCGTCATCCTCTCTGCAGCCCGTGTGGTAGGGATGGGGGAGGCAAGCAAGCGGGCGGGCAGGGGGGGGGGGGGGGGGGGTAGGGGGGGGTGGGTTGGAGGGGGGGGCGGCGGGGGAGAGCACGCACGCGCTCTCCCCCCCCTCACGTACCAGCGGCAGACGGCCGCGCAGGTCAAACGGCGGGCGCCCCCACGGCGGGCCCCGCCCGTGCGGGCGGCCACGCGACCAGCGGGGAGCCGCGGCCACGGCGGGCGGCCGCTCGCGACTACTCAGGTGGAGGCAGGCACAGATGCCGCCCCGCCACGGCGGGGCCTTGCCCCCCCCGCGCCCCCCCACACAAAAGTGCTGCACGCCGCCGCCGCCGCCGCCCCCCCCCTCCCCCCCGCCCCCCCCCCCCGCACAAAACGCAAGTGGGCGTGGGGAGGGGGGGGGGCGGGAGGCGGAGGGGGAGGGGCGACGCCGCCGGTGCCGTCGCCTGTCGACCACCATTGGGTACCCGCGGGGGCGCCCTCCATCCTGCCCACAGACCGGCCGGCCAACACAGCCGCGGCGTGGGGGGGGGGGGGGGCGCGCCGAGCAAACGGCGGTCCCCAGTGGCCGGCGGCCACGCGGCGGCGCGGCCAGCGTCGGCCGGCGGGCCGCGGGCGGCGACGACGCGGCTGGTGCCGCGCGGCGTGTGGTCGGCCGGGGTCGAACGGCGGCGGTGGGTGGGAGGGGGGGGGGGGGGGGGGGGCGAGGTGGGGGGGATGCCGCGGCGAGCCGCCGTGCCGCCAGAGTCGGCACCGGCGGCGACGGCGACGGCCGGTGCCGGCGGTGGCCGGTGCGGCGCGCGTCGCCGCGCAGACGGGCGAGAGGCCATCCATGGGCGCGGCTGTGGAAACCCGCCCCCCATCCTGTTTCATCGCTGCAACGATCATCAGGAATGGGGAGGTTTGGGGGGGGGGGGGGGTGCCGACCGCTCAACCCCACCGCCACGCGCCCAACACGCCACCAGGCAAAGACAGGGAGAGTGCCGCCGTGTGCCCCCCGGCAGTGCCTCTCCCAGTGACCGTGACGCGGCTGTGGGCCGTGGGCGGCGGCCGTGCGCACAGCACCAGCCACACGCCCGTTTCCACCCCAACGGCCGCTGCACGCCCGCACGCGCAACGCCCGACCGGCCAACGCGGACACTGACGGTGGGGTGGGGGTGGCACCGTCCACCACCGCCCCATCCCGTGGTCAGCTACAGCTCATAGATACGTAGGGTGGGGCGCGGGGGCCTGACGCACAGCCGCAGCAGGTTTCCGGGGCCGCGCCTCCCCATGAAGCGATCGTCACCCTGGGAGGATTTTTATAACGAGGTCTGATCGAGGCCCTCCATCGCCTAATCAAACAATAAAAGCCAGCCTTCGATCAGGCCTCGATCGGGTACTGGAAGGCCCCCTCAAACAGCACAGACCGATCTCTCTCTCGAGCGGCAATCCCCCGCCTGAGTGGCCGCCTTCGATCACATCGCTCACTCAAAGTCTAACCTATTCGCCCAGTCCATCCTGCCATTAGACACAGAGGATGTGTAAGCAGCCGAGTTTTGGCCTTTGGTTGCTCTGCACTGGAGACTTTCCGCAGGTACAGCCCTCGGTACGATCTCTGTATTTTCTAGGTACAGTTTTTCTCCATTCTTATCACATCTTTGCTTGGTCACGGTGTCTAAAATCGAAAGTACAGGTCATGACCCAGTTATATGACTCCCAGGTGTATTGTGCTTCCCACAAAAAGTGGATGTGTCGCCATGGTGAACGTGAGGACATCATGTCAAATGGACACGGGACTTGATGCGAAGGAGACGCAGACGTGAATTTGATTGCGCAAATGGGCGTCGGACATGAACGATACTGGCGTCTGATACGCTGCCGAGGTACACACCTGATGAATATAAACAAAATATTTCGGAACACAACATCTGTCACAGCTCTGCGTCTTTGTCGCATGGAGAGCCCGCCAAACCTGGAACAGTGAACATGATTTTCTCTCCATATCAACCGATTGGACCACCGACGTGAGCAAGAGATGTGGAACAAAACGTGAGGAGGCAAGACATATTGTTGGTCTCAGAGGCGAGGCTGCCTGTGAGTGGCTCAACACAGGCAGCAGCCATCAGTTGCAAAAAATTTGATCCGAGCCCCGGGCCGCAGTGGCTTCCGACATGACTCAGTTCTGAGGCCAGCATCGTGCACGGACGAGGATCCGAGTCCGGCTCGGCTGCGCAGTGCGGCTTAAAGCGGTGTCACGAATTCGTTGCTCGGGCCTGTTTTTCTTTGCTCAGACTTGCTCAGTCGCCTCGGCACAGTTGTAAGAACGAGAGAGTCAACATGTACAAACCAACAGAATTCTTGCTCAAACGCGCAAGAAAAGCTGTTGTTCCCGCACGAGAGTGCGAATCTCCGACGGTTTGTCACCCAATGAAATCATGAGAGGTCCTTGCACAAAACGACTACGTACCGCCATGGACGTCACACAAATTCCCAGACAACAGATTTAACTGAGAAAGTGCCAATCATCGTTGGACGAGTTACGGAATGATCGGCGTAGTTGGGCTGCTTCCTGAGACTCTCTCGGGTTTTTTGAGTCCCGAGAAAATAGTTTGCTGGAGGAACCCGACCCATGTGACCACCTTGTGCTTCACACTGTGCTTTCTCCACGAAGAACAACCATGCCGACGCGCCGCCTCGAAGGCAAAATGACACCCCCCTCTCTTAAGCACCCACAATCCACAGGTCCCTTTGCACAGCCCCCCCCTTTGCCCTTCGCATTCCACCCATTTCCCGAACTAGCGACCCGCCCCCAAGAGTAGTCGGCTGCACCCCCCCCCGTGTTCGATTCATTTGCGCCCACTATCCCTAGCTTGAGTTGTATGAGGTGTGAGAAAGGGTGGTCTTGTTGCTACCGGACCTCATCCCGGTCGTCCCTCTCCCTCGTCTACAAAATTAATCATGCTGTCCGTCTGGAAATTCGTGTCCGCCTATCCGTTTGTCGTCTGTGCTCTAGTCCCGAAGGCCCAGCTCTCCTGCCGGTTTTCATGTCGCCCCGTGGCATATGTGCTTCCTGGTTTCGCGACAGTCGTGGTACTGTCGCCATGGTCCACGCCGGGCGGGCTTGGCGTCATTGCCGTGCCCTCCAGTTCCCAGGAGGCCGCCTCGTTACTGGCGGGGACGGCGGCACAACCTGTAGGGAGAAGCAGAATGGTTGAGCAGCCATCGCTGAGGCCCACACAGAAGTGCAGCTGAACATTGGTCACTCACAGACCAAGCGGAAGCAACAGCCATTAAGCAGCATAAGTAGGCGGCTGCAGCTAGCTGCAGGTGGCAGGTGCTGACGCGCAAGTACGCATCGTATTCAAAGTAAGACTCTGGAAATGGAGACAGATTTATACATGGTAGGTCACGGTTGGAGACTATGAGACTACGCAATCAGATTCCGCTTGACCGGCCGCGGCCGCTGCAGACAGGAGAACGTGGCATCCTTCATCGCCAGCGAGTCAGCAATCACTGCTAAGACTTCAACAAGCACTACCTTAACCACGAGATATTGTCAAAACTGCTGCGCGAAGCTGCATCGTTTTGCACTTTACCTTGCGCGTTTGCGCAAGCTCTCTTTTTGTCTACTTGCTTAAATTTGCCGAGCGGTATAGTTGCACGACGGCCATGTGCTCAAAGCACATCACCAAAGAGGTCTGATGATGACGCTTCACGTCGTGTTTCGTGAGCACGTGGCTTCCGTGCGGAACCGTCTCGAACAAGTCATACAAGAAAAAAAGCTGATTTGTAGGCCTCCAGCATACCATACGGAGGGGTTGCAAGAAATGGTCAACAGATCTGAGCAAGAAACCGGGCCGTTTCCGTGACACCGCTTTAAGCCACACTGCGCTGGCGAGACCGTAGAGCTCCCAGAGCTCGATCCAGAAATTCCGCTCCGAGTCAACGGCACGGGGAGCCCGGAAATTGAGGCTTGAACCTCCAATCGCTGTTCGCGGACCACCCTTGCAGCGGCGCCCAGGCACCGCACGCCTGGCGGTGTCCGCCCAACTGACTGTGTGTGGCTCTCACGGGCTCTCGTCTGGTGGAGGGAGCACTGTCGAAGCGGTGGGATCCGCACGATTCGCAGATAGGGATCTCTGCTGCCGCTCGCCAGTGTTGTGCGAGTGCGCCTGTGGAGGTCACGGTAAAAAAAAAGTGTTGCCAGTTTCAAAAGCTCAGAGCTCCATCACAGCAGCCTGTCTGCGGCACGACGCACTCTTCGACCTACACCGAAGCTTACAGAAAAAATCTCTTCGGGAGGGGTGGGAGCGCGCAGCGCCGCCCCGCCAGCCTCGGGTGGCGGGTGGGGGGGCGACGACGCCGCCGCTGCCGCGCGCTCCCCGCCAGGCGGCAGCGAGGCGTGACACGGGGCGGCGTCAACGGCGGCTGGCCGCCGTCGCGCTCATCCCGCCCACCCCGCTCTGATTCCCACGCCGCTGCAGCGGTGCCGGCGGCCAATCTGCTGCTCCTGGCGACCCCCCCCCCCCCCCCGTCGTGTCCCCGGTGGCGGCGGCGGCGGCTATAGGCGACACGGGCCCCGGCCCCCGTCGGCGCGACTGCCCCTTGCCCATCATCCCCCTCCCCCCCCCCCCCAGCCCCCCTCTCCCCCTCCCTTTCTCCCCCTCTCCCTTCCCGCTCTCCCTTCCGCTCCTCCTTTCCCCTTCCCCCCCTCCCTCCTCACCCCCCCCCCGCCCATCCTCCCCCATTTTTCACCCCCGCCCCGGGGTTGCACGCCCGTCTGGTTTGCGCGCGCCCGCGCGCGCGCGCGTGCGCCCGGGGCGTGGGGGCCGATGGAGTGGACGCGCCCCCCCCGGGGGTGGCGCGGGAGCCCGCTGGGGGCGGGCTCCCCCGGCGGTAGCAGCGGCACTGGCAGGGCGGCTGCCGGCGGCGGTGGTGGTGCCGGCGGCGGGGGGGGCGGGGACAGTGGCAGCGACGGTGGGGGGAGCGGCGGTGGGGGGGGGGGTGCCGGCGGGGGCTGGACGCCCCGACGATGGCGCCCACGGCCGCTGCCTTCGCCGCTGTCGACAGCGGCGGAAGCCGCCGCCGCCGCCGCCGCGGCGGCGGCGGCCGGCGGCGACGGCAGGTGGGAGTGTGTCCCCGCTGGGCGAGCCGTACCTCGGGCTGTCCCTACTGGGTGGCCGGGGCATTGGCGGCGGCGACAGCGGCGACGGCGGCGTCGGTGGCATGGACGGCGGGGCGCCGCCGCCGCCGGCCGCCGCCGCCGCGGCGGCCGGCGGCGGCGGCGCCCCGCCGTCCATCACGCGGGCGGCGCTGGAGAAGGTGCTGCGGTCGGGGCCCAAGGGGGATGGCGCGTTTGAGCTGGTGCGGCTCAAGCTGGCGGACCCGAGCCCGGCGCGTCAGCTCCTCCGCTACGCATGGGCGCAGCTCGCGTCTGTGGAGAACGCGGCGGCGGTGCTCGAGGTCGTGCGCGGCGCTGAGCTTCCCGTCCCTTCGCCTGCGGGGTCCTCGGCTGCTACTGCGGATGGCGCTGCTGGGGCGGCTGGCGCGGCCACGCCGACCGTGTTCCGGATAGAGCCCATCTTCAACGTGTCCAAGCGTGAGCCCGTGGTGGACACGAGGCCGCTGCCCAAGTCCATGTCTGTCCCGTCGCGGGCTGCTTATGATGCGGCCCAATCGGTGGCGGTGATGCGCCGGCTCGACGCCCGCCGCGGGGTTGAAGAATTTCCGTTTACTGATGACCGCCTCGCGGCACTGCCGACGCCTGCCCGGCGGGTCGATTATGCGTCTGCCTACCTCCGTGCTGTCCAAGCGTATGACTACTACTCGGGCAACGAGTTTGTGGACAACCCGTCGACTGTGCCACCTGCGCCAAAGCGGCGCCCGTTGACCGCGCGAAGGACTTTGCCTTCGCTGCCGAGAAAAGGGACACCTTGCCAAGGACTGCCCAGAAGGCGAGCGGAACTGAAGCAGCTGCGGTCACCACCACCCGTGCCGCTGGCTCCCTCAGTTCCGGAAAATACTTCATCACCATTTGAGGGCCCCCGTCTGGGGCTATTACTTTCTACTGGTACTGTGAATGGGCACGTCGTGAAGGTGCTCTTCGACGACGGTTCTCCCATCAACTTCGTCTCTAAACGTCTGTCTACCTCATTGAACATCAAATCCCAAGAAACCGACTTCGCGGCCAACATGCCTGACGGCCGCTCTCATATCCTAGCAGAAACCACTGAATCTCTCAACGTCGTCATCGGCGCATATCAAGAGCGTATGCGGTTCGCCATTTGCAACCTTAGCGCATACGACCTCATCCTTGGAAAGAAATGGCGCGAAGACAAGGATGCCACAGTCAACAGCAAGAACTACGGGACATTTTTCATCTTCAACAAGAACATATCCATTGATGCCTTTCTCATGGGGCATGATGACTTCATCAGTAGACAGCGCCTCGCTCGACACCTCATCCAAAAGGCACCGGTCTTCGCGATCTACCTACAATCAAACGACCCTTTGTGCGCCGTCGATGTCAACGCCATTACAATGGGAGAAGGTTAGGCCGGAGGTGAGCTCCGAAGCATACTGACGGATTACGCAGATGTCTTCCCAGATGAACTACCCGACGGGCTACCTCCGCAACGCAGCCACATCTTCCGTATCAAGCTAGCAGAATGCACAGCCGCGCCGCAACAGCATTTATCGACTGGGTGAGACTGACCTTGAGGAGTTGAAGTCTCAGCTAGCCGTCCTGATTCGAAAGGGGTTTATCCAACGGAGCTCTTCACCATGGGGCCCCTCCGTGTTGTTTGCTGCTAAGAAAGACGGCAGCTGGCGAATGTGCATCGATTATCGAACTCTCAATAAGGTCACCACACAACGCCGACTCCCTTCTCTCCGCTGAGGAGGACCAAGCGCTGGTCTACGCGACTTAGGCCTTCAGCTACGCTAACTTTGCGCTGACGCGGTCCCAGCTGGGTAACTTGGTGCGCTGCTTGTGGGGCAAGACGGTCGGGATGACGTGGGCGCGAGCGTGCGTGGCGCGGCGTCGCGATGACCTTTCTGCCCGCTGCTGCAAGGCGCTGTCGGACTAGCGCAACGCCGCGTCGACGTTTGAGGAGGTCAAGGAGTGGGTGTCTGAGCTAGAGGTCTTCCTGGACGAGACGCGGCTGCCCCCGTGGACCATCTTCAACTAGGATGAGTGCCGGCTTGTCGTCCAGGGCAACCGCCTCGCCGTCAAGCGCATGCAGGCAGCGGACAGAGAGCTCACCAATGTGGCTGCAACACGGGGAGCCACTGTCGCCACGCTGCTGTCATTTGTCGCTGGCGACGACGCACCGTTTTAGAGCGTCTACATTTTTCGCTCGCGGCTTGCTGAGGGCGACTTAGCGGCAACGGATTTCGTCCTGTCGCGCTGCCAGAGTCGTACCCGCTCCAGTTGGCCGAGGTTTAAGGGCTGCACGGACACGGGCTTCTGGATGCGCCAACCTTTGCTGCGGTTATGGACGTGTTTGGTCAAGAGTGGCGGGTCCGCAACCCCGGCCGGGAAGTGCGTACCCCTGGGCGACCAGTTGAGGGCGCACCGTCAGGAGGAGGTTTTGCGGTCGGCTCTAAAACACGGAGTCGCGTGTTGCTGGCTCGTTGCCTACAATGCTCACTTCTTACAAGTGCTTGACGAAAAGTGCTTTGCCTGCGTGAAGAGGCACCTGCCAGTGCTCTCGGAGCAGAGGACTGTGGAGGCCCTGTTGACCAACCAACCGGCCCGTGACTGCATCCTGCTGACGGCCTATGATGCAGAGCATCGGAGCTTCACGCCCACCACCATCCGGGCGTCTTTCCGGTCTGTTGGCTTTGTGCCGTAGGACTCCGCGCGGGTGCAACACCTAGCCCATGTCAATCTGGGAATGGACTTGCCTTCGAACGGCGTGGCAGACGGCGCACGGGCGGCTGCTGCTGTGTTGATTCGGTTGGCCCACGATGAGCACGAGGCGCACCGGTAAAGAGTCTTTGACGGTCGTGCTGTCGTGAAGAAAAGTCGTTTGTACAGCGCGACTGACCTGCTGGAAGCAGACCGAGCCCGAGTCGAGGCGGAGCGCGCTGCAGCAGACGCGAGGGCCGCCAAAGCAGCAGAAAAAGAGGCGGGTAAGCGGCAGGCGGCGCGTGGCAAGGTTGAGCGTGACCAACGACGCCTGTTGGCGACTGGTCGCTTGTGTGTGTGACATGTCCGCCTGGGCGGCAAGGGTTGGGCTGTTTGCGGATTTGAGAAATTTTGCGTGTGTCCAATGTGCGCGAGAGAATTTGCTGGGAAGGTCCTCATAGCCGCGCACTTAACACACAGGACCCAGCTCAAGCTTTTGGGCAATAAAAAAAAACCCAGCTCACGTTCCCTATTAGTGGGTGAACAATCCAACACTTGGCGAATTCTGCTTCGCAATGATAGGAAGAGCCGACATCGAAGGATCAAAAAGCAACGTCGCTGTGAACCCTTGGCTGCCACAAGCCAGTTCCTTTGTACCAGGTGACTCTGGTAGGGATTTCCCCGCAACCAGTTTTCAATTGCACCCTCTTTGCTTCTCCCGAGGCGTGTTACCCGAGGTAGACGAAGACACCGTCTCCGGTGGGAGTAGCCCGTACCTTAAGCCAGTGCGCTGTCCGACAGCGCGCCAACCCACATCTTACCGAGCGTTGAACCGGTAAGCTATGCCCATCAATGGGCAGGGAGCCAAGTCAGCTGCGGATTGTCCCTATACAACGGGTTCTTACCCGGCACCTCTTTTTTGATTATTTGCCTTCATGAATGGGGCGTTACCCCAGTCACTTGGTACCGTTGTCTTTTCCGGGAGTTCTTCGCATCCAGATGTGTTGCCCTACAAGAATTGTCCTTGTAAAACTACTAGGAGCATTTTCCTTAACCAAGGCGCATCCACGCAAGCATTTTTGCGCACCATGGCCGGACTAGACGGGTGAGAGAGGCACACCCGCCTGGGACGATAATATCATACGACTGTATGATTGCCACAATTGTGTGTTTTTGTTCATCCCTGTGGTACTGTTTTTTTATGGTCCCAGCCGCTAATATGTCAACGGCCTCCTGCAGCTCCTGCCATACATGGTGGCGTTCATTTGCAGGCACGCTTTCACGTGGGCAAGACTATATCTCAAGCCGAAGGGGTGCCGTTTTTATAGGCACCCTCAGCCCACTGCCATCTAGTCGTTGAACTGCATCCATAGCTCTTCTCCAAGAAGGAGCCGTAGGACTTGGCTGCGGATTGCCCATTGTTTATGTCATCCTGTCTCGCTTTTACCATACCCTAGGTCATTACCCCGGCCACCAGGGGCTTTCGCCGCCCTGGCTTGGTAGAGACAGGCTTTAGGGAGTCCCCGCAATTTGACAGTGTCGCCCCATCCCCAGGCCTTTTGTAAGTGGCGGTCCGAAGGGGGACTAGCGGAACACTTTGAGTCCACTCTTAAAAGCTACCACAACGCGTGTTAGCTTCTCTGACACCTCTTGCTTCAAACCTTGAAGGTCGAAAGGATCGATAGGCCATGCTTTCACAGTTTGTATTCGTACTGAAAATCAAAATCAAATGAGCTTTTACCCTTTTGTTCTACGTGAGATTTCTGTTCTCACTGAGCTCATCTTAGGACCCCTGCGTTATCTTTTAACAGATGTGCCGCCCCAGCCAAACTCCCCACCTGACAATGTCCTCCGCGCAGGTGCACCCCCGAAGAGGTGTTAATCCTAGAAAAAGGGTGTTACCACCCATCCCTGCTCGCCGGAGTAAGTAAAACAAGCTTGGGAGTAGAGGTATTTCACGGTCGAGTTGCCCCTCCCTCTTAGACTACACCTCCCAACTCATCTCACAAAGTCGGACTAGAGTCAAGCTCAACAGGGTCTTCTTTCCCCGCTGATTTTTCCAAGCCCGTTCCCTTGGCTGTGGTTTCGCTAGATAGTAGATAGGGACAGTGGGAATCTCGTTAATCCATTCATGCGCGTCACTAATTCTGGTAGTTCCCCAGGTTTTTTTTTTCCATCCCTGAGGCCCGGACTGTATCTTAAGCCCCACGACGAAGGCTGGTTAGCCATCGACGACCCGAGCCCACTCCCGTTCAGTCTCTGCGACGGATGCGTATTGTGAGAGGGTGATGTCCCACAACTTAGCGTCTCGCCACAGGGTCACCCCATCGGTCACGTGGGTTTTTACCATCGGCTCCGGTCATTACCCGGGATCCCGCTCGCGAGTTTCCCCGCGAGGGTGGTACCACGTGCCTTTCCATGCGGAGGGTTTCCCTGTACAAGGAGTGTCGCACCGTCAGAGTGGCAGAGCCCCTCTTTCTTTTCCGGTACTAGCCTGCATAAGCTTTTCACTCAGACTATCTCATCCAATTAGTTTAGATGACGAGGCATTTGGCTACCTTAAGCATTTGCGCCCAGAAGCAGAACGGATGTTGTTTGCCGTATCCGTCTGCATCCCAGTCTGTCTTTGCCCTGTGCGAGCTCTTACAGACAGCACACTTTATTATCGTGCGGGATGGCACGTCCCCTTAAGCCACCTTTTGAGGAGAAAAGTCAGCCCATACCTTTGCGTGCTCTACGACGGCCATTGCCACCAGTTCACACCGGCGTCGACTCGCCACGAGATCAACCCCCTATTAAGCGCAATCTCTTTTCTCTTATTGTGTCAAGATACTTCCAAGATGCAGCACTCAACGTCGAGGCCTTCCCCGTACCAGGTTATGTTGCCGCTGGCCGCCCACAGTCCAAAGAACAAAGGTCAGATCGACTAGCAGGAAAAAAGCGTGTCATACGTGTATTTCTACACCAGACGCCGCCCCCACTTTTGACTCCCGTAGGTAGTATTTTTTGTTTAAGAGTCATATTTACTCCCGCCGTTTACCCGCGCTTGGTTGAATTTCTTCACTTTGACATTCAGAGCACTGGGCAGAAATCACATTGCGCCAACACCGTTTCCGGCCGTCGCAATGCTTTGTTTTAATTAAACAGTCGGATTCCCCTTGTCCGTACCAGTTCTAATCCGTTCGTTGATCGCAAGCGGGAAGAGACAAGAACGACAAGCGCTCCTGCCTCCATCGACACGGTTTCTTCCCACAAGCAGCGTCAATCCAGCCTCCAAAGAGGCTAGACGTCTGCCGCTCATTGGCGTCTACGCCCGCGCGTCCCAACAAGCCCGAACATTAGAGCCAATCCTTTTCCCAAAGTTACGGATCTATTTTGCCGACTTCCCTTATCTACATTATTCTATTGACTAGAGGCTGTTCACCTTGGGGACCTGATGCGGTTATGGGTACGGCCAGGTGTGAGAATTCCTCGTCTCACACAAGTGTAAGACGGCTGCTTTCCCCTGGGTTTTCAAGGGCCATTACAAGCGTTCCGAACACCACAAGACGTGCGGCGCTTTTCCGGCCTTTCGCCCCCTATCTCCGGACAAACCGATTCCAGGGGGTTGGGCGCGTTAAACAGGAAAGAGATCCCTGCTCGGAGCTCCTACGGGCGTCCCCAAGTTCAGTTGCGTTGCCGCAGTTTGCGGTAACCACAGTTTCCACATCCTGGTGCGGGAATGTTAACCCGCGTCCCTTTCGATGGACTGCGCTGCAAGAGCGCACTTGAATACGGAGTTTCCCCATCTCTTAGGACCGACTAACCCACGTCCAAGCACTGTTCGCGTGGAACCCTTCCCCACTTCAGTCTTCAAGGTTCTCACTTGAATATTTGCTACTACCACCAAGATCTACACTAGGGGTCGCTCCACCCGAGCTTATGCCCAAGGCTTCCATGCGAGTGTACCGTGTTTCAAAACCCCCACGCCCTCCTACTCATTGGGGCTTCGTATTTACCCCAACGGCGACGCCTCGGTCCCCCGCTTAAGCGCCATCCATTTTCAGGGCTGATCCATTCGGCAGGTGAGTTGTTACACACTCCTTAGCGGATTCCGACTTCCATGGCCACCGTCCTGCTGTCTGTATGAATCAACACCTTTTCTGGTGTCTGAATGAGCTGGGAGTTTGGCACCTTAGCGTCGCTTTCGGTTCATCCCGCATCGCCAGTTCTGCTTACCAAAATCGGCCCACTGAGAGCAATCATTGTCCGCACGGCGTTCATTGTTTTAAGCAACGTTGCCTGCTCCTCACCTATTTAAAGTTTGAGAATAGGTCGAAGGAGTTACTCCCCCGAGGCCTCTAATCATTCGCTTTACCGGATGATACTGACTTGCATTTGCTCCCGCTATCCTGAGGGAAACTTCGGAGGGAACCAGCTACTAGATGGTTCGATTAGTCTTTCGCCCCTTTACCCAAGTTCGACGAGCGATTTGCACGTCAGCATCGCTACGAGCCTCCACCAGAGTTTCCTCTGGCTTCGCCCTACTCAGGAATAGTTCACCATCTTTCGGGTCCCATCATACTCGATCTGCCTCAAAACCAACCACCCCGAAGGGATCGGGGTCGGGTGATGGTGCCCCCCCTTATGAGAGCAGGGTTCCCACCAAGCAGCAGCGCAGAGCCACCGTTTACTTTCATTGTGCGTTCGGGTTTTAACCACCCAAACACTCGCGAGTATGTGAGACTCCTTGGTCCGTGTTTCAAGACGGGGTGGAGAAGCCCATTTTGACAGCGCCCTCACACGACAAGTCGCGGATCCCTCGGCCGGGGTGCAAGCTAGAAAGGAGTAGAGGCGGGAAATAAATCCCTCAACCACCTCCCCGTTAACACCCGCCCCCGGCCGGCGCTGCCCCGGGAACCAGAACGCTACGGTGCCCTATGACAGGCACTTGGGGATCTGGCCCCATGATCACTGACCTCCTTCGCTTCACTCTTAACGGTTTCAAGCCCTGTTTAACTCTCTTTTCAAAGTTCTTTGCATCTTTCCCTTACGGTACTTGTACGCCGTCGGTCTCTCGCTAGTATTTAGCTTTAGATGAAGTTTACCATCCACTTAGGGCTGCATGCCCAAGCAACCCGACTCATCGTAAGGTCACCGTAACGCATCGCACACCGGGTCACAGACGGGGTTATAACCCTCTACGACACCCCATTTCAAACGGGATTTATACCCGGCGCGACGCAGGCGACACCACTTTACTATACAACCCGAAGGTAAGCGCGAACCCCCTTCGGTTTTCATGTTGAGCTCTTCCCGCTTCGCTCGCCGCTACTGAGGGAATCCTTGTTAGTTTCTTTTCCTCCGCTTAATTATATGCTTAAATTCGGCGGGTGGTCCTACCTGATTTGAGATCGAGTTATGGAAGGAACACACTCGTCAGAGACTGGCAGACGCTCAGGACAAGCAAGAAATGCAAGATCTCCCGCCGTCAAGCACGATCTGCCTCTTTTGACATGTGGTACGGTTTTTTCTTTTTTTTAGCACGTTCCAGAGGGCAACGCCCATGAGACGGCACCTGTCTCTACGTCAGAGCAACTGACAAGAGATTTCCAAGCAAAGAAACCCCAGAGAGGCTTATGGCAAGTAACCAACGCCACCTGGGTTGAAACTGAATCAATGCAGACCTACTCAAGACGTTCACTCTGACTTGAGAGATGTGGTGCTTTAAACTCATGCTCTATGACCTCCAGCGGGCAACGATACGTGTTTCGGACGACGCCTCTTTCAAGAGAAAGGGGCGACAAAGCCCATCTCCGGCATGCACTACCTTTTGCCCCAAGAAGGCAGGAAGATAAGAGAGCCGATTGTTGTTATGTATTGTTTTTCCCATCGACACTCAAACAGGCATGCTCACCTCCTCATGGAGATGAGCGCAACTTGCATTCAAAGACTTAATGATTCACGAAGTCCTGCAATTCACATTAGTTATCGCAGTTGGCTGCGTTCTTCATCGTTGCGAGAACCAAGATATTCACCGCTAAGAGTTGTATCTTTGTTATTGTATGGAGACAGTCTTCCCACAAGCTCCTCATAGAAGAAGCTGTGGCAAGCGGTTAAGAAAAAAAGGGGCATATGATGATGTATATATTATATTGGGCTCCATTGGCGGCATCCTCCCTGGAAGGCAAAAAAAAAAACTGCCAAGCACAGAAGCGCCGCCGTGGAGGGAGAAGGATGGCGACTTCCTGTGGAAAAGCTTCCTGTGGTGCCCTCACATCCTCTCAATGGGAGTTTACGCCCGGCACAGAGGCGATGGCAGAAGAGTGCTGCTTGCTATACCCCGATAGGCGACATGCAGATTCTCTCTTTCATTGCCACCACCTGTGCGGACGATTTGGTTCGCGTGTGTTTGTGTCAATAGTTTGTGAATGATCCTTCCGCAGGTTCACCTACGGAACGTGTTCGTTTCTCAATATATCGGAAAACTTCCCACCCTCATAATGGGCTCACATGGCTCTCCAGCACCCACTTTTCATGGGTGCCTTCCTCACATGCGACACTGCTCTCGCAGGGGACCGACTGTCTCTTAAACTTCTTTCATGGAAGAAACCCCCTCCCTTACAGTCTGTGAACCTTCCCCATAGCCCGCGGGGGACCTTAGGGGCTTGGCTGCGGATTGCCCATTGTGCCATTCAACAAAGCTATTACCATCCGCCAGGGCGCTACCCCGACTGCTGCGCCTGACGCTTTCACGTTCGGCCGCGGTGCTTGTTGACTTTGGGGTGTTCCCGCAATTTGATAAAGTCGCAGCTGTCCTGTCACAGAACCGCTGCTTGCGTTGACCACAGAATCAGTGTTTATAGTCGCGCACTGTGCACCCTTTCGGGCCGCAAAGGCTTCGTGTACGTTTTCCTACGGAAGGGGACATCCGCGTGGCGCAAAGAACGCCACGAGTGCCCATCCAAAAAATACGGAAACCTTGTTACGACTTCTCCTTCCTCTAAATGATAAGATTTAATGAGCTTCTCACGGCTACCGCTCTGGACGAGTCCATCACACTAGCCGCGATCCAGACATTTCATCGGACCATTCAATCGGTAGGAGCGACGGGCGGTGCGTACAAAGGGCAGGGACGTATTCGGCGCAGGCTGATGACCTGCGCCTACAAGGAATTCCTCGTTGAAGATCAATAATTGCAATGATCTATCCCCAGCACGATGCACTTTCAAAAGATTACCCGAGCCTTCCCACCCAGGACTATCAAGTGAAACTCGTTGAATGCATCAGTGTAGCGCGCGTGCGGCCCAGAACATCTAAGGGCATCACAGACCTGTTATTGCCTCAATCTTCCATACGCTAGACGCGCATAGTCCCTCTAAGAAGGTAAGAACGCAGTGCTGGCATGCGCGCACCTATTTAGCAGGACGAGGTCTCGTTCGTTAACGGAATTAACCAGACAGATCACTCCACCAACTAAGAACGGCCATGCACCACCAACCAAAAAATCAAGAAAGAGCTGCCAGTCTGTCAATCATTCTTCTGTCCGGACCTGGTAAGTTTTCCCGTGTTGAGTCAAATTAAGCCGCAGGCTCCACTCCTGGTGGTGCCCTTCCGTCAATTCCTCTGACGGAGTCATATGAAAGTGCCCCCGCCAATCCCCAGTCGGCATCGTTTACGGTTAAGACTACGACGGTATCTGATCGTCTTCGATCCCCTAACTTTCGTTCTTGATCAATGAAAACATCCATGGTAGATGCTTTCGCAGTTGTACGTCTTCCATCAATCCAAGAATTTCACCTCTGACAATGAAATACGAATGCCCCCAACCGTCCCTATTAATCATTACTTGGTCCCTGGAAACCAACAAAATAGAGCCCAAGTCCTATTCTATTATTCCATGCTCACATATTCAAGGCATTGGCCTGCTTTGAACACTTTACTTTCTTCACAGTAAACGGTCGGCCCGCAGGTAAACGCGCAGAGACAGAAAAGTCCCTACACGCCGCGTCCCGACGAAAGGAGACAAACTCCCACTGGCAACAAGGCAAAAGCCCGGCCCGTGGGGGCGCTCCGAGGTCCGACTACGAGCGTTTTAACTGCAACAACTTTAACATACGCTATTGGAGCTGGAATTACCGCGGCTGCTGGCCATTGCTACCCGACACACACCTTTGGTAGTGCCTTCCACAGTCCTCTGGGGCGAGCATCACCCCGTTACTGCTGTGGACCTGGTTTCCCAGTGGATTGGACTCTCCCTTAAGCTTGCGCCCACTCCATTAGAGTCTCTGAAGGTTCGCCTTTGCCAACTGTTGCCCAAAGGCAGGTCGGCCCTCGCGCTTCCCTGCGGATCAACCCTATCCTTGACGTTTTTACCATCCATGTACCACTACGTACACTGCTGCGTCCTGAGCGATTGCTCGCTCTCACCTCTCGGCGGACCGCGGTAGTCAAGGCCTCGCGGGCACTCCCCGGCAATTTAGAAGTGTATGATGGGGGCTCTGTGGCTGGTTACTATTCCAAGCCGGGTTTCCCATCGTTTGCCTACTCGCCTTTTTCACACGGCCATGCAGAGAGGAACAAATCCCATGCATGGTGTGCTTCCAGAGAGAAACATCTGGCGCTGTTTTTTTTTAATTACGGAGGGCTTTGATGCAGACGTTCACCAGACTTGCCCTCCAATGGATCCTCGATAAGGCATTTAAATTGTTCGCATTCCAATTAGAAGACCCAAAGGGCCCCCTATTGTTATTTTTTGTCACTACCTCCCCGAGTCGGGATTGGGTAATTTGCGCGCCTGCTGCCTTCCTTGGATGTGGTAGCCGTTTCTCAGGCTCCCTCTCCGGAATCGAACCCTAATTCCCCGTCACCCGTCGACACCATGGTAGACCAATACTCTACCATCGAAAGTTGATAGGGCAGAAATTTGAATGAGGAGTCGCCAGCACGAGGCCATGCGATCCGACAAGTTATTGTGAATCATCTCAAAGCGCTCTGGAGAGAGCACGATGGTTTTTTATCCAATAAGTACCACCCTTCGTAAGTCGGGCGTTGAGGCATGTATTAGCTCTAGAATTACTACGGTTATCCAAGTAGTGTTGTTCCCAAAGGAACTATAACTGTTTTAATGAGCCATTCGCAGTTTCACGAGTATAAAAGTGTTTATACTTAGACATGCATGGCTTAGTCTTTGAGACAAGCATATGACTACTGGCAGGATCAACCAGGTAAATAGGTACGTCAAGGGTAGAGTCGCGGGCTGGGTGGAAAAGTCAAAGGGCAATCCGTCTCCCGGCGCACGTTCTTTGTACGAAGTCGCAAACAATAGGAATGCATATCGCTACGCGTCCGCAGTTGCTGCGGCACAGCTGCTCAGGCATTTCCTCCATATTGCAGGTGTGTCTTGTCAAAAGCGAACAGGAGTCGCAGGGTGGGCCAGTGAGGGCCGTCGACTTGAGGCCGTGACCAAGGGTGTGCGACAGCGCGCCTTTTTCCCCACTGGTTTTTATCAATCATACTGATTGTTTCCCCCCCCCCACTTTGGGCATCATGCCAACCACCGCAAGGCAGCCGACAGGTCACAGTCCTAGAAAACACGTATGTGCGTGTCATACTTGTGTTTTGTTTTTCCTCTCCAGTCGAAGATTGAGCTGCGCAGTCCATAAACAAGGGACTGTGCCGACTACAGTGTGAGGGCGGACCCCGCATAAATGAAGGACTACCCTCGCCTCTCACTCAGACAAGTTTCGGGCTCTTCATGTAGAATGACCCTCGGGGCATAGAACAAATGCTTTGTCATGGAATGGAAGGTGTACCCCCAGGGCAAAGCGATTCCCATACAGCGTCAAGCAAGGGAAGCAGAGTAAGAACCGTTCCATTCAGAATGGTGTTCTTCCCCGTTCCAAGTCGATGCTTTTCCGCGCGGGCACATGAGCTATAATGATTATAGGCATGTGCACACTCCAGAGCCTGAAAAGACGTGCTTCCTTGTGCATAACTCATATTGTTTCTTGATCACTTCTTGTATTCTTTCTCTCTCTGTGTCTTCAAGGAATTGCGATTTTCTACCCGCAAAAGCGAATTACTACCCGTGACTCATTGCCGTGATCCCACCTTGATCCAGCCCGGCGAGTGCCCGCCTTTTTTGATCCTTCGGCTGTGCTGACCAGGCCTGGCCATGCCCCCCTCAGGTACCCTGCCACGCTCCCCTCAGGTAACCTGCCGCGCCCCCGACAGGTGCTTCCTAGGCACAGGACACCCGCTGCTCGGGAACTCGTGCTGTGAAGCAATTGTTTTCCCAATCTCAATACGCTAATAAAAGGCTGCTACACCCTTGTCGAGGCCTGGGATGCACCTTTGGTGGAATGCTGCTGTGATATACTGTAACTCCCCTTTACGGATCTGATCATTTTTCATAAACCCTGTCTCGACACTAAAAATCTAATTCAGGTTAAACAACTGCCAATGGCCTCACAAGTCAGGGAATATTCCTGCATGGCTTGAATCTGGACGGCTCTTCCAGACCTCGCGTGGACGGTACAGTACAAGCGAGCTCATCTTCGTGCTGCAGCAGTGCCGCCGGCGGGCGGTCTCGTCGCCGCACGGTGGCCGCTTCGACCGCCGGCGAGCGGGCGGGTGTCGGTTGGCGGGCGCTCACGTTGGGTCGACGACGGTGGCGATGGATCCTCGGCCGCCACGCGGTGGAGGCTGTATCTCCGGGACGTTCCAGGATGTGTGTTCAGAAGCCACGCCTCGTGCTCCTGCCCTCCCACCCACGCCGCCGCACTGTCAATGCCGATGTTGGCGCCCGTTACTCTTTCCGTGCGAGCCCCACCGTGGCACACAACCGCTCGTCGGACACGGGGCGGCTGGTGTCCGCCTGCGATTTGGGTGGCGCCCGCGCGCGAGCACGTGCCCAGCTTGGGAGGCACGCGCCCGCCGCTCCACGCGTTTCGTCGTGGGTGCAACGGCTGGCGACCGCGGCTTGCCGCCCGCCTTGTCGTATGTGCCGCACGGCCGCTGCCGTTTGAGGGTCGGCCAGCGTGCTGGTGCCCGTCCGAGGCTCTCGAGCGGGGGTGGTTGCCATTGGGAAGCTTTCCGTCTGGAGTCGGCAGCGGCTGGCGGGGGGGGGCGGAGACGTTGCGGCGGCTTCAAAAAGCATCCCCGGCAGGTCTTCCCTCGTGCCAGACAACGGCAGCGTCCGTACAGGAGCCATCGTTGCTTAACCGTGGTCGGCGGCGTTGGGGACGTCCGAGTTGACGTCTCTCCCGCGTATCCCTCCCGCCCCTCCCGCCTCACCGCACCGCTCTACCCGACAGTGCCAGCGAACGGGCCCACCCCCGCCCCGGTGACCTTCCAGGAGGATGGCGCGGGTGACGGTACTGGTAGCGGCGGCGGCTGCCGCCGCGGCCGCCGTGGCCACCTCCGCCCTCGGGGCGACGCTGCAAGAGGCGACTGACACGGGCGTGGCCTTTCTGGCCGACCGGTGTGCCGCGCAGCAGCCTCTACTGGTGGCCCTGGCCGACGCGGTTGGTTCAGGCGACGCGGCCGCCGCGCGGGCCGCTTACGTGGCGTCCCGTCCCCCGTACGAGGAGATTGAGGTGCTAGCCACCAACGAGGCGCTCGGTACTCTGGACGCCCGCATCGACGCCCGTCCCTACGCATTTGATGGTGGGGAGGACGACCCGGAGTGGGCAGGCTTCCACCGCGTCGAGCGAGACCTGTACCGGGATGGCAATCTCACTGCAGCCGCGGCTTCGACCGCCGCCCTCCGCATCGCCGTCGACGAGCTGTGCGTCGCGCTCACCAACAACACAGCGGGGGTGACCCCGACCGAGTCCCTCGACGGGCAGGTGGCGCTCGCGTTTGAGGTGGCTGCCAAGAAGGTGAGCAGCGAGGAGGAGACCTGGTCAGACGCGTCCCTTCTCATTTTCAAGCACAACTACCGGGGCATCTGGGGGCTGTTCACGCCGTTCAAGGAGGCCGGCCTGGCGCCTGCCACCGCCGCCGAGGTGGACTCTGCGTATGAGGCACTTTTGGCTGCTTATGCTGCCGTTGACCCTGCGGGGGTGGCCGCCGCGGCGGTTCCCGCGCGCCCCTACTCGGCCGTCACTGTCGCCGAGCGGGCGGCGCTGATGAATGCAACCTACGTATTTGCCGCCTCGCTACGCGACGCGCGGGACGCGCTGCTGTCGGAGGAGTCGCCGACGCCGGCGCCAGCATCGTCGCGGATGGAGGGCGTCTCCACCCCCGCGGTCGTGCGTGACGAGGCGTATGCCGACGAGACGGCCGCGGGGGTGGCCGCGTTTGCGGCACAATGCCAGGAGCAGCAGCGGGTGTTGGTTCCTCTGCGGACGGCGTTGGCAGCGGGCGACATGTCTGGTGCCCGCGCAGCCTACGCGGCCGGACGCGGGCCGTACGAGCAAATTGAGACGCTTGCCGCGGCGTTTGAGGAGGAGGATACGGCCATTGACGCGCGGCCAGACGCGTTTGAGTATGGGGAGCTCGACCCCGAATGGGGGGGCATCCACGCGGTTGAGCGTGCGCTCTACCGCGATGAAGATGTGCCCGCCGCGCTCGCCGCGCTGGACGGCGTGGACGCGGCAGTGGCGTCGCTGTGCACCAAGCTGGAGAACGACTTGTCCTTGTTTTCCGCTACCACCACTTGGGAGGGCATGCTCGCGCTCTCCCTCGAGGTGCCGGCCAAGAAGATTTCTTCTGAGGAGGAGACGTGGAGCGACCTGAGCCTGATGATTTTCCGTGAGAACGCCAAGGGCATCCGCGCGCTCTACGCGCCATTTGCGCCGCGCCTCTCCGCACCTGTCCGCGGGGCGGTCAACGCTTCGCTCGACGCCATCCAGGCGCTTTGGGGCACCCTCGACGCGGGTAACGATTGGGATACTGGCGTCAACTTCCGGGCGTTCGCGAACACCACCATTGCCGAGCGGGGATCCATCCACACGGCGTTTATGACGCTTCATCGGTCTCTGCAGCGGGGCGCCGCCGAGGTGATTGTCGCCGCGACGCCTAAGCCGTCGCCCGGCGCGTCGCCCGCGGCGTCACCCACCGGGGCGCCCGCCACGTCCCCCACCGCGACGCCTGTGCCGGCGGACGATGGGGGCACTTGCTTTCCCAGCAGCGCGACGGTGGAGCTCGAGGGCGGAGCGACAGTGGCCATGGCGGACCTGTCGATTGGCGATCGCATCCGCACCGCCGGCGGCAGCTTCTCCCCCGTTTACATTTTTTCCCACGCCGACCCGTCGGTAGTGGCGGAGTTTGTGCAGCTGACTACCGCGTCGGGACACACTCTCCGAGCGACTTCATCACACTACCTTCCCGTTGGGGGTGGCCTCGTCGCTGCGGGGTCAGTGACGGTCGGCACCTGGCTGACGCTCGCGGGCGGCCGCACCAGCCCCGTCACGGCGGTGGCGACGGTGGTGGCCACTGGGCTGTATAACCCCCACACGCTGGACGGGTCGCTGCTGCTGGTCGACGGCGTGGCCACCTCCACATACACGACTTCCGTGTCGCCGGGGGTGGCCGCTGCACTGCTCGCGCCCCTGCGCGCCGCGTACGCCGTGGTGGGGTGGTCGACGGAGGCGCTGTCGGGCGGCTCCCCGCTTTGGCGGCTGCTACCGCACGGGCGGGCCGTGGTGGGGGTGGAGGAGCTCTAACTTCGCTCAGATAGGTAGGCGCGGCCACAGGTGGAGCCGCTGTGCAAGGAAGCGGCGGGTGGGGGCGGGGGGGTTGGAGAGGGAAGAGGGTGGCGCGTGCGTGCCACGGTCCTCCGGTTGCCCCACCCCGACGGCGTTGGCGCCGCTGGCGTGGTCTTCCTGTTCCTCCACCTCGACGGGCTGCGTGGGCCCCAGCGGCGCGCCGACGGAGTGCGAAGAGGGTTGAGCGTGCCAAAAAATTCTAGTGCGCCGTTGGTGTGCCCTTTTTCTTGTGTATGTTTTCCCCGAGTCCCACCGCCCGTGTCCTCACCCCGGCGCCGTCGGCCGCTCGCGCTCTTCAAACGCCTCCCGCCGCCGGGGCGGCGTGCAGGTAGAGCCAACGCCAGGGGCGCACTCCCCTCCCCCCCCCCCATGGAGTCGATGAATTCTCAAAGTCGGTGATAACTTTTCACTCTTGTGCTCCACCCCGCCCCCCCAAGGTTCAGGGCGGACGCTCTTAGCGTGAGAGCTCCGCATGCTTGAGCTCCCTTACCTCGGGGTGTACATGCTTGAGACCGTTGTGCTTCCCAGAACATCGCTCCTCGTTCATGTGCTTGTCATAGGGAAGAGTAGAAAAATCTCGATAAGTGGCGTCAGCCGGGTGCCATTCATGCCCGCGGATCCGTCGCTGGCCCCGAGGTTCCAACACAAGCAGTCACCTCTAGGAGGAAGCGTACGCTGCAGAAGCATCCTGAACACACCTGCATGACGTTCACGCAAGAAAACGTGGTGTTCTGCAAGCTGCTTGTAAGTACCTCAGCATCCCAGTGTGTCGGGCAATCAGGCTTATGTGATCCCGCCAGTGTTCCAGCATGTGCACAGTGGTTTAGTTTGGCGGGAAGAGACCCCGCCACATGCACAGGGTACAGAAGAATAGGAGAATCCATACACAAAAAATTTGGGTCTCTCTGTCTCGAAGCCTTTCATGAAGCACCTATGTGGCCCTGAGCTTGAATAAATGATGCCAACGAGGGACAGTGAGAGCGGCAGGGGCCATGTGGCAGCACACTCGTCAGAGCTCTCTCTGTATGTTTCAGGTGCTTCGCTGTCCAATTTCCTAGCTGGGTGCGCGATATCTTCGGTGCCTCGTTTGCCAGGTAGATAGACAGATAGATAATGTGCAGGGCTGCGCAAAAGGCGCTCTTCGAGGGTGTTGATATGTATCTAGTTGGGCACTGCCAAGGCGCGATTAGGGGGCGATGTGCTCCGACACGCCCTGGCTCTGATAGCGCGATTTGGGCGAGATACAGTTTTTACATAGAACTGAAGAGGTGCGCGTGACTTCAAGTCGCAGGGGTCAGCGAGGGATCAGAACAGGCCTGATCAAGGGTACCGTTTTTGACCATCTGCCTGGTGTTGGAACTTCGTTCCAGCCGTGGGTGTGAGTATTTATTAACGTCAGTCATACCTCATCTGTAAGTGTATTGAGATCTGCAGACTTCATGGGTACTGCTGAAAGGTGGTACCTTTGACGAGCCACGACAAAGGCATGTCACCAAAAAGAAAGGACACGCACGAGCACTGATGAAACCATATGCATCTCATTAAAAGTGACGGGACGTGGCGAAGTTTACATTCGCAGACGTATGGTCCGTTACAGAAAAAAGATACATCGAGGTTTTTCTCTGCTCGCGCCCGGGCAGGACATCGGCCGTGACGGGGTCCACGGCCGCTATGCTGACAGAAGGATCATAGAGGTCCTTGCGAACTAATGAGGTCCTTGGGTCTCCTGGTTTGTGTACCGCTCTGAGGGACACCCTGAGTGGACCAGATGCTGACGAACCTGAAATGGGGCCTTTCTTTTCGCATTGATTTGCACTGCTCGGGGGCTGATTCGGGCCCATGTGCTAACTGAGGCTTGGAAGGGGGGTAGTCGAGATAGGGGAGCTTCGCGGGGACAGCTGGAGGGCACTTTTTTCAGATTCTTTTTTCGCTCGCGAGACTTCGTGTATAAAATGGTCTCGCGAGAGGAAATAGTTCCAACCAATGCGCTCGTGTGATTGGTCGATGAGCAAGACTGGTGCTCATGCGTTAGTCATGCTTCGAGACCGTTAGCGTGCGCCCCGACGGTCCCCGATGAGGAAGCGGAGAGCGCCTCTCTCGCCTTCTGGTTCCCTCTCATCGTCCTGCCCCTCCCGCCAGCCAGTGCCAAGCAACCCCTTCCACCCTTTCCTCCCGCCTGGCACGACAGGTCCATTGTTGGCGACTTAGGTGGTGCCAGCCTCGGTGCATCCAACGTGGCTCGGGGGATGGGGGGACGGGGTAACCAGGGAGAAGGTGCCGCCAGCCTCAACGTTAGATGAGCTGTGGTGGGCGTGCCAGGGTGAGGAAAACGCACCCCGGGCGTGTGGGCGAGGCGGGGGGAGGGGGATGATAATGGGAGGCAGACGGGAGGGAAAAAAAAAAAAAGCGGAACGCGACGGTCTGCATGGCTCTTGTGGTCTAGGGCCGGGGCGCAAAAGAAAATAGGGAAAAGAAGCGCCTGTTCTCTTTTGCGCGGGGGTGCGAGAGAGGGGGTAGTCTGCATGCATTGTGCGTTGCTCCGCCGCGCCCCACACTCCCGCCACCGATTTCCTGTACGAGACATTCTGGGATACCTTGCCTGGCTATGACATCGTCGACAAGGCACCCATGACCGCCCTCCTTTACTATAAAAAAACAATCGTGCCGACGCCGGCGACTCACCCAGCGCTGGCGGCATCACCGCCCCTAACAACCCCACCACCAACACCGCCACCACCTACGCTTCCCATCCCGTCACATAAATCACACCGCCCACGACCCCCCCCCCCCGCATACTGCCAACCTCTCCCCCCCTCTCCCAAACACGTGGCCGACCCCACCGTCAGAAAAAGCTCTCCGTCTCCACCGCCACCAACGCAAGCCCCCCACTCCACAGCCAAAGCTACCAACACCCCCGTCGCCACGGATAACCCCGTCGCCACGGCCACACCCGTCGCCACGGCCACCCCCGTCGCCACCACCACGCCCGTCGCCACCGCCGTCGCCACCACCACGGCCGTCACCACCGACGCCGCCGCCGCCGCCGTCGCCCCCGCCACCCCGTCGCCACCGCCACCCCAGTCGCCACCGCCGTCGCCTCCGCCACGGCCGTCGCCCCCACCACCGCGTCGCCACCGCCGTCGCCACCGCCACGGCCGTCGCCCCCGCCACCGCGTCGCCACGGCCATCGCCACCGCCACGGCCGTCGCCCCCGCCACCGCGTCGCCACCGCCGCCCCAGGCGCTACCGTCGCCACCGCCACGGCCGTCGCCACCGACGCCGCCGCCGTCACTGCCACCCCCGTCGCCACCGTCGCCACCGTCGCCGCCGTCGCCGACGCCGACCGCAGCACCGGCGACACCCCTGGCGTGGCCACCGCGGCGGCCGTCAAAACCCTGCGCACTTTCCCAAAAGCCTGACTAATGAGCGTGCACACCACACCCGAAAGGAGCCCACCATCAAGCAGGACCAGTCCATTACACCGGGGCAAATTCCCGAGGCACCTGATTGGCCGAGGGGTGTGGCCCGAACAACGCCGGAGAAGAAAGAAAATAATGCTCGATGTATCTTTTTTGTGCAACGTACCATAGTTCAGTATGGCTCTTGCGTGTGACTGACCTGCAGACAACGGCCAGTCTGAATTTCCATAACACGAAAGGACGCCCAGCTAAGGAAGGACACCTGGGGTTAGAACAAACGCTTCTCATTGGTGTAACACTGCCAGTAGCACCCGCGAAACATTAGCAGATATGAGAGAGAGAGAGGCAGATGGGCACCTGGGGTCACTGCCAGTTAAGGCCCGTCCCCTTGGTTTGCGCATTACACACTTTTCAAACATAACTGGCGGCCACACAGTGGCTGATTTCACCTTCGGGACGTGTCGCCGTGGCACCAACGACGCCAGGTCCTGAATGCACGCTGAGGGACAATTGCCGACGGAGGTCACTAAGGCAATTTGATTTCTTGAAAATTTGACCATCGGTGCGTACTTTCGCGTGCCTTCGCTGCCCACTACAACGCATAGTGCACGACCCGTCACCATCCTTCGAAAAGAAATGCTGAGCTTGTGCTCTCTCACCATATGCCCCCCCTACCAGAGCACCACAGGCAACCTCAGTACGTGCCCCCCTCCACACGAATTACCACGTCACGCTCAACTGTCTCTCAGCCGAAAAGAGATATGTAACTACGTTTCGTACCCTTGCGCAACAATGTCAAGCATACGGCTCATATCTAGAAACCTTATGACGAGTGGGAAGAAGTGCCATGTTTATCTGTCGAATTTTACGTTAGGGTTAAATGCTCTGCAGACACCCTTGCTTCATACACGTGCCGCACCGTTGGCGAGATAACCTGGATCAGGCCTGGATCACAACGCGATGAGCAACCGCAAGCGACTGAAAGTATGCGCGCGAATAATATTAAATCAATTAGAGGGACTACTGTCACGAGTGATGTTCGAAAACGACTTTGTGTGAGGGATTAAAAGTGCTCCCGGAGCGCGATGATGGATCTCAGAAGCGTAAAACAGGCGCGTTCCATGCAGCTGTCCCGCCTCGCCCCTTCATTTAAAATAGCGCGATGTACACCCCTAAAACTGTCTAACCGACTCAATTGGACACGTGGCCCGTGTCTATCTTGGCAGAAGCGCATCTTCGAAATCGCGCTCGCCTGCTCCAGTAGAGAGAGGAACTTGCAAAATGTCCCATTGCATAAAACATGGTCATGAGATTTATTTTTGGTCGCGTCACGGCTGCAGACAGCCAAATTGCATCGGTCCTGTTTGTGAAAGATTCTCATAAATCCCCGGGTCTCCCAAAGACAGGGAGAGCGACACCTAAGTCAGTTTGGCGCCAGAAGGACGCCTTTCGCATGCGCTACGAGTTGAGGTGCAAAGATCGGATCAAAGAAAGCGTCCACGAGTCGATATCCAAGACGTCGGCAAGTGCAGCGTGGATCTGAATCAAAATTGAATGTAACGGCGGGGTTTGCGAAACTCCCTCCGCTCTAGAAAAATGTTCTCGCGCACACTTTTCTCCGGGCATCTCTGTGCCGTACTTTAATGCTGTTCATGTCTGTCGCTTCAAAACCATCAGGCACAGCCAAAATGAAGCCGACCCTCTCTTTTACGAACATGTAGTGCAACGTATTCCGTAAATTAGCTGTGACATGAAAGAGAGACGGAGTCAAAGTGGAGAAGCACGCGCCTGTCTGCGGCACGACGCACTCTTCGACCTACACCGAAGCTTACAGAAAAAATGTCTTCTCCGATGTACAGCGGCTCGGAACATCAGCTGTGCGCGTACATGGCGTTTTGTGTCTGACAAACATCAGATCAGCACTCTGATGCATGGAACATGCGACTTTGTGCTCCACCTCGCATGCCGCCCCCATCCCGTTTCTCTCCCATCCACCTGGAGCGGTTGTTTTTCCCTCACCCAGTGCCATGTTTCCTATTGCGATACGCTGGCAGGTGATTCGCAATCGTCAGCGAGGACTCTCTTGGGAATCCATCATCGATCATGCGGGCTGCAGTCTGTCGGCGGCACATCAGTGGTGGGCCAATTATGAGCGCCACGGATCTCCGTGGAACGACGACGCTATTCACAACCGACACGCAGATGCAGCAGTTTTTAACGCAAGTTTTCTGGCGGCGCTGGACCACATCGTGCGTTCTCACCCGGATATGTCTCTGGGGGAAATTGAGGCGATCTTTCGCCAGCTTGGGGAGCTGCCGGGATGGAATGAGGCGTAGCCCATGTCATCTTCGTCTTTGAGGACGATGCTGCGAAGCATACGATTTTCTGTGAAGTGCGTAGAGCGGCTGGCGTTGGAGCGGTGCCCGGCGCGACGGGCGACATTTGGACGGCTCTACCTCGAGATTCCAGATCGGTGCATCGTCGTCGTAGACGAGATCCACATTGCTGGGCCAGCCATGGTTCGGCGCCGCGGACGGGTGCCCGTTGGCAGAGCTCTGGAGGCCCTCGCGCCAGATCCTCGAGTGCGGCCCAGGTTTTCGTCTACTGTGGCTGTGTCGTATAACAGGGGCATCCTCGAGCTGGCTGTCAACGTGGTTCCTCCTGCGCAGAACGGCGACGATTTTATCCTCTTCTGCGTCAGTCTGGTGCGGAGGATGAATGCCTTTGTGCCGGGTGCGCCGTGGGCGGAGCAGCCTAACGACGGTGTCCTTGTTTGTGACAACGCCTTCGTGCACACTGCGCTCGTGGACATGATTTTGGATATCAACGGTGTGCATCGTCTGCCACTATCACCGGACTCCCCGGACTTTTCTGCCATTTAGCCCGTTTTTAATGACTACAAGCATGCCGTGCGCACCATCGCTTATCACCATCCCGACCTCCCGGACCGCATTGCGCATGTCATTGCTTTTGCATCTTTGTCATAGGAGTTTATTCAGGGCCATTAGCGCGAGGCCCGGCGGCAGGTTCTGCGGAACCTCCCGGAGCTGAGTGGAGAGGGCCTGCCGCTGCAGTGAGTCTTCGCCCCTCTTCCTATCGCGTCGCACGCGCCTTGACGCTCAGCGTTCTTTCTCCACCGGAGAGTAGACTTGCGCCTCGCCCTGCGCCTCACCGCTGTAAGGGCGGTGGACCACGGTGGTCTCCGCCGAGGCGGCGTGGCGGTCCTAGCAAAGGCGGACGCGGACGCGTCGCCGCGGTGGCGGCCGGTGGCGGCGGCGGCGGCCCAGGCCGCTGGCCGCTGGGGCGGCGACGCGCCACGGGACGAGGCGGGCGGCGACCACTGGGGGCAGGAGCCCCCCGCCCGTGCGGATGGGCGGGGGAGGCGGTGGGGGGGGGGCATATACTTGCACATGCAGTCCCGATTGCCGCAAGGCGCACCAGTGTAAATCGCATGTCTTGGCGGTAGCGACGCGGGGCACTGAATCCTACCGTCCACGTGTACACGGTTCTTCAAGTAGTGCGTCTTACCATGCTGGCCAAGCTTCTGGTGTCTGCAGGTACCGCAAGTGGGAAGAGATGGGGTGCGACTGGCGCGCTGACGTCGCGCAGCTGAAGGGATCGTGGTCTGGGGTGCACTGTCTGCGCAGCACGAAAACCATGTCACTCAAAAAAAAAATGAAGGCGAGGTGCATCCCATCAGTTAGTGTGGAGCCCAGTCTGATCAGCCGACGTCAAAAGAAAGTCACATGGAAGCCATTGGAAGCGATCAGGCATACTTGCGGGGGGATTCTCCGGTGTCCCCTGCGGCAGGGCTGCACCTCCAGCCATCGCTACTGACGAATCAGCTGCTAGTGCAGGCGTGATGTCACGGTAAGTCTCGCGAGGGGGTCCTGTGGTCGTGCACGCTTCAATAAGGTGTCCCCGACAGGGACGGACCGCGGGAAGAAGATGGTGCTCTCAACGATGGTGGGCACCGCGCCCCCGCTGTCGACGACATCAGATTTGGGACGGCCGATCTGGGTATTGTTCCGCATCAGGCGGCCGACGAAGGCTCAATTGCCAGGTTGCTGTACGTACGCAATGAATACTCGTTTGGTGTACAAAAACTATGCTGTAAGTATGATTGTTGGCAAGATCTACTAAAATGTTCCGTACCAAGAGTCAACCTTACGGTGAGGAGCTTTTGATTCGCATTTGTGCCGCAATCGTTCTAAGTCACGAGGACATCGTGAAGCACTTCATGACCTGCTCACGACTCGACACCATCCACTTTTCGCAGGAAGCACAATATGGCACCTGCCATATAACTGGGAGTATCGTTGCGGCCGTTCTCGCAGGAGTCGATCGCCTATCCAAACGATCGTCCGTCATAGGGCGCAATTTCAGGTAATTACAATGCAGGACGAGGATTGGGGGGACCATAGTGGGCTTCCCGAACGCTTCTCCGCCCACATGCGCCACCCGCACTGGCGCCACTTAGCCGTTTACGATCCCTCACGGCTGTTACATGCGACTGTTCTGCGGTATCTCTTTGAGCAAGCGTCTGGGGACACCCCAGTGTCCGCAAGTGAGCTGGCTGTGGAGGGCTCGATGACGAGTCAGGACGACGAGGGGGTGAGAGCTGCGACGGTAGACACGATTTTGCTTGAGAGTAGTAGGAGGGGTGTCGAGGGTGTCAGTGACGGTGGTGCATCGTCCAGCAGCGACAATGAGTGATTCATTGCTTTTCTAATGGCCGCTTCCCTCGTGCGTGTGTACACGAGTCCTAGATGCCACGAAGGCGCAGCAACAGAGGGCTCCAGGATTACAAGATGCTGCAGCGCTTGGGCAAGTGGAGCGTGAATGCTCCCTATCGTTCACTGCTCGAGTTCCCGGGCGAATCTGATAGGACTGCGCTGAGGACGACGTCCCGGCCCTGCTGCGACTGTGTCTCAAATATGGAATTGGATATGTCTCGGTGCGGTCGACCAAAAGCATACTGTACGGTCCGCGTCAGGTTCACGCGATCGACAGTGATATGAGCTCTGGATCACCCGTGATCGCCGTCGAAGCGAGAAGGATCGCCAGCCAGATGGCGAAACACGGCTTTCTGGGCCCCGGCGCAAGGACTCTGCATTGCTTAAAAGGGGGCTACATAGTGTGCAAGGGTGCCATATAACCGGTTCGTGACTGTAGGTCGACCGTGCTGCATGGCACATACGCTTGTGCTGAACGCTCAGGGCGTGCACTAAGCTGCACGCCCCGGGCGGGATTAGGCGTTTTTTAAGGGCGTGTCACGCCTGCACGCCCGAAATATCCGGGCGTGCTTTAGGGCGGGATCGTCCTGTCCATAGACTTGCATACATTCTAATACTTCGCATCCCGCAATGAAGCCCTAATTGAATGGTAGTCAGAGGCCCAGCCAGAGGCCTTCCAGTTCTGTACACTGGGCGAAAGCAATGCTACGTCCATCAAGTCTGGGATTGCCTGCGCCCACCTCTCGCAAATATCGTGGTTGTTGTGAGGCCCTCGAGGCAGTCGCGCCGGACGTGGCCGTCTGCTTTCTCGCTTTCATGGCGCAGTGAGGGCCAGAGCAGGCGTGTCTGCTCCACGGGCGCCTCCAAGAGTCACTGTAGCCAGTGCGCCCAATTCCGACAGAAAGAGTCCGGCGCGACCCAAGCAACCACCGGAAGCAACTGTCCATTGTGGCAGAACTTATTCACATATAGCACTCGCCTGGTAAAATTGCGTAAAGTTCTCGGGGCGTCCAGTGGGGCTCTTGAGGGCTTGCTTAAGGCGTGCTTAGGGCTGAAACGCCTGCACGTGCCCGACAAAACAGGCGTGCAGCACAAGCCTAATGGCACGGTGTCGGCATCCGATCGAGTTCGTTATCCAATCAGCGGACTTATCCAGATTGGGATTTTGCGGCTTATGGCCGTCGTAAAGGGTGGCTTGCATCGGAAAAAGACTGCAACGCGCCATCAGGAATCCCTTACCGAGCCTTTAGCGCCAGGACCTTCAGCAGGTGACAAACCTAGCTACGGAAAGGTCGACCCGCAGTCCACAGTAATTAATGGACACGTGGTGTAGAGTCGGCGTTCTCTGCCGCTGATGGGTGTAGGCGCACCTGGGCAGCGGGAGGGGTTTGGTGGGCGGTGGGCGGTCACGCCAGCTGCAGGTCGCAGAGCCGGTCAGCGCTTGCTGGCAGGCGGGTGGAGTGGCAGTCACGCGTGCCTCCAGGCGTCATTCCGGGATGGAAGGAAGGTCAATTGCGACCAGCCCTACAACGTGTCGTATTTTCCCAGCCGGAAATCACTCCGCTATCGTCGCCGATATGAGGGACTCTCCTTTACCAGGTCTCGGTATGACGGCCACACATGGCGCACGTGTCAGGGGCAAACCGCACTCTTAACGGGATCTGCACCTGCTGAAAGTCTCTACTGTCCTCGGTGCGATGATGCTAGCCTCAGCAGTACCGCATGACTATCGCGGCGAAGTCTATTCGCAGTGGGAGCCGGCGGCAGTCGTACCGCCCATGTACGTACACCATTGCTGCCATGCCCTGCGCTTGTACTATTTTCGCAAAGCATCCCGCACTGGAAGCGGAAAGATCGTGAACTTAGGAGCGTCGGCGGCGGCAGGCGCAGCAGCGGCTTCAACATTGCGGGCCTTGCCTGATCGCATCCCCATGTCCAAATGTGCTGTTCGCTCACAAGTTCAGCTGAGCTTTCACGTAGCTGAGTGTGCAGCCGGCCGCGTAGAGCCCCCCCGTCATCCGCTACGCGCTCTCACTTTCGAACCCCTTCCCTTTTCCTCCGTCGCAACACAGATCTCCTACAGCACCGACCCTCCCCTGCACGTCCAAACGCGAACAAGCATGCGGTCGTTTCTTGTCCCAGTCAGGGACTGAGTAATGCAGGCGTTCCAGCTCGTATACGAAGAGCAGGGTCCGTACGTGGAGCCTGATACCGCAGCGCCATAGAATCGACAGAGGATCGGGAAGGAGGCCGATGGAAAAGCCGCCGTCTAACGGTGTATGGCTCTCCAGTGAGCGAATCCCATTCCGCACTACCCCTGACATGGGCTGCCTGATGGGATGCCACTGCCGCCGCCGCGCTCCCCCCACCGGCGCCACCCACAGGTGACAGCGACGCCATGGTAGCCGATGCCGGTGCCGCCGCCGCGCCCGCCGCACCAGCGCCACCCGTGCGTGGCCGGGGAGCCGCGCCGCCGGACGTCCTCTGGTCTGCAGCACCATCTCCAGGACTGGAGCGCCCAGCGCCTGTCACGCGTTGGGCACTAGTACAGGGAGCTCGCACTCCCGCCGCGTGCGCACGAAACAAAAACACGAAAAATGGGTCCATAACATGATATACCATGTAGAGGATGAGCGCACGCCCGAGCACAGGATGTCCTTCGAGGACGGGATGTCTAGCGCCCGCAATCGCTAAATTGTTGCAGCCCGCCGCTGTCAAACTCGGCCGTGACGCCGACGGCCATCTACGGGAGAAGGTGTCAGTGAACGCACTGTGACACCTTTCTTCCCAGCCTCAGCGCCATGCAGTGGCGCCGCAGGTTCAGGTACTGCGCCACGTTCACGCGGGATACTTTCTTTTTCTCAACTCCGGACAGCCCCCCAACGACCGCCGCCACTTGTCCAGCAGAGAAAGTGACCGTCCGCCGCCGCCGGTCAGCCAGGGACGCCAGCTTGCTCTGGTGCGCGACGGCAAGCGACTACCACTCGTGGGGGTTGCGCCCGCGCTTGCCCAATGATACTACTATGTCGGGGAGCACGCCCAACCCAAAAAGCTCCGCCATGGGGACCATGCAGGTAGCCACGGCTATCAGAAGAGCCATGTAGTCGCGCATAGTCCATACAGGCACGGTGTCGACAGAGAGGTCGCTGGTAGGGGAACGAGAGGCCACAGCCGGGAAGCCGCCAGCTTGGCAGACAGGAGGGGGGGATCCAGGACGGCGTGGACCAGGACGGGGGGGACCAGGAGCGGGGGAGCTAGTAGATTGGGAGCCAGGAGGTGGGGAATCAAGAGAAGGGGAGCCTGGAGGGGGCTTCCAGGAATACCGTCAACAGGCGGGGGACCGTCCTCCGAGAGGGGGCGGGCCAAGGAGTTCGACGCCACCGTTGATATCCCGCTTCGCGGGGCGGTTCCAGAATAATTAACATCAGGCGGGGGGGAGCCAGGAGCGGACGCGCCGGAAAGGCCCTCAGCGCGTAGACGGAGGGGACCAGGGACCGCAGCACCAGTAGCACGATGAGGAGTGGACCTCTCGTGTGAAGGGGACATGCAAGCCCCACGAGTGCACTCAATCAAAACAATCCTCTTATAGCTAGGGAAGGAATTGGATTCAACACGGCATGAGACGACTTGCTCCCAGACGCGTGAATCAAGACATACTTCCCATCTCCCAGCTCGGCGCAGCACAGATAGGGCGGGCTGCCCCTCACGCCAATATCTCGAAGCACAAACGTAACTGTCCTCAGCAACGCGCGAGCATCAACCGGCAATGGGTCCATGGCACTCAATAAAAAAAAGGTGCAGTGAAGCGGACGAGCTGGTGCCAGCACCGCCCGCTCGTGGCCACCCGTGAGCGGCAGAACGACGGCCCTCCCCTCCCCGCGTCGCACGCGCGGCTCCACATCCGCAGCCTTCCCGCTTGTGCCACCCGCGCGCGGCGACCGAGCGATCCCCCCCCTCCCTCCCCAGCCCTACCCCCCTCGGCTGCAACTCGCGACGGACAGCACAGCAGATGGCCTCCCATCCCCGGCACATCCTCGCTGCTGCACACCAGCAGCTCCTCTCGGTCAGCCACGAACGTCGACTAAGCCCTACTACACGACGCGCGCCGCGCGTGCCACGCACCCCATCCGCGCCACGCGCGAGGCTGCACGGCTCAATGCCCACAGTCTCCGCCAGCCTCTCGCAGAGTACGACACCGTCTCCTAGCCTGCATGCAGCGTCAGCAATGGGGACAGTCATGGAAGGGCAGGGTGAACATGTCCTCAATGGCCAGCAGATCACTCAGGACCGCACCCAGTCATCGAGTGCTCCTGCGCGCGGTTGCCCGCTTCACGAAGGACCCCAGCGCAGCACTGTTCATCCCCTGTCAATAGACAAGCCCGATTTTGGCCAGATCAATTGCTTCGTTGTGCAGTTTTCTTGCTCTGCTCGAGCACGAAAATGAACGGCTCGAGCAGAACTTGGCTTCTCTAGAGAGCGGATGCGTTGCGGCCAAAGCATCTATCCCAGAAGGACCGACACTAGGGCCGCTCTCGGTGTCCTGTCATCCAATGACAACAGCGGTGGCGCTGCTGTGTGCTGCATGGAGCGTTCCATTGGTCAGAATTCACGTCGTAGATGTTGAGCAAGGCGGAGAGATTTCTCGATGCAGACCCTCGAAAGCTGTCGTCGCGCAGGTTTTTGCTTCACCAGTGCGGGGGGTTGCGCGGTTTTTGAACGCGTTCGTATAAACGTTGCTCCCCAGCGTAGCGATGGTCGGTCGCTTCTTTGCGCTTCACGAGAGTGCTCTCCTGCCCCGCGCGCTTTCGGTCATATAAATGGACGTGGCGACCACCGATCGCCCGAGGTGGTATAGGCAGACAGCAAGAAACAGGGGTAAAAGCGGCTTCTATGATGCCTTGAGGGGGGGTCGATGCAGGTTCTATGCAGATTTTTGCTCGAGAATTTCCCAATAAAGCACTAAACTTTTGACAGGCGATATGCAGTGCTGCGCTGAGATGCGCCCCATGTGGCATGCGCCAGAGACGAGCGTGAGAACGGATTGTGAAGTAACACCTTACATACCACAACATTCCCCGAACCACCCAAGAGAGCCCCCCTAGCATTAGCTGCGCAGCACACATCCTATTGAGATGTGGAAACCACAGCATCGCGGATCTCCCACTTCCTTCGCAAGAGCTCGCCAAGGTAGTGCGCGGACTCGCGAAGGTACATCAGCCAATGGGATGTGTGCTCAAGAGGTGTTTTTTTGAGGGTGTTGTTTGAAAAAGAGACGTGTCTGTGATTGAGCCCCGGTTCTTCAACGTCAGGTGGGTTCCAACTAGGCTAGTTCAGTTGCCACCGCCGTCCCCGCCACCTCCACCCCCCCCTGGCGCACGTCATACCTCGCTTATCTTTGTGGGCTGATCACCGGCTCCGCTGTACCCAGTCGGGCCTGAAGGTCCTGGAAGACCGTAGCCAGGCGGAAAGAGGGCGACGGGGGCGGAGCAGATGATGGATGGAGGAGTTGGGGCCGGGCTGATGAGGGAGGCCTGGGGGGGGCAGCAGTACGCTAGCATTGGCGGCGACCTCACCCTGCTGGCCAGCAGACGCAGGCTGACGCCACGATATCAGTCTGACCTGTTGATGAGATCTCGCTGAGGTGGTCGCTATAACCAGTCATACGGATACCAGGAGGTGTATCGGATAGGGGCGGGGACAGAGACCAGAGCCCGATTCACAACTCGCTGACTTACGGGGTCGACTTAAATCCGACCTCATATGGGGATGGTCTCAAAACCCACCTTCCGTCTTAGCGAAGGACCCATGTCTAGGAGACCTCTTGGAGGTCTTCCAAATCGTGGGTCGGAGGCCGGTCTCGGAGCCCGTAAATGCGGGGACTTGACTCGAGACTGCGCATCCGATTTGAACCAAGTGGAACCAATTGCGAGGCAGCCGGCCGACGCCAAGGACCAGTGTGCCGCGCGCCCTCGTTCGCCGGCACCCCCTCCCAGTCCTCCCCAGTCGACTTGGCCGTCATCCTCGCCCCGGCTGGACCCTACTTCCCTCCGCTCCCTCCCTCCCCATTCACCGTTGTGGGGTGTGCTGCTCCTGTGCAGTTGCATTGTCGTCATGGCTGGTCTTCCGGGTGATGCCCTTGAAGGCCTGCGGGCGGCCGGACAGCACGATCCCGAGTTGCGGGAGCATGCCGATTTACTCTCCGTGCAGGAGGCGGCCCTCGGCCTGTGCTCCGCTGGGTTGGATGAGCCACCGGGGGCATGGTTTGCGAGGGTAGTGGGGTTGCTCCGAGCAATGGACTCGAGTGCGGGGGGTCAATAGGCCGATATTGAGAGCACGCTAGTTTCATTGTCATCGGCGATGGGGGCGGGCGCGGTAGGGGAGGGCGGCGCCGACGATCTCTTACAGATGGCGGATCTGGCCGACCTTATAGACATCTGTGGCCAGTGATATCGTGCTGCGCGCCACGCTCGCGACCTTGTTGGTCGATTTTATCAGAAGACCATTGAGAGTGGCTCTTTCTTTCGCGACGTGCGCATGACCCCCTCTCACTTTGATGAGGTTGTGACGCTGACAGAATGTCACCTTCCACGCGGCCGGCGGGGCCCAGAGGCTCGCCCCCCGGCCTGGCGTGTGTTCGCCGTCCTGATCTTGCTTGCGCAGGGGGGACGGCAGCGGGTCATCGCTAGAGCCGTAGACGTGGCCATGCCCACGTTGTCGAAGTTTTGCACCCCTGTCGTGCAGGCCCTCTGCGTTGGCCTGCCTGCACCCACATGGCCTGGGCGGGATGAGCGACAGCAGATTTGCATGGACTCCTCCCGGCAGAAGGGGGGGAACCTGGCGGGGTGGCAAGGTCTGTACGTATTTATGCGCTCCAATGACTGTTCCTACTGCTGACCGGCATCGTTGTTGATTGAGCATGACAGTCGAGGTACACGGACCCTGGAGGATACCCCGACACCCAGAGCACTCTATCTCACACAAGCGGAACTTTTTCTCTTGCTGCGTTTGTTGACGTGGCTGTGGAGCCGTTGATGGTTGCCACACCCCATTTTTGACCCCCTTTGGAGAGCACAATGAGGATCATACGAACAAGAACGCCACCTCTTCGCTCCTCTTGCTGGCCATATCGGACACGTGCTGTATTCGCTACTTTATTGGCGGGTATCATTGTCCTGTGGCGACTCAACGGCTTTGAAGGGTCGCTCGTGGTTCAAGGCCATGCTGCTGCCGGATTCTACCGTTCGCCCACTGTCGGCCGGAGAGTTCATCCTCGGTGATGCGGGTTTTGGCTGCACACCGTTCCTGGTACGTTCCATGCTCATTTTTAGAGGTCTAGGTAGGGTCCAGGAGAGAAGGAGAGGCGAAGGGGCGCAGTGTAGGAGGATTCACGAGTGACGAGCCACATGGGGCTGGCGACAGCCCTCGGAGCGGGACGAAGACATTCACAGTGCCGAGCGCACAATGAGGATGGCCTTTGACCGCTGACAGCAGTGCGGCACACTCGAGCGCCTCATACCTTTGCTGGAACGCGCTCCCTTGCGGCTCTGCGCGATGCATCCTGCCATTATTTCTGTTCTCTCTTGGATGACTACACTGGCCCCCTCCCCTTCTTGCCTCGTTCGTTTTTGCCATGGGCTGCCACAGACAACGCCTTTTAGGGAGGTCGATATGCACGGCCCAGACGTAGCAACAGTGTGGCGCTTCAACCATCAGCATGCAGAAATGCGGGTTGGCGTGGAGAGTACTTTCGGACGTTTGAAAGATCGCTGGCACGTTTTGCGCATGATCTACGCGCACCCTGGCCATGATGCATCTGTACAGGAGGCTTTCGTGGCTCTTCATAACTTCCTGGAGGCGCGGGACGCGGCGTACGACGCGGTCCTGGAGGTCCCGGATGAGCAACCGGACAACAGCGCGTTGCCAGGTGCGGGAGGTGACGTTTTGTTGCCAGCGGGCCAGGCGCGGCGGGTGGAGATCGTCAAGGCCCTTGGGCTGCCGTGGGTAGCCGTCTGAGCCATGGCTCAACTGGGAGGTGGCTGAAGTGGATTACGAGGTGGGGCGGGGGGGGTTCTTGGGTGTGGGAGGCGCTGGGTGCAGGACGTTGGGAGATCGGTGACGACTCAGCATGTGCTTTCGTATTGTTGATGTTCTGTATGTGTGCACGAGAAAAAGTAGAGACTTCGGGAAAGCGTGGCGCGTTGCGCGAGTTCAAAGTGGGAGCGAAGATTGTTGTGCGCCTTGAGTTGAGCATTTGAAAAGGGGACGAGCTGGCTTCGAGCAAACAAGTCACAGACACAAACAAAAAGGGCTCATCCGCGGAACACATCAAGCAATACATAGCATAAGACAGGCCATGTCTATTCAAGGCCACGGTGCTGCCAAAGGAGGGAGAGACCTACTGGCCACGTGCCTTCTCGGCAAAAGCGTTAAGAAGATTCACGACCGCGAGACGCACCTCCCCAATACTCGCCTCACCGGGCCCACTGGCGCCGGCCGCTTTGCCGGCCTCGCGACCGCCCTCGCGAGCCGACCCGTCAGCCATTTTGGCCTCCAGGTACTAGCGCAACACGCTGGCCGCCGTTTCCTTCTTGGCCTTCTTGGGGGTCTTGGACTCCTTGGCCTTGGCCTGGGCCTCAATTTTAACTGCCGTCTGAGCGACAAAGGGCGAGGTGGCCGGGAGCGGGCTCTCGACAGGGGTAGTCTCGGGACAGTCACTGCAGGAGCCGTCCTTGTCACCGTCCATCTCCGTCGCAGGCTCCTCCGCGTTCCCGCTGCCCTCCCCAGCCACAGCGCCCCCCTCGACCTCAACAATCTCACCCGCATTCATGCGGCGCGGCGCCCCCCCAGGCGCCGTGCCCCCGCCGACCGCGTCCCCTCCCTCCATCTCCTCGACAACCGGCGCCCCCGCCGTCCCGTGCGTCCCCCGCGCCGCGATAGCTCCACTGCGGTCCCCCTGGTCGCGTGACCCCCCCGCGCCCCCGCCTGCGTTGAACAGGTCAACGGGTTCACGGACCGTGCGCTCGTTTGACACAGGGCATTCGTCAAAGTCGGCTGTTGCCATGTCGAAAAGGACGGCGCCTCCAAACTTGATGACAGCGTCCTCCTTCTGAGCCGTGCTGGCCCCCGACCCCGACGCCTCCTCGACGGCAACGCCGTAGCTAGTGCGGAGATTCTTCAGCCTCTTGTCTAGCACCGTAGCGTCGCGCGTGACAGCGTGGGCCTTCTCGGCCGCCGGCACGTTGGCAACAAATGCGCCGACCAACTCCTTCCCGGTGCGGCAGGTCTTGTCCCCCGTGAGGCGGCCTCGGAACTCCGTCCAGTTGTCACGCGCCGCCACAAGCAGAACCATACGCTCGCCGACGGTAACGTTCTTGGCCCGAGGGGTGGTGGGCTTGCCCCCGGCCGACCGCTTGCCGCCGCGCGACTTGGTGTGCACTGGCGTGCGTGCGCTCGTCATTGTCTCGGGGGGGGGGGGGCGCTGGGCTGCCCGTTCGCGGCATCAAGTATATATGTACTGGGCGGAGAAAACCATACAAAAGTTCGAATCCACACAATTTGCCTTCGGCCTCGCCAGGCTGCTGTTCCTTCGCGAACGCTCGCGAAGCCGTGGTTTCCCTGGTTGTCCTATTGGCTTATGTATCCGTCCGACCGCTAATTGCGACCACTCCGGCGAGATCTCGAAGAGCGACCATGCGCTTACGAAGTGGTGCACACCGTTGGACTTCTCTTGCCCTCCTGAGCACGAGGGTGTTCTTTCTTTTTTTGACGCGTTCATTCTGTTACAGAGACGCTTGTTTGTCGAAGGGGGGGCGCCTAATCGCGACCAGTGATATCTCATAGAAAGGCCGCTTGTCTGTCCAGTGAAAGGGAAACAATTTCTTCAGTAATTCACTTGCAACAAGCCGGATGAGGTGCGCCCATCCAGTCAGTCGAGTGCCGACAACCTCGCGACCAGCACACATTCAACCAGTCTCGTGTTTCTTCTTGCAGCGCCAGTTGACTCCCTCTGCCCTCCAAAACAAAACACTGAGGTACGCGCCCGGGGCACTCAGGAAGCGCCCGGGGCACACACACACACACACTCAACGCCCAGTCGAGCCTCGAGCAACACGAGCAGCCAGCTGGCCGACTTGCCACCACAGCACCGAGAAGGGGGCCGCACTCTCGACAGCGCCCACCCGTCGCCGCTGCCGCGCCGCGCGCAGACGATGTGTCTGCTTGCGTAGGGTTGGCAGCACAGCAGATACCCTCAGCTGGGCCACCTCGGCCGACAGCTGGCAGACCTGGCGCCAAACCAGCTCCGCCCTCCTCCGCTTGGCAGCTGCGTCCTTGGCGGCCTTCTCGGCCAGTTTATCGGATGCCCGCTGCTCGCGTGCGCGCTTGCCGGTTTCCTTGGCGTCAGCCTTATCCAGCTTGTCCTGCTCTACGTCCTGCAGCGCCTGGATGACCTGTGGCGCTGTGAGCACCACCGCGGTCCCGGCCGTCGACAGTGTCTTGTTCGTCACCACCGGCTGTGCCATTTCCTTGCGGACGACAGGCACCAGACGCGCGGCCAGCAGCGCCAGGTCCACGTCCGGCGCGGGTCGGTCGGCGCCTTTTCTGAGCATCTCCTGTGACACCCGCGAAGGGTCTAGCGGCCACAATCCAACACGCTGGAAGGCCGACGCGAGAGTGCGCCCTGTAAGCGCCTCCAGCGCTGCGGCTCGCACGCAATCCATCAGGTCCAACACGTTGAACCGGCGTCCCTCCATAACACAGGTATCGCATTGTGTCCGGATGCCACGCCGCAGCGCTGGCTGGAATCTTCCGGAGAGAGAGGGCGTGTCAAGCGCCTGCAAGACGTGGCTCGTCTTTGACGGTTCAGCAATCACTGTCACCTTGGCCTCCTGCAGCACGAGCAGCCCAGCCACAGACAGATGAACCTTCGCCCCATCCGGACACAGCAGCTTCTCCTCATTGGGGAAAAACTGCTTGGCCCACTAGGCGAACATTGCCGCGAACAGGTCAAGGACGGCCTTGTTAAAGCCCGGCGGCTTTCGCCGAACCACCACCGCCCCATCGTTGAGCCTTGACGCAAGGGCAACCTGCCGGGAGCCTCCATCGTCCGCAACGGTCACGAAAGCGTGACCGGGCCCGCTCCCCTCCACCACCGCAAGGTATGGCGCTACCGTCCCGCTAGGGGACACTGTAAACGCCACAGTGCACCCTGACGCCGCACTGCCGAGGGACGGCGCGACGACCTCTGGCCTGTCCATGCCCACCGGCCCGACAATGGACACGCGAGCGCCTTGCAGCAGGTCTCGCGCTCGCACATGAGTTTCGTCCATGTTGAACAGCTGACGCCCGTGCTTGATGGTCAGGTCCCGCATGCACAGCTGCACAGTTGCTAACTACCGGGCGAGGACGCCTGGCATCGAGCTCTGAGCCCTCGCGTCCTCGAGCGTGCCAACTCTGTACCGCTTCAAGGCTGGCCAACGGCTCAAGAAAGAGTCAAAAAAACCTTTACCGGGCCCCGTCTTCGCGTTGAACCTAGCCCTCGCCATAGCCTGACGTTCAGGGGATAACGCCAGGATGTACTCTTCGCACGTGTCGAGGAAGGCGTCCCGCGTCAGCCCCCTGCCAATCAGAGCCCTTGTCCGGACGTATCTCACCAGCAGCTCCTCCTCCTCCGGCAGAAAAAACGGCCTGCGTCCCGGTGAGGACGTCTGCCCGACAGAGTTGATGGCGTGGCGGGCGGCCGACCTCGATACTGAGGCGGCCGCCATGATCTCTGCCGCGCTCTTGCCCTTGGACGCGAGGTCCGCCATCAGTGTCCGCTGCTCCGGGGTGGGCTTGGCAGGTGGGGGGGGGTGGGGGGAGGAGTCTACCTCGGGTTCTAGTGGCCGGCGGCCCGGCCGCCGCGGGACGACCCGGCGACCATGACGGCCTGTCAGGGAGCCGGCCAGAGAGTGCCCGTCACCCTCAGGAAGCCGGGCGAGGGCCCTGGTGGGGACGAGTTGCCCCGGCGATGGCGCGGACGATGTGGCAGGAAGGAGGAGGGTACCCTACGTGCTGCACATCTGCACGGCTGGGCAGGATATCAGCCAGATGGGTCACACACACGGGAATTGCCGGATGTAATGTATACGTGGCCCCTTTCCTTGGATGCCGTGTGGAGCACCTGGGAGAGCGTAACTCAGGCTGCTGAAGGGCGCTTGCGCGCCTGCACATACGCTTGGGTAGCCCTGGACTTCGCGCGTCCACTGGTATAAACGTTTCTTGCCCTGCATTTTTCTTTAAAGGGCTTTCAGGGGCGGAATGGTGCCTGATGCCCCTTCTGCCGGTGTGAGAGACCCCGGTATCATAGGAAAACTCTGTGGAAATCGGGTGGTCGCGATTAGAAGTCGGTGGTCGCTATTAGCGGTCGGACAGATATGTACATACCTTCTTCAACCCGCCCACTTCCTTCGCAAGCTCTTGCGAAAGAAGTGCGAGATTCGCGATGCTGTGGTTTCCACGTCTCCGATACACGTTTGCTGATCGCACCGGCGGCGCATCAGTGCTTATCCCCTGTCAAGAAACAAGCCCTATTTTGGCCAGATCTCTTGCTTCGTTGTGCAAAGTCTTGCTCTGCTCGATCATGAAAATGAACGGCTCGAGCAGAACTTTGCTTTTCTGATCGAGGGGATGGGCTGAGGCCAAAGAATCTCCCCCAGGATGACCGACACAAGGGCCGCTGTCGGTGTTCTGTCAACCAATGACAACAGCGGTGGCGCTGCTGTTTGCTGCACGGAGCGTTCCAATGATCAGAATTCACGTCGTATATGTCTAGCAAGGCGGAGAGATCTTTCCGTGCAGACCCTCGAAAGCTGTCGTTCCGCACGTTTTTTCTTAACGAGTGCGAGAGATTGCGCGATTTTTAAACGCGTTTGTGTAAACATTGCTCCCGAGCGTAGCGATGGTCGGTCGCTTCTTTGCGCTTTGCGGGAGTGCTCTCCTGCCCCGAGCGCTTCTGGTCATACCAAGGGAGGTGGCGACCACCAATCGCCCGTGCTGTTATGGGCAGAAAGCAAGAAACGGGGGTAAAAGCGGCTTCTATGATGCCTTGAGGGGGGGTCGATGCAGGTTTTATGCAGGTTTTTGCTCGAGAATTTCCCAAAAAAGCAAGAAAGTTTTGACAGGCGATAAGCAGTGCTGCGCGGGTGTCGCAGGTGGCGGTCCCTGGGAAGCAACCGATCTAAGGGCATTACAGCGCGCGATGAACGAGATTTCGAGATCCTATCCTCGATGTCGGGTTGTGTCCAGGGTGACCACACCGAAGGTGACATCAAAGTCGACCGAACACAGCGCTCGTTGAGGTTCCATGGGACGATCGTAGGGTGATCGAAGGGTCAACGAAAGGGGGCCATCTCTGCCTCGCGAGGTGACGATGGAGGATGCGAGGGTGGGGGGGGTGCTGAGCGTTGGGCACCCCGCCACAGCCCGCCCAGCCGTTTGCCGTCCCCTTCCCCCACCCAGCCGCTCCGCCTGGTCATCCATCCTGTCCCGTCGTCCGCACCACTTGTCGTCCCTCTCCTCTCGCTAGGCACGCCTGCCGTGCCGGGCGAATGCACTCCCGTCTCCTCCGCTTGTGTGGCACGGTGCCCAACACCCGCCCCCCCCTCCCCCTCTCCCTGAGCCCCACCTCCTTTCCCGCCCGCTGGCGGCACGCAACGACCTTCGTACACTAAACTTGGAAACCCAGCCGTTGGCACCGCCGGCGCCCACGGCGGGCCACCACGCCGGCCACCCGCCCCGCGTGGGTGTGCGGCCCGTCAGCACCGCACGAGCGTCTCCCCTTCCGCCCACCTCATTGGTGACGACGCCCCGTAACAGATGACCCACACGGCAAGACAAGACGCGGAGCGACGCCCCTGCCTCCCACCCACCCACCGGCGCAGCCCCACGCCCACCCCCGCGTGCCAGGCGATGCCCAGGAGGCCTACGCGGGGGGAGCACGGGGGAGGGGGGGGGCGGCACGGACGGTGGAGAAGAGGGCTGTGCCTGCCTGCGGCACACCTCACGTAGACGTGCCGCGCGGCGGCCGCGGCAAGAGGCCATTGAGAGAGGGGCAACGGGGGGTGGGTAACCGGCCGTGCAGCGGGGGGGCGTGCGTGCTTTCCCCCGTGCGTGCCCCGTGCGCGCGCGCGCGGCATCATTGCCTTTGGGATGCGCATCACAACCCGCGACCCACTGGCCGCCGCACACCCGCCAACCATTGGTCGGTAACACACCACCCACGGGTGGTGCCGCCGGGCAAACAGAGGCGCCGCCGCCGGTCTGAGCGCGGCCGCGCTCCCAGTGCGTGCCGCGCACGATTCGGAAATGCATAGCATACGTACCTACACTGCATCTTGGCACCGCGTTACACGCCGTCCCATCCCTCTTCTTTCGCACCCCCCTTCGCAGCGCCATTTCGCGTCGGGGCGTGGATGTGGCGCCGCGGCGGACCGAAAAATCCCGACTGGCAATGAACTGACCCCCCGGCTTCCCTGTCGTGGCCGCAGATGCGCTGGATGGTCATCTGCCAGTTGTGGGCAGCGGAGCGTCACTTGCGCTCGGCCCCGCCTCCCAGGGAGGGGGGGAAATGGCATTTAATGATCGCTAAGAAAATCCTTAGCGAGTTCACGACCGTTTAACGAAACGACTTTAACGATGTCGCTGAACGACTTTGTCGACCATGGTTGCCGACCTACTTACGTTGTTTTCAGTGTACAACGTTGTCAACTGCGCGCAATCGCCCCGCCCCTCACAAGCCTGCGACTACCCGTTGAACAGGCACCTCGTCAGTCGCAGGCCTCGCCGACGACCCTGCGCCAGTACGGGAGGTCCGATGCGTCAAAGACGCAGTGCCACCTCTACTCGGCGCGCCCCTGCGGCTAGTCTGCTAGTAGATCGGACACTTCCGCAGGTGAGGGATCATCTTTTCCCTCCGGCCGTTCCCCGGCGCGGCGGCTGGAACAACTGGAAGATTGCAGATGGCGGCCTCGTCCCCGTGGCACGCTTGCCATCGCCGTCCAGCACGTGGTCGCTAGTCTTCTGAAAGGCAGACCACAGGTCCCTCTAGCTGCTTACATCCGACCGGAAGTGACAACAAGGAAAAGCAAAGGGGATGCCTGCCCCGGTGGGCTCGTTGGTCGCAGACGCGCGCGCAGGGAGGAAAAGGCAGCAATCCGGACCAGGCTTTCTTAGACTGTGTGCACAAGTGGCGTTGTCCTCCAGAATTGCATTGCCCGACAAGTAATACACCAGGCGCTGAACTTAATGACTTACAAAGACTTCTTGGCCGAGCACCTGAACGACTCTACGATCGATTAACGACTTTTTTTAACGACTTTTGTTAAACGACTTTCTTAACGACTGACAACCTTGCCCCCGCTGGGGCGAGGGCCCCCGCCCCCCGCCCCTCCTGCGAGCCCCCCATCCATGGGCACCCCCGCATGTTTGGCCGTGGGTGCGGCTGGCCCCGCCGCGAACCCAATCAGGATGGGCGACGGCCGGGGGTGGGAGGCTCTGGCGGCCACGCGGCACGTCCCCACCCCCCCAACCACTTTCTTGCGGCCGACGGTGCAGCAGGCAGGCGGCGCGAGCCTGGGCAGTCAGGGGCGGCAGCCCCTGAGGGCCGTCACGGTCCGCTCCCCTTCCCCTTCACGCCCTTGCTCGGTGCTCAGAAGGCAGGGCCCCCACTCTATGTATCTTCTTTTTTTTATTGCTCGCTGGTTGTCCTCCACTAAGCCACCTCCCCCACCGCCCATCTGGCTGTGCATGCCAGACCTTTTAGTGCATACTAAAGAAAAGTAGCATCAATATTAAGGCGCGCTGCGCCCGCGGGCGGCCGCCGTCCCTCCCCCCATCATGGGGAGATGGGGTGCCACCGGACCGACGCCGCCTCAGTTTGGCAGCCATGTGTCAGGGCCCCGCCCGTGTGGCGCTCGGCCGCCGCAGCAGACTGTGGCCTGCCTGCCACCGTCGCCCTGCCCTCTGCCTCCCCCCCCTGGCATTGCCCAGCGGTGGCCGGTATGTACCGTACGTACAGGATGGACCCTTGCGGTACACGCCACTCCTTTCACGCTGTGCTGTACACATCCCGTCCTGTATGTACGCGGCGACGCCGTGCAGCCATACGCAGCTGGCGATGGCGTGTCCATCGCCGTCACGGTGTGCCGCCCGCGCCGTCGCTCCCCGCCATCGTTGCTATTTTGGTAACTTGCAGGGATACCGCCTCGCTGCAGCGCTCGACCTTCCACGGATAGAGCTGCCCGCCAAGGCGAGGACCGTGGCCAGCGGCCTTGGGCGTGTCACTGGTGGACGGGGGGGGGGGGTTGAGGTCTGGTGGAGGACACAGCTGCAGCGCCCCGCGGTGGCCGTGCCTGTCCGTTGCAACGGCACGCCGGCCGCCTCCCCGCTCCTCCCCTCCCCCGTCCCCCACCCCACCGCGCCGCGCCGCCGCCCTCTGGTCGGCGACATTGGATGGCCACGACGCGTCCACGCTTTCGATTTGGCCACACCCGTCGGTGCACCTCTACGTACAGTACCTCTCGGCCTGGTACATCATGGATGGTACGGCGCGTGCATCATCATCCTCCAGTCATTCCGCGCCGGCGGATGCCGCTGTCGCCCGCGGCATGCGCCGGCGCGTCCCGCCGCACCAAACGGGCAGACTGCCATGCGGTTTCCCCGATATCATGGGACCTTTCTCCCCCCTCGTCAAAGCCGCCCCGCCCCCCCCCCCCCCCCCCCCCCCTTTTCCCGTCTGAGCGCTAGCTACTGGGCGCTTCACACAACGGCCCTCCCCCCCCCCCCGTCCCTGTCGCCCCTCTTCCTCCCTCGCGGACCCACCTCCCTCGCGCGCGTCGCCCACGGCTGGGCAAGACGCGGCGAGCGCCCCACCGCCCGCGGTGGGGCGAGGGGGGGGAAGGGCGCCCGCGCCCTTGTCTTGCAAGGGAAGGCGGGTAGGGGAACGGCGGGGCCCCCGACCCGGGGGGGGAGGGGAGGCGAGCGGTGAACGGGCGGTGGCGACGGCGGCGGTGGGGGCGGTGGCGGCGGGGGGGGGGGGGGCGGGATCGGCAGACGGGCGAGCGCCGCCGCGGGGGGTGGGCCCCTCCCCCCGCCGCTCAAGCGGCCGCAACCCCCCCCCCCCCGCCCCCCGCGAGGGTGAGGGTAAGGCCGGAGGCCTCCGGGCGGGTGCGCGCGGGTGGGGTGAACAGAACCGGCCCGCGCGGCGGTGGCTCCAGGAGGAGGTGCGGGCTGTGGACCTATCGCGGCGCGGCTCGCCCCCGCGCGGAGGGGGCGGGGACCCACCGCCCCGCTCGTCCTGAGACGAGAGGCAGAGGAAAACGTGTGGGGACAAACAAAAACAGAGTCCAAATGAAGGCGACGCCAGCGTCGTCGCCGCTGACGAGGGGGCGCGCGGACTGCGCGTCTCTTGGCGCCGTCGCCGCGTAGCACATCGAGGTAACATAGGGTGGCGGGTGGGAAGGGGGGGGGAGGGTGGGGGGTAGGGGGATGGAGGCGCGACAGTATGGTCCGTGAGAAGGGAGGGCAGGGCGGGGGGGAGGGGGCGGCTGGGGTGGGGGGGGAGGCGCGAGTAGACGGTGGGCGACGGCCACCGTCGGCCACCGCCACCACCGCCGTGGCGCCGCGGCACCCCCCCCCCCCCCCCCCTGCGTCGACGGCCGCGGGTGGGGAGCGGCGGCCCGCTCACGGGCGGCCGCCGCCCACACCCCCCCCCTCTGCGGCACCGTGAGGGAGGGCGGGGTGCAAGAGGGGTGGCGGGCCGGTAGGCGGGTGGGCGGGAAGGAGCGGCCGCGCAGGCGGCCGGGCAGGCGTGCAGGCGGTCGAGCGGGCGGCACGGCGGCGAGTCTGACGACGCGCCGCGTCCACCGCGGCCGCCAGCGGCACAGGGGGAGGCACCGGCCGCGCCGCCGCGGCCCGCCAGCGGCAAGGCGGGGAGGCACCGGCCGCGCCGGCCGCGGCCGCGCCGAGCGGCCGCCGCCCGCCAGCCTGCCTGCCGACACCACGTCGCGGGGAGGGCACGGGGCGCGGCGGGGCGTGTCGCGTCGTCGCCCCCAGCGGTGGTACCGGCGGCGGGCGTCTGCGCGGCAGCGGCGGCGTGGGGTGTGGGGTCGTCGGTGGGGAAAAAAAGAGGGGGCGGCGGAGCGTGCCGGCGCGCGTGTGGCCACGCTGCCGCGCCGCGGGGGTGGGGCTCTCCCCAGTCCACGGCGGGAAGAGTCCCCCGTCGGCGCCGTCGAGCGGGCGTCCGTCGACCCGCCGCCGCCGTCGAGCGCGGCGGCCGGCTCGCCGCTGACCCTGCGCCGTGGTTGTGTCACCCCACGGTGCGGCGGGCGTGGCCGCCCCCGTCGTCACGCGCCCGCCGCGCGGGCGGGCCACCGCCAGCGACGGGCAGAGGTAGGAGCACGCGCCAGGGGGGAGCCGCCCGTGGCTGGGGTGCGCCCCGCGTCAGGGGGCAAGGGAGGGGAGCGCGGGGGGGGTCGTCTCCCGCTGGCGGCGGCCCCCCCAGACTGCCGCCGACCACCCCTCCCCCTTCCCCCCCCTCCCCCACCGCTCAAAAACAAAAGAAAGAAGAGCAGCCAGCGGGTGAGTGTGTGGAGGGGGGGGGGAAGGGTGCGCGCCGGGCAGCCGCTGCGGGGGCGCCTCTTGTACCAACGGGGGCGGACCGCGCGGCGGCAGCGTGCGGGACGGGGTGGTGCCGCGGCGGCAACCCGGCTGGTGCCACCGCTCGCCCCCCGCTCCCCCCGCCCCCGCCCCCCCCCCCCCCCGATGCGCCGGGCTCCCAGCCTGCTTGTCGTTTTCTTTGGTTGCGCTTTTTTTTGTGTGCTCCCCGGCGGGCTCGTTCCCCAGAGCCCGGCCGCGTCCTGCGCCCCCCCCCCCACGGGGGCGGGCGGTGCCACCCGGTCGACGACGTCGGGGGACCGGCGGGCGGCGGCGGCGGGCGGTAGGACGGTAGCGGCGGCGGCGGTGGGGGTGGTGGGGGCTAGCGGCTAGCCGCCGCCGTGGCCCCCGCTGCCGCTGTCCCTGCTGCTGCGGCCGCCGCCGCTGTCACCGCCGCCGCCGCCGACGCCGACGCCGCCCCCGCCGATGCTGTTGCCGCTGCCACCGCCGCTGCCGTCGCTGCCGCCGCCGCTGCCGCCGCTGCCGCCGCTGCTGTCGGCAGCGGCGGTCACGGCCGCCGCGCCCCCCCCCCCCCCAGGGGCACGTCCACGAGGAGCATGGCGGCGTTTCGAAACTCCCCCACCATCGGGTCGTACCCATCGTCGGGGCAGCGCGTCGGCGACGCCGCTGCCGCCACCCCCCCCCCGCCCCCCCCCCCCGCGGCGGCGCGCACAAACGCGCCATGACTCACCACCCGCACCGACGGCCCGCCGCGGCCGTCTGGCGGCGCGGGGACCACCCCGCCGCCGCCTCCCCCCCCCCCCCCCCGCGACCGAGGCTTTGAAATACGCCGCGGGTGGCGGCGGCGAGCGCCCCAAAGTCGGTGGGGAAGAGCACGTCGACGCGCCCCCCCCCCCCCGCCCCGGCGGCGGCTCCCCCCCCCCCCCCCGTCCCGGCACCGCCTCCACCCCCGCGTACGTGACCGCGTGGCCGCCAACGACGCGCTGCACGACGGGGCCGCCCCGCCCCGACGCGCCGCCGTCGAGGACGGTATAGTCGGCGAGCGTCAGCGCCACCGCCGTAAACGGCCACGCGGTAGTGTGGGAGGGGGGGAGGGGGGGGCGGCGCGAGGGGCCCTGCTGCGGCTGCGCGTGGGGGGGGAGGGGGCGGGGGTGGGGGGGGGGGGCGGGCCGCCCCTCCGCGGGCACCCGCGCGAGGGCGGTGAGGGTGGCCATGGCGCCGGTGGGGACGTAAATGTCGGCGCCGCCGCCGCCCCCCCCCCCCCTCCCCCGCCGCCGCCGCCCGCCGCGAGCAGCCCGTCCAGCGCGGACCGCAGCCACCGGTGCGACGCGGCGAGCGCGCCGTCGCCAGCGTCTGCGTCTGCGCCCCCCCCGCCCGGCCCGCCCCCCCACAGGCCAAACGCGTCCATCGTCGCGCCAATGAGCGGGTCCGTCAGGGGCTCCCACAACAGGTGCACCAGCCCGCCCTCCGCCTCCAGCCCCCTCCCCCGCCCGCCGCCGCCGCCGCCGCCGTCGCCGCCGCCGCCGCCGCCGCCGCCGCCGCCGCCGCCGGGGCCCCCTCCACCCGGCGGTGGCGGCGGCGGCGGCGGCAGGACGCGGCACTGGAGCCAGCCGGCGGCGGCGCCGCCCCAGCGCACCCGGTCGTGCGGCAGGTTGTCCAGCACCTCACACGCGACCACGTGGAGGGTGCCGCCGCTGTCGCCGCCGCCGCTGTCGCCGCCGCCGCCGCCGCCGCCGCCGTCTGTCGCCGCCCACCCGTCGGCCACCGCGGCCAGCGCCGTCCGCCACACCGCTCGGCACCGGGCGTCGCCACGGAGGACGTGGCGGACGGGCGCCGCGCCGCCACTGCCGCCACCGCCGCCGCCCCCGCCGCGACCACCCCCCACCCCCTCCCCAGCGGCTGCCGCCGGGAGTGCGGCGGCGGCCAGGCGCGCCCGCTGCGCGGCCGCCAGCTCCGCGCTCGCCTCGATCGCCACGTAGGGCACCGCCGCGCCCAGCAGCGGCAGCATATCCGCCGCCAGCGTGCCCGTCCCCGCCCCCACCTCCACAACGCCCACCCGTCCACCGTCACAGCCGCCGCTGCCGCTACCGCCGCTGCCGCTGCCGCTGCCGCTGCCGCCGCCCCTGCCGCCGCCGCCGCTGCCGCCCGCTGGGGTGGCCGGCCCGCCGAGCACGCGGCAGGCAATGGCGGCGCCATAGTGGGGCGAGAACTTTTCCGCCGGCGTCATCCACCCGTGGGTGCCGGGTGGGAAGCGGGCGGCCACCGCCGCCTCGTACGCCGCGCGGTTGGCATACGGCCACGCCCAGGGGGGGGGGCGGAGGATGGGGGAGGTGGTGAAGTAGCCGCCGCCGCCGCTGCCGACGCCGCCGGCGGCGGGGGCGTAGAGGAGGGTATTGACGTAGGAGCGGAAGAGGGGCGGCCGCATGGTCGCCGGCTAAGGAAGGGGGGGGGGGGAGGGTTGGGGAAGCGCTTCGGGTGTTTGCGAGAGCGTGGGTGGGAGGGGGCGGACCAGGAGCGAGCGCACCGAGTGGGTACAGTACACAGTAGGGAGGGGCTGGTCTGACTACGAGCGTGGCTGGTCGGACTCGGAAGATGACGATGGGCTTGGGGAAGGAGGCGCCGTCCCCCATCTTATCAGTGGGGAGTTGATCCAGGTGACCTCTACAATTCTATGATATTATTTACACAATTCTCACGGAACTACGTCGTTTCCACCATTGCTGTGCATGACCTTGTCATTTTGAAAACTTTCACAGTCAATTGAATCTATCTGACTGGCAACATCCGACTGGCAAAACCTGACTGGAACAATCTGACTGGCACAATCTGACTGACACAATCTTACTGGCTCCCATATTCTGAGAAATACGTTGGGTTTCATCCAGGCCACAGCTTCGGAAGTTCGGCTGTCTGGGAGTGACGGACCCGCTGAGCCGTGCTGCCCCGACGGGACGCGGCGCTCCGGAGCGCGCGCACGGACACGTCTCCTTCCCCCGTCTGGTACCTCACTCTGTCAAAGCAGCTCACCAGTCTCTGGGGGAGTCACCCCCCCTCCCCCCCCCTGCGCTGATGGGCACCGTGAACATGGTATGGTAGCAGCCTTCTTTCTCGCGCCCAGCCGCCGGCATGACCCTATCCAGCAACCAGCGGACACGGCTGGCTGGCCACGCTGCTGCGCGCGTTGCTGCTGCTCGCACCCCCTACAAGCGAAAACCGCCCGCACTCTAGGACAATCCATCGTGTCCCCACGCCCCAGAGCAGGGCGCCGGCGCACCCTGCCTTGGCCCTCCCACTGGGCCGCGTGGTCCCGCCCACCGACCCACCAGCCGGCGCCGATCCTCGACGGGGTCCCCCAGGGGGAACCCCGTGCAGCACGCGAGGGAGGGGTGTAGGCGGGCTGGCGTGCCACGCACCCCATGACCCGCGAGCACAGGCGCTCGACGGGGCCCCGGCAGGGGCGTGGCCCCACCACCCCGACCGTCGTCCCCCCCCGCAGTGCCCCTCCCCCCCGACCCTCGCGCGGGCCTTCCCATCCCCCGCCGCACACAGGGCACCCGTCGCCCAGATCAGGGGCAGCAGCAAGCGCAGGGCGCGGGCACAAGGCACACGCCCAGCCCGCCCGTCCGCGCTCCTGCCGCAGCAGACACGCTGGGGCGGACACCCCCGCGGGGAGGGCCCCGCGCGTCGACGGCGTCTCCACCGGGTGGCGGGGGCGCCGCCGCCTGCGGACCGCCCGTCGCGCCCGTCCCGTCCCGCCACCGCGGGGGTGTAGGGTGGAGGGAGTACAAAAGCAGCAAGCGTCCCGCCCTCTGGCGGGCGGTGGCTCTGGCTGCTTTTCTCTCTCCGCGCTGCCCCCCCCCCCCCCCCCCCCCCCCCCCCCCCCCCCCCCCCCACCGGACGTTGCCACCCGCACCCCCACACCGTGTCCATATGCGCTGGCGAGGGGCGGGGTAGGAGGGGAATGTCAGGCCGTCTGACGGTGGCCGCCCCAGTCTACCCAGATTCGACCACACCGAATCGTCGTTGCTTCCCATGTATGTACAATACATATAACTGTACAGTTTATAGATTTGGCTCCCAATGTTCCATCGGCAGCCATCATGGCCCGCTGGCAGCCGCGGTGCAGCGTGGGGCGCTGCGAGCGTGGCACTCCTCCTCCCGCTCCCTCACCCACCCCCCCCCCACTCCCAACGCCCAACCCCTCCTTGGCGTCTGTTTCTTGTATGACACGGGGGTGCGCCCGCCGTGTGCGGGGTGACCCGTGTGCGGGGTGACCCGGCCTGCGTCCCCCCCCCCTCACAAGACTACGTACGGGCCCCGTTCCCTTTCTACGGGGGCGCGTGCGTGCCCCCACCCCCCCCCCCACCCCCTCCCCCCCCCACCCCACCACCTCCCCCCCCCCCCCCCGACGCGCGTCCCACACGCCAACCCCCCCCCGCACACTCCCGCCCGACCACCCCCCACACCCTGCACGCACGGGCGGCGCGCCGGCGCGTGCAGCGCCGGCGGGAGGCCGCGTCGCGCGCGCGGGAGCGTCCTCCCCTCCTCCCCTCCCCCCCTCCCCCCCTCCCCCCCTCCCCCCCCCCCCCCCCCCTTTATCGCCCCTGCCGCGTGGGCGGCGGGGTGCCACGACGGCGGCGCGCCCAACGCCCGTCGGCGGGGGGGAGGGTGGCGGCCGGCGTTGCGCGGCAGGGCCTGTCGCCAACGGCGGCGGTGGTGGTGGTGGTGGTGGTGGTGGTGGTGGTGGTGGTGGTGGTGGTGGTGGCAGTGGTGGCGGCCACGGCCGGCGGCGGCAGCAGCGGCGGCGGCGGCGGCAGCGGCGGCAGCGGCGGCAACGGGGGGGGGGGGCGGTGGGGGCGGCCCGCGGGCGCGGCGGGGGCGGTGTGGGGGCGGGCGCGGCGGCGGCGGCGGTGCCACGCGCCGGCGGGGGCGCCCGCGCCCGCGTTGTGCCGGGACGGGGCGGGCCGGCTGGGGCGGCGGCCATCCCGTCCCCCCGCGCGGCGCCCCCCGCCTGGCGGGTTGCTTCCCCTTCTGACGCCCCCGCGGCGGCGGCGGCGGCGGGGGGGGGGGGGGTGGGGGGGAGGGGGTGGGGGCAGAGGGAGCGGGGTCCGCTGCGCCTCGCCGGCGGTGCCGTCCCCGTCGGCGGCCAGGGAGGTACTGCCGCCGCCGCTGCCGCTGCCGCTGCCGCCGCCGCCGCCGGCGGTGCTACTGGGCGGGCGCCGCCGCTGGGACCGCCGCCGCCTCTGCGCCTGCCGCTACGCCCGTCGCGGCGCCGCCCTTCCCCGCCGTGGCGCGGCGCCCGCCCCGCGCCCGTGGGACGGTTGCCGCCGCGCGGGCACGGGCGGGCGCCGCTCCCGCTCTCGGTGGCCGGCCGTGAGGGCTCTGCGGTGGGGCCCCCCGCGCCCCAGGCTGTGGGCGTGCTTGGACCCCCCCCCCCCTCCCCCCCCCCCCCCCCCCGCCTTTCTCCGTCCGTTTGGCATCCTTCCCCTCGCCACGCGGTCGTCCCCTCTCCCCGCGTCGCTGGCCTGTTGACCCGTCCCCCTCCGCCCGCTGCCCATCACGCACCTCACGCACCCCCGCACCCCCCCCCCTCCCTCCCCCGCTCTACGGACGCCGTCCACGCTCTTCATCCGCCCGCCTCATCCGCCCACCCATCCACTCTGCCGCGCGCCCTCCCCCTCCGCCTTCCCCCCCCCTCACGCCCCACCATGCATACCCTCCGGCTGCTGACGGTCACATGGAACGTGGGCAACGCCCCCCCCCCCTCCTCCCTCGTCGCGCTGCTCGGTCCGCCCGAAGCGCTCGCCGCGACGGACCTGGTCGCCGTTGCCCTCCAGGAGATGCCCACCCGCTTTGACAAGGTGGAGGACCGCGTCGCCCGGATGGTGCAGCCGTTCCGGTCGGCGGGCAAGGAAGCTGGGGGAGGGGGAGGCGGAGGGGGAGGGGGTGGGGGTGGAGGGGGTGCGGGGGGTGGGGGGGGGGCGGGCGCCCACCACCACCACCACAGCGCCCCCATTCCGGGCGTTGCGCAGCCCCACCCGGTGCGGCAGGGGAACGCCGCCGTACCGCGGGGGGGCGGGGGCGCGGGAGCGTCTGGGGCACCAGCGCCGGCGGGCGCGCCGCCCACTCCCCTTCGGGGGGTGGGGCGGAGTCTGTCGCCTGGGCTGGCGACGGCGACGGCGACGGCGGCGGCGGCGGCGGCGGCGGCGGCGGCGGCGGTCCCTGCGACGGCGGCCGCGGCCGACGGGGCGGCGGCCGCAGATGGGCGGTTGCGGCCAAAACGGTCGGCAAGGGGGGTGGGGGGCGCGGCCGGGGGGGGAGGGGGGGGATCCCCCCGCCCCACCCGTCCACCGGGCGTCCATCCGGGTGGTGGGGGCAGTGGCGGTGGGGGTGGGGGTGGGGGTGGGGGCGGCGGTGGCGTTGGGGGTGGTGGCGGCGGCGGTAGTGGTGGTGGTGGTGGGGGTGGTGGGGGCGCCGTTGCCGTCGGGAGCCCTTCCGGGGCGGCCAGCCGCCGGCACCGCGACCGGGAGCGCGAGCACCGGGGCCGGCGGCGGGAGCCCCCCGCGCCCGCCACGATGCCTGGTCGCCCCCCCGGCGAGCGCAGCGGCTTTTTATCGGATGGGGGTGGCGGCCGGTCGCCGCGGACGGGCGGGCGATCACGGCGGGTGGTGGTGCCCGGCGGCTCCTCGTCGTCCCCCCGTGGGGGCATGGGTGCCCGTGGGGGGGACACCCGCCTGCTGTCGTCGCTGGCGCTGGGGGGTGCGGGCTCGGGGGGGGGGGCGGGGGGTACCGCCGCCTCCCTTGCCGCCGCCACCGCCGCCACCGCCGCGGTGGGGGCGGTATCCGCCGCGGTGGGTAGGGGGGACGGGGGGGGTGGGGGAGGTGGCGGCGGCGGCGGCAGTGGCGGTGGTGGTGGTGCAAGCAATGGTGATGGCCACAGCGGTGGCGGCAGGGGTGGCGGCGGCGGCGGCGTCAGCGGCGGCGGTGGCGGCGGTGGGGAAGAGGAGCCGGGCAAGTGGTCGGCGATGATTCGTGAGACGCTCGGCCCCACGTTTGTGCTGTGTGGCGAGCGCCGGCTGTTTGGCATCAAGCTGTTTGTGTACCACCAGCGGCGGCTTACCCACCTGATCGCGTCGGTGGAGACGGTCCGTGAGGGCACCGGGATTGCCAACAGCGTGGGGAACAAGGGCGCCGTGGGGGTGGTGCTCCGCCTGGGCGACACCTCCGTCGCGTTTATCAATGCGCACCTGGCGGCACATGACGGGCCAAAGTACCGGCGGGAGCGGCAGGAGGACGTCATGGACCTGGTGCGGTCGCTGGAACGGGGCCGCGCAGACGCCAAGCGGGGCGATGGCGGGCTGCCCCTCTTCCACCGCTTTACGCACCTGTTTTGGATGGGCGACCTCAACTATCGGCTCAACACGGCGCTGACGCTGTGCGGGCAGGAGCTCCCGTTTGAGGCCCGCCGGCGGCACCTGCTCAAGCTGGTCACCGCCGGGGACGTGCCGGCGCTGCTCGCCGCGGACGAGCTGCGTCATGAGCGCGCACGGGGCAGCGTCTTTGCCAACTTTTCCGAAGGCCCCATTCACCACCTGCCCAGCTTCAAGGTCCGCACGGGCGCGGCGGGGGTGGTCAACCCGGCTGACCCGGCGGCCATCTACGCGGATAGCCGCGCGCCCGCCTACTGTGACCGCATCCTTTGGCATTCGCTGCCACTCCACCGCCCGCACGTACGGCAGTTGTCGTACACCTGGGTGCCCGCCTACACCGTGTCGGACCATAAGCCGGTGGTGGCGTCGTTTGCGCTGGACATTGCCAAGCGCGTGCCGCGGGTGCTGCCTGACGAGGGCCTCCGCCTCACCCTGGACGTGCAGCTTATCCGACTTAGGGGGCTCTACCCGACACCCCCCGCGCCAACAATCCTACCGACGCTGCTGCCTCCATCGGCAGAGGTCGCTGCGTCGGCCAAGGGGGGGCGTGCCCCCGAGGTGGTGGGAGCTGGAGGGGGCTTTGTCCCCACCGACCTCTTTTCCGATGCGGAGCTCAGTGATGACGCACTGGACGGCCCGGGCGGCAGCAGCGGCGGTGGTGGTGGCGGCGGCGGAGTCGGGGACACCCTCCAAAGTAGCGGCGACCGCGGCGGCAGTGGGCGGGGCGGCGGGAAGTCCCGCCGCGCCCACGGCAGTGGCGTTGGTCGACGACGGGTGCGGGTGGCCATCCATGGGGAGGGGGTGTTCCTCAAGCGCGGGCGTGTGTACGTGACGACGCTCCGAACGGTGGCCGACGGGGTGCTGTCCATTTCTCGTGTGAGCAACAACAGCGGCGCCAGCTTGGACAGCCTGACCGTCCCGTCGGCGGCTGAGCGTGGCGGCGTTGGTGGCCCGTCTGCGGGGGGCACTGGCAGCAGTGGCGGCGGCAGCGGCGCCGCTCCCCCTCCTCCCTCGGTGTTGATACGGGGCACACGGGAGCGGACTGGCGACGACCTGCCGTCCATCCCACTCGCACGCGTATCCTGCCTGGACGATGTACGTCTGTCGTACGTGCGCTTTGTTTTCACACGGCCCGGCTCCAAAACGGGTGCGTCTGGGGTCCTCCCGCTAGCCGCCCTCTTGCGCTTTGCCGGCGAGGATTCGGACGAGGTGAGCGTCGGGGACATGCTGGCGCGTGGTGGGGAGGCGGCGCTGTCGGATATTGCCTCCCGGCGGCGACCTGTGATTGGCGTCCAGCCGGGGGTGGTCAAGTTTGAACTGCCGCTCACCAAGTACGGCACTGCTGGGGCGGTCATGGAGGGCAAGGTCGCGCTCGTGGAGGGTGCCGACGGCTGGGGGGGGGCCTGGACCGACTCTGCGGGGGCGGTCGTCAAGGGCGCCAATGGCCGCAGCGTGCCGGGCGGGGTGAGCGCGGGGGGTAGTCGCCGCCGCCGGCCGCTGCACAAGGCGCAAAAGGTGGTGAAGAAGGCCATTCGGCCTGGGTCGGATGGGTTTTGAGGAGGGTGGGAGGTGGTGGGTGGGAGGTGGTGGGTGGGTGGAGTGCAGCATAGCAGGGCAAGGTGCATAGGGATGGCTTTTTCCCTTGACCCTTTTTTTTTTCGCACATGGGCCTCCGCGTTGATCGCAGGGGGTGAGCGAAAGAGAATGCGGGGGGGGGGGGGGGGGGGGATGTGCGGCGGGGTGGGGGAGGGCGAGGCGGCATGCCAACGGCCCGTGTGGTTTGGGGACGACGCCGCCACCGAAGGCGGCGGCGCCCACGGGCGGCACGGACAGCCGGCCCGATGCGCCAGCTCGGGCGGGGCGGAGGTGGGTGGGGCGGGGACGCACCGGCCGTGCCCACCGGGTAATGGCCCCGCCGAGCGGGACTGCCTTGGATGATGGCGGGGCACAGCCGACATTGGCAGACGGGCAAGGTGGGGCCGGGGGGGGGAGGCGGGGGGGGGGCGGGGGGGGAGGGGGAGGGGTCGACGCGGCGTCCTTTGTCCTCACGTGCAGCCGGGAGACCGATGGGGAAGAAGGGAGACGGAGGTGCCATATCCCTCCCCATCACCCCCCTCTTTCTATTTTCGCCCCCCACTCGTTTGTACTGGGCAGAGAGAGACAGGCCGCCACAGCACCCATGCCCGTAGACAAGCACGGGACCGCGGCGGCCGCCGGCCTTTTTCTTCTCCCGTTCGTCTTTTTTTTTTTTGTTCTTTCTTTTTTGCCCTGCGCTTGCTGTTCCACGCCCCGCGGGAGGGTCTGCGGGTGGCGGACCCCGCGGGCGGCCGCCTGCCACGCAGTGGGCGTGTGTCCACAGGGGGTGGCGGCCCCGCCCGGGCCCACCGGGGCGTCACCGCCACCGTCGACGGCGCCACCGCCACCGTCCGTGTCCTTGTCACCGTCGCTGCCGCCACCGTCGCAGGCCATTCCATCTACTGGTGGCCACCACCGTCCCCGCTGCCGCCGTCGTCGCCACAGCCACCGCCACCGCCACCTCTACCCGTTGAGGGGGGACAGCTCCTCGCCCCACGGCTGGCGAGACGCGGCCCCGTCCCGCCGCCGTCCCGGTGGTTGGGCGGGATGGAGGGGCGGGCGGCGGACGGGGTGCGGTGGGCGCAGCGGTCGCGACGGGGAAAATTTCCGCCCCGCACCCCCCGACCGCTGCAGTGACGTTTTTTTCCGGCACCCCACCCCACGCCGCGAGCAGCGACGGCGGCGGCAGGCCGCCATCAGTGGTGGCCGCAACCGCCGACCGCGAGCACCCACACTCCCAGCAGCGGCGGCGGCAGCGACGGCGGCGGCGGCGGCGGCGGCGGCGGCGGGGACGCGCGCCGCTGCGGAGGGGCTGGCGCCACCTGCCGGGCGGGCGGCCGCGGCCGGCCACGGCGCGGCGGTGGGGGCGGGCGGACTGGGTCGGCCGGCGGCGGCGGGCGACGGGGACGACTGGACGTCGTCGGTCGACGACGGGGACGGCTGGGCGTCGGCCGACGGGGACGGCGGATGGGCGTCGGCCGCCGGGGACGGCTGGTCAGCGGCCGACGCGGCCTGGAGATTGTACAGGCCAGATGTGGCGGGTAGCGTCGCGGATGGGTCTTTCAGTGTCCGCCATAGCTGGGGCTGCGGCGTCAACGAGGGCGACACTTCCCTGACCATCCCCCGAGCAACAGATCCAGGATGCATCACCCTTGATCAAATCCAGAGAGCTCTATGAGCTTCCCCGATTCAGCCGACTCACTTGGCATATGGGCCAGAAACAGTCGCCCCCGGCTGTCCGTAACGCCGTACTTGTATTAGGGAACCGCGATCACGCGGAAAGCGGGGATTCGTCGCCGCGAGTTAGCGCTTAATGAAAGCTTGAATAACCTTGAACAAGGGGACGTGGTTCTCTCTCCACTTTACATCCCCGTGTAGCCAGCACTCAGGCGCTCCTATTTGTACCTCGTACGCCTATATCCATGTCGGTTGTAGTACCCTTTTCAAGGATTTTCAAGATTTCCTTAAGGGATCGGCCTCTACTATGCTTTCAGGGGGGGGTCAGGTGGGCTACTTATCACGTTTTCTGCAAGGATCTGCGCATGAAGTGGGCTTCAAGCGGATCCAGGTACAAGGAGTCACCGTGATAAATTCTGAAAATCTGTGATAAAATCTGACCGGACCGTCGGCGACAGAGAGAGAATAAGGAGCAGATACAAGAACAAAAAAATCATATCTCGTCTACTCCGTGTGCTTAGGTACATCTGAACAGACCACATTATGCGCACTCACCAGCGCCTTGCCCTCACTGATTTTCAAGCACTGGGAGCAAACACAGAATGCCGCGCAGGCGCACACGTGCCAATCCTTGCGACCCCGATGTACCCGTTGATTGCAGGCGCGGCAGACCAGCAGCAGCTTCTGCTCGGCCTCCTCCGCGCGCAGGGCAAGCTTGGCAGCCTTGTCCGCCTCCTTCTCAGCCGCGGCGGCCGCCTTGTCGGCCACCGCCTTGGCGTCCGCGGCCACCCGCGCCTCGTGCTGGGCGATGAGGTCCTTGCCGCTATACACCTTGGCCTTTTTGACCACTGCCACGCCCGATACCACCTTTTTCTGGTTGGCCGCGCGTTGGTCATACGCCTGACGGACGACCACAGCCGCAGCCGCGCGTGATTGGTCAGCCACGCCGTCAGAGGGAAGCCCAATCCCAAGGTTGACGCGCGCCAGCTCGATGACTCGCTTGCGGTCCCACGGGTAGAGGCCGACCGACTTGAACGCCGCCTGGAAGGTCTCCCGGGTGAGGGCCAAGCGCTCCGCCTCGTATGCCGCCTCCAGGAGACAGTCACGGGTCGGCTGGTTCGTCATGAGCGCCTGGATGATCTTGTCGTCGGACAGGACAGGGACGACCTTCTTGATCCGGGCAAAGCACTTGTCATCCAGCACCTGCAGCCAGTGGGAGGTATTGGCGACCAACCACCAACACAACACGTTGCTCTTGAGAGCCGCGCGTACCACCTCGACCTGCCGGTGCGCTCCGAGCTGGTCCCCAATGAGCATACACTCCTGGTTAGGGTTGTGCAGGCGCCATTCGTCGCAAAAGGCCTCCATCATGACCGCTAACGTGGCCGCGTCGACAAAGCCCGACTCTGTCCACCCATACAGCCGCAGCCAGGTGCCCCTCGTCCGCTGCTGCACGCGTGACAGGGTGAAACGCGTGGCTGCCGCATCATTGTCCCCAAAGCGCGCGCGGAAGATATACACGGACAGGAAGGGAGCCCCATTTTGCGGCCACAAAGGTCAATATGGAGGCCACAGTGGCCCCCCGCGTGCTGGCAGCGTTCGGGCGCTCTCTGTCGGTAGCTTGGATGCGTTGCACGGCCAGCCGGTCGCGCCCCCCGACGAGGCGGCACTCATCGTAGTTGAGGATGGCAGAGGGGGGGAGGCGGTGGTCTTTCAAGAACTTCTCCACCTGGTCAGCCCAGTCGACGACCTCCTCAAACACTGAGGTCGAGTTGCGCTTGTCGGCGAGGGCCTTGGCCGTGCGGGAGGAAAGGTGCTCCCGGTGACGCTTGACCCAAGACCGTGCCCACGTCTCGCCGACCTTCTTGCCCCACAGGTCCCGCACGAGGGAGGCCAGTTGCGGCCGGGTGAGGGGGAAGTTGGTGTGGCTGAAGGCCTGCGCCGCGTACAGCAGCGCCAGGTCCTCCGCCGCCGACAGGATGTTGTTGCCATGGTGCACCCCCTCCCCCCCCCGGGCAGCGTAGTCGGCCGTCCTCAGCGCCCCCACAGTGAAGCCCGTGGACCCGTGAACGGCCAACAAAGCATCCTTGAGCAGCTCCCCGGCACGGACGCGCTCCATGATGAGCGGGACTGCTTTGGCGGTCGTCTTTGGCGCCTCCATAGCGAAGATAGTCCTTCGTGTACCTCGGAGATACAACTGTTTGGGCTGGAGAAAGGTCAGATTTTATCACAGATTTTCAGAATTTATCACGGTGACTCGAGGTGCTTCTTGCCACCGGTCACTCCCGAGTTGAGGGTGACCGCCATCACCGAACCCCTGTACTCGTCGATACAGCCGAACTTGGCTCCCGACTTGAAATACTTGGATGAAGAGCTCATGTTTATCACCTGGACCTTCCACGGGGCTCCGGCTTTGGAGTCCATCGTGCCAAGGGCAACATGCACTTCATGTTTACGAGCAAGACGAGGGTGAGGGTGCACCAACCCGTTCCCCGTGTAATCAGTTACCTCGTCAACGTGTGCCACCGAGTTGGGAGGCAACATGACCTTACGGGCCAGGCGCAAAGTAGCAGTAAGCCCTTCTCTCACAGACCAAAAAGGCTTCCACTATGATACTGTCACAGGAGCCACAGACGTCCCCTTACTAAGCATGGGGATAGTTTCCCCATTCATCAACTTTACCCAGTACCCAGGGCCACAAATCAAATGCACCTGAGTAACCACATATGGGGTGCCCAGAAGCAGGGGCACCGACATATTCTCAACCACACCATACGTCACGTTGACCGCATGGGACCCCAGCCCGGTTGGCAGGGTCACAGCACCAATAATGGGTAGTATCCCACCATTGATATCGATCATATAGTTAGCCCTGGACCTCCAACGATGGAGTTCCATTTCCGTGGGTATCAACGACTTGCGAATCAAAGAAGTGCCTGAGCCTGTATCCAGTGCGATACGGGTGCAACACGCACGGCCTGGGGCTAGTTGCACCCGGCTAGCCACCTGGAAGTTCTCTTCGGTCAGCACAGCGATGACCCGACGTGTGTTTACGTTCTTAGGCAGTCCTACCCGAGGTGGGCGGACCCCTTTGGGTCGGCGCAGTATGCGACAGGGTTGACTCGTCCTCTTGACCCAATTGGCCGAGGATGCCGCTGTGAGCTTCGGACGACCAGCTCCAGCGGTTAATCGCTTCCCGCCGACTTGGCATCAGAGTCAGAAGGCGAAGTGGAGGATGACGAGTCCGAGGACGACGTGTCCGCCTCTTCTGTCGAGGGTGTGGCCACAGCCACCACGGGTTGCGCACTCCCCTCGCGGCGCGAGCGTACTTCGCTGGTTGCCGTCTTCTTGCTTGCATTCTTAACCAGTGGTTGAATGCGTTTACTCAACATAGTGCAGTCGTACTCCCAGTGTCCATCAGCGTTGCAGTTCCAACACCGATTCTCTGTTCCCGAGAGGGTCTTCACGACTTGGGAACTCGCGAGGTTGCCTTGGGAAGTTCCCACGGCGGCTACCACCCTTTTCATACGGATCCGGCGGGCCTCCCGTAACTCTCGGGCTTTGCGAGCTTCCTCTCTCCTTGGCTTACTCGGCCTGCCGTTCTTGGCGTTGCTCGTCTCGCAACTTGCGATAAGCCTCTCCTCTGCGGTAGGCAAACCTGGCCAACTCGGCCAGTGTCGCCCGGGAGGTCTTATGCTCCCGGGTGTCCATGCGGACCGACCAATGGAGACCTTCCACAAAGCGACTCTTCACCGCAGCTTGTGGGTGGAGAAAGCCACAAAGATTGTTAAGCTTACGGACACGATCCGCAAAGGACAACTCGTCCTCATTCTCCTCCTGGTGCGCCTGCGTAAACTCCTCGACTTGAGAAGCCAATGCAGCTTCATCCACCATAGCCCTCAACAACCAGTTGATGAGCTCCAGGTAGGACGTCACATCACCAGCTCCTCCACTTGAGGAACTGGGCATGACGGACATGATTTCCGTCCGTAGGTCGCCCTTGGTGAATTCCTGTAGCAAATAGAAAGCCATGCCTTCACTTATGGCATTGTCGTCACAGGCTTTTGTAAAACGACGTAGGAACTCAAAGACACGAAGGGGGGGAGTTCCATCCCACTCCGCTTTGTGCCGCAAAGAGTGAGAGTGAGTTACTTTCTTCTTAGCATGGCCCATAGCTCGGGCCTGAACAGGGCCAAACGCCACTGACTTGTTGTTAAGGGCGTAGGCCTCACCCTCAAAGATACCCTGGTAGACCGGGTTGGCTACCTGGATCTTGGGCGGCACCTCACGTTGAGGAAACAGGCGCTGGGGCAGAGGGGTGATCTGACCCGTCTCTGCCGTCAACACCGGCGGGCTAGGGGTAACCCCCGGTGTCTCTACAGGAGACGCCCCTGTATTCGGCGTTCGACCTGCTGACGTCCCCGAGGTTCCCAAGTTGGGAGTCACAGGGGTGGATCCCTGTTCGGGACGCCCCGATACAGGCGTAGGGTGTAGTGTTCCTTGCGTCTGCGGGCTCGAGAGCCCCACTCCGGTCTGGACATCGAGACCATGGACATCGAGACCATGTGGCAAACTCGCCACAATCTGATTTAATATGGTATTCTTCATCGTGACCACCAGTTCCGGCAAAGCCTGCCGCAACACATCGGTCGCCTCCTGACTGACAGTTTCCGCCAGAAGAGGACTCTCGACCCCAGTTGAGTCTCGGTCAGCCTCCGGGAGTCCACCTGAGGGGGAACCACGATCCTCAGGGGTCTCAACCGAGGGCGAGGGCGCGAGCCCATCACCGACCAACGGAGGTCCGCCGTCCTCCGAAAGCCTAGTCGGCGATGGCTCCATGCCAAAGTTGGCTCCAACCCGAGTAGATCCCGCGGGGACAGTCCTCTCACCCTGGGACGATCCCGTTGGGTGTACCACCCGATGGCCGGACTTTGGCCCACCATTATCGGGGGTGTCACCCGAATGAACTCCCGACTGAGTCGGGGTGGCCAGTTGCCCGCCCGTACACCCAGTCCTGCTGGCTTGAGGGACCTTTTGTCCCTCTGCGACCCCAGGTACACCTACCTGTGTCTCACCAGTATTCAAAGGCACTGAAGTACGTGCGTCACCCGTGTACTCCCTAGACGATGGGGGGTCCGATCCAGCCATGTTGGCTAACGATCCGAACGACACAGTCCAAGTCCACCGTTCCTCTGAGACAGAGGCCCCCTACACCCCGGTGCACCCGGAGGTAAAGTTTACCTCTGTCCCCTGCTGCTCCACCAAGTGTGGCAAAAACCACTCGCACACGCAGCACCCAAGTTGGTGCGGTGCAAAAGGGCTGCCTCCCGTATCGGGGGAACCGGAAGGAGTGCAAGTCGCACACACGCTGTCCCTGTTGTGGGGCAATCCCCCCACTAACAAACTAGAAGATGGTGTGTGGGCCAACAGTTTCTTGGTCGGGACGGGTAAGCAGGGTCAAGCCCCGCTGTCCCTCCCCTTATCCCGTCAGGGTGCCTCGAAATCTCGCCACTCAGAATCTCCCACCCCAGCACCTGCCCACTGGGCCACACGAAAATTCAAGACGATAAAATGCAGAAAACCCTCAAGTCCAAGTTGGACTTACTACTAAGCTAACTATCCCTTACTTAGGGAATATGGACCCAAATGCAAGGGAGAAACGGGTCAGGCTAGCTGCCTGCCGCCCCTTGCATGGCATGTGTTGCCCCCCTCCCTGGGGTCAGTACTGCCACACCGCCGTTTCCTTCTTGGCCTTCTTCGGGGTCTTGGACTCCTTGGCCTTGGTCTGGGCCTCAATTTTAACTGCCGTCTGAGCGACAGAGGGCGCAGTGGCCGGGAGCGGGCTCTCGACAGGGGTAGTCTCGGGACAGTCACTACAGGAGCCGACTAAGCTAACTATCCCTAGCATAGGGAATGTGACCCCAAATGCATGGGAAGAAACGAGTCAGACTAGCTGCCTGCCGTCCCTTGCATGGCACGTGTTGCCCACAACCTGGGGTCAATACTGCCACAGTCCGCACAAGAAATCACCTGGTCGACCGCGTCGTTCAAGACGTTGGCATACGTACCCAGCACCAAGGAACACCCGACGCCCTCAACCTGTACCGGAAGTCAGCCCAGCTGATCTTTATTCATGCGAACGTCGTACCGCTCGCACGACGGGCCACCTTTAGTCAGGTACCAGTCGGGCACCCGGAAGCGGGAAAGGCGCGGCGTAGGCGCCGGAATCGCAAACCGTCCTGATGACGCCACACCCGGACGGCTTGCACCGACGCCGGAAACAGGAGTACCTAACTCGAGGGTAGGCACCGAACCGCCACCAGCCGTGGAAGTCGCACAAGGAGGAGCGCCCGCGGAAGCAGGCGAGCGGATGGTACTGCCGGGAGCAACGCCGAGAGCCGCAGCCGGCAAAAGCGGTGCCGGAGGAGCCTAAAGAACCGGTGCAGGAAGTGCCTGACGCGAAAGCGCCGGCGAAGGCGAAGCCACCGGTGCAGCAGGAGCAACCGAAGGAGCTTGACCACCCGCAGACGCCCGACCACCCGCCGCAGACCACCCCGACTCTTGTACTGTCGGACCAGATGGAAGCAGGTCCAAGTCGGCCGGCGCAGGAGGACCTCCCAGCTGCAGCCACGCCGGCAAGGGCATTGTCAGCAGCACCTTGGCGGGAGACGTCGGGTAGACTACCTGCACCGAACCCGAGCCATCCCGACGCGGACTATTCTGGTCCGTGATCGAGCTCAAGAATGTAATTTCGTGCACCGGGAGCTGACGCGGGAAGTCGATCATCGCTTGGAAGAGCTCTTTGTACTCGACATCCTGGCCGCACAATAAGTCGACGGTCAGCTTCTCAACAATTCAGACCATCATCAGGTCCGAGAGAAGCCAGAGCCGGTTGGACATCAAGACCTCGTGAAGCCAGTGGTTGGCCGCCAAGACCGTCGTCTCGGAGGTGTACATTAAGTACGGGATCTACTGGAAAAAGCCCTTGTTCAACGCCTGGGTAAGGGCGTCCAAGAAGTACGAGGTGAAGGGGATGCTCGATGGTGCGAACCCGACCGGGATCTCAACTTGATACTGCTGCGGGATGACCTTGGGGTAGTACGCCGCCCGGTTGGCCTTGTCCAGCTTCCAGAACTCTTGGTGGTTGCGGCTCACGATGTAGTCCCGCCGGGGTCCCCGAAGCTCGCCTTGCTCACGCGCCGGTAACAACATCTAGTACTTCTGGGTCAAGACGGGCGGTTCCAGAGCGACCATCTCCGGACGGGGGTCACAGGTCAAGGTCCCTTGTCCCTTGAGTGCCTCGTCCCCAACCTTGAGCGCCTGGCGGACGTTATCCTCCTCCTCCGGCCACCGGAACACGAACGCAGACACTCGGCGCTCGTTCAAGGGCAGATCCAGCACCAGCGCAAAAGGGAGATTCTCAAGGCGGGCAACCCAAGACGAACAGGAAACGCTCTGGGAGCGGTCTTGAGCGAGGCGCATCTGGTCGGCCGTGAACAGGCGCGTCTTGTCCATGTCGTTCAACACCCCGCGCGGGAGCTCCTTACGCCAGATGGCCAGGCAGTCCTGCTGGCACCGGACCGCGCTGACGTTCCCGACTACCGTCGTGTAGCGCCGGGCCGCCAGGGGATCAATGACCGAGAAGCATCTCCGGGAGACCCATCGTGGGGGGCTCGAGCGGGCGCGACGCCGGATGCGGGGGCACTTGATCCGCATCCTCCGCCGTGACGACCGGCGTCCGCGCCGACACCCGAAGAACCGGAGGCAGGAGAGGGGCCCGACCACCCGAGCTCTCCTCAACGGGACCCGCCACCGTAGCCACGTGCCCAACCTAGATCTCGGAGCTGGACATGCCGCCCAGAACCAAGGGGAACGGGAAGGCCAAGGTGAAGGGAGAAGGAGGCGGGGGCACGGGAAAGGTGATCACAGTTCAGGGTGAAGACGCTCGAGCTCGGCACCGGTGTGGACGTGCTCGAGGCTTTGCACAGTGGCACCTGGTGCGGCCCAAGGACGTGCCGGACTAGGGAGGGAGCTATGTAGCAGAATTGGCCCTGACTGGGCGTCGACCCGGGATGGCGACCAAGGGACACCAGGTGCCAGAACACGCCCGCCGTGTGGGGATCGTTGCCTGCCGTGGCCCGTGCCCGGCACTGGGATGCGGTGGACTACGCTACCCACACGTGAGAGAGGGACTCCTGCTGGATTTTTGCATATTTGTGAGGGACTTGATTTGAGAGAAATTGAGTGTGAGATTAGTGAGGGAGAATATAGTTCGTAGTGATAGTGGCCCCCGACCTGTCGAGGTTAGACTCGGGTCGGGGCCACTCGGGGGCAGGGGGGGGGGGCTACCGAGCCAACGTGCCGAGGCTCCCCCAGATGCACGTTAAGAGGGACAGCGAGTCGCCCTTGGCTCGCGACCTCAGGGAAAAAGACAACTGCGCGTTTGCTTTCCTCTTCCCCGAGTGCACGACCGTGCGTATCTGTTGGCCCTGCCGACAGGCACGTGAGGCAACAGGAATAAAGCTCTCGTAGTTCCCCTCTCTGTGTTACCTGTCCCTTTCCCCCGCGGGATACTGACACGTGTCTAAAAGGATCGAGTTTTTACCACATCTCCCGCTACTACGGATATTCTGCCAAGCTCATACGCAAGCGCTGGAGCGCGGCACCTGCTAGCAGACTTGCTTTTCGACCTTTTCGATGGGGTCGCGCACATGCCGGTCCCTGGCGATGAGGGCTTCTCGCTCACGACTTTCCGCGCGCTGCTGATTGTCGGCATCCTTCTTTGATGATTCCTTCGCCGTGTCTTTGTCTGCCTGCAGCTTCTCGGTAGCGGCCTTGGTGTCAGCCTCAGAGTTCGCCAGCACCGCCTTGCCGCTACTTGAAATTGAACCGTATGACCTTGTCACGTCCTCCATCTGGCGCACAGCTTCTGGCTTCGGCCGGGCCACCAGGGTCTGCATGTGGACGGTCGTATGGGCGGCCGCCGTCCCCTTGCCAGTCCGTAGCCGATTGACGTCTATCTTGTTGACGTCAAGGGGCCACATCCCACAGTTTTTGAAGCTGGTTTTGATGCGTCGTGGTGTTATTGTCACATACCAGCTTGTCGCAATCGCCTGAAGAAGGTTTCGGACGTCAAAGCCTGCACCCGCCGGGATGGACGACAGCAAAGACCGCATGTGGGTGCGCCCCCTAGCCTTGAGGGCCAGTGAAATTCAGTCGTCGCACGGCTGTGGAATGTGCGATAGGTGTGATGGGTACATGAAAGCGTACACATTGGCAGCCAAAGGGCCAGGAGCCCGTCCAAGCAGAAGTGGACCTTACAGCCGTCCAGCAACAGGAGCTTGGCCTCTCCTGGGCGCAGCATGCTGAGCAGACGGTCCAAAGAGTGGGCTCACTCCCCCCAGAGTGCCTGGTTGCACCCGGGGGGGTCCTGCCGGCGCACCTCCGCATCAGGGTCCTCGAAAATGTCCACCAAAGGGGCGTACTTCTTGGTGCCATCATCGTGTGTGGTGTTCACAAACGGGGCCCGGTTGGGGGCCCCAGGCACGAGCACAAACGGTGGGAGCGCCAACGTATCGGCGCGCACACAGGCCACCACAATTGCCTTGGCACCGTTGTCCTTTACCGGCGGAAGTGCAAATTCCAGTCGCTCCACCCCGCCAGGTACGAAAACCTTGCCACCAGCACCTTCCAATAGCTCCTTAGCATCCAACATGCGCTCATCCATATTGAAAACCTTGGCGGGCGTTGGTGATGTGTTGGTTTTCTGCGAGAAAAGAGAGGGCACCACGAGTTTTGGTGACTGCCTCTGGCGATGCTGTCTTCGCGCGGGCCGCTTCGACGGATGAGGGCTTGACTGGCTTCTGGGTCGGGTGCCACCGCCCAAAGAGATCAAACAGGCGCCTTCCTGGGCTGGCGTCGGGACCAAAGTACGAATGGGCGAGCTCAAAGCGCTCAGCGTTCATCCCTCTAATGTAGTCCTTGAGCAACAGCCGCATGGTGTGTGCGGTCAGCAGTAAGCCCAGGTCCGCCCAGATTCCCACGGCGTCTACGATGGTGTCCTCCTCTGCGGCTTTGAAAAACGGCTGACGCCCACGAGGGCGGAGCATGCCACCATTCTTCACCACGTTCCGACCACTCTTTCGCGACAGGCCAGGTACAAGAGACAAAAGTTGAGAAACCAGTTCTTACCCGTCAAAGTACAGTCTTTCTCGATTGCTGTGACATCCTTTCTTGGGCACGGTGTCTAGTAACCAATGCAGGTCGACCGACCTCTACGGTGCGATCAACGCATGTGTCAGCATTCGATCGTTGTCACCGACCAATCAGAGGGCGGAATCAAGTTACAATCCTGGGGCTTGCGGTCGCCATAAAGGGTGCCCAACAATGGAGAAAGACTGTATGAGATATCTCGCAGGCGCGCAGTAGCGGGTCCGCGGAGGGAGGATATCTATCAGGCCGTGCCCCAGGCGCGTGTAGCAATATGGTTGGCCGTATTGTGACCCTAATGTTAGGGGGGGCTACTTCTAATCCTTGGCTTTCAATTTGAGAGTCCGTACTGGTCACGGTATCTATAAGTTACGTATGACCAGAGGGACTTGCATCTTGGGGTGGAGGGTAGTTAGTAGTGTCTCCGAGGGTTTATAACGAGGGGGCCGGCGGTGAATCCACCGCCGGCCAAGGCAGAACAACAAACCCCTCCCATTTGGGCTCCCATCTTGGTCCCGTGGCTTGCGCTCCAAGGACAGCAACCTTGGCCTCCCGGTGACGTTGGTGTCGATCCCCCTTGGTGAGTGTTCCCTGAGAGTGGACGTGCGACGGATTCCTATTGTGCTACATTGGTGGAGCAGCAGGGGACGGGTTTCCGTCACCTTTGTGGTGACGCCGTCTTCGTCCCTGGCACACGGATAGGGATCCGGTCCTATTATTGTACTCGTGGTGCTGCGACCTGTTCGATTGCGTTGAGTTTTTACCTTTGACTATGATCTACTGTTACTCTCCCCAATCTACCCCCTCGCTCTCTTATTCGTGGTGATTGTTACGTCGGTTGACTGATTGTGACTATGTCTACCCAAGAGACGGGGAACGTTCAAGATGACGGATCGGCGTCGACGCCGACTCCGGAGGTGACTACGGGAACCGGGATCGGGAACCCGATCGACAACATTGTGACGCCAATGCTTTCCGGTGCCGGATCGACGTTTGGCACGGCTCGGACGGCAGGAGGCGGGGGCCCGCCTCAACTGTCATCGACCGACCTCACTCCGCCGCCTCCTTCACCAGGGGATTCCCTGATGGCATCATTGGCCCGCATCGAGGCCCGGTTTTCCGGACTCGACGCTCGTCAAGAGCGGACGGAGGACGCAATGGCAGTGTTGATGTCAACACGCCACACGACGGGACCCCGTCGTGTCCCTCCGACACCGGTACGGTTTGAACCGGCCGGACTACTTTCGGAGTCCACCGGGGTTGACCCCGGCGCAGCAACTCCCGAACAACTCCCGGACATAATGGGGTATGGATCCGACTCGTCGGCAGGGTTGGAACGGAGTCACACGGAGCGATACGCTCGGAGCACCCGAAGCGGACTCCGCGGACACGACCCGGCGGATACTTACGCCGGTGGAGAGTCGGTTATTGGGGGAGGGGGTCCCCTCTCACAGTACCCCCACGACGAAGGAGGCCAGGCAACTCGGGCTCCCGAGGTGCCGACGCCTGAAGTACCATCTTCAGTGGTGGAGGCTATGACCGCGCAGGTAACTGCGAGCCTACTGAAGCGGATGGAGTCCGATGAGTTTGCTCACCAACTGGCTAAGCGACTGGATACCCAGGACGCTGACACGGAGATCGTTAACGAGGTCTTCCGGTCGGTTCTTACTCCGGAACGTTATCGTTTGGAGGACCGATCTACCACCGTATCGGAATCGATGCGTAATACGTCGCATCGGGCGATCCGCTCTATGCAGACCCTTATGAAGGGAGTCCCTATGTTCGGGGGGCCGAACGGACGCCCGTTGGCAGTCATCGGCTTCTTGACTAGCTTCAAGGCAGCCGCGGACAAGGCCCTCGTTAACGAGGGGCTGGCCCTGGAGATCCTCCCGTTCTTTGTTGATGAACGGGTGCGAGGCATCCTTCGCCAGGCATCCCCGATGCCGGGAATGAGGGTTGCGGCCACCCCCATGGATTATCGTGGGATTTTCAAGGAGCTGCTGAGCAGTTACCTCAGTGAGGACAAGTGCGAGGACCACTACCGGGCCCTGCGCGCTGCCACCGCCCAGAGCTGGGAGAATGAGGAGATGTTCGGACGACGGATTCAAGAGCTCGACTGCGAGCTGGGGAAGCTCCTCGGAGAAGGGGAGCTACGGGCCATCCTGTTCGCAGGAGTACCCAACTACGTGCGGATATCCGCACGGGGCGCCAACACGGCACGGACGAACTTCAGTCGACTGATGCATATGTGCAAGTCCCTGGGGGACGCCTACCGGGTGCTTCACCCGGAGTGTGCTCTTGCCTCAAAGCCCAAGGGTGAGGGGAGCAAGCTCAATCTTACCCCGGTACCGAGGCAAGACAAGATGGAACAGAAGGCCGCACCGGTACTGGTGGCTACCGATTACGCCCCCACGGGCGAGGAGGAACCACTGGTTGACCAGCAGGGCCACCTGCTGTTACCGGGTACGCCGGTGATTGATGAGCAAGGTACGGTAGCGTACATCGCTCCGGCGGGGACCCGGTTCCAGGTCAGCGAGGGCACGGGACGTCGCGTCCCGTACGTACGGACTACGGGGTACTCCCCGGTGACGGGTAACCCTCACCAACCCTTGTCAACATGGGCGGTGCGCACGGAGGCACCTCCGCAGATTGCGGGCCGACCCAACTGGTTGGGGGAGTCCATGTTCCGGTTGACCCAAGGACCCAAGGCCTACTAGGGAGCGGGCACTCGGGCCCCAGAGGGAGGCAACCGCAGCTACGGGGCTACCCCGATGCGAACTCAAGGGGGGACCGGCACGTCCGGATGTATGTTGTGTGGGGATCCCCAGCACTGGGTGTCTTCCTGCCCACTCATCCCCGAGGAGTCTCGGCGTGCAGCGGCGCAACGCAAGGCATTTACCGGGGGGTATCCCGCTAGAGCACCCGGACCCGCACCGGGTAGGCAGCCAGCTCCAGGTGGAGTACTGGCCGTCGAGGAGGCACCTCCTCAGCCGGATGTCCCGGCCGACAGCACCCTACCAAGGGCGGGAAACGAGTAAGAGGAAGGATGACCGGGGGGCGCTGGGGTAACCCAAGCAAGCCACCCCGGAGTACCGCGGGGAAAGCCCCACGGCGAGCGCGTTTGAGCCGGCGCCGCATCAATCCCCGGGTACACCTTCCGGCCCCGACGACACGGAGTCAGGGGAATGATGAGAATCTCCCGATAACGGGAGGCGAGGACGGGATGCCCCGTCACGTTGAACCAGCCAAGGGCCCTGTCCAGGATGCCCGAGGAACACCGGATATCGGTGTAGGACATGTGCTGTTTACTTTGGAGAACTTCAAGGTATCAGCCACACTGGGGGTTGACCCCCAGTCGACCCGATCATATTACCCTGTACTGGATACAGGGGCTGGACCTAACCTGCTCCGGAAGGATACCCTCCCGGACAAGTGGCTCCCGCGAGTCCGAGTTGCCCGGGGACCCACGATCAAGGATGCGAATGGTCGTCTCATTCGTACGACCGCAGCGATGTCGCTGCAGGTCACCATCGGGGAGCTCACTACGGAAGTTGACTTCCTGGTGTGTGAGACCCTATCGGTGCCCTGCATACTGGGATGCACCTTCATCAACGTTCACGTGGATGCAATTGGGCCAGGCCGGAGGGCCGTCGAGCTTCAAGAAGCCGACGGGACGAAGCGAGGACATACGGCTATCGTCAGGGACCTGACGCTACAAGGGAGCCACGTTAACGTGGCTGAGGTGTACGTAAGCGTCGAGCCGAAGACACTTCGGTTGGCCAAGCGAACTCGCTTTGAGCCGTTGTCGGAGACAGTCCTCCCGGTTAACTGCGATCTCGCAGGCATCTGCAGAGTCCGGTCCAACCTGCGGACGTACAAGCGCCATGGGTTGACCATGGCCAACGGTCTCATAGACCTCCCAGCAGGAGGGTCGTCCCTCCTAGTGATGGTGAACTATCGCCGTAAGGCAGTCACCCTCCCGAAGGGAACTATCCTCGGGATTGCCGAGCTCTACGAAGGAGATATCCTTACCCCTGACAAGGAAGGTCAAGTGGAACCACTTGAGGTGCTGGCGGTCGCCGAGACCACCGAGCGACAGCAACCCGATGACGGGAAGCCTAACCCATCGGCGCCTTCGGCGGACATGCTGGCAAAGGACCAAGAAGCACTGAAGGCCCTGGCCGAGGCTGACCTCGACCACCTTCCCCCTTCGGTAGCCGAAGGGGTACGACGGATGCTAAGAAAGCATGACGTCATGTGGACAGGCGGGGCCTTGGGTACCATTGGGGCAACCCGACATCGTATAGACCTGGTACCAGGCGCACGCCCCGCCCGGTCACAACCGCACCGAGCGGGACCTATGCAACGAGAGATCGTTGATGGAGAAGTGAAGAGGATGAGCGAAGCGAAGGTGATACGACCTTCGATGTCGGAGTGGGGTGCCCCAGTCGTTATCGTACCGAAGAAGGATCAAACCCCTCGGTTTTGCATCGATTATCGACGCCTCAACTTGGTTACCAAGAAAGACTCATACCCTTTACCAAGGATGGATGAATGCATCGACTCCCTGGGGGAAGCTACGGTGTTTACCACCATCGACTGCAGTGCCGGATACTGGCAGATCCCAGTGGCGGACGAGGATATCCCCATGACGGCGTTCGTCTGTCACAGTGGAGTGTACGAGTTCCTAAGGATGCCCTTCGGATTGTCCAACGCCCCCGCTACATTCCAGCGGGCTATCGACATCATACTGTCGGGGGTGAAGTGGCGTAACTGCCTAGTGTACCTCGATGACGTCATCGTCTTCTCGCGTAACATGGATGACCATGTACAACATGTTGACGAGGTACTCACCCTCTTGAGGAACGCCGGGGTAACCCTGCGTCTGAAGAAGTGCGCCTTCTTCCAACAGACGGTCGAATATCTGGGCCACCAGATAACCCCTGGTAAACTAGGGGTACTCGAAGCCAATACCCGGGCACTCCGGGATGCCCGGTTCCCTAACACCCAGACGCAGCTCAAGAGCTTCCTGGGAATGTGCAACGTGTACCGACGGTTCGTCAAGGACTTCGCCCGGATAGCCAAACCGTTAACGGTTCTTACGAGCAGTAGCTTGCCCAAGGTACTCCAAGCCCCTTCGCCTAGCGAAGAGGAGGAATTCGAGTCGCTGAAGCGAGCCCTGCTATCCCCACCCGTCCTTGCGTTACCGCACAGACGGGGTACCTTCGTCATCGATGTCGATGCGTGCGACACCCAAGTGGGATGCACCCTGCTACAGGGAGAGACGTTGATCGGTTCCGATAACGTTATCCCGGATCTACGTCCGGTAGGGTACTTCAGCCGGACACTCAACCCGGCCGAGCGTCACTATAGTGCCACCGAGCGTGAGTGCCTCGGGGTTATATGGGCAGTGCAACTGCTCCGTCCATACCTGGAGGGCTCTAGGTTCATCGTGAGGTCCGACCACGAACCCCTACGATGGCTCCTCAACCTTGGTGACAAGGATTCCGATAGCCATGGGAGGCTAGCCCGATGGAGGCTGAAGATGGCCGAGCACGACTACCGCACCGTGTATAAGGCTGGGTCAACCCACCACCTCGGAGACGCGCTGTCTCGACTCGACACCCCGAGCGGGGATACCCGCCCGGTGGACGAGGACATCCCGGTGGTACCGGTCTGCATCGTGGGTAACGCCACCCAAGGTATGGTTGACCATACCATGGCACACCGAGCATGCCCACTGACTCTCACGGACTTCCGCGAGGCACAAGCCAATGACGACGACTGTAGACGCCATCGTGCTAACCTCCTGGCCGGTATGGCCGGCATCTTCTCCGAGAATGAAGACGGACTCATATACCGGCGGGCACCCGCCGATGGACGACATCAAGTCGTGGTTCCCGTGTCCTTACGGCAAGCCGTCATGGAACGAGAACACGAGAACCCTACAGCCGGACACCCGGGGGGTTCACGTATGTTCGCAGCAATGCGAAGGTTCTTCTACTGGCCAGCAATGGCCGTCGACGTGGTCGACCACGTAAGGGGATGCCACCCCTGTGCACGTAACCGCATGAGTCTACATAGGCAGGCGTCTGCCATGAAACTGTTCCCACTTGATGGGCCCAACGAGCAGGTCGCTATCGACATACTCGGGCCACTTCCGGTAACGGAAGAAGGGAACAGGTACATCCTAGTCATGTCAGACCGATTCACTAAGCTGTCACGAGCGGCAGCCATCCCGAATGATACGGCATATACTATCATGAACGCAGTGGTTGACCACTGGATCAGTGCATACGGAGTCATGAAGCAACTCCTCTCCGACAACGGAGCAAACCTGACGTCTGCATTCTGCACTAAGTTCTTGGGCATGTTCGGCATCGAACCACGTCGGGCATCCGACTTCCACCCGCAAACCAACGGGCAAGTGGAGCGGTTTAACCGCACCATCGTTAAGATGCTACAGTGCTACGTGGCCGAGCACACGAACACTTGGGACAGGCTTCTGTCCGTACTCACCCTGGCGTACAATGCCAGGCCACATCGGAGCACAAACATCGCCCCACTGGAGTGGGTCATGCCACTAGGCGTCAGTAACCTGACGCTGCCACCCGGCAGGTGCACTCGGTATGATACACCAAAGGGCCGACCGGCCGAACGCATCCACCTAGCTTGGTTGGCCAAGCTATCGTGGATGATTCCTAAGCTCAAGGGTGCCCTTGACAGAACACAACTTCGATACAAGAAGAACTTCGACGCCAGACTACGGGTGCGCAACGCTACCCTTATCACAGGTGACTGGGTCTATATCAGACACCAGAAGTTCCGAGGGAACAAGCTCATGCAACCGGTCAAGGGACCGTACCAAATCCTACACAGAGATGACCACTCGGTTATCCTCCACTCCGAAACGGAGATACAACGCATCAGTATTAACGATGTCACACCAGCGCCAAAGCCAGAACATCCTCAGCCGGTACCGGCTGGGTTGCTACATGAGGCGCTTACCACCCACCGGTCGGAAGACCCGGTGGGACCGGATGGAATCCCATACCAGGTGGAGAGCATCGTCGGACATACCGACCCAGACCTACCAGAACCCTGGTACGTCAAGGTAATGTGGGTCGGTTACGACTCACCCACCTGGGAACAGGCGGCGAATATACCCCGCCAACTACTCATGCCGTACATGAGGCGACGCCGCCTCCTGTAACAACCCAACCGACACCGACTTCGGATGTTGGGGGGTGGGGCTTAGACCTACTAAGTAGGGTATGACATGGTTATGGCAGACTTAGGTTTCTAAGTCAAATCGGACTTGGGTTTCTAAGTCCATCCAAGCTTAGGTAACTAAGTAAACCTGAACCTTAATAAGTTAACTTAAAGGTAGAGGCTAACTCCGATAATATCGAAGTAACTAGGGGGCTTACAAAAGAGGATGACCTCCCCAAGCCAAGACACAAAGTGAGGGAGGATGACCTCCCCAAGCATGAACCAACCGGAAGAAGTTGGACGGGAGGCAAGGCACCACTGAGCCAGAAGGGGTACTCCGCAGGGCAGCAAACAGAGGCAAGCAATGCCCCCAGAAGGGGATGAGTTTATACTCACTAATAACCGGCCACCATAAGGGTCACCGGGTCCCTCACTCCCACTCCCACAACCATCAGAAGGGGTTACCCCCGCCAGCAGAAGGGGGCCAGTCACGCGTCGTCGCGTACACTTCCGTACTCCAACGGTCGGCTATCTCACGCCGGTTGAGCGCCTGAACTACCTCAGCGCTAAGACGCACCAGAGTGCTGTCACCAGCCTCCACAGCATCCAGAGCCATCTGTAGGCGGTTGAGCACCCAACCGAGGCAACGCGCGGTACCGACCAGCGCAGCACCTGGGGGGATGTCCCCCCAGCTAACCGGAGGCGCCTCCGTCAACTCACGAGAGAGAATGGCGTTAACGCCCTCATACCACAAGCGAGGACCCCCGTCGGGAATGACGGGAGCCGGCGATGCCACCGGAGGAACCGGAGCTACAGGCGGAGGAGTGGACAACGCCACCGCCGGGGGCGGCGGTAGCTGGTAAGGAGCACGGTACGACCGTGAAGGAGGACCAGACTCCTGGGCAGAACGCCCACCGGGAACCCGGTGGAACTCCCCACGACGACGATACGTCTCGCGGCCCTCACCAGTGGAGTCCCACTCACGGCGACGGCGACCCGTCCCCATAGGAGTCGGTTTACCGAACCAAGGGGTTCCCACCTGGAGAGGGTCGGGCAGGACCACGGGAATACCCAGGCCGGGTACCGACTCGGTGGATGCCCACCCCTGGTATCCATCCTCACCCGAGATAACTCGGCGGATACGTAGCGAGTGACGAGGCAACGGGAGCGTTCCCGGTTGCGCGTCGCGGAGCGGCGGCAAGGTTGCCACCGCCGACCAGTTCACGGCATCGTGAACGGCCACGAGCGCAGTCAGCTCACGGGTTAACCCCGTCCCAGTAGCAATGGCGGTAACGCCTAGCTCCCCAAGGTGCCGACGGACACCCGTCGGAAGATGGAAGAGCCGGCCCTGTCGGCGGGCCGACAACAGGAAGGAAGAAACCTGCCCGAGGGTAACCTCGAGGGTGAAGACACCCTGCAGCACATGCGTGGGCCGAGCGGCCAGCACACTGCTGAAGTAGCGCAGGCAAGGACCGGTGTCAAACCGGAAAGCCGGGGCGGGCTCCCACCCCTCTTGCCACCCAGGCGGGCGCAACAGAGTGTATATGGGCGCACGACCGTTACCGGTCTGCAACGCGCACGTTACATCCGTGCGGAATGGGTCCGCCATGACACCATGGCTTCGACGCCAGCTGGACGCCGACTTCAGGCCACCCATGGTCGAGAAGGGCGGCGTCAGCCACAGATACGGGGGATCCCCCGGGTAGTAATCCAAACCGGGATACCGGTTGGTACCAGGCACGAGCTGCCCGAAGGCCACAGGGGTCTAAGTAGCAGCCACCCCGCGGGCACCCGCAGGGTAATCCACCTCCCGCGGCAGCGCGGGGGCAACCAAGTCGCACACCCCAAAGGCGGGGTGGTGGGCAGCCTCAGGCCGCCCGACTCGGGCGCGCCAGAGTTGAGCATGCCGGTCATCCGGCTGGCTGAGTATCCAATGATGCTCGGCGCGAACCGCGTCAGGCTGGGCAACCAGCCGAGCCAACTCCCGCTCCCAACAGGGTTCCAACGGGACCGGACGGGAGGTACCTCCGCGGCGACCCGACGGGTGGAAGTCCACCCGCATCCGACCGCCCGAATCCATGGGCTCTTGCACGGTCAAGCTGCGCACCCGGGCCACCAGCTCGGAGACCGACAACGGGGGATGTCCCACCGTAGAGGCGTCGCCGCCACTCGCGGAGGCGGTACCGCCAACCGCAGAGGCGACGCCGCCACCGACCAAGCCAACGCGGCCACCCAACGGGGCAACCCGGGCCGGCCCAGGAAGAAGCGCCGGCGCCGGCGGAAGCCCAACGGGTAGGTGCACCGGCGCCGGAGCACGGGGACGAGGAGGAAGAAGTAGGGCGGGCACCCGCCCGGAGTAGCTCCCGGTGTCAACCGCCATGGGGGAAGGAGCGTCTTGACCGCTCGACGCCCGCGGCACCGCGGGTAGCGTACCGGCGCCGGTCCCACCCGTTGACGTCGCCCCCGCCTCGGAAGGGGGGGGCACTTGGACAGCCTCGGGAGCCTGAGCACCAGCCGTGCGGGCACCCGCACCGTCTTGAACGGCCACCCCGGGTGTCGCGCCACCACCACCACCCGCGTCAACGTCGGGGTCGCGTTCAGGATGCACCGTCCGGACTCCCGGACCACCTTGACCAGCCGGAGTCGGCCGGGGATCGCCACCTCCGCCGCAGGGCGGACCATCTTGAGGTAGCTGCGGTGAGCCGGCACCGGCACCAGGCTCCATCCGGGCAGCCGGCAGAGAGGGGGTAGAAGCCGCCACGAGCGGTTGACCGCCGGGTTGACCCCCGACCGACGGCACCGTCGTGCCACTGCACACGGACGACAGTCCTCCGGCCGCCAGATGGACGGACACCGCAGGCTCGTCGTCTTCAGACGAGCTCGCCCCGTGACGCGCGGCGGCAGGACCGACAGGCGCGTCGTCCTCCATCTCCTCCCCGATCAGGAGGTCTTCCTCCTCCCCAAGCACCTGGGGATAGGACATGATAACGGGTGGCAGAGTCCCCCGCGCCCACAAGCCGTCGACGGCTACGACCCGGTACGGTGAGACAACCGGGACGAGCCAGGGAAGCGCGGGCACCCGCGCTTATGACCACAAACAGCCACGAGAAGCGCCGCAGGCACGCGGGTCGACCCGCGCCCCACAGGGCTACGAACGCGCTCCACCCAGGCACCTGGGCGGGACGGGGCCACACCCCCGTACGGGGCAACCAAGAGGGGTTCACCCCGAAGCCGCTCCCGCGAAAAGAGGGAGCGGCCGCCCCCATTCACTCGGTAACACGAGAGGGGCTCCCCTACCACCAGACACCTGGTGGCGGATCCGCTTGCACCACCCCTCGGAAAGGGGGGTCGTGAACAGAAACCCGCATCGGGAATTTAACGGTCCGGAAAACGGATCGTGTGTGTACCCCACAAAGGGGGGCACCCCCCTCAGGCAACCTCGAAGAGGGGTGTCTGTCGCGACAGGGCGCAAAGCCCCACCCGACTGATAAACGGTCACGCGACCCACTTGCATTCGGTAACCCGAATGCAACTCGACCCGAGGACAGGCCGAATCTAAGGGGGGGATATGTAGCAATATGGTTGGCCGTATTGTGACCCTAATGTTAGGGGGGCTACTTCTAATCCTTGGCTTTCAATTTGAGAGTCCGTACTGGTCACGGTATCTATAAGTTACGTATGACCAGAGGGACTTGCATCTTGGGGTGGAGGGTAGTTAGTAGTGTCTCCGAGGGTTTATAACGAGGGGGCCGGCGGTGAATCCACCGCCGGCCAAGGCAGAACAACAAACCCCTCCCATTTGGGCTCCCATCTTGGTCCCGTGGCTTGCGCTCCAAGGACAGCAACCTTGGCCTCCCGGTGACGTTGGTGTCGATCCCCCTTGGTGAGTGTTCCCTGAGATTGGACGTGCGACGGATTCCTATTGTGCTACAGCGCGGCGCCCCCGCCAGAAGAAACGGCCTGCTTCGTCGCCGCAGCAGGTCCATCGGCAATGTCAGCGACGTTGCCCAGCTCAGCACGGGTAGGCGGCATGATGAGATCAAGAAAGTGCCCCGACGGGGGCAGTGTGTGAGGTAGGAGTGGGGGACGAAGACACAGAGTGCAGCACAAACCGCTGCCGAGTAGGAGAGATCGTTGCCTGAAGGGCAAAGTTGGGTAAGGGACTGCTACAGTAGTTCGGGGGGCCGCCTGGGGGCGGCCGCCAGTGCTTGGTAGGGCCGGGGCTCCCGCGGAGGGAGGGGGAGTATGTGGAGGAGCGCCCTGCTGTTGCAGAGGTCGTCGGACGGAGGCTGTTGCGGCCGCGCCTCTAGCAGCGTGGGCCACCAGTGTGCTGTGACCAGCAGGGGCGATTTATTGGAGTAACCGCCGAGAGACGTACCAAGAAGGCAGAAAAAGAAGAGGAGAAAAACTGCTGACCACACCGCTGTGTTGTGCTTGTGGTTGCGAGCCGGCTCCAATATCGCCACGTCGCCCCTGCCACGTGATCTATTTCGCACTGGGGAGTTCAGTACCGTGAGACTGATGACTAAGTCCTGCTCTGCGTGCAAAGCTTCGTCATCAGCCCCCCTATGTTCCTGGGGGGGGCATCCATTGATATCTCAGTCGCGGGACCCATTTGGGCGCCCTCCATGTCCATGATGCTTCTTGAAATTTTGACAGAGCGATGGAAGATCGCGTCGGTCCACTTCGCTCACTGCGGACGGCGCGTGTCTCCAGGCGCCCACGCAGATGCCATTTTTTTGGGACGTACAGGACGTCAGAGAGGGCTCTGGACGCAAGGGAAGAGGCAGGAGAGCCCGTGGGGCCGCCCCGGGCGGTGGGGGCTCAAAACGCGCCATGCAGGCGAAGGGCGCCCAAAAGGATCCCCGCCGGCGCTAGCAGGCACCACAACTGCGCCCATGCAGTGGAAAGATACAACACGCCACCATCGGAAGGAAGGTCGGGCGCAAAGGTCGGTCTGGTCTCGGCGAGGGTGGAGATTGACGCGCAGGGCGCAGAGCACGAAGGATGGCGCAGATCGCCGCACCAGGCCCGAAGACGGCTGGATGGGCTCGCGGCGTGCCGCTCGAGAGCTGTGCTGGGCGCGCGAGTAGCGCGGAGGCGCGCGGCACCTGCGTCCGTGCTCAGGGGCGCGATGGTGGAGCAGGAGCGATCCGTGGCGGCGTGGGCGGCTGTTCGGCCGAGCGCGGCGCGGGCTGTGAGGGCGGTGCGAGGCGCCGACAATGGATGCAGTTTGAGGCGCACGGGGTTTGTGTGGGCAGGGCGCGAGCGCGGCGCGGGCGCACCGTCGAGCGGGCAGGGCGCGAGCGCGGCGCGGGCGCACCGGCGAGCGGGCAGGCCGCCGCCTGCGCGGACGGGCGGCGCGGTGGCGGCCCACGGGGGCACAGGGCGGCGCACGACGCGGGGCGGCCCGCAGTTCTCATGTCATACAGTTGGTATCGCACCTTTGTGAAACATGCTTAACAGGGACGCAAGAACGACGCCGCATATACAACAGAATGTGCGTCAGCGGTACGAGCGCAGGGAGGATGGTGGGAGGCGCGATAGATGACGAACGTGCTGGCCCGGCGGGAGGGAGAGCAGAGGAGCGGCGGGGTCGTACAAAAAAAAGCTCGGCGCGCCGCGGCCGCCGCTCCGCGACTCGGCTCGCAGCCGCCGCCTCCCGACACAGCCCGCCTCTTCTTGGCAGCCCTCTCCTGCCGGTATGTGTGAGGATGTCTCCCCCTAATCCCATGCCTAATACCTAAGGGATAATATCTGGGACCTCTCCTTACAAATCCTGCCGAACCAACTCCTAGCGACATGGATCAACTCCTTGTATTGTGGGGCATGACGCGATGTACCTTCCAGACTCAAGATGAGTCAGCCGCTGTCTCACGGTGTCTGCCGGCCGAACGACAGCAGCCATCGACAGCATATCATGGCCTGTCAAAAGGCGCCACCGTCAACACCCATGACGAGCCCCATCTGCCACATCCGGCAAGTCCGTTAGGATTTCCTCGCAGCAGCATTGCAGCGATGTGACTGGCTAGCCTGCTGGCCGATTTGGTCGACTCGATCGAACCGTGCTTACACGCCTCTCGGACCTTCGAACCGACTGGCGTCTGGGGCCGGCTGGGGCGGCGCACCAGGCGCCGCACGCCGGACCCCTTCCTTTGGGAGAAACTGGGGCTGCACTTCTTTAGTGCGCACGCCCGCCCATGCTTTGTTTTGAGAGCCATGCTTTGTTTCTGGGCCGTTTTGTGCCTACCGGCGGCGCCACGGGGAAACGCATGCTTTGGGGCACCTCGGTTGCCCCGACGCGAGTATATAGTGCGTGGGTGTCGTCGCCAACGGGGGAGACCGGACGGGCAACCACAGACATAGACCAAAGACGACCATAACCCTTTGAACCCCCCTCGATCACCACCGACGTCGCGCCGTCCTCGTCCCCAGACCCACCACCGTCACCACCTCCGCCGCCTTCCCCGCACCCTGTCACCCTATTGGCTGGCACGGGTCGCTGACACCATCCCGAGTACGTTGAGGGCTGCCCAAGTGTGGGTGGTTCCTCACAGTAGGGCGGACGCGTCAGTCGGCGCCTCTCCCGCTCACGAGGAGTACCTCGCTCGCCGAAACGACCCAGTCAATCGGTCTGAGTTATCCGGAGAAGAGACGACAAATAACGAAGCAGAAAGCACGGAACGAGGCACACCCCCCATCCGATCTGTGGCGCCTGAGATATCATCCAGCACGCGACGGCGGCCTAAGGGTCATTCTTCAGGGGCGTTCTACACCCCACAGGATCTTGTCGAAACATCGAACAGGAATTGTGCCCTGTTTGGCCACTCGCCCATTCGGTTCTACCCCAAGGAATGCTGCCGAACACGCATTCAGACGGTGTGCAACAAAGTTGGATTGCGCTTGAACAGTTCTCGTTTAGCTTCTATTCAGCTTATCTGCTTTACACCGGGCACGACAGAACATGCAAAAGCTGGTCTCTCAATCCATCTGCTCCTGTACTGTCCTGCGGGCCCTGCTGCGAAAAGTGAAGTCGCTACAGCAGGAGGTCCTTCACCGCGGCTGACTTCACACACTTCACACATCAGCTGCATGGTCTGATGCCCCTACGTGGTGAGTACGAGACTCGCCATGAATACGGATTGCCGCGCGGAGGTCTTGGAGCGCGGCTGAGACTTGCTTCCAAGTGCGCGCCTCTGTAGGCGGCCAGGACAGCTTCAGGCATCACCCGACCCTCTGGCACGTTCCAAGTGCGTGTCCCTGCGTTTCTTGCCTCTACTGAAAGTCGCAAGCGCGCAGAAAAACCTCTGTGCTCCACCGGACCAACCTGTCTCTGCCACCAGCGCGCACTGACGATTGGGCCATCAACGAGGCGCTGGCCCTACGTGGGAACTAAAAACCATTTCGGCCGTCGGAAACAGGGTCACCTTCACGTCCCTTCTCGTGGCGGCAGGCCGGCCCAGATACGCTCTTCGTCGTCGTTGTGCTGTCTGGGGCGCTGTGGAGCTCTCGGCAGAAAAGGATTGAGCTGGAGTAGCACGGCAAGCATCACCTAACTCTTGAGAAAATCTATACTCAGTGATGGATAAAGTCTGTTGAACTCTTTCCGGATCCCGTCTTGATGACCTGTTTCTGGTAACTTCTGCCGGTCTTTGTTCGGGTACGGGCAGTTCCATGGTCGAGGTTGCCGCACAGTCCGAACAGAGCGATTCTCACGTGTCACACGTGTCGACGAGCAACCAATCAGGTGCCGAGTTGAAGCGTCCTGTTCGATGTTTCAACAAGATCTTGCGGGGTGTAGAACGGCCCTGAGGCCCAGGGAGTTCTGCCCCGAACACAGCCAAACACCGAACACGGTAGAGATGTCCTCCTGTCAACGGAACGATTGCGATGCAAGGAAAATACGTGAACCTCGTTTAAGCCATTCACTGTCAGAAGCCGCCTGTGTCACAGCGAGCAACACCTGAGCCAATGACAGCCAGCCTGGGGACTGCACGCCGTTGCTCTCTGCACGCAATTGGTCACCTGGATCGCTTGACACAGAGCGGTCCCGTGTGCCGCGCCGGGAAAGAGATGGGACTGGCGCGCTGAGCATCCGCCAATCGAACGGCGTAGCAGCTCCCACGTGGCTAGCCTCGAGTTGAAAGGGAAAAAGAAACTCCTTTCATGACAGCGGCCTTCACAGCCCCTGTGCGCGCAAGGCGAAACTTCACGCATCTTGCCATGCAAACTCGACATCACTAGAACACGGGCCGAACACTGTTCTGGCCACTGCGTGTTCCATTCTTCACCGGGCGCCTTTCCTCAAACATGTCACACCAAACGACCTGGGATGAAGAGAATGCAAAACGAGTCTGACAGGAAGAGCGCTGATAGATGCAAACCAGTTTTTTCTGCCGAGTAGTGGCACTACTCATGAGTTGTCACCATGTCAAAGCTCGCCATCTAATCCACTCGAATGTGGCAAGCCGCGTAATATGGGGACCCCCAGGCTCCGTCGCAGCTGGCGTATATGAGGCGACACCTGTCCTGATTGGCTCCGCTTCTCGGGTGCACCGTTAAGCGCCACGGTCCTGATGACAGCCACTCCCGCGCCACAGCCGGCATTCCTCGTCTTCCTCGTCTGCCGTAAGCCCCCCCCCCCCCCCATGGCACATCGGACACCGTCGGTGGACGAGTGACTCGGCCGCGTCGCGTCGCCCACTTCTCCTCCCTACCCCCCAACCTCCCAACACCGCACCGAGAGGCAGCGTCATCCACGAGCGTGCCCGCTTTGGCAGGGCCCCCGCCACTCGTGCTGCGGGCCCTGATCGCCTCCAGCTCGGTGGGCCGCATTAGTGATCTGTGAAATGTATCACACGTCCGCTCTGTGTGGTCGCGCTGTTTTCACACGTGTTGGAATGGACAAATGAGTGGTCCAGACAGCTCCTCGCTGGTGTGCGGTGCGCGGTGGGTTTCACAAATGTCAATAACTTGACATATTATGTTGTCAGTGTGCTCAGGAAAGACACGGCGTCCTATCATCATGCAGGCAGATCTTTCTTCGAGTACAGGTAAATCTATTTTTCTGGTACTTGTCTTGAGAAGATGGGTTTACCCATGTTGGGGCGTGTTCGAATAGACCTCTCGCTCGGGCCGAACAGCCAAATTGCCACGTGCAACACGTGGTGATCTGTAGCCATTGAGAAGCTCAGAAGTGTTTCGTGTTCGGTGTTCGACGGGCATTCGGCTGGGTGAAGAACGACCCTAAATATGCGGTTCAAACGACGGCGTCGGAGTGCTTGCCAGCCTCAAATTGGACGAGAGCGAGACCGACCCCTGCCGATTGCACGCTTCCCAAATGTCCACGGACCAGTCTCGAGCCTGCGGCTGTGAGCCGGCACTCCACACTCCGCATCGAGATGCACTCCGCATCGAGATGCAGAGTGCCGGCTCGGAGCATCTCCACCAATGAAGCCAAAAGCCAACCCAAACGAGACACGTGATGCCACGTGGGCGACTCTGAATGGCTACTCCAACCGAGAATCCAACTCAAAACGCGTCATACTTCAGTATCGCCCCGCCAGGGGCTCATAGAGGCCGTAGTCCTCCGTATGGAATCTCTAAATCCTCAGCGGGCAAGCCCGAGAGGTTGGCGGCCGGCCCTCCTATGACGCGTGGCTGGCAGGTGGTCGTGAGCCAGAGGACCCACTCCCTCACGACCGTCAGTGAGCCACGCGTCACGCTTTTGATTGGCGCAGGTTGGCTCGGCGTTTGGCCAAAAGCCAAAACACCGAGCCAAACAGGCTCGTTTGGCTCGGGGGTTGGCCCCGCTGCCGTTGAAAGCCAAAAACTCGAGCGCTCTCGAGGCGCATTAAGGTGGTGTCGATTAAGAATTGTGATTTGACCTTAGTTTTTGAGCGTCACACGGCCCACCAGTAACAGCCAAAGCCAAACCGCTGAAACGGCTGCCACGTAGTTGGCTTTTGGCTTTTGGCTCCATTGGTGGAGGTGCTCTCACAGCCGCAGGCAGTTCTACAGGTGCCGGAGTGGAATAGTCTCGATGCGGAGCACCATATATGGTCTCGAGGCGGGGTGGAGTGCATCCCTGTGTTGCTATCTTCCATGGTCGACGAGTGAGACCGCATCTGAGCCGCACACCCGGCGACATCTGTATCCTGCAGGGGCTAACATGGATGCACGGGGGAGCCGCGCGTGGCACTTGTCATTCATTCACTGTAACTTGCAGCCGTGCACCCGTGTTTTTGTCCAGGCGCTGTAGGCAATTGATGCTTGGCACGAGAATAGCCCAATCAGGGTGCCCATCCGGAAGCGGGCCTCCGTGCCACTGCACTGGCACCACTGCACACTGCGGGGCCGGTTAGGATCTCTGTGGGTGCATCCCGGCCCCGGCCTGTTACGCCCACCCCTGTTTCGCACAAGAAGTTTACTGTGGGATGAGCTGGGGCGACAAAGCGGGGTCGGCATCTGCTCCGAGGCCGTCGTCTCGCTCCGTAGCTGCATCGCGCCCCTGTTGCCACCAGCTTCCCGCAGCTGCTGCTCCTCCCCCTCCGCCCGTGCTCGTGCACCCCGCGCTGCTTGCCCCGGTGGCGCGCCTGGGCCATGGCTGGGGGCTCATATTCGCCACTCCCCTCCTTAGTTCACTCCTCGAGCAGCCGACGGGGCGTCCTTCGCGAGCGGCTGACCGCCGGCACGGTCCTGCTGTCGTGCATGCTCCTGGCGGTGGTTGGGCTTGCAGGTCTGGCGGCCATTCCCCTTGTCCTCTCGGGACCCCCGTCGGCAGCTTTGACGGCGGTCGTGGGCGGGACGCTGCCGTCCTTCCGGGGCACCAAGTACCCGCTGGTTGGGGAGGTGCGCAAGGCGGTGTCGGAAGTGGGGCCCCCACCACCGGCGTTTGATGGGTATGGCGAGCTCCAATCCGGCTCTGGCCCGTCGTGTGTCGTGTCGGACACGTACCGCTTCATCTACTTCTCCATGCAAAAGGCGTCGAGTACCACCATCCGCGTCTACCTGATCAATGCGCTTTGTGGGTCTGGCAAGGCTGCCGCCAAGCCCAACTCCAACTGCACCCTGCCGCTGCTCAACTTTCGGCAGACCCCGATGCACTACGAGCGCTGCTCTGACGTGCCACGGGCAAAGTTTGCCGCCTACTACAGCTTCACGTTTACGCGCAACGTGTGGGCACGAGCCGTCTCGTCGTACACCTACTGCCGACAGCGGGACGCCATCAACGCCAGCTGGGCCGAGTGGTGCGCCGACCCCGACTTGGATCGGGCTTGCAGCCACGTGGCAGGCAACGTAGAACCGACGTTTGAGCCAAGCCGCCCCCGCGTTCGAGGCACTGACGAGCACTGGGCGCAGCAACAGCCACGCCTGTGCACCGAGGAAGGGGACTGCTGGGTGGACTACGTCGGTCCGTCAGAGGACATTGGGGAACACTTCCCCGCCGTCATTGCGGCTATCAATGAGCGGCGCCCGGTGGCGCTGCCGGCGCTGCCTCCATTTGTCAACAAGGTGCTCAACAGGCTGCCAAACTCGACAGAGACCACCCCCGCTGACTGGTACACCTCGAGGAAAGGGATGAGCGCCGCCCGGTTAGCCTACCTGGACGAGGCCGGCGTGCAGATGGCTCCCGCTTGCCGCGAGGACGTTGGCCGCTACTATGCCAAGGACGTGGAGGCGTTTGGCCAGAAGTTTGAGGACATTCTTCCAGGAGCGGCCGCCTAGAGGGGGGTTGGGGGGGCGGCACGGGAGCCGTCATATCATCTCGTGGGTGGACGAGGACCTCGGTGGAGTCCTGAGAGGGCGGCTGGTGAAGGCGGACAATAGGAAGGTGGGGGAGGGGTGCCCGTGCCGGCCAACCCCGTCTTGCGCGCACCATGGGGAGAACCGCGGGGACTGGCGCTCCTCCCCCACCGTGGGCGACGACTCTCTCTCTTTTTATCGTTGACGACCTGTCTGGGAAGGTGTTGCGCGCGGAGGAGGGGGCGGGCAGCTCTCTTTCAGACATGGGGGACCTTTTCGGGTAGCTGCTGGACCACTCTGTGCAGGCCTGTAGCGCCCGCTGGTGTCCCTTGAGGGCGCGCTCGGCCTTCGCAGCGGCAGCAGCGGTGGCGGCAACGGCAGCCCCCGCGTGCCCGCCTCACGAGTGCCATGCCCTCCCCTCGCAGACGAGTTGCGTGAGAGGGGACCTCAACAGACAAGGCGCGCCGCGCTAGCAATGCATGGCCAGGGGCAGCCAGCCACCCACCCCCGCCGCTTGAGCGCGCCATCCCTTCGACCTGCTGGTCACCCCAAGCGGCCACGGCGGTGCGCTCCATTCGCCACACTGCATTCAACATACGCAACGTTGACGTGGGGGGTGGCAAGTACATGTTCCAGGGGGGCAGGGCCACTACAACATTACGGGCGCGCTGCCGGCAACAACATCCCCGCCAAGAGGGGCGGAGGGGGGGGGGAGGGGGACGGGGAGGGGGAGGAGGTGCGGGTGCGGGTGGAGGGGTTGCGGGGGGTGGAGGGGGGCTGGGCGCCCATCACCACCACCACAGCTGCCCCATTCCGGGCGTTTTTCAGCTTCACCTGGCGCGACAGTGTAACGCCGCGGTGCCGCGAGGGGGCGGGGTGGGGCGGGGGGGGGCGGTGCTGGGAGTGTCAGGGGCGCCAGCGCCGGCGGACATGCCACCCACTGCCCTTCAGGGGATGGGGCGGAATCTGTCGCCTGGGGAGGCGACGGCGACGGCGGCGATGGCGACGGCGGCCGCCGCCGACGGGGCGGCGGCCGCGGATGGGCAGTTGCGGTCAAGACGACCACGTAGCCCCTGTAAAAGAAGTATGGTTTTTCCAAGAAATTGCTGCACCAACGTCCCACAGAACCATCATCCGCGGTGGCTGCCATCGCACGCCGCCGCAAGGCGCAGGAGCGCAGCCGAAGACGGCACCCCCGGTTCCACTGCCGACACGACATCCACGACGAGGCGGCCAGACACGCGGTGAGCGGGGGACCAGCCGACCGCCGCCGCGGGCGCCACAACCGCCTCAGCAGCGGCGAACGGCGTACGGTGACCCTGTCGCACGATTGCAGAGCTCCCGCGCCAGGCGCCGACGGGGAGGCCAGGACCAGCGTCAGCACAGTGGTGGCGCCGCCCACGGTCGCGTCGGCCACCGTCACGTGCAACCGCTCCTGCCGCCCCGCAGACGACCAACCAAGGACGGTCTTGGCGTGCAGGTGCGCGCGGTGCCACGCGTGGCGGGGAAGCGTCGGCGGGGCCGTCGCGCCACGGCGGGGGGAGCCCGCGCCCAGGTGCGCGTACAGCTTGACCGTGTTGAGGGGCGAAGCCCCAACGCCCGCCACCACTGCGTGGGCGGCGGCGACAAGAAGAGCGGTTAGCGCCGGGGGAGTAGCGGGGGAGGCCAACACCGACCACGCGGGCAGGGGAGTGGGCGCTTCCTCCTCGTTAACACACCACTCCGAAGCGCACGAACAGGACGACAAGCACGGCCCAGCGAACAGCAGATTGTTGAGGGGCACAGACGGGCGACCAACGACGGCCCCGCCTCCAGCACCGACGCCGACGCCACCACCAACACTGACGCCAGCAACACTACCGCCACTCACACTGTCACCAAAAAAGCTGCTGCTGGAGCTGGACGGCCGCCTCTGCCACAGCGCATGCGCGAGCAGCACGCTGACAGGGCTGCCGGGGTCGGCGTCCAGACTAGAGGGCGGGGCGCCACCGGCAGGGCGCACCGGCGTCAGTGGCGGGGACGGGCGCTTGGCGGGGGTGCCCCGCACGGGGGAGGGCGCCCCCTCTGCCGCCCGCATGGCCGCCACAAACGCGCGCGCATACTTCCCACAGGGTAACGGGTTGGTCATTCACAAAGGCCCGGCTGCTGCTGGCGTTGCCGCACCAGGTGCTGCTGTTGCTGCTGCTGCTGTCGTTGCCACTACCACCACAGCCACCGCCACCGCCGCCGCCGCCGCCGCCGCCGCAGCCGCTGCCGCTGCCGCCGCCATAGCCGCCAGCGTCAGAGTCCGCCACCGACGGTGGAGCCGAAATCAGCGACGGGGCGGTCCCGCTCAGGGGTGGGTCAGGCCAGCGGCCGAATCATCACGGGCGCTCATCATCAGCCTCGGAGTGGCCACCTCCACCAGCCGCCCATCCACCAGCGAAAGCATGGGCGCCGCGCCGGACGGGCCTGCCCAGGTGGGCCCGCCCACAGGCAGCCCCGCCAGCCGCGGCGACGATGATGGCGACGGCGGCGGAGACGCCGCAAACGACGAGTCAGCCGCCACGGATGGCGGCCCTATCAGCACCCCCGCCTCGTCCTCGTCCGCGGTGACCGTCACGACGGAAGCGGCCAGCGTAAGACGCACCGCCGGCATCTCCGCGAGAGGGCGGCTGTCGACTTGGGTTGTCCCCACCGCCGCCTCCCAGCCTGGTCACGTGACGCCGTCGACGCCTCGTCCACAAAGCCCCGCGCGCCCGTCGCGGCGCCAATCGCCCCCACCGTCGCGCCCGACCGCCCAACGAGCGTCGACACGGGGATGCCCGGGGGCAGCTCCACTGACGTCCGCACGGGGCTGGGGTGTGGGTGTGCGAGTGCCGCCGGTGCGACCGCCGCCGGGGGGTAGTGACGGGCGACGCGGGCGGGTGACGAAGGGTGGACGAAGTACGGCACTGCTGGGGCGGTCATGGAGGGCAACGTCGCGCTCGTGGTGGGTGCCGACGGCTGGGGGGGGGCCTCGACCGACTCTGCGGGGGCGGCCGTCAAGGGTGCCAATGGCCGCAGCGGGCCGGGCGGGGTGGGCGCGGGGAGAAGTCGCCGCTGTCGGCCGCTGACCATGGCACAACAGGTGGTGAAGAAGACCATTCGGCCTGGGTCAGATGGGTGTTGGGAGTAGGGTCGGGTGGTGGGTGGGTGGAGTGCAGCATAGCAGGGCAAAGTGCATGGGAATGTCAATGGCTAATTTTCTTGACCCTTCCCCTCCCGGTGCCTGTTGGTGAGTCTCCAGGAAGTTTACGTTAAAACCTCGAGTGGAAAAACTGCCATGTAGAGTGTGTCGCCCACACATGTGTGACAGCAGTTTTTTTTGTTTTTTTTTGTTTGGTGCGCCCCCCAATCATTCCGCCTGGTCGTTGGGTCGCGCAGGGCCGGTAGCGTCATTTGTTCGCGGCCAAGAGCAGTGGGCGTCGGGTTATCCCCGCGCCTCTTGTCTCTGCGGCTGTACCGGGGCTCAGAGTGCGTTGTTTAAGTCTTGGCCAAGGGTGCGTGACGAGGGGACACCACTACAGCGTCAACGCTGTGAGGAAGCCGGTGGCGGCGACACTTAGGTAGGTGTCTCGAAGTGGCGGCTGCGGTGGTGGAGGAGGCAGGTGGTGGTAATATATAAATGCGTCCGACGTGGTGGTGGCGACCTGTCGTGCAAACGTGGAAAGAAAGGCCCGCGTAGTTTAGTCGTCACAGCTGTCATCCTGTTCGTGAACTGTCTTCATGGTATTGCACGTCCGCCAAAGAGTATACCTATGTATTGTGCGTCCCGTAAAAAGTGGACGTGCACAGGTCGTGCAGTGTGGGTTTGATTGGTCCAGTGGCGGATACTTGACACATGCGGAGAATGGCCTGGAGAACCTCTCTCCCTAGATGCCTCACCATCCGCGGGCCAGGCGAAGCTTGGCTTTGCTCTGCGGACTGCGTTGCAGTCTCGATGCACACGAGTGGGCCCTTCAGCCTAAATTATTATTGTCCTGTGCGCCACTGTGGGGGGACCGCTGTGATGAGGACCAGAGCCGAGAGAGAACTTTTCAGAAACTATTGCTCCTCCAGCATTAAGCAACCGGGGCATGTCCTAAAGGTGGATTCCATTTCGCTTTACCTAATAGTTTGGCTTTGCCAACAAAGGGATTAATTCTTTTCAGGAACTATTGCAGTTCCTGGGTTCACTTGGAGGGTGTCTCTTATTGTCATGGAAGTGCAGGGGTGCTTCATCCCAGTGCCTACAGCATGCGACGTGGCACATCGCAGTGCTCTCCATCTGAACTGTAACCCTGGGCAAGCGGCGGACAGAGACTCCTGCATGCCAGCCAGACCCTCTTTTCGATTCGCGCTAAAAACGCACCCAGAACATAAGGCCACGCGATCGTCGAAGACGACGTCGGCCACGGATCTCCCGCCACTGTTCAGCGCACCAGGTATCGGGACGGCCAGGATTGCGGCGAGCACAGCAGGTGTCTCGTCCACCGCGGCGTATCGGGTGCGCGATACCACCGTCTCCCCTTGCTGCTACTACCAGTCCGTCTTGAATGGCCTTTCCAGCACCCGACAGCCAAGTTGTGGGAGCGGACTGCGGCCTCTGCCTGCCACACCTACGCATAATTCAGCATCGTCTTAAGTGATTGCGTACAAACACTTCAGATTCTCTTGACAAACGTTTGGCATTCTCTTGTTAGTGAATGGTGCACAAGTCGTACAAGTACGGTCGTGGCGCGCCACATGCGTTCATTGCCGAACTGCCGTCGCGCAATGAGCATTGCCGCAATGAGCGCGTGTGGCATTGCAGTAGTGCGATGCACGACAGACTCCCTGGCGGCCCCCACGCACGCACCTCCTCTGACGCCACCCGCCGCCGCACGACGCAGTCCCGCAGAGGACGCGACGATGAGCCTATGGCACTGTCGCCAGCAGATAGCCCAGGGCCTGCGATGGCATCTATTTGATGGCTTCTCACGGTTGAGCGGAAGCCGCTCGGCGCCATTGGGGAACAGTGCGCGACCGCAGACAGCGGCCATCGAAATTTCCTCTTCCTTGGCGCCCTGCCCCGGTGACAACAAGCTGTCTTTGCGACGAAGGTAGGTAGCGACGTTTCCGCGCGTTTCTGCTGGGGAAGCGCACTTCCGGTCGATGGTAGCGCAGCCCCTGTGTGCGCGACGCGTATGCTCTCGATGGGCCGATGGTCTTGTTTCTCTCTCTGGGCCGGCGCGCACACTGTTGCTGCAAAGGCAACTGCGGTTCCTTCAGAGATCAATGAAAGGTGCACTTACGTGCTCGGCAGCCAGCTGGCTAATTGTGCTGTTGCACTCTTCCCAAGCTTTGTTGTCCTTATTCAAATTCATTGACATTGCTAATGCTCCGTTTATCAGGTTTCTAAAACAATTTGAAGAGAGTGGCCATTGGTTCGTCACCTTCTTGTCCCAACCTTGTCCTTGGCTGAGATCGTTGGCAAGGTCTCGCGACTGTGCCGCCGCACGGTCTCGCTTCAAAGCCCCCCCCACCCGCCCGCCCGCTTCGCCGCCCCCTCCCCGCCCACTCGTCCCAACGAGCGGGCCTGGGCGTGAGAGCCAGTCGACAGACGGGATGCGTCTCGTTTTCCCCCGATTTCCTCATGGCGCTCTATAGGACGGGGATGGAGACCGTCCCCCCCCCCACCCCCATCCCCGCGCAGCACTGCTTATCCCCTGTCAAGATACAAGCCCGATTTTGGCCAGATCTCTTGCTTCGTCGTGCAAATTCTTGCCCTGCTCGAGCACGAAAATGAACGGCCCGAGCAGAACTTTGCTTTTCTGATCGAGGGGATGGGCTGAGGCCAAAGAATCTCCACCAGGATGACCGACACGACGGTCGCTGTCGGTGTTCTATCAACCAATGACAACAGTGGTGGCGCTGCTGTTTGCTGGACGGAGCGTTCCATTGGTCAGAATTCACGTTGTAGATGTTGAGCAAGGCGGAGAGATTTTTCCTTGCAGTCCCTCGAAAGCTGTCGTCGCGCAGGTTTTTGCTTAACCAGTGCGAGAGATTGCGCGGTTTTTAAACGCGATTGTATAAACACTGCACCCAAGCGTAGCGATGGTCGGTCGCTTCTTTGCGCTTCGTGAGAGTGCTCTCCTGCCCCGTGCGCTTCCGGTCATACCAAGGGAGGTGGCGACCACCAATCGCCCGAGCTGTGATAGGCAGAAAGCAAGAAGAGGGGGGAAAAGCGGTGTCTATGATGCCTTGAGGGGGGGTCGATGCAGGTTTTATGCAGGTTTTTGCTCGAGAACTTCCCAAAAAAGCAAGAAAATTTTGACAGGCGATAAGCAGTGCTGCGCCGCCCCGCCCCACCTCCAGGATATAGTGCGTCCCTTAAAAGTGGCGTCCCGTACAATATTGTGCGTCTCGTAAAAAGTGGACGTGCACGGGTCGTGCAGTGTGGGTTTGATTGGTCCAGTGACCGATATTTGACATGATCACGACACGAGCACGTCCACTTTTTACGGGACGCACTATACGACGACACGCTGACGCTTTCAGTATCCGCCTCGCCCCGGCGGCTGTCGAGGGAGGGCGGCCGACGGTGCTGTGCCGTCACACACGCTGGTGGCGGGACTCTGGCCATGCAGATGGCGGCGCTGTACTCTGTACGAGCTCGTGTGCGCGTGCCTTGCGCATGTGCTTACAGACGGCGACACCTTGCCCTCCCCTCCCCTCCAGACAGGAACCCTGTGAACGGAAAAACGCGCACGCCGCGAGTCTAGGAAAGAGCGCACCCCCACCCACTACGAGACGGACACGAAGCAACCCCGGGAGCAGGGGGGGGCGAGCGCGAGATCATGTCCCTCTTACCCACCCGCCCCCCCCCTTTCCCCCCGCCCCGAATCGCCTGCTAGCTAGAGCTAGCCCAGCAGGGGTAGGCGCCGGGTGGGGGGGGCGAGAGCACACTGGGTGCCGCCGGCCGACCGCACGTTTCTCTGCCGCCCCTTCCCTGGCGCCTCTCGACGCCAGGCAGGGGAGGGGCGGAGCGCCGCCCCCACTCTGCCCCCGCCTCGTGCCCCGCGGCTCCCAACGGCGCGAAATTGGCACACCACTCCCCGACGCAGGGATCTCCTTCCTCCCCATTTATTAAAGGCCGACGAGCGATCATGGGATGGCCGCGGCCCCCGCTAGCGCCATCATAGCAAGGTATGATACCTCGGGGGAAAAAGGGGGGACCGCCCCAGCCTGCCGGCGCCAGCGAGCCTGCCGGCGCCACGCCGGTTGGCGCCCATCCCCCGCTCCCTAGACGCCACCACGCAACCGCCAGCCACCCCCGCCCCTCAACTAAAATACAGGACCCACCCCCGCTGCTGCTGCTGCTCACCCCACACGCCCCCCGCCGCCACAGCTGCTCACCCCACAAACCTCCGCGACACTTTCGCAGGTGGGGGCCGTTTTTTTTTTTTTTTCTTGTGGGGACACCGCCGGCCAGCCAATGAGGGTGCGTGTGGTGTGGTGTGGGGGAAGGGGGGCGCCGCGCGCCCCCCCCACCCAGTGTGCCCTGCCTGGGCGGTGCGTCAAGGCAGGGCGGGCGTCCAGGTGAGGGGGGGGGCGGGGGGGACCGACCCAGACCTGCCGTCCCACCAGACTCCCCTGCAGGTACACGCTGCGCCAGCGGCGGCCGTCCCAGACGAGCGCCCCCAGCTTGCCGCTTTGGGTGGGTCGTGCGGCGAGCGGTGGGTGGGGGCGGGGGATAGGGGTTTTGGGCGCGCGCCTGTGCTGGCTGGCGCCCCCCGCCCCCCCCCGCGGCCGCGCACCACCCGCCGCCGGCACGCCGCCGCGGCCCGGGTACCCGGGTCGTGCCCTGTCCAAAACCCCCACCCACGGCCGGCCCCACCATCAACCATTCTTCTGTGACGGGAGCGTGCGCGCGGGGGGGGCACGTAGAGGGCCAGCGCGGGGCCCCACAGTTGGAGGCTGGTCCCCCCATCCCCCCCCCTCTGCCCATTACGCCAGCAAGACACCAGCATCTCGTGGAAGGGACGACGACGGAACGGACGGTGGGTGGCAGGGGGGGGGGGGGCGTTTTGATGGCCAAGAACGCTGCTCACCACCCCCGCCCTAGCCACCCACACCACCGCCCTCGACTGCTTCCCGCCTGTTTTTTTCTAGGCGACCGCTGTATTCTGTCCTTTTCTTTTCTGCCGTCGTCGCCGCCTCAGCCTGGACCGCCCCCCTCGCCCGCGCGCAACCGCCGCGCGGCGTGTCCCCTCGAGGGTGGTGGGGGTGGGTGGGGGTGGCTTGGGGGCCTCGCGGGCAGGCACGCAGGCAGGCACGCAGGCAGGCGGGCCGGCAGGCAGGCGGGCAGCCCAGCACCCCCCCCCCCCCCCCCCCCCCCACTCCTCTGCCTGCCGGTCGCGTCGCGGGGGGGGGGGGGGGGGTGGGGGCGCGCCCCCCCCCCCCCCCCCCCCCCCCCCCCCGGGGGGGCCTCCCAGGCTGGCCGATCCGCAGCCCCCGCGAGACCGCCCGCGCCGGCGCGCGAGGTGGCTACAAAAGCGGCCGCGCGTCGCGGCGGCCGGGTCTCGCTCCCTTCCACCCGCGCTCTCCCCACCCGCCGTTCGCAGTGTCCGACCCCCGCCGCGCCGCCGCGCTGACCACCCCCCCCCCCGCCCGCGCCCCTTTTTTTTTGCACGCGTGCGCGCGGTTTCCCCCGCCCCCCCCCCCCACGCCGGCCTCCCCGGCTCGCCTCCCCCAACCCCGAGTCCCCCCCCCCCGGCTCCTCTTTGGGTCACCCGCCATGGCTCGCAAGTTTGGGTTCAAGGCCGTTGCGTCGGCAGCGACGGTGGCGGTGGCGGCCGCCACGTCGGCGGTGGCGCTGCCGCTGGTGGCCGGCGGTGGCGGGTCGGTGCCGACGGCGGTGCGGGCGTTTACGCCAGACCAGCTGGAGGGCACCTTTACCCGCTTTATCGAGCAAGGCAACTGCCCGACGACCATCTCGCACTCGTCGGTGGTGCGGCCCGCCAATGGGGTGATCAATGTGCCGCACCAGGGGATTGAGATGGATGGCGCGCGGTGCACGTCGCCGGGGAGCATGGTCGTCTTTCCGTCCACGTCGACGCCGACGGGGGAGCTGGCGCGGCTGCTGGACAGCAACACCATCCTGTCCAACGTGCTGACCCAGCTGAATGACGCGGGTGCCGAGTACCTGATTGGCTGGGAGAGTGTCAACCGCGCTTGCGGGGCCAACACGTTTAACGCGCCGACGGTGACGGTCTTCCTGTCAGAGCCAACGGGCATCAATGTGCCCCGGGTGGCCTTTCTCCGCCCTGACTTCCGCCCCTACATGATTGTCTTCCCGACCACCTCGGACGACGGCCTGCCGTGCACGTATGCGTCCCGCTCTGCCGGGTCGACTGGCGGTGGCGGCGGCGGTGCCGTGGCGACGGCCCGCCCCGTGACGGTGGTGGGCGTGCCGTCTGCGTCGCCCGTGCCGGCCAACACGCTCGACACGGACGGGGATGGCATCCTCAACATTAACGACCCCGACGATGATAATGATGGTATCCCCGACGGGGAGGACCCGCGGCCGTTTGTCCCGGGCACCCCGACCCCGTCGACGGCGCCGGCCCCGCCCACGGCTGCGCCGACAGCTGCGCCCTCGGCCACCCCCCCGGCGCCGGTAGCGGTGGACACGGATGGCGACGGCATCCCCGACTCGGATGATGAGGACGATGACAATGACGGCATCCCCGATGACATCGACGATGAGCCGCTGGTGGCGGCCGACACGGACGGGGACGGCATTGCCAATGATGTGGACAACGACGATGACAATGACGGGATCGACGACTCGGATGATGAGTTCCCGCTGGTGCCGGAAGCGTCGGACGATGATGACAGCGAGTGCTTCCCCGCCGACGCGACGGTCGAGCTGGCCTCGGGCGCCACCGTGCGGATGGCTGACCTTGCCACGGGCGACGCGGTCCGCGTGTCGGCGACCGCCTTCTCCCCCGTCTTTATGTGGACGCACAAGATAGCGACGGGCACGTTTGACTTTCTCCGCCTGACCACCAGCACCGGCTCTGCCCTGACCGTCACGCCCGGCCACTACCTCTGGGTTAATGGCGAGCTGAAGGCGGCCAAGGCGGTGGTGGTGGGCGACGCGCTCGAGTCGGTCGCCACCGCCGCGGACGTGACGGTCACGGCTGTGACGCGCGTGTCGGCGACGGGCCTGTACAACCCCCAGACGCTCGATGGCAATATTGTGGTGGACGGCTTCCGCGCGTCTACCTACACGATGGCCATCCAGCCGACGGTGGCGTCGGCGCTGCTGGCGCCGCTGCGCGTCCTCTTCCGCGCCTCGCGGGGGGCCGTGTCGGTCAAGGCCTGGGAGGGTGTGGGCGGCGGCCGGCAATGGGCCGAGCTCCTCCCCCGCGGCGGCGTTTCGGCCTAAGCGTTGAGGCGGTGGACGATGAGCTGGTTGACGGAGCGTCCTCACGGGCGCGTCTGTTAACGACTGATGGTCTTGTGTGTGATGTTTTGCTTCTAATATGAAAAAAAAAAAACAGTGCGCTTTTTTCGACGCACGACAGTGTGCCACACAGTTGCCGCTACCAGCTTCAGGTGCGTGGAACATCGGGGGCTGTTCAGCACCCGCTCGTCGCTGTACGCCAGCACCCACTCGTCGCTGAACGCCAGCACCCACTCGTCGAAGAACGCCAGCACCCACCCGTCGCTGTACGCCAATATTCTCTGCACTCGAGATGGGTGTTTGTATCCCTGCAGTCCGGCGAACCCCTCCTCCACATAGCGCTCCCGGGCCACGACACCCCAGGCACAGGAGCAGCCCCTCCCCGCACCCGCTCACATGGCACCCGCAGCACTCATGGCTTCACCCCCGTCTCATGGCTTTACCCCAGTCAGCCCTCCACCTTGGCGGTCGAGGTGGCCGGACCGGGCGGAATTCCCCCGCCGCTACTGCCGGCGTCGGCCTCGGCGGGAGGGCTCCCCGCCCCAGCGCCGTCAGCTTCGGTCTGGGCGGGCGGACTCCCCTCCCCGGCGCCGCCAGTGTCCGGGGCGGAGGGCGGCGGCGCCCCCACCGGTGCCTCCCTGACTGCCACAGGCAGGTCCGCCCCTTCGTCTGGCGCCCGCCGCGCGCGCTCCCCCGACTGGCCTCCGCGGGCAGAGGCCCCGCCGCCAAGACCCGTGGAGCACACCCCAGCGGATGCCCCCTCGGCAGCAGCGGGCGCAGGCCTGGCCGCTGCCCCGGCCACATCCACACCCGCCGTCGCCGCCGCCACCGCCGTCGCCGTAACGGAACCGCCCACCACCCCCTCCCCAGCGTCCACCGCCTCGCCAGCCACAGCCGCCGGCTCATTGCCCTCTTCCTCGCCCGACGAGCTGTCGTCATCGTCCCAGCCGCCGCCGCCCCAACCGCCGGCAGAGCTCCCCCCGCCGCCCCCCCCCGCCCCTTCCAGCCCCGCGTAAAGGGCCTCCCGTGCCCGTCGCCGCGCGGAGTGGCACTCCTCGTCCAGTGCGTCCTCGTCAAAGTCCACCCGCACCTCGACGCGGCGGCGCTTGCCACCCCGTTCGCCGCCATCCCCACCACCACCACCACCACCACCACCACCGCCGCCGCCCCCGCTGCCGCCTGCGCCGCCACCACCACCGCCAACTCGCCCCGCTGCCGCCCCAGCCGTGGTCATCGACCCGGCCGCGGCGGTGGGAGCCACACCCGACCGCCCCGCCGCCCGCGCGGCGGCCGCCTCCCGGCCAGCCACCACGTCGCGGAGGCGACGGCCGCGGAGGTCCCGGCAGCTGTCAAAGTTGGTCGTCTTGGTTGCCGCCGTTGCCCCACGGAGGAGGCTCCCAAAGCCGCCCTTGCCACCGAGAATCCCCACCCGATGACGGGCGGTGAGGCAGAGTGGGGGGGAGGGGTTGACGGCGGCGGAAGCCGCCGCGGGAACGACGAGCACCGCATCAGGGGGCACAGCCCGACCATGGTGGAGGAGGTAGGTAAATGGATGGCAGACGCCTGGAGGCGCGGCCGCCAGCACGACAGAGGCGGTAAGAGGCGCGGAGGTGGTGGGGGCGGGCAAGTGGAGGGAGACTGTTGTCGCGTCAGGGGTCGTGAGGAGAACATTGACAGCATGCATGGTTACGAGCAGACTGGTTACCTTGGATGGCAGGGGTCTGCCACCGCGATAGCGGTTGTCGACGGTAGAGACGGCACGAGGAAAGAGAGCGTGATGTAACGCGTGCGGCAGAGAGGCACCAGTCGGGAGGCACATGCACACATGAAAGAGAGCGCTGTCCCGTGCAGAGGAGCGAGACGAGCCGGCATGTTGCATGTGGTAAAGAGTAGACTTACAACATGTAACAACACGACTTGATGGTTCGCAAAGCCACACAAGCGCCGATGACCAAAGCTTACACGTGTTACCGACAATATTTTTTAGATTCCAAAATTTAGCGAGGGCTTACATAAAACATCCATAACGGACCGTATGGGGACCTCGTCAAGTGGTGTGGCAGCCAGTGGTGGAGCGGATGCAAAACGAAGAGCGGGCTCGTTTCCTCCCAGCCTCACACATCAGCCTGGACCAACGTCTCCGTGTGTCAAAAGTCCGCATGTGTATGTGCACTCGTTCGGGACCACGTCGCCTGATGGCGCGGTCTTTCATGCGAAGGCGGTTGTAGGGCGCACGTGTCGCAGTACGGATGGGTGGCTGCTGTCCCCACCCCCCGTTTCGACCCATGTGCCCCTTTTTCCTCATCGCGCGCACTCTGGCAGGCACCACTCTTCCCGGCCGCCCCTGCGCGTGGCGTCTCTGACCCGCACTGGTGTACCGACATCATTACCGTCGCTGCTGCTGCTACTGCCGCTGCCGTCCTTACAACCGCCTCCCCTGGCGCAGGCGCCCCTGCACTGTGTACTTGTCCGGGCAGCCATTACGCCCGCCTCCTCTTCCTCGCGCCCCCAATCTCCCTTGCTCCCATTTACGATCCTGGGTGCTCGCGACGCGCCCGAGCGTCGCCCCCACCGGCGGCAGCTGTGGGGCTCGTCGTCGGTCGGCTGCCGCCGCCAGGGCGGCCCCTCCGTCCCGGCGCGGCGCGTCGCGGGCGCTCGGGTCGGCCACCGCCGCCCCGGGCCGGCCAGGCGGCGACGCGACGCGGGCCGCCGCCGCCGCCGCCGGCGCGTCTTTGGCGCGGCGGCCGGCCGACCCCGGCCGGGCAAGCAGGGGGACCTCCCATCCCGCGGCGTGCCACCCGTGGCGGTCGCCCCTGGCTGCCGTCTCGTGGGGGGACGGCGGCGTCTACCGGCGGGCGCCCCCGTTGCTGAGGTCGGCGGCGGCTGCGGCGGCTGAGGCAGCGGCGGCGTCGCCGGCGCCGGCGACAGAGGCGGCGGCGCGGGAGTGTGGCGGCGGCGCCATGAGCTCGGGCGTTGGCGGGGATGAGGGGACACCCTCGTACGGTGGTGGCGGCCGAGGCCCAGGCCCGTCTACTAGGCCTGCGGGGGTGGGCTTGGCGTCCATGAATGCGCCAGGTCAGACGGGTGCCGGCACATTGCCGCGCAGCTCGGTGCCCGTTCCGGTCTATGCGGCCTCGGCGGCTGGCGCCCCACCTGCAGATAACGCTGCCATGGACGCCATCGCGGTGTCCCCCGTCAACGGAGGGTCAGAGCCTTTTGAATCTACGCTTGCCCCGCCCGAGATGCGGTATGGCCCCGCCGGCCAGAAGCGGGGGTGGGTGCTGAAGAAGGGCAAGTTCCTCGACCGCGACGGCATGTTTTTCATGCACCGGAAGAACCGGCTGCTGGTGCTCGACGGCGCTAAGCTGTCTTGCTTTAAGAAGGAGGAGGACGAGGCACCCGAGTACGACATCTCTTTGCCGCACGCCAAGGTAGAGGGCGACCGCTCGCACCTGGATATCTCGGTGTCGTTGCCTCACCGGTCCGAGACGTATCACTTGGAGAACCCAGCCGAATACGACGAGTGGTTGCGGCTGCTGGTGTCTGCGTCCAAGAGCTCCATCAAGGACTACTACGCGCTGGTGGCGGTATTGGGCGAGGGGCATTTCGGCCGCGTGCTGCTGGCCAAGGACCGCCGCACCTTTGAACGGTTTGCGGTCAAGGTCATTCGGAAAAGCCGCACGCAGACGCGGTCGCAGCTGCACATACAGCGGGAGCTGGAGATCTTGCGGCAGGTCAACCATCAAAACGTGGTGCGGCTGTACGACCTGTTTGACACGGAGGAGAAGATTTACATTGTGCTCGAGTACATGCCGGGCGGTGCCCTCTTCAGCATCATTGCCGAGCATAAGACCTTCTCGGAGCAGCACGCCGCGTCAATCATGCGCGACATCCTGCACGGGCTCGCGTACCTGCATGCTCGCAACATTGTGCATCGGGACCTCAAGGTACGTATGAGGAGGAAGGATCGGTGATTCTTGAAGCCGGATACATGCCGCTTATCACCCTACCTGTGCGCCATTTCGATCCAGTTTCCCAGCTTCTTTCGTTATACCTCCCCGATTCTGACATGTTCGTTTTCCTCTGCTGCTCTGGTATCTTGGAGTGTCGTTTGTTGGCCTTCGCTACTTGCTTTGCTTCCTGTCTTTCATGTCCCCCTGTGCGCGGTTGTACCGCGTTTGCCACGACTTACTCTTCTCTTTTTGCATTGGCAGCCGGACAACCTCTTGTGCACGTCCAACACGTGGCCGTTCAACGTCAAGCTTGCCGATTTTGGCCTATCCAACATCCTCCAGGACGGTGGGGACCGGCTGATGTCCAAGGTCGGCACCCCCCTCTACTGCTCTCCTGAGGTCCTCACTGCTGACTCGTATGATGAGAAGGTGGACTTGTGGGCGGCGGGGGTGCTACTGTACGAGCTCCTGACGGGCGTGCGGCCGTTCAACTCGTCTCATACGCGGACGGTGATCAACATGATCATTGAGGGCCGCATGTCGTACCCCGACGCCCTCTGGTCCCACATCTCCCCCGAGGCGCAGCACGCGGTCAAGTGGCTATTGACGCGCGACCCCTCCGCTCGACCCAGCGCGGCGCAAGCGCTGACGCACCCATGGATTGCTGGCACCTGTGGCGGTTCCGTGGGCGAGATGCCCATCAAGAATGATCTGTCGAGCCTCCGCGGCACCCGGGGCGTCCCCCCACCGATGGCCTCTTCCGCTGCGGGCCCTGCGGGCGGCGGGCCGTATGGATTTGGGGACCCCCAGATGCACGCGCAGGCGGCGGCGGCTGCCATGGCCACCGCGCAGGCCCAGTACGCCGCGGCGGCACAGGCGCAGCACACGGCGGCGGCACAAGCGCAGCACGCCGCGGCCATGCAGCAGGCGTCTCAACAACAGGCGGCGGCCGATCAGCAGGCGGCGGCGGCGGCCGCGGCGGCGGCCGCGGCGGGCCGGTACCCGATGCAGCCGCCCGAGATGCGGCCGCCCCATTAAGACCAGCGCGGCCACCTCGGCACGGGCGGTTTGGCGGGCTGTATTGGGAGGGGAGAGTGGTCGTCTGGGTTGGTGGTGTTTGGGGCAAGGACGTGGCGCGCGGCTGCTCGGCCCATTGGATGCTGTGATGATGGTCAGTGGCTGTGTGCTACTGGCCGCTGCCGTTACTTTCTGTTTCCCTTTTTGCTTCTTTTCTCGCCACCGATGGTATCCCCTTGTGACGGTACTGCGTACAAACATAGCGGCCGTCGAGTCTGCCGCCCGACGGACATCCCCCACGCCCTGCAGTATACCAATGCGCGCCCACAGGAGTGGCCCCGTCGGAGTTGGCTGCGGCCAGCAGGCGTCCCGCAGGTATGCATGGTGTGTACATACGTCACAGCCTGCGCAGCGGGTCTTAAACCCTGTCCCTTACAGATGGCCGATTTGACGTGCAACTGCGTGCGCGGCCCGTTGCACGTGCACTGCAATGTGGCCCCAAGGGCCCAAGAACGTCCTTTTCCGGGTTTATGCACTGCACGATTGCCCCGCTACGGCCCCCTTCAGAAGGGGAAGCGCCGGCGAGACCCAATTTTTTTGAGGAGCATGAGAACGACCTTGTTGAGGTGTGCGTGAAGAGCGTTCTTCTCGCCGGCGCTTCCTTCGCCAATTGTCGCCTTTTGTCATCGGGAGCATATCGTGAAAAACGTGCAATCGTGCATACATGGTTGCACGATTCGCGGCGACACGCCGCATAGAAACGGAAAACGTGTTTGCAATATACACCCCCCTGCACCAGATCCCGTGCAATCTAGCACGACCATGCATCGCATATGCTTGCAGACCTGTGCAAAAGCTCATGTTCTCTACAACGACGTGCTTCTTGAGAGCAACCCGCGCGCCCCATCTGCAGTGCGTACTTAGTGGCATGCCTCTGCACGCCAGTGCAATCTCCAGTGCATGCTCTGTGCACGAACGTGCACGCTGGGTGCAGGCGTCATGCAGCATCCGCCACGCGCCTGCAGCTTTTCTTGGTGCAAAATGCAGTGAATTGTGCACGTAAACAGGGGAGAAAACGTGCACACTTGCACAAATTTGGGCTCTTTGCTCGGCCGTGCCAGCACGTGTTTACACGCCCAAACACGAAAAATCGCCTCGCGTAAGGGACAGGGTTTATAGTGCGTCCCGTAAAAAGTGGACGTGCACGTGTCGTGATCATGTCCAATATCGGCCACTGGACCAATCAAACCCACACTGCACGACCTGTGCACGTCCACTTTTTACGGGACGCACAATATTGTGCATCCCCCAAAAAGTAGCTCATGCATGTTGAGGTGCGCAACATGCAAGGTAACATGTTTCGCACACCATTACAGCACGATGTCAAATCTACAAGCTGTACTCGCATCAGGACCGTACAGATCTGGAACATGGAAATGTACACTAGTAGATGTTACTTTAATACTATTGCACATCCAAGAACCAACCAAACCAATGGCAGGAGATGTCAAGTTTCTTCGCTAATTGGTTGCCATTCCAGCGGACGGCTGAACAGGGACGTCGGACGTCGGCCACCGTCATCGACACCACCGTCGTCGTCACCGTCTTCTTCCCGCCGGGCGTCCCCGTCACGAGGGCACCCCCACCAGCCGACCTCGGCGCATGCTCCACCCTCCAGCACCAATCACCCCAATCACCTTCCCACCCACTCCGCACCCGATCGCCAACGCGCTCCAGCCAATACAATGAGCCATGAGACAGGTGCGTCATGGTGGGACTCATTTCTGGGAGGCCATTGGATATGAGTGGGACGCTGGTACCCTGCCGCATCGCATGATCTGCGCGTGATGCAATTAATTCTGACAACGCTCGGGTGATGCGGCATGCCAATGTTTTTTTTTTTATGTCTTGGATCTGGTCGAACAACGCAGCAGATGGTGCTCCCACCTCTCCCTCTCCCGCCCATGTGCCCAGTGTCGGCCATCCAGACGCAGCGGCCAGCGCTGCTGTGACAGGCCCAAAGACTCCTGCTTGCGGGGCGTGCGGCCACCAGAAGATTGGTACCCACGGCAAGGGGCACTATTTTGGGCAGTGCGCTCTGGTGGCGGGAAACCTGCAGTGCGTGAGCACTTTGATTGCTGGCCACTTTTTTTACACCGGGGCGCAATGCCAGACCCAGCACTGCGTGTGCCGTATGATGTACGTTCATATGTGTATACTTTTTTTTCGTGCGGCGGTTGGATGAGGGCGCATGGTGAGACATCGCTATAGCAGCGTTTTGACCAATTCCTTTTTCTATGCACTGGGTACGCTTCTCTGTGTCTTTTTTTTTTAACTGCCGTTTGTGTTCGCTCGTTGTGACATTTTATTGCTGTTGCCTGCTGCGCTTTGGCGTAGGTGTCCCAAGTGCCGCCGTCCGGGGCACACGCAAAAGACGATTGCGCTGGACCCCAGACTTTTCAAGCGCGTCATCTCAGAGAAAGGCGTCTCCTTCAACAAGAAGGGACACAAGCGCCTGGAATATTCCAACTATGTTTGCCAGGGCTCTACGCCGGCGTTCTTCCTCGCAGAAGTGCAGAGGGTTCGAGCAATGTACGCTGAAAAGGACGCGGCGCTGAATCAGACGGCCAGCGAACGGGCGGGGCTCGTGTCGAACGTTGTTGAAGCGGTCGCGCCCGTCACCACGACGGTGGCTACCCTACGTTCTCTGGGGTCTTCGGCGTCTGGGTTGGCGATGCCCAATTTAGTGGCCATTGGCAAGCAGGCGCGATTGGCCGACACTGGGCTCTCCGCCTGTGCCTCTGCGCTGGGTGGAGCCATCTCGGCCGCCACCGGCCGCTCCAGCGGCACCACCGACGATCTTGCGCCGGCAGCGGCCCTGGCGAAATTACGCGGCGCCGAAGCCGCCGCCCAGCGGGTGGGAGCGAAGCGGCTGAGCCAATCGGCGCTGTCTCTCTCATCCCCCAGTGGTTCTCACCGCATGTATGTTGATTTTCCTTTCCTTTTCTTACTTGTGGTTGAAGGAGGGACGGGTCTGATGGAGTTGCCGCGCGGACAGGACACTGACTGTTGCGACCGGGCTGCTATCTATTTTTTTCCGCTGGCTTTGATTGTCTCCACGGTGGTTCTGTCGACTTGGTCTGTTTTATCTGCCTGGCGATCGGCATGACATCAGAGCGGAGCGTCGGGCACAGTACAACGCTGAGATCTCGACAACGGCGGTAGGGGTCGAAGTTCCTCCCGTGGCGCCTCCCCCTGCTCGTCTGCGACTGTCACCCGCAGAGGCCGCCATGGATCTGACAGAGTTTATTTCCGGTGACGAGCAGAGCGTGGAGGGAGTATCTTTTTTGGCGGTGGTGACGACCGCCGCAGCCAAGTTTGGTATCCGTGGGTCGACTTTGAGTGGGTCGGGTGACGTTGCTCGATTGACAAGCCAGCTGCTTGATGGTGTGGACGAGACGGCCGATGCTCGGTCCAGCTATGAGGCGAGTTGTAATGACTGGATCCGCGCACTGCGCGAGAAGAGCACGTGAGATCGGGCGCTCGTGGCTGTTTCTGCGTTTGTTACTTCTTTTTAATTCGTCCACCTTATCTCTTTTTCCTTGCTTTCGATCGATACACTCTGTGACCAATGACTTTTCTTTGCCTGTATTTCCACTTGAGGGCACATGGCTCATCTACGAGCACTGACAGGCAACGGCGGTCCGAAGCGGCGAGGTGGACGGAGAGCGTCCGACTGGCTGCTTTAGAGGGCACCGAATAAACGGCTGTGATTGGCGCCAGCCGACGGAGAGCGGCCACGCCTTTGCCAACACGTAGGCGGCACGCGGTGGCAACGCGGCAGCGGTTGGCGGCGGCGGTCTCGGCGTTGCTGGCGGTGGTACGTGTGGCGAGGGGGGGGCGGCAGCTGTCGGCGGCAAGGGCGGCGGCCGAGCGCGCGTCGGCGGGCGCTTTGTGGCGGGGGTGGGGGGGGGATCGGGGGGGGGGGGGGGGGGCGCTCCCGCCGTCGTTGCCGCCGGCCCCGGCGGTGAGCGCGATCCTCCCTGCGCCGCGCCTGGGGCCGGCGCCGACGCAGCGGGGGGCTCCGGCGGCCTGCTCGCGGCCGCTGGCGCCCCCCCCGCCAAGCACAAGGAGGCTGCCGTCGGCGGCGGGGTGGCGACCGCGACGGCGGCGCGCGGCGGCAAGACGGCAACGGTTGGCGGCGGCGGTCTCGGCGTCGTGGGTGGTGGCGTGTCTGTCGGGGGGGTGAGGCAGCTGTCGGCGGCAAGGGCGGCTACCAAGCACGCGTCGGCGGGCGCTTTGTGGCGGGGGTGGGGGGGGGGGTCGGGGGGTGGCGGGGGGAGGGTCGGCGGTGGGTGGGGGGGGCGCTGCCGCTGTCGTTGCCGCCGGCCCCGGCGGTGAGCACGGTCCGCCCTGCGCCGCGCCTGGGGCCGGCGCCGACGCAGCGGGGGGCTCCGGTGGCCTGCTCGCGGCCGCTGGCGCCCCCCCCGCTGAGCACAAGGAGGCTACCGTCGGCGGCGGGGTGGCGACCGCGACGGCGGCGCGCGGCGGCAAGACGGCAATGGTTGGCCGCGGCGGTCTCGGCGTCGTGGGTAGTGGCGTGTCTGGCGGGGGGGTGCGGCAGCTGTCGGCGGCAAGGGCGGCGACCAAGCACGCGTCGGCGGGCGCTTTGTGGCGGGGGTGGGGGGGGGGTCGGGGGGTGGCGGGGGGAGGGTCGGCGGTGGGTGGGGGGGGCGCTGCCGCTGTCGTTGCCGCCGGCCCCGGCGGTGAGCACGGTCCGCCCTGCGCCGCGCCTGGGGCCGGCGCCGACGCGGCGGGGGGCTCCGGTGGCCTGTTCGCGGCCGCTGGCGCCCCCCCCGCTGAGCACAAGGAGGCTACCGTCGGCGGCGGGGTGGCGACCGCGACGGCGGCGCGCGGCGGCAAGACGACAACGGTCGGCGGCGGCGGTCTCGGCGTCGTGGGTGGAGGCGCGTCTGGCGGGGGGGGGGTGCGGCAGCTGTCGGCGGCGAGGGTGGTGGCCGAGCGCGCGTCGGCGGGCGCTTTGTGGGCGGGGGGGGGCGGGGGTCGGGGGGGGGGGGGGGGGGGGGCGCTCCTGCTGTCGTTGACGCCGGCCCCGGCGATGGGCGCTATACCCTCTTCACCACGGATGGCGCCGGGGGTCGGCGCCGACGCAGCCTAGGGCTTAGGCCTGGTGGAGCGGGGTATGGCGGAGGGTCGTGGAGTGCGAGTGGTGGATGTGTTCGCGGGGGGGTTATTTTTTTCAGTGTGTGTTTGAGGGCTGTGGGCGGGGAGGACGGAGGGGAGCTCGGCAGGGAGGGCAGCTCTCCGAGCGTGGGGGCGGCTGACTGCGTGGGCAGTGCTTTTGAAGTCTTCGGTTGTGGTTTTTTTTTGCGCGGTGCGGAGGACCTCGGGGGCTTCCTCGTCGATGACGGAGGAGTGTGCTTGCTTTTTTCGGCAGGCGCATCAGCCTCGCCAGCGCCCCCCCCCCCAGCTGCCGCAGCGCGCCCGCCACAACCAGCCACGGGCGCCGCCGCCGCCAGCCGCGCGACCACCCCCACGACCACCGCCGCCGCCGCCACCGCCTCGTCCCGCGCCGACGTACCCGGCGCCGCGGCCGCCGCGGCGGCCACCGCGCCCGCAAGGCCTTCGAGCAGCGCCTGCGCGACGGCGGCCACCCCCCCCCCCCCCCCCCGCCCCCCCCGGCGGCGGCCGGTCCCCCCCCCCCCTCCCCCCCCGCGGGAAGGGCCGCCGGTGCGCCGACGGCGCCGTCGCGGAGGCCGCCTGTTGAGGGTGGCGGCGGCGGTGGGGGCGGCGCGGCCGGCGGCAGCGCGTGGGCGCGGGGGAGGGTGCTGACGCAGCCGCCGGCGCCACCGCCACCGCCCCCGCCGCCGCCCTTGTGCGCGACCGCCACTGGAGGCAGCACGACGGGCGGCAAGCCGACCGCCGCGGTGATGGCCGCGCCCGCCGCGGCGGCGGCGGCAAGCCGCCGGGTCCACCCCCCCCCCCCCCCCCCCCCCCCGCGGCGGCGGCCCCCCCCCCCCCCCCCCCACCCGCGTCGGCCACCGCGTGCTGCAGCAGCGCCGCGAGCGCCGCCAGCAGCGCGCACCCCGCCAGCGACACGGCCGACCGCACCGCCGGCGCCAACCGTGCCGCCGCCGCGGCGGTGCCGGCGAAGGCGGCCGCCGCCGGCCAGCCAGCTGAAGTGCCGGGCGCGGCGGCAGCGTCGCCGGCGGCGAGGCTAGCGGTCGCGGGGGGGCGGCGCCAAGCGTAGATGGGCACCGCCCCCCACAGGAAGACCGCGCAACCAACAGGCAGGGGCTGCCGGCGGCGGGGGGGCGGCGCCAGAAAAAGGCGCCGCCCAAAAGAGAGAGACGGCGCTGCCGGCAGCAGGCGGCTGCCGGCGGCGGGGGGGCGCCGCCAAACCTGTATGGGCGCCGCCCCCAACAGGAAGACCGTGCCGCCGACAGAAGGGGGCTGCTAGTGGCGAGGGGGCGGCGCCCAAAAAGCCCAGGAGCCGCCGAAAAACGAGAGACGGCGCCGCTGACGGGGGGCGCCTGCCGGCGGCGGGGGGGCGGCGCCAAACCTGTATGGGCGCCGCTCCGAACAGGGAGACCGTGCCGCCGACAGGGAGGGGCAGCTGGCGGCGGGGGGGCGGCGCGCAAAAAGCACAGGTCCCGCCCAAACCAGCTTGACGGCGCCGCCTGCTCAAGGCGTCTACCGGCGGCGGAGGGGCGGCGCCTGTGGCAAAAACCACAAGCACACACGGCACCCAAGTTGGGGCGGTGTGCTAGGGCTGCCTCCCGTGTCGGGGGAACCGGAAGAAGTGCAAGTCGCACACACTCTGTCCCTGTTGTGGGGCAAACCCCCCACGGACAAACAAGAGGATGGTGTGTGGTCCAACAGTTTCTTGGTCGGGACGGGGACGCAGGGCCAAGCCCCGCTGTCCCTCCCCTTATCCCCCCAGGGTCCACTCAGAATCTCGCCACTCAGAATCTCCCACCCCAGCACCTGCCCACCGGGCCACACGAAAATTCAAGACGATAAATGCAGAAAACCCTCAAATCCAAGTTGGATTTACTACTAAGCTAACTATCCCAAACTTAGGGAATATGGACCCAAATGCAGGGGGAGGAACGGATCAGGCTAGTGGCCTGCCGCCCCTTGCATGGCACGTGTTGCCCCCCTACCTGGGGGTCAATACTGCCACACTCCCCTCTCCTCAGTTCCGACCGACCCGGTCGGCCCTGTGAGGGGGTGCGTAAACGCACGTCTCGGCGTTGGGGGCGCGACTTGCTGTCCCCCATCGAGTACGTAACACGGATGTGGAGGCGGTCACGTTGACCGCCCCTCTCCTCAAGCTTGCCCACTCGGCAGCTTGCTCTCCTCAGTTCACACTTCACCATCACCACCACCTCCCCTTCACCTTCCACTGGGCCGCCGCACGCTGGGGAGGCCACCCGTATACCCACGATCCGAGTCCCCCTCAACTCGAGGCGGGTCTCGTGCTGCGATAGCCAGAGCGTCTCTCCCCAACTTGGGGAGAGCCATGGCGACTCCGGGAGTGGAGACGGACTCTCTTGACGAGCGCATGGAGGACACCTCCTACGGGGCAGCACCCGCCGGGACTTCAGGCGGGGGCTCCGCGATCGCTCCGGGGGACGGGACTCCCGCGTCACCCGGCTTTGGGTTGACGGCGGGGTCTCCCCCGGAGGCGGGACAAGTTGTCCCGCGTGAGGCCTTGGGGCGGTGGTTTTACCCCGCTTGGCCTCTCTATGAGGAGGGGCTGACTGTTCTTCGCTGTGGCCGACTTGGCGCAGCGATGGGCCGGGTATGGGACCGCCTGCGGGAGAAGTATCCCCGTAGGGTCGGGTTCCCTGCCGGCTTCAGGACGGACCAGTTTGCCTTCCTGGACGATGAGGAGGTTGAGGACGTTCAGCGTGCCAAGGCCATGGTGGACCGCAGGGGAACTATCCCGGGTCCCGGCGACTTGCCGACCTTCACGTGGGACGCTGTGGCAACTCGCCCACCGTACCTCCACGAGGCCGATCCGCACACTCATCACTTTGATGTGCGGATGGAGAAAGACTTCCAGCGAGGTCCCTACTTGGTGACCTCGGCTCAACTTGAGTTTCCTCAACAGTCTGCTGCCAGTAAGGAGCAGTACTATCCGAAGAAGCCCGAGTGGTGGCCTCAAGTTGAGGTCCCCTACGGGTTCCCGGCGTTGTTGCCCCGGCTGCTTGACCACTTCGGCTCCGTCATGTTGACGGCTGCCCCTGATCACCTGGTGTGGGCCATGTTGGCCACCCAGTGGCTCCTCGAGGTCATGTCGACCTGGGTGTCCTGTGTTCAGCGGCGGGGGATGCTCTGGCATCTCCCCCTCCGGCTCCTCCAAGGTTTGGAACAGCTCACCCCTCAGCTAGTTGCTGAGGGGTGCTCATCAGGACAACTCACTCTACTTGAGGAGATGCTCCGGCTCCATAAGTTTATCGAGTGGGAGAGCATCGAGAACAAGTTGCGCCGCCCCACTCGTGGGCCCAAGGACGATGGCGCACTTCGCCAGTTAGTGTGGGTCGCTCGTGAACTTCACGACGGCCGTGTGGTCCTACGAGAGGGGTTGGGCATCGGGGACTACCCGTATGCCCCGGGGGTGGATCGCCACATTGCGCCACCCCCGGACAAGCCCATAGTTATTGTAGCAGTACTCCCAAGCACCAACCCCGAGTCAGGGAAGGAAGAGGAGTATTGCCGATATCCCAACTTGGGACACCGGAAGCAAGCACCTCCACACAGCCGAACACGGAACTTGCGTGTGGTGAGCGGGTCCACTCACCAAGGCACGAACAAGATGTGTCGGAGCCAGACGGTGTTTTCTTGCTTGGCCAGCCAAGGTGGGCCCTCCCCGCCTTGCTGTCCCTCCTTATCAACCCTCCTCACACGCTCACGCAACCCCTCAAAACACTCAGAAAATGAACCCTCAAACAAACCAATCATATCACTCCACATGCAAAGAACTCAAAGCGTAGAAATCCGTCTGGCTCCCGTGCAAAAATCCCAAGAAACAAATACCAGCAGCATTACCCTGCTCTAGTATGTCGGAAGTCCTAGTCGAATTTCCGTCCAGAAGTCAGAAGTTTCACCATCGTGGGTCGGGTGAATTTCGACTTCCGGTCAGGTCCACTTGACCCGAATCTTCAAAGTATTGGTACCGAATTCCGGCCCAATCTCCCACATTTCCCCCTTCTCAAGAGTCCAGCCGTCCCGGTGGACGTCCAATCAGCGGCGAGTCGCAGTGACCGGGAGAGGAGGATGCAATTCCCGAGTTGAGATGCAAAGTACGGTGCATCGCTGGCGTCTAGCGTGCACCAGGGTTACGCCGGGGTTGCACTCGCGTCCGGCGGGGCCCTCCGGGAGAGGCAGTCCCTCTCCGTGGGGTGCGCTCTCTGCCCTGACACTGGGTAGAGGAGCCCCCTCCACGCGAAACAGGTGTGGGGGAAAGTCGTCCCCCACCTGGTCAGGGTGCTCCACGGGTGGACTCACGTGTGGGTGAGCCCCCTAATCTGGGTGTCGGCGTACCTCCGCCACACCCCCTGCCCCTCAACTGGAGGAGTAGGGCGTCGACGTTCTCACTCGGAACGTCGACCTGCACCTGCCCCTTCAGTTGGGGTACGGTTGCTCTCGGGGGGTCGGGTTGTGTCCCCCCCTTCAGCTCGATCCACCCCCAGCTGGCTCTCTGCGGGGTGTTCCTCACTCCTTCCCCCCCTTTCTAGTCAGGGTTGAGGGGTGTGCGCACCCCGAGTTGGGGGTGTTGCACTCGGTCGCCGGCGGTGGGACTCGGCCGCCGGTGCGGGGTCTTCTCTCCCCTTCGTGTGTGCGGGCGGGTGTGTGCCTTCCCGCCGCTGCTCCCTCGCGTCGGCGGGTCTGTCTCTTCCCGCCGTGCGGTTGGTGTCGTTGGTTGGGGTGGTGTCTTCCCCCTTCCGCCCCTGTGTCGGGCGTCTTCGTTGTCGGTGGGGGCGTGGGTTGTGTTCCCCCCCCTTTGTCCTCGTTGGCGGGGTTGTGTCTTCCCCGCGCTGCCCCTTGTGTCGGGCTTCTTCGTTGTCGGTGGGGGGTGTGGGTCGTGTCCCCCCCCCTTGCTCTACCTCACCGAGTCGGTCAAGGTTGGTTGTCGTCGGAGGGGGAGCGGGTCGTGTCCCCCCCCGTGCTCAACCTCACCGAGTCGGTCAAGGTTGGTCGCGTGATGGCGGGTGAGCCGAGTCGGCCTTTGTCCCCGTCTCCGACGTCTCTGTCGGACAAGCGACGGACGGGAGAGGAGGCCCTCGGGACTGAGGAGTCTCTCAGCCGGGGGTCGGCCATGGAGACGACTCGTCCCGGGCGAGGGTCGGAGGCGGCCGCCTCAGCCGTCCCCGCCCCATCACCTCCTACTGCCCCCTCGGCCGTGGTCCCACCGGGGGATGGGTCTTCCAACCCGGTGGCGGAAGGGGATGTGACTCCCATCCCCCGCCTTCCTGAGTCACGGCTGCTACTCCCGCCGCGGCCCCGTCCTCCTATGGGGCCCCGAGCCTGGGCGCCTCCCAAGTCAGTCGGGGAGCTTCCCGACTGCAAGCTCAAGGATGTCTACTTGATCATCCCCGAGCCACGGCGGACCGACGTATGGTACCGCCGGACTCGTCGGTACCCCAACCAGGTGACTCTACCTGATGGGGTGGTCTGCGACCTACCAGCGCTACTCTGCCTGGCGGACGCGCCTGAAGTCCAGGCGTTGTCAACCTCCCTCGCCATGGGGTCGGGCGACGTGGAGATCGACGACGCCCACGCGGTGGTGTCTACCGAGTGGTGTGCCCTTCCTCGTCCCTACCTGGGCGGAGAGGACGCCCACGCCCAACACGGTGTGGTGCGAGAGGAGTTCCGACTCCGGGGCTCCTCGGGCTTCCTTATCCACGGGTCGCGGGTGGAGTTCACCCACGTACCTCTGGAGGAGCGTGAGCACCAGTACCCTTTTCTCCCAGGGTGGTGGGAGACAGTGGAGGTACCTTGTGGGTTTCCGGCTCGGATCCCCCTCCTCGTTGCCTACTTTGGCTCCGTGCTACGCTCCAGCTCGGAGGGTAACCGGGTCTTCGCCTACCTCGCCACGCACTGGGTGGTCGTGGTGACTCGGGGCTGGTACTCCGATGTAGTCCATCGGGGTTACCTGTGGCACCTCCCACCGGCTCTGGTGGAGGGTATGGAAACCCTTGGCTTCCACTGGTTAGCCTTGGGCGCGGGGGACCTGGCTCCGTTCCTCCTTAAGGGTATGGTCACCCTGCACAATCGACTCGATTGGGCGCAGCTGGAACCCTTCCTCCGCCGCAACAAGCGTCCAGAGCCGGGGTTGGAGAGTGAGCCACCCCGGGAGTTCGTCCATGTCACCCATACTCTGGTGCAGGGACAGCTGTTCTTGCGTGAGGGGTTGGGGGACTCTTCCCTTCCCTACGCAGAGGGGGTTACTCCCTCTACGTCGCCCCCTGGCTCTGGGTGGGCGACATCATCGGCGACGACTCGTCGTGGTGCTCATCGAGGAGCCCCTCGAAGCCGCGGGCGAGCTGTGCCGACGACTTCCCCGCGGGTCGCGACTCCGACCTCGGGGGGTGTGGAGCCGACTCAGGCTCCACCCTTCCAGTTCCTCGAGCCCTTCCCCGACGTGGCGTTGGGTTCGCTACGGGTCCGAACTCCGGTACCCATGCCGATTGCGCGTGGCGTTGGCGAGATGCTTCCCAACTTGGGAGCCATCATGTATGACGCCACGGTGGAGGCCTCACTCGTGGCCTCCCTTGACACGTTGGCTTGGGTCACCCGGCGTGTCAGTCACTTCCTCGCGTCGGGCGACTCAGCCACGGCGCGACAGTCATTGGCAGCTGAGGTCACTCGCCTCGCGTCGGGCGACTCAGCCACGGCGCGACAGTCATTGGCAGCTGAGGTCACTCGCCTCGCGGTTGGACACGAGTTTGTCCAACGGCTGCTGTCGACTCAGCAGCAGCTTCCGCGTCACGGAGGGAGTACCTCCGGACATCTATCTTACGACGGGGATGGGTCCGCGAGTCGGCGGGCCCCTCCCAGTGCTTCCACTCCGGGGCCCTCCCGAGTGGGTTACGCCCCTCCGCTACCGGCCTACGACCCTGGGGGTTCGTGGTCGGGCGGTCCCTATAGTGGTGGGGGTGGCCATATGGAACGCTAGAGTCAGCGGTCGAACGACTTGTTCTTTCCTTGGTGAGAAGAGTGGTGGGTATTCTTCTCGTTTTGTATTGTGCCATAGTCGGCTTTGTTAGTAGAGAATCTTTGAAGAACCATGGTATGTGTTTGTACTCATGGTTGGCTTGCCGCTCTGCTCTGACTTGGAGCAGGGACTTCATCCCCCGACGTACGAGTGCTACGTCGGCGTATAGATATGCCCACAGTCTGGCAGTATCTACGGACCTTCTCTACTGGTAGGTCCTCTACAAACTCCCATGTGTCGGAAGTTGGTCCATACCCGAACCACCTGACTCGGAGCATGAGTCGCCCCGACTCATCATATCCGTGCCCGACAAACTTGTCGAACACCGCCTCCAATGGCTTATTGGAAGAGGTCGGCAAGGATGGGACTTTCCATGCTTGCAAAGCCCTTTCCCAAGCGGGATCTCCCTCTGGGGGTTCGGGTGCGCGAGTCGCGTGATTCCCATTTATTGTCCGGATACCATCATCACTCTCGATGGTTAACCGACGTCCATCCGTTTTAAGGATGTGATATGGTCCCAGAGTCTTGAAGACCAATTTCCCTCCCTTATTGTCGTGGGAGTTAACATAAATCCAATCTCCAACTCGGAGCGGATCGCGACGATGTCTGACTCGGACATCGAAGTACCTCTTGTAACGGGCTTGGGCCTTCTCCATAGTAGCCCGGACAAGGGGTATCATCTCCTCCAGTCTCTGGAGTAGGGAGGCTTTCGCCTGACTCGGTGTTTGAGTCGAAGTCTCACCCTCAGTCTGGGTGAGACGCTCCACAGCTACTGACGGAAGTCGTCGGGGGCAGACGAAGGCAAACGGTGCCTCTCCCGTACTACTGTGTACCTGGGAGTTGTATGCTGTCACGAGTAGTGACGCATAACGAGCCCATGTGACTACATGGTCATGGACATAGTGACGCAACTGGCGCACTAGAGTCCTGTTGAATCGTTCCACCTGCCCATTAGTCTGGGGATGGTAAGGGGTGGCGAAGTTCGTCTGCACCCCCAACATCTTCATGACTCCCTGATACAGGACGGACGCAAACTGTGGTCCGTTATCCGAAAGGATAGAGTCGGGGATGCCATAACTGGCAACCCAGACGTCGAGTAACTCACTCAGAACGTCCACGGCTGTGATATCCTTGAGTGGAGATACCCGTGTGAGCTTAGTGAAGCGATCACACATCACCAGAAGGTACTCATATCCTTCAGGTGTTCGTGGTAGTGGACCGAGTAAGTCCACTGCTATCGCTGCAAACGGCTCTGTTGCAGGAAAGAGTCTCATGGAAGAAGTCTGCCGGGACTCCATGAGTCTATTCTTTGCGCAAGTCGCGCATGCGGCTACATATCCGTACACATCAGCCACGAGTGATGGCCAATAGTACTTCTTACGTAGGGTCTGATACATCCTCGTAGACCCTGGGTGTCCACCCAACGGTGAGGAGTGCTCCCGTTGGAGGATACTCTTGCGTAACTCCTTGGGGACGACGACTTGCTTGTCCCCCTGGGTATATCCCTTACGGCAGAGTATGCCGTTGTCATTCAGGAAGAACCGAGTCGGTTGAGCCTGGTCGAGCTCCTTCCTGAGTCGTCGACAAAGTTTGTCGCTCTCCTGTGCCTGGACAAACTCATCCAAAGACACGGGTAATAATTTGGCCATGCCAGGCATCCTCGGGTCGAGGACAGTTCCGGAGCGAGTGGTCACTGCCACATGAGGGAGTTCCTCAGGGATAGGGGAAGTGTCTTTCCCATCCGTCGGTATGCGAGACAACGCGTCCGCAACCGCATGCTTCGGGCCTGGCCGATATTCAACATCATAATCGAACTCAGCGAGGCAGAGTCGCCATCGATTGAGTCGGTTATTCGTACAGGCTGTAGTGGTGAGTATCCACTTCAAAGCCTTGTGGTCACATCGAATGAGGAACTTCCTTCCTTCGATGTATGGCCGTAGCATGGAGACTGCCCATACCACGCCAAGACCCTCTACCTCCGTCACAGAATAGTTCTTCTGGGCGGGTGAGAGTCCCTTACTGAAATAGCCAACGGGTAAATACTCCCCCGAAGGCTGTTGTTGGAGTAAGCAACAACCGAGTTGGTCGTAACTTGCGTCCACATCAACGATGTAGTGAGCCCCCGGTCTCGGGATCGCTAACACCGGTGGGTTGCAGAGGAGCTCTCGCAACCTATCAAACGCTTCTTGCTCCGGGGGTTTGGGAGCATCCAAGCGCTTGGGCATCTTGGAACTTACCAAGTGGTTCAACGGTGCAGACACTTTGGCATAGTTCGCCACAAAGCGTCTGTATACGTTACACATACCCAGGAAGCTCCTGAGTTGTGTCTGCGTCTGGGGGAACTTCGCCCGACGGATGGCCATGAGGTTCTTCTCATTGACCAGAATGCGACCTGGCCGGACTATATGGCCGAGGTACTCCACCTCATTACTAAAGAGGTGACACTTCGTAGGTTTGAGTGTTACTCCTGCTTCACCCAACAGGGTAAACACTCTGTCCAAGTGGGACAAGTGTTCTTCGGCAGTCCCGGAGAACACAATGATATCGTCCAGATACACCAGGGCGATCTGCCACTTGACTCCGGCAAGTATCAAGTCAATAGCACGCTGGAAAGTCGCAGGTGCATTGCAAAGCCCAAAAGGGAGCCGTGTACACTGATAAACTCCACAGTGACACGTGAAGGTGGTCAAGTGTCTGTCCTCCTTGCGGATGGGTATCTGCCAGTACCCCCGCGTTGCAGTCCAACGTGGAAAAGTACTGTGCCTCACCGAGTGAGTCGAGGCAATCGTCCATACGGGGTAAGGGGTAACTATCCCTTACCGTCCGCTCGTTTAGCTTACGATAATCGATGCAGAACCGCATCGTGCCGTCTGACTTGGGCACCAAGACTATGGGGACTGGCCCACTCACTTGAGCAAGGCTCAATGACACCCATGTCTTGCATCCGTTGGACCTGCTCTCGGGTGAGTTCCCGTGAGTCTGGTCC